>JAKSZT010047090.1:4850157-5203544 GCA_026826555.1 Tolypeutes matacus
AAGAGACTTCAAAGAGAGTCGGGAGGTCATCCCAGAGGTAACTCTTATGCACACCTCAGTAGGAGCTCATAGAACATCTAAGTGCCTATCACCCCACTCAGTGGGGTTCCTGAGAGCTCCGGAGACACCCTGGTCCTATATAAGGGGGGATAGCCCCAGAGACTGATGCCTTATCAGTGGGTTCTATTTTGGAATCTGTGCTCCTGAGAGTGACAGAATTAGACTCAAATAAGTCCTCCCTGCACATGGTTCACCAGTCCCTTCTATTCAAACCTACATGTGATGCTGGAGTTTCTTAGGTATACTTCCAGAGACTGGAGCCTCCCACCTACCTATGTGCCAGGTGTGCATGAAATCTAGGTGGAGCTGCAACTCCTACCCTACAGCTCAATGGACTCATCCAAGTCACCTGGTGAGGAGACAACGATGGGAAATGGCCATCCCAGGGAATGGAGAGGGCCTGCATCTGCAGGCAGGATCATCCCACCCACCATATCCATGGGATATAAGCCCTCTATCACTTGGAGTTGGAGTGGACATCACCATCCCAGTCGCCTCTGGATTGGGGGAAGAACTATGGACTAGAGTGGACTTGATGGTATTCTCTTGCTCACATATGGTGATTCTTGCAATGCAAGAAATTATAACAATGAGGTGGAGCCAGTGGCCACTTGACAGTTTTTTGGGTAGGGAGGGGATGAGCAGTTGAAATACAGGGGCTTCTTTGGGAGTTGGAGGTTGTCCTGAGTACTGTTGTGGCAATGGATGTAGGCCATTTTAAATCAGCACACACCACTCAGAACTGAGTGGGAGAGAGTGTGGTCTACAGTGTGAACTGTGGTCTATGGTTGGTGGCAAGGCTCCAGGATGTGTAAGTTCATTGAGGTTGGTGGGCCACACTATGGGAGATGTTTGTGTTGGATTTGGTGGGAGGTGTGGGAGGTGGGCAGCATGGGAATCCCAGTGGGTTCCGTGTAATATTTTGGGTAATCTAAGCACCTCTTAAAATATATGTATATATATATTAAAAAAATAAAAATAAATTTCCAAAAAAAAAAAAAAAATACATATTAAGAAAGCATACAATGCATCCAAAGTGTACAATTGATCTAAAGTGTACAATCAATGATATCTGTTATTAAACACATAGTTGTGCATTCATCACTTCAAAAAAAAAAAAAATAGTATTCAATGAGAAAACTTAAAGGGAAATAATTGTTTTTGACCCAAGTGCTTTTTAAAGTGTAGGAAACAGGGTTCATCATTAATACTTACTGTAAAGATAGCAAGTAAAGTTGGGAAATATTTACAAATCAATTACTGTAAAGGCACAAGGTATAAAAGGCCTTAGATATGTACTGATTTAATAAATCTACATATATTCTTTATTCTGTTATTGCAAAATTGATTTTTGGACAACTTTGTTGCAAATGGAGAAACCCTCCTGTAACATTCTGTTTTCATTTGCAGGGTTTTATTTTTATCTCCAGTGCAATATAATCCTTAACCTCAAGACTATAATTACAACAAGATGCTTCTTATACATGCTTTTTTATAGAAAACAGTATTTGTTGTTTTTATTACAGGAAATTGGATTTACTCAATACAATTTCAAAGTATGCACTCTGATATTTAACTCAAAATCTATGACCATACTTACTAAATGTTTTAACACATCTACATATTTGGCATGCATTCACTTATCCACCAAAAGCATTTTAATTTGAAATTTCTCCTTTCAAGCCTCTTTGTGAAAAATAAATTTCTGACTCTAACACATTCCTTTCTAAAGGAAACACAGAGCTCTTTTCTTTTACAATGGTACGTGCACAACCGGTGTTAACTGTGGCTACTGCAGTTAGCACTTGCATTACTTGTTCTCTCTTCTTATAGCTGCACCATTTGACAACCCCTCTAAGGCAGACAGAATAATAAAGATAATTCTGCCTTTCTTTGGAGAAAACAAAGTTTAACATATCAGGACTTGAAATCAAATTAACTGTCCTGCCCAGACCTGGGCATTGCCTTAATCCTTGTCCTTACTTTCCTATAATCGCCTACAAAATATTCACAACTGTCCTAAGATTTAGGACAATGTCTACTCTTGCTATTTCCCTTACTAGATATTAGTGTCCTGACTGGAAACCCAAACTTATGACCGGTGGTCAGTACCAAGACCCAAAACCTGTTAGTTTGTCTGTACCTCTGAACAAGGCCCTCCCCCAAAGTCCCTGGTCACTTGCCTGTCAAGGCAGTGATAACAAGTGATTATACTGTGCCTCGATTATACCTCCCAGGATATGAAAGTAAACGTAAACTAAACTCCTGCAATTTGCATCTTGGACCTGGTATTGCTTTTCCCTTTACGTGCAAGGCTCAAGCTAGCTAAAGGCATCAAGACAGAAGCTGTCAGTTTAGTAATTGGTAGCCTCGGGGATAGAAAGGTAAAGAGAATCTCACTTGGTGAACTTGCTATTTCCTTTTAACCTCACTATTGGAAATAGCCAGGGTTTAATTGTGGCATGTATATACTATAACTAAAGAACAACCACAGACTAACCATTATCACAGAGAAGATCCTGACTTTTGGGTTTTATTTCAGCAAATGAATGATGAATTAATGAAAGCATTGAGCTTTGATCACTAGTGTTAGAGGCTGATTTTTAAAAAATTTCTGACTAAATATTGCTTTATAAAAAACTTTAATTCTAACATATTTAGAGAAAACAAACATAATTTATTCACTATTGACCATATTGGAAAACATCAAGAAAATGACCTTACTATTTGAAGGATAAACTGAAAGCTAATTGATTAACTTACTGTTTCACTGCTGTGACCATAAACTGTATTAGATTTTCTGCCCCTTAGGCACCAAGACTCAGTTTGCACTCCTCTCTCTTCTGCTTTTGGCAGCCCTAGATCTCAGTACCAGCCACTTTTCCTGGTTTTCACTAGACACATTCTCAATGAACATACATTTGCACTGCAAGGTCTTCTCTGTGACAGGGGGAGCTGTCACCCTGGAAGCAATGCTAGTTGGAGCTGCTGAGCTTCATATCTTCTGGGTGACTGGCAGGCAATCTGCCTCCTGGCTGTCAAGCTCTGAGTAGCTCAATGGGGAGAAGAAAAAGGAAATTCTCACACCCTTTAAGTTTGTTTTGTTTTGATTTGGGTTTATTGATTTGCTTTTTGGAAGGGGAGCTGAGTATGAAGGGCATGAGGGGGAGGGACTGGAAAACTAATGGAAGACAGAAGGGAGGAAGGGAATTTGCATTTTTGTGTGCTGTTTTCACAGACACTCTTCCCTTGTGGAAACAAGTGGCTGGGGGGGGGGGGGGAGGGGGATTGCGGCAGAGTTGCAGGAAGGCGTTTCCAGAAGGCTGAGAGGCAGAGGCAGGCTCTATGTCTCCCAGTTGGGATCTGTACTCAGATCTGTGACTATGGGCAAACTGTCCTCTGGATGAAGGGGCAGCTGCCCCTCGGTGTCGCTTCTTCCCTTGGGGGCCCAAGCACAGAGCTTCTATCTTCCCGGGATTGTTCTCAATGCTGCATCCCCCTAATCTGGGCTGTCTCAGAATTTCTCTGTATTTTCCATGGTCCCACAGCAGCTCGATCTCTTTGCTACTGTTTGTCTGACTCGCTTTCTAACTAATCCATTTTTCAGGGGGCTCCCCTTGGAAGAACAAAGGACGTAAATGAAGAGGATTGAGCGAGTGAGAGAAACCGTTTATTAAAAGACCATTAGAAATACCGGTCCTCATTTTGTTCCAGACCTTATTCACCCCAGACCTGCTGAATCAAAATCTGCATTTTAATAAGATCTCCAGGGGTATGTTTGAGAAGCACTGAGTTATCATGCTGAGTTATAGTACTATGATATGAATATTGTGTTCTCTAGAGCTGAACCCTGTATAAAAGTTCAACATTTCATTTTATTTCACTGAAATAGGGAAGCCAAAGGACAGTAGTTTGCATTTACCCAGGGCCAATGTATGAATTCATCATGAGTGCGTTCCTGTATCTCCCTCCCCAAGTCACTCCAGGCCACCTGAATCTCCTCTGCTGGGCTGCCACTGTAGGAATGACTGAGGACTTCCAGCCAGATCAGCCCGTTACCCCCTGCCTCCCCTATAGAAAGGGTTGAATCCTTGGCAGGAATGTATCCTGTCAAATCAGCACAAGTCAGAGGAGAGAAAGCAAATAAACCTCAGATCAAGCTGAATTATCAACTTTCAGCAAAGGCCAGAGGGATGCCCTAGGGGCAGTTAAAAAGAACAAACAAACAAACAACAAACAAAGCTCCTCAAGTCCCCTAGAGTTTGCAGTTGTATTATTTTGAAATTTGGTCTTATCAGTTCCTTCTCATTTCCAGAGGCAAGTCCCATCTTTTTTAAAAAATAGCATATATTTGTTTTTTTTTCTATACCCCCCCCATTATTAACACAGTACCTTCTTTGACATTGATTCAAGAATATTATATATTGCTGTTAACTGTAGTCCTCAAGTTACATTAACTGTATTTTTTCCATGCATCTCTAGATTCTTACCACCTTGTAATAGTGATGTACATTTTTTCTAGTTCATATAAGAACATTCTTGTATTTGTACTATTAACCACAATCCTCATCCACCACTGGGTTCAGTATGTTACTCAGTCCCTGGATTATTCCCTAGCTTTCTTTCATTGACATTTACATCCCTAGATTACCTCTTTCAGCCACAAACCCATTTATAAACCAGTTGTGTGAGTTATACTCACTACAATGTGTTCCCTTCAACTCTACCCATTTCCACACTGTTACAGTCAAGTTAATTAAAAATTCTACATACATTAAGCATCAGTATGCCTTCTCAGCCCTCATCCTATCTCTTAGTAACCTATATTCTAGGTTTTAACTCTATGTGTTTATTCTTCATGTTTACTTCATATTAGTGAGACCATACAATATTTGTCCTTTTCTGTCTGGCTTATTTCACTCAGCATGTCTTCAAGGTTCATCCATGTTATCACATGTGTCCCAATCTCATTTCTTCTTACTGTAGCATAGTATTACATCGTATGTATATACCACATTTTGTTTATCCATTCATCAGTTGATGGAAACTTGTGTTGCTTCCATCTTTTGGCAATTGTGAATAATGCCACTAGGAACATTAGCGTGCAAATGTCTGTTTGCATCAATGTTTTCAGTTCTTCCGGATATAATCCTAGTAGAGGGATTGCCGGATCATATAGCAGTTCTATATTTAGTTTCCTGAGGAACTGCCAGACTGCCTTCCCCAGGGGCTGCACCATTCTACATTACCACCAACACTGAAGGAATGTTCCTATTTCTCCACATCTTCTCCAGCACTTACTGTTTTCTGTTTTTTTAAATAATGGTCATTCTATGCGGTGTGAGATGTTATCTCAAGTCCTCCCTTTAAAGACCATTTTCTATCAACATCACAATTCTATTCTCATCATTCTTACTACTGAATTTGCATTGAATAGATAACATTGATGTTGCACTTACTCTATCCCAGACTCTATAGACATAGTGTCCTATTTGATCTTCACAAGTGAGGCATCAGTGAGACATTATTATTTACATTTTACAGATGAGGAAATTGAGGCTCACAAAGGTTAAGCAACTTGCAGGAGATTTTGTAGCTAGACTGCAGTGGAGCAGAAACTTAAATTATTCCAATTAATTATATGACTCAAAAGATCCCACTATTTCCATTACACCACAATGTCTCCTATATACATAAACATGCCTTAACTTCAGTTTACCTAAAATATTTAATTTTCATTTTTTCTTCTCCATACTACTTAAATAATAGTACTTTCAAGCCATGTATTGGTTACCCATTTTATAAAGCCTATTCACCTATTTTATCTCCTTAGTCCTTCTCAACAGCACTCTTAAGTGGGCCAAAATAGTATTACTTTTTCCATTTTACAGATGAGTTATCTGAAATTCTTATTGGTTAAGGAACTTTTATAAAATGAGACAGATCCCAAAATGGCTTTAGTCCAGATCTGGACCTAAGTCTTCGGATTCCAAATCCATCACCCTCAAAAACACATCACACTGACCCTATCAACTCTATATGTCCCTTTGGATATTGTGGTGTCTAAGGAAAGCATGGTAATTTTATTAACAAATAATTTTCATTGTAAGAGAAAGTACATACATGATAATGTAAATATGTATGCTATATTCAGCCAACAATGGGGCCAGAGTTGAACTAGTATAGCCAAAAATATCTCAAATAAAACAGATTATTCTTTAACATTCCATGATTTTGTCAATTTCTCGACTATAGAAAGTACATAAGACATAAATGAACTATTCCTCTAACAGCTGACTACAGTGGTTTTAATTGTAATTGTAGTTGTTATTTTAGCTTACTTCTATTACTTGTTATTGTAGTTGTTATGTGACAACTGAACAATTTATAACACTGCTGTAAACAGATGCTTGCCCCTCTTTACAGTATCCTATTTACAGCCAGTTTGTGCTTTACCCCAGCTAGCTTTTTTCCGTTTTCAAGCTCTTCTCGGGGCCTGAACTTGCATACTCCCTATTAACTGTCACTGACACATAACCAATTAATACATGCCAACTTAAATAAGGTCACTATCTCCACCTCCCTTTGTCTGAATCCCATAAAAATCCTAAACTCTTTAGACTAGGGGAGACAGATTTTGAGTTTTAATGCCTGTCTCTTTTTGTGGCTGCCTCTCAATAAACTCTTTCTTCCCTGATATCCTGGTGCCTTAGTATTGACTTCTATGCACATTGGGCAAAGAGCCCTTGCTCAGTAACTTTCTTTCACCAGAAGGAAAGAGATTCCAGATGGAATTTACAAGATGCAAGAAGGAAGCAAGAGCAACAACAAAAAAATGGTAAATGCATGTCAATGCACATTGACTGCATGAAAATTTTGATAATGTCTAGTGGTTCTATAACAGTACAACATTAATTTATAAATTGGTGTCAAGAAAAGTAGCTGCACCACACAATATTAAACAGGCAAGGATGACTCAGCTCTCTTGAAACAAAGGATAGCAAGCTTTTTAAGGGCTGAAGTGGGTTCGTGAGAAAAGCACCAGAGGATGAAAGAGGTTTGATTTACTGAGGTTGCGGCTAGGATCATTTGATTCTAGGGAGATGGGTAAGTGATTTACTGAGAATGTAATTAGGACCCCTTGGTTCAGAATGTTTTTCTTTGTGGTAATTAGTTTCCCTGGATCCTGTAAAGGCTAGGAGAGAGCAGAAGGTACATAAGGAGCTGCCTAGTTAGAAGCTTCTCAAGTGCCTGGCAGTGTAAGGGTCAGGGTCTGGGTAGGAGGGAGGTCAGGGACCTGGAGTCAGGAGAAGCCTGTATACAGTTTGGTCAAGCCAAGGGGATGTTAAAGATGCCTAAGGGGACATAAAGGCAGTCTTGGTCATTGGGATGGGATTAATTAAAATGAATTAAATCCTTGTATTATCTGGGAAGAAGTAAAGAATATTAATTGTCCTTACTTTTTGACCAATTTTGTTTGAAATGTAATACATATATTAAGAAAATCCATAAAACATTAATGAATTGTTTAATGAAAAATCAGAAAGTGAACACTTATGTAACCATTCCATCTCCCTACCTATCACAACCCCATCACCACCAGAGTAAAGTCTACACTGACTCTGAAGGTAATCACTTCCTTTTTTGTTACTAGAACAATTAACTAGGTCCACATACCTGTAAATGTATGAATGAAAATAATGTGTATTGTGCTGTTGTTAGGTGAAATGATTTACATACAAAGATACACATTTACATATGAATAACTACTAGGCCATATTTATTAATGGTGCTGGCTATTGTTAATGGTGTTATTGCCATTGTTTTATCTTCCTGATGAAATAAACCTTTCATCTTTATTTACTGGTTCTCTCTATCTCTTGTAATGCTTTTTTGCTTTAGCAAATCTACAGTAAAGGGCTGACTCATGGCTATGTTTTCTCGATTTTGTTTTTCTTTCTCTTTTTTCTCCCACTCTGGTTAACATGAAGAAAATCTCCTGGGATTAATTTAGTTCTGATTTTCTCTTAAGGATGGAACCCTTTTGGATCTCAGACTCCTTTCCATGAGTAGGCCCTGGGTCCTGTCTTCTGTACCCCTCCTTCCCTCATCTCTAGTCAAGCCAGAGAATCTAACCCCCAGAATGAAGGGAGCATGAAGTCTCTCAGTGTGAAAATGAGATTGATTGCTCTGTGTTCTACTAAGCTACCTGGGTTCTCACTTTACAGTATAGCTTTAGTCTGGAATTTTGCCATTGCCTTATCTGCTCTTTGATGCTACTGAAGTCATGTTTAAAAATGTTATCCAATGTTTTGAGTTGTTTTTAGAGGGAGAGCTCATCTAAATATCTTAGCCAACCATAATAAGAAATAAAAATTCAACAGATGCCTCATTTTAGCAGGAACCAAAGAATTTAACTGCATTTCCAAAGAATTTTTAAAATTCTGACATAATATTCTTGATATCCAAGGCTTGCACTATAAAGACTGGGATGTTTGAAAGAAGAAAATGTTCCTTGAGTTAGAATTTACTCCAATGCACACAAATTCATTTAACCTCTATGAAACAATCAATGATGGCAAAAACCTCTGCTTTGAACACCAAGAGGCAAGCCCCAAAGCCATGAATAACAGGCTTGAAAGAACCTGCGATGATGAAAGAGATTTTAATGAGACTGAATATAAAAGAGTACCGCAGAATCCATCAAAACACCTGGGCTGATATTGGACAGTCAGCATAAGGAAAAACAACAGTGGTGGCTATGGAAAATTATCAATAATGCCTCTAAATGGACTCTGAATTGCTACCGATGGCACTGAACTTCTGGAAAAAGAAAAATCTCATACCTGGGCTAGAAAACTGAAGCTGTCATGATACCACAAGCATCAGATTTTGTTTTCCTTAAAAAGCAAAAGTAAACTTTCCACAATAAATTACACTTATTAGAAAAAATCATGGCCAGTAATATGGAAACTGAGACAGGACAGGGAGGTCTCTGAGGTCATAGAGACTTCTGGATAGAGTCACTTTTACTGAGAGATTCTGGGGATTGTCCTTACCTGAGTTTCTTTGGAGACAAATAATGCCAAGAGACTGGACTACAACTCTCTTCTAGAAGAGGAAAGCATGGCCAAATTGTGTCTTGGAACCAACCCAGTTTACTTGCACTTTCCAAGCAACACTCTACCCTGTTTTTCAAGGCCATTTAAGACTGAGCATTACTATTCCCATCATTAAGCTTTCTATGTTGAGGCAAGAAGAAGATGGAATCAGCGTTTGAAGGATAAGGAATCTTCTGGGGGAAACAAGTATCAATTCACAATGAAAGGAATTGAAAATATCACCCAGAATCCAATTTATCTATATGATGATATTTGGCAGGGGTGTTATGATGTCTGTACTATATAGATGATATTAGATATGCATTTAGATCAAACACTAACTTGGGGTCAGACATCACACTACAAACAATGCAAAGTCTAGGTGTGGTCAGCTTGCACTCAGAAAGGTAGACCATACCAAGAGGTAGCTTCTGAAAGTGCTTCTGTTCCTTGTATCTCAATGGATAGCCTAGTCTTTGCTAATTAACATATTAAGTGGGATTGTGATGGTGAAACAGCGGCATGTTGACTAATATGGTGACTTTTGGTAATTAACTCTCATAGGCAAAATAAAAAGTAGTTACAGTCAGTTCCTAAGGAAGTTGAATATAACTTGTCATGGGACCCGGCAATACCATTACTAGGTATACGTCCAGAAGAACTGAGAGCAGAGACACGAACAGACATCTACACACTGATGTTCACAGCGGTATTATTCACGATTGCCAAAAGTGGAAGCAACCCAGATGTCCATCAACTGATGAATGGATAAACAAATTGTGGTGTATACACACAATGGAATATTATGCAGTGGTAAGAAGAAATGAAGTTGTGAAGCATATGAAACATGGATGAACCTAGAGGACATCATGTTGAGTGAAGCAAGCCAGACACAACAGGACAAATACTGTATGATTGCACTACTATAAACTAAATATATTGTATAAACTCATAGAGTTGATCATTAAAATATAGGCCACCAGAAAATAGAATGAGGTTAGAGAACGGAAAGCTGAGGTTTAATCTGTGCAGAACTGGTAAAAAGGTTGCTTGTAAATCTTTGGAAATGGTTAAAGCATATCATTGTGTTTATAACTAGCAGAGCTATTGTATGGGTATGAGTGGTTGATAGGGAAAGTCTAAGGTCATGTATATTACTGGAAGGAAAGCTAAAAACTGTAACTTGGTACTGTATATGACAGTAAAACCTCATGTAAAACACGAATATGGGTGATATTGTATATATAACACTGTTTTTACAAAATATACTAGAGAGAAGGAAAAAAAATAGCTATGTATGGCAGGGGAAGCATAGAGAGACTGTGAGGTGATGAGTTTTGTTTGTTTTTTGTTCATCATTATTATTGGAATAATGAAAGTGCTCTAAGAATGATTGAAGCGATGAAGACACAAATATGTGATTATACCAGATACCATTGATTATACACTTTGGATGGATTTATGTTTTATTAATATGTACCAATAAAATTGGTTTGTTAAAAAAATAAAAATAAAGTAGTTAAGAATTATGTATTGGCTAAATCTAGTGTTAGAGATCTTACCCACTCTGAATAAAGAGGTATTAAGAATTTACTTTTTGAAGTTGAAATAAAATTTAAAAAAAGAAAGAATAACAAATGGGGTCTGACCTTTTAGGAGTTGAAGTCTTTGATCTGGTAGAGTGAAGAGGTTCGCAAATTTTTAATTATCTTTAAGGAAAAAAGAAGAGGGCAACCCATAGTACCACCTCAGGTTCTTTGGGTCCATCCCTCAGGCTCGCAAGCAGTAGGCCAATGTGGCTAGCTGGCAGATTCCAAAAGGGGCGCGGATTCCATTAAGGCTGGGAGACATTACTGTTGATGCAGGCGTGACCCTGCTGAGAGGGTTTGGAGGGATTTCAGAAAGCCGCGGGGTAGAGCGCTTGCTGCGGTCTAGACCCAGGCCTGAGGGGAACTGAGCGCAGCTGAGGAGCAGCCCGAGGTGCAGGTGCGTAGTTGGGAGCAGAGTCTCGCCTGGGTTGTGCGCAGAAGGCCTGGGCAGGGGAGGAGAGAAGTGTGGCGCTAGCGAGGGGTCCCGGGACCAGGGAGGGGGTTGGGGAGGGTCGGGCATGTGCCGGGTCAGCTGACAGAAGTCTGAGCATGTGGCCCGCGGAGCAAGCAGGATTGCAGGCAGAGTATTGAACACCCTGAGTAATGACTATGCAGATGCAGCATGAAGCAAATTCAGGTACTTAAGTGGAGGAAGAAAGCTTTGGCCCCCAATCTGTTTCACGGTTGGAGCAATGGGGCATAAATGCCAATGATGTGGAAATTGGAAGAAGCTGGATTTCATACTGTTCAGGCTGTTGCCTGTTCACCAAAGAAGGAGCTAATAAGTATTAAGGGGGTTAGCAAAGCCAAAGCTGATAAATTCTGACTGAGGCACCTAAATTAGTTCCAGTGGACTTCTCCATTGCAACTGAATTCCACCAAAGGCAGTTGAGATCATCCAGATTGCTAGTGGCTCCAAAGAGCTTGACAAATTACTTCAAAGGTGGAATTGAGACTGGATCCATCACAGAGATGTTTGGAGAGTTTTGAAATGGAATGACCCAGATCTGTCACACCTTGGCTATTAGTTGCCAGCTTCCCATTGACTGGGGTGGAGGGAAAGGAAAGGCCATGTACATTGACACTGAGGGTACCTTTAGACCGGAACAGCTGCTAGTAGTGGCTGAAAGATATGGCCTCTCTGGCCAGTGATGTCCTGGATAATGTAGCATATGTTCGAGGGTTCAACACAGACCACCAGACCCAGCTCTTTTATCAAGCATCAGCCATGATGCACTGCTAATTATAGACTAGTGCCACAGCCCCCTACAGAATGAACTACTCTGGTCAGGATGAGCTCTCAGCCGGGCAGATGCACTTGGCCAGGTTTCTGTGTATGCTTCTGCAACTTGCTGATGAGTTTGGTGTAGCAGTGGTAATGCTACACCAAACTCAACAACCCATGCCTCAACAACCAGACAGTACCCGAAAAAAGGAAGGGAGGAAACCAGAATCTGCAAAATCTATGACTCTCCCTGTCTTCCTGAAACTGAAGCTATGTTTGCCATCAATGTGGATGAAATGGGAGATGCCAAAGATTGAATCATTGTTTTTTTTTACCCCTGTGATAAACCTTCAGTGCTGCAACCTAATGGAGAGAACTGCTCCCTGGGGTCTTTACAGGCCTCTTCCTGTTGTGACAGCCAGGAAAAGCTTCCGGGAAAACATCTATTGTGTGAGCTTTTCTGATGGTATAAGCAGGAGACAGGTCAGTAGTCACAAACTGATCTAAAATGTTTATTCCTTCTGGAGCGTATTAATCTCTGTGATTTCTTTGGTTCTTGGGAGGAGCTGTGTAATACCTTTGATACAGTGCCTTGGGGTTGACTTGGGATGAACAGCTGTCTCCTGGACAATCTTATATATTTAAGAGGACTAAAATTGAGGAGACCTAACACATCTTTGTCTGAAAATGGCAAAATGAAATGTGGCAAAAGGGAATGGGTCTACTCACAGGTTCTTTTTCTTTGTGAGTAAAACTCTCCCCTGACAATCAGAAGCAGGTATTTAAGTTTGTGTGTCTGGACTGTTGTAGTTGAGTCCTGAGCAGGCCTCCTGGGTGGTCTGCCCTTCTCTTCTACTTGCATGGTCTTTTACTGCAAAGACCAACTCAAGTTAATTCTAGGATCTTAAGAATTTCAGAGGCTTTTTAAGTAAGCGGATTCATTGTGAGGCTGCTAATAAAGTAGCTCCTTATAGTGAATGTGCCATTTAGGAATTATTATGGTACAAGTTGAATATTTCCAAATCGGGCCTCCATATTATCTTTTTGGCACTGGCTAGGAGTGATCAGCTTTAAGATTTGAAAGCTGGGTGGGAAGGGAAGTATGCATGGTTTAGAATCCTATATTCAGATGACTGAGCTTATTATTTTTCATTCTTGTGGAGAATATTATAAAACAGGTACAACAACTTTCCTATGGCCTTTGCTTTCATTCCAATCCTATATTCAGATGATTGAGCTCATTATTCTTCATTCTAATGGAGAATATTATAAAACAGGTATAACAGCTTTCCTATGGCCTTTGCTTTCATTCCATTAAGTCTCATGTTATAGAGGTCTGGTACCTTCCCTGATTATTTACTTCAGGGGTTTGAGATACCCCTCCTCCTCTTCAGATTTCTACTCAGAATGGGTTTAACCAGCTTTTCCAATTTCAAAGGGCCTCTCGGCCAGTGCTTGGGAAGAGAGACAGTGAAAATCTCCTACTGCTGACACCGTTGGTCCCACTGTATGTAAAGAGATAGGAAGACCAGTCAATTTAATGCAGCTTTGTTGTGGGTTTTTTTTTTTTTTTTATAATTTGTAACTTATAACTGTGCCAGTTATATTGAATATAAGAAGCCTTTTCATTTAGTTTAGTTTTCCTCACCACTTCCAGTAGAATTCTAATTGGTTTTTGGATTATATCCTTAACTTTTGACTGCACATACCATATTTATACAGTAGTTATTTCTTATGGATTACATGGCCTATAAATGTATTTTTAATTATACTAATTCTTTATTTTTTCTAATACAACTACATTGATATAAAGTGATTGCATATTTCGTTATTACTTTGGATTCAAAATACTAAGAGTGCAAATGAAGTTTGTGTCAATTCAATATTTATGAATTATCTTTATATAACACTAGAGTGCATACTTTAGGGAGAAAATGAAGAAAAGTATTTATATGTATGTTCATATATATTTAATTATAAACAATGGAAACAATAAATCACAAATCACTTAAAATTTTCTTCAGTCATATACAGGAGTCATTTACATGAGATCAGAATGTTGTGGGTTTTTAAAAAATTTTTACTAGAGAAATTGTAAGTTTAGCCAAAAATCATGCAGAAAATAGAGTTCCTATATACCTCCCTCACACATACAGTTTTCTCTATAATTAACAATCGGCATTAATTATGAATGGTACCTTTGTTAAAATTGATGAAACAATATTATTATAATTATACTCTTATTGTAGTCCATAGTTTACCTTAAGGTTCACTGTTTGTATTGTACAGACCTATGGTTTTAAAATTTTTATACTAATAACATATATACAACCTAAAATTTTCTGTTTTCACCACATACTAATATATAACTAAGTGGAGTTAATTACATTCGTAATGATACCATCACCACCATCCATTACCAGAACTTTTCCATCACCCCAAACAGAAACTGTGTAGCAATTAAGCATTAATTCCCTATTCTCCAGCCCCAGCCCCAGTCCCTGGTAACCTGTATTCTAGTTTCTGACTATGAATTTGTTTATTCTAATTATTCTATATCAGGGAGGTCATACAATATTTGTCCTTTTATGTCTGGCTTATTTCACTCAACATGATGTCTTCAAGGTACATCCACATTGCCATATGTATCAGAATGGCATTCCTTTTTTTACATCTGAGTAATAACTCCTTAGTATGTATGTGTGTGTATATATATATATATATATATATATATATATATATATATATATATATATATTTTTTTTTTTTTTTTAAAGAACTTATGACGTCTGTAGACTTTACTCTTCAGAATGGAGACCAAGGCTGGATCCCTAAACAGTTCTGTGTCCTGCTGGTCTAGGAATGTGGTTCTTAAACTTGGCTATACATTAGAATTACTTGAACACTTTTAAAAACCATTTCACACCTTAGAACAATGCCCAAGACCCACTTCAGAACAATTAAATCAGAATCCCTGAGGGAGGAGTCCAGGTATTAGTGTTTCTTAAAGATGCTTAGGTGATCCCATTGTACAGCCAAGGTTGGACACCACTGGTCTAAGAGGATGTATGATGCCAATTATTGAAAGGATTCCAGGTTATAGCTTCTGCAATGGTTTTGTTTCTGTCTCGTGTGACACTTTCAGGTAAGGAGTAGTCAGAACACCTAAAGGAATATAGAGGTGGGCATCATGAAGCCCAGAGAATAAATTGTATGAACAACTTTGTGCCTACTTGTTTGATTAATTTATTACTGTATATGTTTCAGCATTTGTTGAAAGACTATCCTGTCAGAAAAGGTTGTGAGGAAGCCACTACCCTTAACTACCTCCAACTCTTTGACAGCTACTGTTGTCTACCAAAATAAACTAAGAATTGTGCAAGACCAAATTGGCCTAGATCAGATTTCAGTGGGTGCTGGCAAGTGTAATCTTTTACATGTCCAACCATGAATGGCTTTACATAACATAGTTTCTATTTTGGATTACTAAATTCTGGACAGAGACTTAATCATGGTATTCACCAAATTGTAAAGACATTAGATAATAAATGAATAAATAATTTGTCTTTAATCAGAAAAGCAAAATTTTCTTAGGTAGAGAAATATTTATTGGGTAAAATCACCAACCACAGGAGAGCAAACATTTCCCTGTTTTGTTTTATTTTTATTTATTTTTTGATTCCATAACCGAGCTGTATTTACATGTGAGTTTTCATTTAAGCTCAGTGGTGGAAAATTTAATCTGACAAATTGAAGGTAAATTCAGTAAATTCTAGTTTTATACTCACTATATTTTAGGGTATCACTCTCTTAGTCCAGGTATTTCCCATTCCCACTTGGTTCTATCTGCCATAGAGATGATCTATGGTTTCAGGGGATTATAAATAACTTGCCGCTTGGGGGTATATGTAGCTTATTTTGTATGCCTTAACATTGGGTCCAAGAAGAATATATGCTAGTGTTGCCTGAGAAGTATAAGCATAATAGGCTGTATTGGTTGATATCCACCCACTACCTCTGTAGCTCGCATTCTTATGCCTCCTGTGCTCTGTGGCTCCCAGTTTGTTGCAGATCCATGTGTGTCTTCATTTTCCCATCATTTGACACCTCTCTGAGACTAAAGACCACTCAGACATTTCTATGTTGTTCTGAAAGTTGTAGGCCACTTTTGGATTCTCTTCAGCCCACCACATTGAGAGCACTCATAACATGCTACTATAAAATTCAGGTGCTAAAGTTGCCTTGGGACTTCTCCAGGGATCTTTCACTACCTCCTCTTTATACTTGGGTCCCACTAAACTTGCCTGGATTTCTATCACACTAAAAAATTTAGGGCATACTGTGGGGCATTTAATCTACAATTTAACTCCCTTGATCACCTCCAACAATTCAATTAATTTCCCTCCTAATGCAAGGGTTCTTTATCTGCTTAGGGGTAGGACACTGTTCTCATATCCTTATCATACCTTTTCAGTTGATTGTATATGGCATAAACTCTAGATCTGCTTCCTTCAAGGCTAAGGCTATTGGGATGCCAGGATTTCACAACTCTTGTATGTTCTATGAGTCTAAAAAATCTACTTAGAAACTCAGTTGACTTCTTTAATATCAGTTGAATTAGTCCTGACACTAGAAACACCATTAACCCAATGGGGGGGCAGATAATAAAAAATTTGGAGAAAGAAAAGTTTTGGTTATTTTCAAAATATTTTCTCCTACCACAAATGTAACAAAGACTTGTGGCTTGTTGAATGAATGGACTCAGGACAACATTTTATCAGGATGTCTGTATTAGCTTATGTTTAGTGTGCTTTCTTCTGAGAAAACTGAAGCTCTGATATGTTAAATGACTTGCCTTAGATCACAGTGCTAATTAATAGCAATTCTGGGTACAGAAAAGTACAATGTTGTTCTGTCGCTGGAAGCCGTAGAACTTGGAAGGGAGAAATGGAAAGTGCCTTCTGGCTAACTCAATATCAATGATTTTCAAACATGGCCGCACATTAGAATCAACCAGAGCTTCTGCAAAATACATATAACTCTCCCACAGCCAGAGTGGGTCTAAGGTTCATTCTATTCCTCTCTATTTAAAATAATCTATTAAGATAACTTCTGTTCTATATATAATAAAGATGAAGAGCATGTGAAATGCACATCTGGTCTGCCTCAAAAGTCATCTTCCCTTGATGTCCTTCCCTCTGTTCTTTCCTGGTCTCCCCCAGCTCCCAAAGACCTAATGGGAGGCAGCTAAGGGAGGCTGATTGAGTTTGCTAAAGCTTCTGGGAGCAATATACCAGAAATGGATTGGCTTTTATGATGGGAATTTATTAAGTTAACTTTCAGTTCTGAGGCTGTGAAAATGTTCAAATCAAGGCATCATCAGAGATGCGGTCTTACTGAAGGTCAGCTGCAGGCGATCCTGGACTCCTTCCATGTGGAAAGACACAATGGCGGCTCTCTGGTCTGGATCTCTACTCCAGGCTTACTTTCTCCCAGAGCTCAGCTGTGGATGATTAGCCATATGGATTTTCTTCTCCTCTCCTCCAGCTCATTTCTTTGAAGCCTTTTTCCAAGCCTCTGTGCTTCACTGATTCCAGTCTCAGGCCTCCGAGACCTCTCTCTCATCCTCTAGGATTCTCTGTCTCTGCTGCCTTTTTTCTGTGTCTCTGTATGTTTTTCCCATTTGTAAAGGACTCCAGCAAGAGGACCAAGACCCACTCTGGGTCATGCCTCACTAAACTAATACAGTCAAAGGTCCCCAACTGAATTCAATCTAATCAAAGGGTCCCACACCATCAGGCATGAATTAGCCCTAAGGGCATGATTTTCTGGGATCCACCCAACTTAACACTGTCACAGAAGTATTAGCCCTGATGTATGCACAGCTTGAGACAGTGGTTTTAACACTTTGGTGTGCATCTGGATCATTTAGGATACTTGTTACAAATCAAATTATCAGGTGCCATCCCCAAGTTGCATGAAGTATTTTATGGCCACTTAATCACGATTATTTAATAAATAATCTGAAACCTGCCTTTATTGTAAACTGGAAGTGAAGCTGTGGGGCTGTATTCAACCCTTACCCACCTGAAACCATTTGGCTGCTCTTGTGTATCTACCACAAAAATCTTGAGCGATGTGCATAACCAAATTGTTTTAGGTTATAGGGCTTATTTACTCAAGAGTTGGCCTTCAGTAGTGAATCCGTCCTTCCTGTGGAGGCTGCAAATTGTCTGTCTGTAGCCTAGCAGTGAGTAGGAAGTGATCCATACTTGTCTGTTGGGGGATTTAGTTGGATGGCCTGTAAAAACTTTTCCCAAAGTGTTTCTGAGCTTGCTCTTGGAAATGCGAACTGTCTTCCAAACCTGCAAAAGGAATGGTGGTGTTTGCTCAGTGGAGAATTTAAAATCACTGAATTTGCCGGTTGATAAATGCCTGTTTGGAGAGCAGAGAAGGCCTGCCAAGCACAATCTGCCTCTGGATAGTACTCAGGGAACACAGATGGCAAGAAAGTTTGGGCCTTAAAAGCTCTGGCATCCCCAGGGGTTTGTTTACAGTTTAATTACTTTGCAGGTAAAAAAGGGGACAGATGTATCACACCAGGTCCTGCAGCAGAGGGAACCTCGGTATTGGCCCAAACCATCACTCCTTGACTACTTGTCTGAATCCCTGGGAATACAGAGATAGGTTGTGTTTTAGTTTGCCAAAGGGCTGCCAATGCAAAGTACCAGAAATGGGTTGGCTTTTATAAAGGGAATTTATTTGGGGTAAAAGCCATGAAAAATCCAACTCAAGGCACCATAAGAGGTGCTTTCTCACCAAAGTCCCCTACCAAGTGTTGAAGCAAAATGGCGGGAAATCTCTGCCTAGGTTTCTGCCTTCCACTCCAGGTTGTACCGTCTCCTGGAGCTCAGCTGTGGGCAACCAGGCATAGGGCTTGTCTCTTACTGGGCCAATTCTCTCCCAGGCTCGGCTGCTCTGCTTTCTTCCTGAGTTCAGCTGCAAGCTTTCAGGCATAGGGCTCATCTCTCCCTGGGCCTCAGCTCTTTGAGCCTCTCCTTTCTCTCACATGGCAAGATCAAATATGGCAGAGCTCTCTCTTCCTCTGTGTCTCCGTTTATGTCAGACCCAGCAAGAGGGTAGAACTAAACCTGAGTCATGCCTCATTGACTTAGTCCAAATTGAAAGGGTCTCACACCCACAGGAATGGATTAGCTCACAGATATAATCTTTCTCTTTTTCGGATTCATAAAATAGTTTCAAACTGCCACAGGTGGCCAAAAGCAGGTATGGTGAGACACAGACAAAGCAGGTGAGAACCATTAGGAGAAATGCTCCTGTCAGGATAATTATTAGGGAAGCTGCTTTACCCCTGGATTGACATCTGTTGGAAGGGAAACTTGAGAAAAGAGGGACAGTAATAATAAAAGAGAGAAAGCCGAGGAAGAACTGGAAAATTAAGCTGCAAAATCAAAGATGATCTTGGCAAGAAACTAAGGAAATCCTTTTAGCCAAGAACAGCCTACCTCCTGATTTGATTTGCTCTCTGCTCCAGATCCAGAGAAGCCTAAACAAGTATAGAAGCTTGAAAACATAAAGAAACTGACAACTGAAGAACACTATAAGGAAATGAAACCAAATGAAACTTCCTTATGAGAAAAAATATCTTCCATCTTGTGTCAGGGACTAGTGTTTCCAACAATAGGTTTATTCATTGAGATGGAGGCATTGATTGCAGAAAGTCCCTCTTAAATGTCAACATCCTGGAAGGGGAGGCCCTAAAACACTGGCTATATATGAATATATATACTCCAGGACTATGTTATTATGCTGTTTGTTTCTCGAACTGTTTCAAAAATCCCATTGCCAAACTCAAGGTAATGCAGATTTTCTCCTATGTTTTCTTGTAGAAGATTTTTAGTTTTGCATTTTACCCTTAGGTCTATGATCCATTTTGAGTTAATTATGCTTAAGTGTGAAGTATATTTTGAGGTTCAGGTTTTTTGCATATGGAGATGAATTGTCCTGCACCATTTGTTGAAAAGACATGCCGTTTTCCGCTGAATTGTCTGTGCACCTTTGTCAAAAATCAGTGACTATATTTGTGAGTCTATTTCTAAATTCTCTGTTCTTTTTTACTGATCTATATGTCCATTCTATCACCAATACTATACTGTCTTTATTACTGTTGCTTTATAATTCTTGATATTGGGTAATGTGAGTCCTCTAACTTTGTTCTTTTTCAGAATTATTTTGGCTATTCTAGTATCTTTTTTTTTTCTATGAAAAGTTTAGAATTGGCTTGTCAATATCCAAGAAAATCTTAAGGGAGTTTTGATTGGAATTGTGTTGATTCTGTAGGTCAATCTCAGGAGAATTGGCTTTTTAACATTTAGTCTTCCAGAGCATGAAAACAATGCATCTACCAATTTGTTTAAATCTTGTTTGGTTTCTTACATCAGTGTTTTATAGTTTTCCAGATACAGTTCTGCCAATATTTTGTAAGATTTACACCTAAGTACATCATTTTTTTAGGTACTGTTGTAAATGGGAATGTTATTTGTAAATTTCAAATTCCAATTGTTCATTGCTGATGTATAGAAATGGAATTTCCTTTAGTATATTGACTTTGTATCATATGACCTTGCTAAACTCATTTATTCTAAGAATTCTGTTGTAGACTTTTTGGGATTTTTTACATAGGCAATCATGTTTTCTGATAATAAAGTCAGTTGTATTTCCTCCTTTTCAATCTGCCCACCTTTTATGTGTTTTTTTTTTTCTTGCCTTATTTCATTAGCTCGTAATTCCAATAAAATATTGAATAGGAGTGCTCAGAGAAGTCAGTCTTTCCTTGTTACTAATCTCAGGATGAAAGCATTCAGTCTCACGCTATCAAGTATGATGTTAACTAGGTTTTTTATAGATTCCCACTTTTAGGTTAAGGAAGTTCCCTTCTATTATTAGTTTGTTGAGCATTTCATTTTTTAAAAGATTTATTTAATTTATTTATTTCTCCCCACTCCCTCACTGTTTGCACTTGATGTGTCTGTTGTCTTCCTTGTTTCTTTTGGAGGCACCGGGAACTGAACCCGGGACCTCCGATGTGGGAGGGAGGCGTCTAATCACTTGAGCCACCTCCGTTCCCTGCTTTATTGATCTCTCATTAGGTTTTTTCTTCTTCTGTCTCTTGTTCCTTCATCTTGTTGCATCAGCTTGCCTCACCTGCCTGTTGGGTCAACTCATTGTCTTGCTTATTTTTTTCTTTAGGAGGCACCGGGAACCTCTGCTCCCTGCTTTGTTGTGTTTCTCATTATGTTTTTCCTCTTGTGTCTCTTGTTGCATCATTTTGTTGTGTCAGCTTGCCACGCTTGCCTTTCACACCAGCTCACTGTCTTCTTTAGGAGGCACTGGGAACTGAACCATGGACCTCCCATGTGGTAGGCGGGATCTCAAACACTTGAGCCCTGTTGAGCATTTTAAAATCATGAACTGTTGTTGAATTTTGTTGAATGATTTTATGTGTCTCTTTATAGGTTTGCATTTTTCATATGCAGTCTGTTAATATGCTGAATTACACTAATTGATTTTTGGTCATTGTGTGGTTTAAGAAAAACATGTTTATAAACTTAATCCATTCCTGTGGGTGTGAACCCATTGTAATTAGGACCTTTTGATGAGGTTACTTCAGTCACAGTGTGGCCCAACTCAATTAGGATGGCTCTTAATCCTATTACTGGTATCCTTTAAAAGGAGAATAAAATTCAGATGGAGAGAGAGGAAGCAATGGGAACCAAGAAGCTGAAGGTCAGTGGAACTCAGAAAAGAAGCGAGAGACCAGGAGAGGCTGCCATGTGACAGACGAGCCCAGGACCAAGGATTTCTCTCAGCTTCTGTAGGTTTCTCTCTGTATTCATCCTGTTTATATAGGACTCCAGTAAAAGGATTAAGACCCACCCTGGGTCATGCCCCACCAAAGTAATCTAATTAAAAACTCTTAACTGAAGTGACCTAATCAAAAGGTCCCATTTACAATAGGTTCACACCCACAGGAATGGACTAGCTCCAAGGACATGATTTTCTGGGGTCAAACCATCACAGAGATTCTGATTCCTCCATTGCCCAAAGTTAAGTCCTGACTCTTGCATAGGCTGTGACTTCAGACAGCTGCTTAATTTCAGAGATGCTCTTCTCCCCATGGCCATTCCTACTTTTGCTGAAAGGAGAACTGCACACTTCTTTGTCTCAGTGTTGGTGACTCCTTGAGCAGAGAATGTGAATACTGAAGGGGTAGAGGGTAAGCTCTGGTCTCTTCAATGTCAGTGGTGCTATGAGGGGGTAAAAGGTAGAGACTTCCACTTTCAATCGGAATCTAGCTCTTTCTCCTAAAGCATTTGAAATCAATATACCTCATAAATGCATGATTAAGCTTTTTCTGGAGAAAACTATTACTAGAAAACTCCTCAGAAATTCATATCCCTCCATTTTTTGAATAATAATGTTAATAGTATTATAATTGGAGCTGTTCTTTTGCCCTGAGTTATAGTACAGACTTTCTTCACACTAATCAATAAAGGGCACTGCATTCCTTCCTACTCTCCAGGCATCCCCTTCATGATATGAGGACATAGCTTTTTTTTATCCTACCACAATCTATTTTCCTTTTGCTGTACTGAGTCTGTGAGTTTCCCTTTCCCTTTGACTGATTCTTCTACTATAATCAATGAAAAACTGCAACTATCATCTCTTAAACTATAAAATGATTCTAAAACCCAAAGAAAGCACTGTGTGTGAGTGTGTGTTTATGTAGAGGTGTATATAAAATGTGAGTTGCATTTGTATTTTTCACTTAGAAATATGTCTTAGAGATTTTCAAATTTTATTAAAGTTTACCTTGTTATTTTTATGGTTTTTGTGTGTTAATTTTGTTTTTCTTTAATGCTATATGATATTCCCTGGTATATATGTGCAGTGAATTATTTAACCACTCCCTTTTTGATAGATACCTAGGTTGGTGGTGTGCTTTTCTTCTATTTTTGTTTTGTCATAACAAACAATGCAGCAATGGGTATCGTGGTACATACACTGACATGTATATCTATAGATATATCTAAAAGGGTAATTGCTTGGTCAAAAGTATGCTACAGATAATACAAAAATTACCTTTAAAAAGTTTCTAATTACACTCTCATAGCAGTATATGAGAGTATCCTGTTCCATACAGTTTTACCAATAATTGATGATAACAAGTGTGACAGTTTGAAGTTCTTTTATGAATCCCAAAAGGAGAAAGATTATGTTTTTGAACTAATCCATTCTCAAGGGTGTGAGACACTTTTTTAAAATTTTTTATTTTTTAAACAATTTATTGGAGTATATCATTTTATACATGAACATACATAAACTATAAGTGTTCAGTAAACATCGTGATCTTACAAAACAAACATGCATAACATCATTGTTGGACTATGTCAGTGAGGTGTGACTCAGATTGAGTCTCTGTCCTCTTACTGGAGCTGATAAAAATGGAGACACAGAAAGACAGACACACAGTTAAAAGAAGATGCCGTTTTTCCTCCTGCCATGTGAGAGAGGACTCCATTGCCAACAGCTGCAGAAAGGCAGAGAAGCCCTGAGAGACTGAAAGAGACAAGCCCTATGCCTGGTTGCACACAGCTGAGCTCCAGGAGACGGTAGATTTTGGAGGGGAAAGTAGAGACTGGAGGCCATCTTGGCCATGTGGCAAGACCCCAGAATCAACAGTATCTGACTTTGGTGAGAAACCATCTCTGATGGTGCCTTGATTTGGACATTTCACAGCCTTGGAACTTGAAGCTTTTACCCTAAATAAAATCCCCATTATAAAACCCAATCCATTTCTGGTAATTTGCATCAGCAGCGTTTTGGCAAACTAAGACAACAAGCTACTAAATTTTTGCAAGTCTTATAGGTGAAAAATAACTGACTCTTGTATTATTTTGCATTTCCCTTTCAATGAGATAGAATATCTTTTCAATAACAATTATTTGCATTTCCTGTTTTGAAAATTGCATATTTATGTTCTTTATCCTTCTTCTATTGTACTTTTTGGCTTTTCCATGATATTTGTAATTATTTATTATGTATTCTGGATCTCTATTCCCCATCTCTTAAATATGATGCAAATATTTTTCATCAGTCTTTTATCTTCAAACTTTCTGAATTATGTTGTCATATAGATGTCTATTTTAATAAGACAAATTGTCAGTCTTTTGCTTTATGACAGGATAATGTGTTTTGCTTTGAAAATATATATGTATATATAAATACATATATATATTTACATAAAAGTAAGAAGGGATACAGAGAGGATATAGCAAGGTACACATCAATTTGTTCACAATGCTTACATCTAAGGTGGGAAATATAGAGAAATGTATAAAGAGAGCCTTTAAAATTTGCTTTGTTTATGATTGTGATATGTGAATATTTTATAAAATATTTGCTTGTGTAATAAAAACCTTCAAAAGCTGGATGAAATATTAATCTTTTTCCATTTTTGTAATTCCCATTGTAGTTATTTTTACCCCTCACCATTCCATGGAAATTGCTTTTGCCAATATAACCAATGACCTTTTAATTCTTTATCTAGTCAACATAGTTGTCATATTATCTGAATTTTCTTTGCATTTTACGCTAAAATCTACTCTCTTCTTGAAAGTCCCTGAACGGGATACTTTGTGCCACAAAATTTTTCTAGTTTTTTTTCCCCTGTTTCTCTAATTGCTTCTGATTTTTCATTGTTCACCATTGAAGAGTTGATTTCTCCAGAATTTCCTGGATAACTCACTACTCATGCCCACTCTACACTCTATTTTTGAGTTATTATGTCTGTAGTAATGACATTAATATCCACTTATACCTTGGTGACTCAAATTTAAATCTCTGTCTCACATATGGCTCCTGGATCCTAGATCTATAAATCCCACTGCCAGGAAAACATGCCTACCTTATATGCAAATGTATATTCTATAAGTGCATAAAACTCAACATGTCCCAACTTCAGTTCATTAGTTCCATCAAAAATATGCTGGTCCAACAATATTCCATTTTCTAATTGAGAGTGTCATCATCCAATGAAGCCTGAATTCATTCTACATCCTTATTCCATATCTGTTGCTTTTAAACTCAGTCAGTCCTCTTCCTTTATATCTCTTACAACCATACTGGTCCCTCAACTGTGCTTATCTTGCCTTAAGGCCAGCCCTGATTATTTCTTCCTTAGCCTACTTAATTGCCACTTAACTTCCTTACTGCATGCACCTTATTTACTTCAATTCTTCTCCACACAACTGCATCCTCCATAATATCTTCCTAAGATAAAAATCTAATCATATCACTTCTTTGCTAAAATTTTTTCACTTGTCCATCATTGCCTGAAAGAACTCCAACTTTCTAGCATGTCATAATAGGGCATTTATGAGGGACTTCTACTTCATCTCTTGCTACCCACCTCCTTATGAATCCTAGGATCTAGCTTCTATTGAACTATTTAAAGTTCTGCAAAGATGGTTAACATGTTTCACTCTTCTGTATTTTGCACATGTTCTTTTGCAGAAGATCACTTTTCCCTATCTAGTCCATGGGGTGAAATCTTGAGCCCCTGGGGAATCCATTTCAATTATTCTCTTTTCTTTATGCTTACTCCCAACTGCCTCCAAACTTCAGACACAGTTAATTCCTTTTCCTTCTAAGTGTTCCTTGGAACACTTCACTCTACTGTAATGATCTTTTCACCTGTTACTCTACTATACTCTGAAAACTGAGTGGGGGTATGATGTCACATTTACTATATTATTCACAGCACAAAGCAAGCCATTCGTCATATAATGCTTATATGCATACAAAGCATGCCATTTTATCATATAGTGTTTAGTAAATGCTTGCTGAACGAGTGAAGAGATTGTAGGTACATTGTCTCTGGTTAAATGGAATGGAAAAGATAACTGCAGAAGGTGACACATGACTTTTATGTACATATAGAATAACACTAATGTTTATGCAATTTTATTCCTTACTCAGTTTCTCCTGTGGCTGCTGTAACATATTTTTATAAACTCAGTGGCTTAAAACAACCGAAATTCATTGTCTTACAGCTTTGGAGGCCAAAAGTCTGAAATCAGGATCACTGGGAAAAAATCAAGGTGTTAGCAGGAGCATGTTCTCTCTGAAGGCCGTAGAGTAGAATTTATTTCTCACTTCTTCCGGATCTGGTGGCAGCTGGAATTTCTTAGCCTCATTTCTCTAATCTCTGCATCCTGGTCACAATGCCTTCTCCTCTTCTATGTGTATGTTAAATTCAAGGACGCTTGTGATTTCATGTAAGGTCCACCAGGGTAATACAGGATACTCTTCCCATCTTATGATCTTAAATTAATCACAAATGCATATGTCATTTAAAGATCACAGGGGTAAGGACCTGACATCTTTGGGGTCTATTAATCAACCTACTGCACTTGTCTTATTTCTCCTTTTCTTTCTTCCTCCCTCCATTATTTTATTCTTTTCTTTTGTTCCCTTTATATAATCCCTCCTTCTCTTCCTTCCCATCTTTTTCTTCTTTTTTGTCCTTCCTTCCCAACTACTATCCCTCCCTCCTCTCTATCTTCTAAAATTGACAAAGCAGAAGAGACTGAAAGGGGCTAAATTATTTTTCCACCTTCTTCCATTAAGGTGATAGCAGAGCTGTGAAAAGGAGACTTCCCATCCAGGCTTTTTTTCACTACACCATATACATACTTTCCTAGTTGAGATTTATGTAAAATCAAAGAGAGCCATGCTGTTACCATGACAGCGAAAGCAGCTCCTCATTACTCTCTGTGTTGCTCTGAAATTATTACATGTAAAAAAATTAGAGGGACTTCACACTGACATATCTTAGGCAAAAGAAATGCCTTGCTGCAATGGTCATTAAAAGGACTGACATGAGTGATAGGAAACTGGTTTTGTTAATAAGTGCATGTCAAAAAGTACAATAAGTGTGGATTATAAATACAATAAGTGTTTTCAAGATTGGCTGCTTTTAATTTTAGTTACTAACTAGGGCTTTGTCATACTTCATTTGTATCCTCCCATCACCCAAATCAAAATGAAAATATGAAAAATCTGTAAATTCTTATTTGTTTGACTATTCAAAGCCATAAATGTTCATGTGCTTTTTTCCCAGCTAAATTAACCTGTTATTTGGGTATCGTGTGGAGATATCCACAGATATAATTATTTTGTATTGTCAAGTGAAAATTTGGAGAGGCAGAAGATTTGAATACCCTTAGGGATTTGACAGCCTCTCTGTAACCTGGAAACAAGTTACTTAGCCTTAGCACTACCTACTAATATTAAAACTAAAAATGCTTTCTCCCATAACAGTATTTCACAGAGGATTATGAGGGCAAATTAAAGACATTTCCTGAAAATTTCCGTGGAGTAGTGCAGAGCATTTATACATTTTATTTTTTAAATTAAATGGAATGGTAATGTATGCTGAGGGAATAGGAAGCACCATCAGTAATCGACCAGCTTGATTTTCCCTCATGCACATTCTTACTTTTCTTTGGAATTAATGAGCCCTGACTCTACTCAGTAATATTGAATAATCACATCTGAAGCTTTCCTCAAATTTTTCCCTGCTGTTGACTTTTTCAAATTTTTCCCTGCTATTGACTTTTCATAGCTTCCATTTAATTTTACTTGCTTATATGTGCTTAGTTTATTAGAAATGGTCTTTTGGAGAGCCTGTTTTAATTTTCCCTTTTTTACCTTTAACGTGATTTTTCACTTGATGCAATTTTCCATAAAAATTAGAAGGGGAGGGACCCGCAACAAGGAGGGTAATTTGGAGGCACTAACTTTTGTATCAGTTAAATCATCGGTGAGTGATAACCATACAAGTAGTAAATGATAAGCAAGAAATGTAGTTTTGATTTTTTAAAACTATCCCAGAATTATCTTTTACGTTTTTAAAATTGACCTTTCATCTGAGAAATGAGGTGAATATTTTCTAAGTACTGGAATTTTAGAGAAGGTGCTTATAACAAATTATATCTAATGAATACATCTGGCCAATGCCCCTTAGCCTTTTACATCTTGTGGGAAGTGCTGAAGCTGCAACAAAAAATGTGGTCCATTAATGGAGAGAAGTGAAGCAAACGACAAAGAAAAAAATAGATAGTTGAAGAGAGTTTACTGACATAATCTGCTTTAGAAATCATTCCTGTGAATTGCAATAATTGAGAACATAACAAATCTGGGCCTTGAGTCTGAAGAAATAAATATCCCCAAGTTTTTGTGCACCATGGGAAGGTTGAATGAGCTATGAGTGAGTGTGGGTGGATGGAACCAGCTCACAGTGTATTGGTGGATCTCTGAAGTCCAACATGGCATTATCCTTGGGGAGATATATCTCTTTACATCTGGCTGGGTTTAGAAATTAGCCGTAGACATGCACAAAGGTTTCCTGTTGGCTAAATATATCTAGGGATTGTTAATACACTTTAATCAAGGCTTTTTCAACAGGCAACCACAATTATTTCAGTGGGCTGAACTAAGAGCCTATGCAGAAACTAATGTAAATTCCTTTCTCTTTGAATGGATTTAAATCAACTTTATGTTAAAGCCTGCCCCCCCCTTCAAAAAAGGCTAGGAATATTCTGAAAATGTCATCCTGCATGCATTTTTGTATTGTGCTTTTTAATGCTTTATTATTGTGGCCTTTTTGGCTTCGTATGATGTTAAGAAATAAAATCCACCTTAACTTACTGTGGCAGTTTGATGTTATTTATGAATTACAAAAAGAGATGGATTATGTTTGTAAACTGGTCTATTCCTTTGGGTGTGATACCCTTTGATTGTATTAGATTCAGCTGAGATGACTTTGATTAAATTATGTTAAGATTTGTGCTTTGATTCGACCACGTCATTAGGGCAACTCATTTTGAGTCCCCGCCCCCTTTTGGGCTATATATATGGACACGCATTCAAGGAGACACACAGAAGTAGATACACAGAGAAGATACACAGAGGAAGAGAGACAGCTCCATAGACAGGGCTGAGGCCCTGGGAAGAGAGATGAGCCATTTGCTTGACAGTTTACAACTGACCTTGTAAAGAGAACAGAGCAGCTGAGCCTGGATAGAAACAAGCCCCAGGAAGAGAGACAAGCCCTATGCCAGCCTACCTGCAGCTGAGATCAGAAGAAGCTAGACCCATGGAGCCTTAAGAGGGAAGAGGAAGGCTGAACCCTCGCAGACATCGCCTACAATCTTCCTTCAATATGTGACAACAGACTCTGGGTAAGGAAGTAACCTTGAGTTGGACTCTTTAGGAACTTGTGACTATAAGCTTTTACCCCAAATAAATACCCTTTATAAAAGCCAACAAATTTCTAGTACTTTGTATCAGCACCTCTTTGGCTGACTAATACACTTACCAATCTAAACCAGCTTTTGATTTTTGTTTGTTTCATTTGCTTTTTCTTGTTGCTGCTTTTTTGTTTGTTTTTGCTTTTATCTAGTCCTATAGTATCTAATACTAAAAAATTTGAAAGGATTTGGTAAACCCATTAGCTAGGGGATTAGATTCCCTTGTGATAATTGCCATTTCCACCATTTAGCCCACTTTGTTAAAATATTTGGGATCCAGTTTCCTTATTTGCTATATTGAGGGGATGGGGTGGTATTAGTAGTCTTTTGGTTGGGTTGTCAGAATTTCATTATATACCATGTTCCCAGCTGATAATAAGCATTCAAAAAAGGGTTTTCAGTGTTTAAATTTTTTCTCATCTCCTAATGGCTTGATTCTTATCATAAGACATGAATTTGGAATGTCTACATCCTGACACTAGTTTCTTACTCTGGATTTGTTTATCTTTTTACCAATCCTCTTTGAAACTTTCTTCTAGACTTTCCTTATCTTGTGTGAAAACTGGCTGAAAGACTGGAGGATGTAAATCTGATCCTCCTTTGAATTGAACTCCCCATTTGCATTTAGAAGTAATTGTTTTGCTCTGAATATTAGTGTATTTAGCAGGTTACTTTACCATGAATACTCATTCAAAAAGGAGGAGGCAGGGGTCAGTATCTGAGGCCACATTGTTTTTTAAAATTTTAGGCTTTCAGTCTGAGTTTCTACACCATGATAAACTCTGAATTAGAAGTAGAGATTAAACAAACAAACAAAAAATAAATACAAATAGCCTTTATTTACCCTTAAAGATCTCGGTTAAGAGACAACACTAGAAACCCAACTTGAACAAATTTAGGCTCAAAGGGGACTTTACTAACTCCAGTGAGAAAATAAAGGACTGGCAGGCCTGTAGCCAGGCCTCAGAGACAGCAAGAACAGTGATGTTCTCCCTTTCCAGGTTCTGTTTCTTCTGTGGTGGTTTCCATGGTCTGCAGCAGATAGAAAGGTTTAGATATATTCTGATATGGTCCCATGGGATATTTCTCAAAATCATTTTTCACCCAGATATTATTCTACTTCAAAGAGAAAGTTTGTTTAGAGTTAAATACCTAGTTTTATTTCAGAACAAAATCATTTCTCTTTGAGAGACCATTTACCTGTAAGTCCTTCATTTAAATTTGCTGCTTGGAACCTGAAGTTTTCTCTTCCTAATTTCCTTCCAATACACAGTTGGATATTGCCTGTGATATTTTCCATATAAGTTTCTATTCAGGTCAATTTGGTTAACTCAATCCCCACAGGAAGGAGAAAACCAGTTTACAGAGGGTCGCATGTAGCATTCATTCTAATTTCCCTTCATATGAATGATTGCAAATATCCTTCTTATGTAACATCGGTTTGCTGCTAAAGTGAAATGTGAAGACTTACAGGTCTATTTCCAAAAGAAATATTATCCATTAACTCTAAAGCAATAAAAAATATCCTGGGAAATGTAGCAGAATGGGGGAGAAATCTCGATGGTAGAAATAAAATCCCAGAAAGAGCATTTTGGTTTATTTGACCAAACGAGACACATCCAGAAATGGTGAGCAGCACAATATGGTGAGGTATTTACATGATAATACTGAGCACTAACAGCAAAACTTATTCTTGTGTTCTTGCCAAAGACTAGCAATCCAGACACTGGCAGGTGTCAGAATCAGGTCATAAAGGGATGATTTAGACATGATAGATTGATTTCTGCATTTCAACAATCCTCAAGAAGCATGTGCTGGAGGGAACAACGACATTCGGGTTGAAATCTGGAAGTGCTCCACAATTTTTATTTCTCTCCATTCGAAGTATAATCTCCTGCAGCCAGTGAATACGATATTTCTGTCAGTGAGGTTCTATTACTTTGCCTATTGATTTACCACAGGTGGTGGTGAAAAGATGAATCATCTGTAACAGCAACGAGGATACGAAACTGGAGACTCTTAAGTGCTTCTTTTAGTGTTCCTTTTACCGATCACTACTTACTAGGTACAGCAGCCCCCCTATGGTGGCAAATATCCGTGGGTCCTCATAGGCAAAAAGAGGGAGCCCATTTCCTTGTCAGTCCTCGTATAAATGAATCTTCTTCATCCACCTCCTACCAGGCTGTTGCTCCCTGGATAGTAAGGGAGTTGCTTGCTTGATAAGAAAATGATGAATAGTAACTAATAAGAACATCTCTGCAAATACGTACTAATAATTATGGCCAGCATAGAAGGCTGCCCTTTCCTTTTCTCACTAGTAAATTTAATTTTCTGTTCCTGCAGAATAAAATTGGACCTGTGCCATTCATTCCTGGCAATTATGATTTTAGTTGTGGAGTGAAGCCTTTTCTTTTCCTTTTTTTCTTTTTTTGAAAAGGGTGTACATTTAGTGGATTATCCCTGGCAAATTAATTAGTTCTCTGTTGACTTTTTCAACCTGTGGTACTTTCTGTTCCTTTATTCCAAAAGCACGTTGCAAATTTCCTTTAATCTTCAGTCAACAGCCTCTCATTCTTCAGCATCACTCAGATCACCCACTCATTTAATACGTATTAAGCACCAGGCACTGAGCAGTCCTGCCCTTTGAGATGCTCAACATAGGGAAGAGGAGAAGTAGAAGGCAATCAATCACTGCAGTGTCATGTGATGAGACCAAAACAGAGGATCACTTGCCTCAGTCTGAGTAATTAGAAGATGCTTGTTAGGAAGTGGGAACGTTAAGTGAACTGATTCTTAAAGAATGAGTGAAGATCAGCCAGAAAAATCAGCATACAGATATAAAGGAAAGAGATTTCTGGCAGGTGAAACAGCATGGGAGAGACTCGGAGGAATGAGGGAGATTAGCTTAGCGCTTTGAAAGAGTTGCACCTAGACTGGGGGTGCTGAAGCAAACAATGTGAGTATGTGCACTAGGTAGTGGTGGTGGTGGTGGTGGTGATGGAGATGATATAGTGGAAGATAAATCTGAGACCTTAGAGGTCACCTAGCTCAATATATTGTTCAAATATTTTCAGGGCATAGGGGAAAATATCCAGTCAAACAAGGCATGTGAGAACATTTCCATTCTCCCATGAAGATGAGTATTAACAGGGAAAAAATGAACCAATGATGTTTGTATAAATCCAGAGAGAGGAAAGAAGCTGAGGAAATGTTTCAGCAGTGCAAAGCGTTGTCTACACTTTCTCCCTGCTTTGACCCTAAAACAAGGACAGACTATCTGATAATTACTAAAGTCATAGAGTTTTTTACAAAGCACCCGGGTTCTATTCACTCTGCTGGAATCATGTGGAGCCATCCTTGGATGCTTTAGCAAATGCATGGTATTTGATAAAGGCATATAGACTTTCCCAGAAGTAGAAAGCTGAGATAGCCATTTTAGACATAGAGAAGAGCATGAGAAAATGCTGGAAGGTTTAAGTGTGTAATATTGTGGGGGGAGGATTGAGTGTTTGGAGCAGGTACCACTGGGGATACAGAGAAGGTAAAATGTTTCCTTCTTTGGACTTGGTTTCTCATTTTGTCTTTGCTCTTCCCTACCTTGCCCTTTTCATTTTGACTTTGTAGTGAAAAAATTATTTTACACTTGGACTTTATTTTTTTTTTTTTTACAAATTTTAAGAGCAATATATAAGCATTCTGCTACCCTCATGAGCATTTTGCATAAGATATGGGAGTAACACCTCTAGAAGCTCAGTTAAGACATTGTCTAAGGAATAGGGTAGGGCACTGAGACTATCCTCAGGAGAATTCTTAGATTGCAAGAGAAATAGTGGATAGAAGAAAACAGAATGTTGATTTTAGCAATTTATCATTTCCTCCTTCCACCCTCACCTCACAGATGTTTTTCTCTAAGTTGACAATGTATTCTCTGAATCATCCTTAACTGACAAAACAGCAGAGTAAAACCCAACACCAAGGTTGAAGAATCATCTAGACTAATTTCAGACAACAGTAAAATATGTGAAAACATGAAGGATAAGAAATCTGCTTGGAGAGGTTGGAACGTCAAAACAGCAGACTAGCGCAAAGGGAGAAGAAACCAGAGTATTGTTAGTAGCACATCATGATAGTGACTGTGCTGGTTGGATGTCCAGGCTGGAATTCCATGCATGTAAGAAATGTCAAAGGTGAATATAAGAAAAAGACCTAGAAGGCGGGATGGCAGGAAGTAAAGAGCATATCAGGCTCTCAGTCTACAGTTGTTATAGAGTTCTGGGATAATTTTCATGGTCACCAGAAGAAATCACAGGAAGGAAACTTGTGTGTGTCCCCAGTCCTCTGAACAGGGGAAGAGGGAAGAGTAAAGGAAGACCACAAGCTGAGAGTCAAGTTTTGTACCCAGGCTCACCCTAGAATACCAAATTCTGGGTGTGTGCAACAGACCAACCTTGAGGGAACCCCACCGTTGTGACTTTTATGTGTGCCCTAGCCCAGCCAGGTAGGGGTGGAGCTAGGCCTATGTATGGGACCCATCAGTACCTCCATTCCAGTGGCTATAAGAAATGGAAAACAGGCAAATGCTGAGCACGTGATTAATTCCATGCCCAATGCTGGGTATTGGATAGAGGGCCCAAGATTAAGGATAAACTTTTCCAAGAGGGATGAGGTTCTCCAAAGTCAGCGTACCTCAGGGAGAGGGACAGAAGCAAAACATTCCTAAGCACTTGAGGCAACTTATTTGCCCAGGGGGTAGAAACCAATACCCCCTCAACATGCACACACATGCATATATGTACTTGCTATCCCATAATGAAGTTCCTGCACCAAGTTTAGAGTTTCCCAGACTGGCAGGACTAAATCTGAAACTCAAACCCTGAAGGACATCATAAGTCGTTTTTGATGTTAAAAGTGAAACATTTAGTCACCAGTCTGACATCTGTGCAGTAACTCCGAGTTAGAAATATTTCCTCATGAATCTTGGTTTCTTAATTTGTGAAACAAATGGGATAATGTGTTCTTTGCCTGTTTTACAGGGTTGTTGTTAGAAGAAAATACATAAGAAATATCCTATTAAATTGACTTGAAAGCATTTTCTTATAAACTGTAAAATCCTTTAGCAGTGCTGTTTGTTCCAGAGGTTGCTTACAGTCTTCCTCTTCCTAAGTTCATTAGGGAACTACATTTCCCAGCCCCCTTGCACGTAGGTTAGGGTCATGAAGCCAGGTTCTAGGCAGTGAAATGTGGACAGAAGTGGTGTGCTCTACATCCAGAAACAGTCATAGAACAAACTCATAATTTTTCCCAGTTAGATGCAGTGGGTGCAGCAGAAGATTCTGAGAAGCTCTAGGAGATACTGGCATTATGAGATGGAAGTAGTCATGGTCCAGGTCCCTGAATACCAACCTCAGCCTATGGATTGAACTTGAAATAAATCTTTAGTGGATTACATCATTTTGGGGAAAACTTCCATAACTGAAAATGTTTTTATTGATTCCTGTGGTGGTTTGTACCACAGAGCTGTACATACCCCAGAATATATGTACCCCAGAAAAACATGTATCTATTTCTGTGGGTGTGAACCTATTGTAAGTAGGACTTTTTGATGAGGCTATTTCAGTTAATGTATGGCCTGCCTCATTCAGGATGGGTCTTAATCCTATTACCGGAGTCCTTTATAAATGGAAGCAAGACAAAGAGTGAAAGCCAGGGAAACAAGAAGCTGAAATCAACAAAACCCAGAAAAGAGGGAGACACCAGCAGTCTCTGCCATGTGCCTTGCATTGTGGCAGAGAGAGTCAAGGATCACTGGCAGCTGGTCTGCAGGAGGAGAGCATCATTTTACTGATGCCTTGATTCAGACATTTTCTCGGACTCTAACCATGAATGAATAAATCCCCATTGTTTAAGGTGAACCATTTTGTGGTATTTGCAGCCTAGGAAGCTAAAATAGATGTTGGCACCAGAAGTGGGATGCTGCTATTGCAAATACCAAAAATGTGGGAATGGCTATGGAATTAGGTAATGGGTAGAGGCTGGAAGAATTGTGAGGTGCTTGATAGAAAAGGCCCAGGTTGCTCTGAAGAGACTGTACAAATATGGATGCTAAAGGTACTTCTGTTGAGGTCTTAGAAGAAAATGATGAATGTGTTATTGGAAACCGGAGGAAAGGCAATCCTTATTTTGGAGTGGCGGAGAACTTGGCAACATTGAGTTCTCATAGCAGATGGAAGGCAGAATTTGAGAGCGATGAGCTTGGATATTTAGCTGAGGAGATTTGCAAGCTAAGTGTGCAAAGTGCACCCTGGTTTCTCCTTGCAGCAACAATTTCCTCTTGTAAAATGCAAGAGGAAAGAGATAAGTAGAGACCTGAACTCCTGGGCACAAAGAAACTAGAAATTGATGGTTTGGAAAATTCTGAGTTTCTGGAAAGCAAGTCTCCAGAGAATAATGCTCCACGTGAGAGTTTAGCTAAACATGGATCCAGTCAGCCATTTCAGTGCAACTCAGGATTGGAGGTGCAGTTATCTAGGAAGGATGTCAGTCTGGACTAAAAGGGAGAGATCAAAGAAAAAAATCACTTCAAGGGCAGAACCATGGGAGCTGAAGTCTGGACTGAAGACCTCATCTTGGGCAAAGAGAGCAGGCCCACCATGTGTGTGGAAAGGTGAGTCTGCCCCAACGTTTGGAGGGGCTGGCCTTCCATCCCATTGTTCAGAAAGAATGCTACCATCCCAGTGTTCTCAGAAGTTAGAGCCTATGCCTCAGGGATTGTAGAAAGTCTGGCCACCACACCAATGCTTGCTGAGGGTGAATCTGTGCCCCAGCATTCCACGAGAGCCTTGCTGCCATACTGATGCTTGAAGAGGGTGGAGCCTTCACCCCAGTGTTTGGGAAGAGCATGGCCACTGTGCAAGCACTTAGAAGGGTTGGGGCTGCCACTCCACCAGGCCTGGAGGACAAAACATTGTTCTGTAGATGATTCTCAGACCTTGAAATCTAATGGAGTATGTCCTGCAGGGTTTTGGAATTGTTTGAGACCTATGACCCTATTTTCCTTCCAATGAATCCCTATGGGAATGGGAATGTTTATCCTATGCCTGTCTCTCCTTTGTATATTAAAAGCAGATAACTTATTCTCTAGGTTTCACAGGTCCACAGACAAAGGGGAATTGTTCTCCAGGACAGACAGTACCTATACCTGATTTTGATGAGACTTTGTACTTAGTATTGTTACTGAAAGGACTGAAGGCTTTGGGATATTGTGATGGAATGAACGTAATTTGCATTTAGAAAGAATATGTCTTTTTGGAGTGCAGAGGGTAGAATGTAGTGATTTGGAGCTGTATGTACCCCAGAAAAACGTGTTCTTTAAGATAATCCATTCCTGTGGGTGTGAACCCATTGTAAGTAGGACCCTTTGATTAAGCTACTTCAGTTAAGGTGCGACCCACCTCATTCAGGATGGATCTTAATCCTATTAGTGGAGGATTTTATAAATGGAAGCAAGACAAAGAGAAAGCTACAGAAGAAACTGAAATCACTGAAAACCAGAAGAGAAAGGAAAGACCAGCAGACACCACCATTTACCTTGCCATGTGGCAGAGGAGCCAAGGGTCACTGGCAGGTGGTCTTCAGGAAGAAAGCATCGCCTTGATGATACTTTCATTTGGACACTTTCCCAGACCATAACTCTAAGTAAGTGAATTCCCATTGTTTAAGCCTAACCATTTTGTAGTGTTTACTTTAAGCAGCACAGGAAGCTAAAACAATTTCACTGACCTAGTTATTTGCTTTGTTCTTCGCTTCATTTGCCCCTACATTATATACCTCACCTCACATTATATAACTCACCATCACATTTTATTTACTAGTCTTTCTGTGGGTAGTAGGCCTCCCTATTGAATATAATTCCTCTATAATCATCTCCTTTATATTTAATTTTGCTAAAGTTCATTGATTTTCAAAAGGAATCCCCATTTGTAATGTCTGTGTGTGTGTTTGTGTATATGAAAATATATAGTATTTCTATATTGGCAGAATGAATCATAATTTACATGTAATTTTAGCCTTCAAAAATTTTGTGATGGTCAGCATTTAATTAACCACAATAAATAGTGGAATATAAAAAAGATCAAATAAGGAGGTCGCCAGTAAAGTAAAAAGAGTGACCTCTATCAACCACCTTCCTGGGAAGGAATCCAAAATTTCTAGGGCCATTTAATGTTATAAAAGAATACTAGCCTGATCAAACAGATCTGCCTAAGAAAAAGAAATGCTGTTTAGTAACTGGTAAATGGCTAGTCAATTAATCACATAAATTCTGCATATAAGAACCAAAAACTCGACAGGGCAGATGTTGACTTAGGGGGAGGGGTCATCTTTTAATAAGCCGCTCTTATCTGTCTACACTCAAGGGGGGAAATAGGAGAAGAAAGGCACGGATGTACTTGGTACAGATCATTCACTATAAATCATACACTGTAAATGTCTAATGGGAAAAACAATAGTTGAGAAAGAATGGATTATTTCTTCCTCACATTTCTCCTCAGATATTCAGACCAAAATATTTGTCAAGTTGATCATATAATTTCTTACCAAGTGAGAAAAATCAGTTAATTATGCTGTTTTCAAATATGATGGCATAGTTCTCCAAAATACAAACATTCCAACTGCAGAAGATCTTTAGTCTTGAGAGGGAAAGCATGGTAGCTTCTATGACCAGGGACCATCATGAATAACATAACTAACCGAATGCCACTTATTCCAGTTGCTTTATCAAAGGTGATTGAGTGCCAACACTAAGAGGAAGGATCATCTGTGGAGATTTTAAAAACAGTAACAAATCCAACAAAAAGTAAGTCAGCTTTCTATTATTTACAGCAGACAATTCTGAACTTATCTGGGATAAAATACTCATACCCTAAGAAATATTCTGTTGGTTCATTGAAGTTCTAAACAATTTCTGTGGCCACAGTTGAATTTTAATACTATATATGGAAGCTTCAAATTAGTACATGTTATTACTAATTTAGTTAATTAATTACTAATTAATTCAGAGAACTCCCATTGTAAAGGCAGCCCCCAACACACAGTGGCTCAGCTACACGTGTTCTTAGTGAGAGTTCCTAACTTTCTGAGCAGTGTGAGCTCACTTTGGGTGATGCACCTGTCACTCAGCCCTCCGGTACTGCTTTTTCTTGCATTTAAGCGGTAGATTGAAATTACATACTGCTAGCACAGTCATTAATCAAGCGAAGAAACAGGACGTGAGTTACTTCAATACTGTCATTTTATGTGACCAATTGGAATTTTCAATTGTCTGAAAAATTTAAAACTATGACAAAGAATGCAATCTACAAGGTATAATCTTTTGTTTTAAGGACAAAGTTTTCATGCATAAACTATTTTTAGGAATTTGAATGGTGTTTTTACATTTGAAATTCTTCTTTTAAGGTTGTTAATTGTTTAAAACTAAAGACAAAGTTAAAAAATCAGCTGCCTAATTGAATTTTATTTTCAATTTTATTAAAATACATTCTTATTTTTATTGTTTTCTTTTATATAATAATTTCAATTTCAATCTGTTTTTGTCCTTCTATTATTATTTTTTTATTCCACAATTATCCACCGCCCCCCCTCCCCGTATGGCTCCCTCATCTATTTGTTTGTTGTCTGCTTGTTGTTTTTGCTCATTGTCTGCTCATTGTATGTTTATTTGTTATTTTTCTTTAAGAGGTACCAGGACCCAAACCTGGGACCTCCCATATGGGAGGCAGGTGCTCAACTGCTTGAGCTACATCTGCTCCCTGCTCGGTTTTGTTTTTGCTTTTTTTCTGCTTGTTTTTTTTTTTTTCCTCAATGTCTGCTCATTGTCTGCTCATTGTTTATTTGTCTTCTTTAGGAGGTACCAGGAACCAAACCCGGGACCTCCCATGTGGGAGGTGGGCACTCAACTGCTTGAGCCACTTCCACATCCCCATAATTATTAGTGAAAAAATATATTTCTTAATATAGAGGAATGGGCTGTTAGAAATTATCTGTAAAATACATTTGTCATGCCACCATCTCATCCATATCACACCTGCCCTGCTCCCTTTTGCTTCTGTGGACTTTACACATTTCTTCCACTTATGCCTTCACCAGTTCTTGTCTTCTATTTGACTAAATTTTGACAGAATTCAATTCTTTATAAAGTACTTCACTGATTGGCACTGCTTATCTATGATACAATTTCCCGTTTAACTTGGAGAACGTATATTTCAGGTCTTCTTGTAGTTACACTCTGGTATGTTACAGTTTAAATGAGCAAAACAATTTCTGGGTGTGCATTTGCCCAGCTGTACTCTCAATGGTCCTTTTCTACCATCTCCCCACTTACTCCCATCGAAGAACAAGACAAGCATGGGCTGGGCCTTGGTAGGTACTAATTTCTCTGCTCATCCCCTAAATCTTAGCATAGTTGGCTTCTGGTTTCACTCAGGTCTTTACTCAAATGACAGTTCTTCAGAAAGACTTTCACTTTACCACCCTATAAAACTACCATCCACTCTTGTATTGCTCTCTAGTCCCTTGCTGTACTTAATTTTATATTATTTGCTCAGTTGATGATTTTCTATCTCCCACCAGTCTATGAGCTTCAAGGCATGAACTTTGTGTCTCATTTACCACAGTATTTCTCCTGCATAAAACAGTGTCTAGTACTAGGGCGCGGTCATCAGTATGTGCTAAACAAACGCTCTGATCTGTGAGAAAGTTTAGAAAGGGGGGGGGGGGAGAAGAAAATGCATTGTGGAAGACCCAAACTACTCCCAGTATTGACTTTTATGAGTGGGAGACTGGATAGAATCCTTTATATTTTGGGTACCCAAAAGCCTCCCTTCCTGGCAAAGCCAAGGGATATAGAAGTTCTTGCAGACAGTCCCCTAAAGCATCATGGAAATTGAGCATTAGATTATAAATGGTGGCCTGATATGCTTGAGGCATAGGGGTGATAGCCCTTCCCTTTCCTTCCAAAGGGTCCTCTGACTCCAGATGAGCAAGAGAGAACACCCAAAATTGCAGTGCTACCACAAGAGGACATAGACATTAATTGAGAGAAAAATTGCTGGCAGACCTGTGGAGGTTGGGAAGCAAGGTGAGGGGCTTGCTGCAGCAGAGGGTGCAGCCTGGACTGGGATTTAGGATTTCACAAAGAATGCAAGCCTCTGCTGAAGCCAGCATGAGAGGAGTGAAAGCCAAAGACCAAACTGCAAGAGATATATCACTTTAGATGCCAGTGTGGGGCTGAGATAGAGCAAGATTGAGAAATGAATGCCCCCTCCCCACCAGGGCCATAGAGGCATCTGAATAAGGCAGTAGAGTTTAACACCAACCTCAAAGAGAAAAGAGTTAGAGACCAAATCATAAATTTCTGTGAGTTAAAGCTTAAGTGACTGAGAAAATCACCAAAGTGACCAGGCTTATCTGGAAGAGATGACAATATGCTAATAATAATAATAGTTTCATTATTACTCTTACATCAGAGAGAACAAGGGGCTAGTGAAGAGTGTTTTGTGATAAAAATGAGGTCCATTTATGGAAAGAAACCAAGTTACATTTTGTCACATAATGCCTAAGTTTGTGGCCTATCAAATTTGCACCTACTCCTCTTTCTTTAGTCAAGGAGACTTTAAATCAGGGGTTCTTAACCAGGGATTCATGGACCCCCAAGGGGTCCATGGAAAGATTTCAGGGGGTCCGTGAGCTTGAATTGAAAAAAAAAATCAACTTATTATCTTTATTTTCTCTGACCTCTAACTGAAATCTAGCATTTTCTTCACTTATGAATGTATGCAATAAATAAATTACAGTAGTAGTCATTTCACCTGACTGGCAAAGGGGTCCTTAGAACAAAAAAAGTTAAAAATCCCTGCTCTTCATGGTAGGATATTGGATACATGGCTCTCTATTTTTTGATGTATGAACACCTACTCAATATTATATTAAAATTAAGGATTTCAGATGTTTTCAGGCTGACAATATATATTTTATTGGCTAAATCAGTATTATGATTTTTGGGGGTCGACATGATCAATATTCTTTGCTAGACCTCATTAAATATCAAATAATTAGTGAATCACCTAAAATAATACAAGAATACAACTTCTCCTTTTTCTGTCATATAAACTCCTTCTACAATATGTGCTTCAAATGGTTACTTGTGACCCCTTGTTCACTTCTTAAGGTGGATGGGGTTACTCTAGGAGACATCACACAGCCGCCCTCACACCCCTCTCCCTGGTCCTTGGTCTTTGTCATAGTGTGCGGACTCTCTGAGCAGGGTTGAACAACGTCAGTTCTGCCTGGCTTTCCCTCGTTGCCCTCCCAGGTTACTCACAGCTGTTGTGCCCCTTTCCCCACTTACTGGTAATTTGTTTTTCTCTTTAGTCAAAGGAAAAGTAGGTTTCCTCTGGAAACAATCGTGGAAACACTGGTTTTGTAAGTTTTTGTTTAGGAAACAAATGGCTGCCTAAACTAGCTATATGTTGTGCATTATACATATATTTAAGATTACCATGCTCTTTAATTTTCATTTTTCTTCACCTCCTCTCTAATGATATAGCCCTTTCCTTTGGGAAACTTTATGTGCTATTTATAAGGATGGAGCAGAGGAGGGTTACAAGAAATTCTCTTGTGGCTCCATTTATGCTTCCTCACATCAGTGTGCCACAAATCAGGATCCCGATTAAAGAACAAGGTTCTCCTGACTCTCTAAAGCTGGAGGCACGACCCCAGGGCAAATCAAGTAATAAGAACACTCTTAAAAGAAAAAAAAAAAAAGAACACTCTTGATGACCTGGTCTCTCATTGCTGGCTCGTTCTTTTAAGTCCAAAGCCCCATTCCTTTTGATTGTAGGCGTTTCCCAGAATATACAGATGACGTTGAGGATTATTTCCTCTCTTCTCCCACCCTTGCTGCCTTCTTGTAAGAGTTCATGGGAATCTATGCACTAAATCAACTCACAAGGATGTAAGCCCCTTCTCTCTTTTTATGGTCATTTGTGTGATATGACATTTGAAAATAAAGATTGACATTTGCAGAGAGCCTGTGTTTACTCAGATGGGCTCACTGAAGATGTTTCACACCAATTCCAATGGGGCATGCCTTTATTTTGTTTTGCTTTTTCTGTGTTCGTTTCATTTCTCACAAGATATTCATGGTCATTGCATTCATCTAAAAAATGGGTAGTCTGTTACCAATATGTTCATGGCTACATGAGTAGGCAAAAGCACTTTATAAAGAAAAATCCGTCTTATAGTAATAGGAATTATTGTTCTCATTCATACTGCCCTGTCATATAATTCTCATTTTAAGTGTTTATGTACATTCCCAGATGAATTTTAAGCTCCTCTAACGAAGCAGTAGTCTTTACTCTGTGTTTTATTTTTATCCAGGACACTTAAAAAGTACCTTTCATATAGTGTTTTCATATATATCTATGTATATGTGTATACACACATATGTATTAAATGTATATCACATATATGTGATATACACATTTTATGTATATCTATCTTACGTATATCTTAAAACAGATACCAAAAACAGATACCTTACATGTTTACTTTTCTTACATAGCTTACCTTATAAGACATATACACATTCTTATATTCCACACATATATCTAATCTCTTCTTGTGATTCTCATTTTTAGCAGACTTACTGCTCTTGTTAGGAAGTGAAAGCAAAAAAAAGATGATTTAGAATTTTAGAGACCCATGTTAGACTTTTAAACATGAATGAGGCTGTGGATTCCTAAACAGTGTGCTAACCAAACACATGATTAAAAGTGCCCATATCCAAATGCTGTGAAAAATATGGGGTGGGAGCAAAAAAGAGGACGCTAGCTTTCAGAAAAGCGCTCATTCTCAGGACAGTAGGGTGAAGTAAGGACACTAGAACAGAAGCTGACCTGATGTAACTGTGACAATTCTCCCTGGGGGCAGGACACAAATGCTTCCCTTTACATATTTTGATACCCTAAACAGGGCTCCTTTCCCCATAACTCAGGAATTCCCTCATTATTCTTTCTACTGTAGCAGACACAGTCTCGTAAGCAGTTTTATGTGGCGCTTTTCAGTCTAGACAGGCATGATTTGCTCCGATGTTGAAAGGTGAAGGACCAAAAGCCAGAAGGCTCCCTGGTGAATTTCACAGGCAGGCCTTTAACTCAGTTGTTTGTTGGACCTGCCAATTTAAGTAAATGTGTGAGATATAAAATTCGCTGTCCAGCGGGAGGTTAGAATGCGGGCTTAATCTCAACCCAGCATCTACTGTGAATGCGTGTTAATGCACTGGAGCTACTGCCAGAGTAAAAGAAGAAACTGTGGCAACTTGTTTGGAGCTAAGATTGTGCTTCAAGACATGCCCTAAAGGCTTGAGTTGGAACGAATCCCCCGAATCTCCATGCCACGTCCTGTGGAGAAGCTGCCTTGGCATGCTGTCTGTGTGTTGGCACATTCAGACTTGTGGTTGTCAACTTGTCATCGTCAGCTCTAATTCCTTCTTTTCTAGCTTATTCTCTAATCAGCATCACATGCAGCATAAATCTCCTACCACCTATTGCAAATCCTCCATCGACCTATTGGTGACTCACATATCCTAGATGCTATATGATATCAATGCGCAGGAGACCATTTTCAATGCTTTCTGAAGTGGGCTCTCCTTGTTGCCATTCCCATCCGTTCCTACTCATTTCCAAGGCCCTCATCTGTGCTCATGTGGTCTACTTAAACTATAATACTGCATTCCACAGTGAACATTCTGTTTCCTTCAGTATCCCATAAGTGGATTACCTGGCCTTATTTTTCCTCATTTGGAAAGGGGTGGAGGGCATGGTATAGGGAAGCCAGACAGAAGGACAATAAACCAAATTCTCCCACATTCCACAATTCTTAAATGGATTATTAACTACATGTTGCTAATTACATCATGATTTGTTTATGCAAAGACAGTGAGAATCAAGATGCTGTTATGCACCACTGATTACAGATAAGAGAGCGTTAGTGAGAAAGATTTCCACTGTGGGACAATGGCAATGGGAAAAAAAAAAACAAAGAAGGCTGATATTGTTGTTATTCAAGAGTGACAACAAATAATGAAAATAGAGTTTGAGCATTTCTTCAAATGAAGTGTAGAGGTATCTTGATGAAATTTTATAATCAAAAGTTCAAATTGCACTATAGATACATTTTAAAATATATCAAACAGGGACTCATGGAATGGCAGAATCACCCTGACATAGACAGGAAAGAAAAGTGGTCCAATAACCTCATAGTGATTGGTTCTTCACCATGAAAATACAAGGGGAGTTTATTGCTTCCCAGTGTAAAGCTGTGTCATTTATAAATGGAGTTTGTACTGGCATTTTAGTTCTCATCTCTTTCCTCCTTGATTTCTACTCCATTGTTGCTGCCTTCTGCATAGTATCCCCCATTCCCTCATAACACCATAAACTTCACACCCAAGCCATCTAAACAGGTATACTTTCCCAATACGCTTTTGAAACTTTATTGGTCACGCTGAATTAATCTTAGCCTACTGTATTGAATACATCTTCTTGTGCCTCAGAAATGTATTTGTTCATTTTTAAGTGTTTCAGGAATAAATTATGTCAGGGCATAATGCAACATAACTATTTCATGCCTCATTGTGCTTTTTATACTGATTGAACTTGTCTGCTGAGAGAGGTTTTAAAAGTTAACAGACTCAGAGCTCCAAATGCAGTGAATTCATATTTTTTAATCAAACAAACATGGTCTAGCCTGCAGAACTGGGAAGGAACAAACTTGGGCCAGTTGCTGAAAATAAGTAGTGTTTAAATTTCTCAATGTCTCCTTCATCTTTAAAGAATAAATTATTCGTCTTTTATTTAAACCAACGGTTTTCAACTGAGATAGTGGAAAATAAAATTTTCTTAGAATTTTTGAAATTATATTGGCATATTTCATGATTTACTTGATTCGTGCCCTATGATATATAATGCAGCTAGAGTGTCCAAAACTTCCATTGCTCCTCAATAAATATGGACATTTCTTTATAATCTTACAATCTTTAAATTTCTTTAAATCTTTATGAAATGGAAGTATTATTTCCTTAGATAACTTATGATGAGCTTTAGTTTGTGGGAAAATGAGCAGAACAAACTGAAGTTAATATGTTGTTATTTTCTCTGTTAATGAAGGTAAATCTACCTCTCATAAAAGTCAGGGGTTTGCTGCAATTTGCAGATGCAGAGAAAATTTGTTTATAAAGTAATTGACATGATCTTAGCTCATAAAAGAAGCCTAAATCAATTGAAATCTTTAGATCATTTCCACACTTTATTTTATATATGTATCTCTACCTTTATCCAAAATAAATATTATACCATAGCTATAGCGTCCTAACTTTTGAATATAAATCTAATGGTAGAAAAGCCACTGGATTTAATTTTTGGAATTAGTTATTCATTGAATCATATTTTACAAAAAATTTTATTGAGCATCTACTACATGCCACATGTATTATGGATGTAGAATTGTAAGACATTCACAATCTGAGTCCCAACAGAGGTCCTAGTGGTTTTGAGTTTTCACTGTTTCCACATTCTTCCAAGGCTAGTAACCATCTCAATCTCCTTTGGGCCAACAATTTCCCTCTAATAGGACTGTTGACTGTGGTTATGGAACAGAATTTTCTCTTTGGGAAGAGATCTTATCTGGAGTGAAACTGCCAACATTGCCAGCATCTCTAACCCCAGCAACCAACAACAGAACAAGTCAATCTAGGCTACTTGGAATCAAAATAAGACAGTTTGGGCTATATTGTCCTTTAACTTGGTTTGCAGTTCAGGAAGAGATGCTAACATACTAAGGAAAACTAAAATACATGTCTATCTTCCTTTTCATTCTATCTCCTTTCATTCCAGCTAAGCAATGACTTCTTCCTGACATATTCTGCTGCTTGGTTTCATGGGTAAGAACATGAGTTTCAGGGGTGAGCAGATAGGAGTATTATTTTCTGTCTGTGCTATCTTGGGCAAGTTACTTAGCATTCATTTTGTTTTTACAGCTTTAATGAGGCATAATTGACATAAAATAAACTGCATGTGTTTAAAAAGTACAGTTTGATAGGTATATACCAGTGAAACCATTATCACAATCCAGATAATGAACATATCCATCACCTTCAGAAGTTTCCTCATGCCCTTTTTATTTAGCATTTGTGATGGCTAAGTTCATGTGTCAACTTGGCTAGGTTATGGTGTCCAGTTGTTTGGTCAAGCAAGCACTGGCCTGATTGCAACTGTCAGGGTATTTTGTGGATAAATCATTAGTCAGTTGATTGCATCTATGGATGATTGTATCTACAATCAACAAAGGAGATTAGCCCCCAGAAATGAGGGAAGCCTCTCCATCCAATCAGTTGAAGGCCTTAAAGGGAAAAATGAGGAATTCAGCAGCCTGAAAGAAGTTCTATCTCCATTCCAGACAGCCAGGTTCTCCTGAGGAATTCATCATCACCTTCATAGGAGTTTCCATCTTGTGGTCTTCCCTATGGAATGCAGACTTGCTAATCCTCATGGTCGTCTGAGCCACTTCCTGTAATAAATCTCTTAATTTTCATATATGTCTTCCATTGGTTCTGTTTCTCTGGAGAACCCTGACTAATATAGTGATCTAAGCTTCAGATTCTTCATCTGTAAAACCAGTGTAATCACGCCAACCTCACAAGGTTGTAATAAAGATTAATTAGCAAAATATAGGTAAAGTGCATAATATGAAGCAGGTGAATGGGTCCTTGTTAGTTCCTTAATCACACTTTGCATTTGGTGAACATCGATGACTATTCAATTCTGACTAAATCTACCATTTTATGTTTCCCTTCTTTCCTCTCCATAAGTCACAACTCCTCTCACCATTATAAGCCAGAAATAAAAATCTTGGACCTGAGCTCAACCCACGTTTGCTGAGCTAGTTGGGGAGGGGAGAGAGCTGGACATTTTGACCAATCCAGGGAGTATGCAACAACTACAGACACAAACCCTGGTGCTGGCTGACAAAGGTCTGTGCATGAATATGGAAGGGAGGGGGATGCAGAAAGGACATTGATGTCACTACTGGAAGAGGGCTTAACCTTCACCAGCACCTGACACCCGGGGGTAGAGATTTGCAAAATTCTGTCAACAAAGAAACCACAATCTGATGAAACAAGGAGGTGCAGGGGGACCCTTAATACTTAGGAGAAAGCTGTGTTTACCTGAGTCCAGGTTCTATTTGTAGAAAAGCACGGTTTGTAAATTTTGCTATTTTGCAGAGCCTCTTATGATTATAAAGAAAAGGCATGCGAGCAGGTCCAGAGGCAATCACGCTCATGTGAATACTCTTTCGTCAGTTTCTTAAACCTACTGAAAGGGTATCTGCTTATGTCTTGTTTTTCTATGCATCTATTTTTCTGGTCTTTCAAGCACCTTTATTATCTCTTTTATCCTCTACTGTCAACCCTATTTCTATAGTCTGTAAAGGTATTATTGTTGTTCATTTTCTATTTGCATTGTGGGATGTGCCCTACTTGTAGTGTTGTTGTAAGACTAGAATTGCCCAGGGAGCTTGTTAAATGCAGATTTGTGGGCCCTGTTTCAGACAAACTGGGAATGGGAACAAGGAATCACCATTTTTAACAATCTTCACGAGTGAATATTATATATATAGTTTTGAGGCTATGATATATGATTTTTACACAAATTCTTAATTGAAAGTTCATAGAAGTTCTGTGTGGTTACATTTTTAAAATGCTATTTTAGAGAGGAGGAACTAAGATTCAGCGAGACTGGGGACTTTGCCAAGGTCAGATAGCTACAAAGTGCAGACTGATTCCCAAATATGTGATTTCTCTGCCATATTTTAAATGTGTCTGAATTTTGTAAAAGGTCAAGCCCTTTGTATGCCTATTAGTTTTTATCCTTCTGGAAGCTATTGTACATCAGTTTAGGTCGAATAGCATTAACCCTACTGTATTTATTAAGAATGAGAAAAATATGGTCTCTCTGAAAAAAACTCCTCTGTCTTTGGCAAAATGGCTGTGGTTAGCAATTCTAAGTATGGGGCAAAAGGATTATGGTAAGAATTCATATAAAGGTACATGAAAAGAGCCATTTGGAGACTCCTTTCTTCATCCTGATACTTTGTTATTTAGGCAATAGCTGATGGTGGTCGGGAGACCTTGGTTCCTCTGATTACTAAAGCTGACATAATCTGAAGCTGGGTTCACTGACATCTAATTTAGTGAACCTCAATTTATAAGCAAGGCATGAAACATCTGCTCCTGTAACTCAGAGCACCATGGTATTTGCCCTTGAGTCCACAGCATTCACCACTGAGTCCCTCCATTCCTCAGATGTCAGGGCACCGCTAACCACCTCTTCCGTACACCGGGGAAACGGCATGCCACCGTTGACTCTTTGATGCCAGCTGCTGCTGTGGGAAGAACAAATCTGCCCTCAGATACTGAGCTGGAAAATCCCTGCGGCCCTTCTTGAAGTGTACCTAGGATAGAGGCTCATTTATCCCTCAGGATCTCAAGAACCATCATGGGAAAGAGTTCTTGTTTCAGCCTCTCTGAAGACATACGTCCTGGCAGACAACACTCAGCTGCTGCAGAGGAGAATCTCCAGCATCTGGCATGCTGAGAAATGAGCAGCGCACCAGACAAAAATCGACTCAGCAGTGATGAAAGCCTTCAGGGAAAACTTAGGTCTGCTGTGAGGTAGTCCCACCAGATATCATTAAATTGTAGAACACAAATCTCATTTTATGAGTTTGGCAATGTGAAATGTGCTCTAACTGCATTAGATCAAGATCTTTCCTGAATGTTGAATATAGCTTAGAACAACCAAGATATAGCAAGGTAGTATAGAGAGGTGGCAGAAGAGGGTCTCCAAGAGGGAAAAATAGGCATCAGGTATTAAATAGGTATTTAAAAAGCCATATTTGGAAAAAAAGTTTAAAGAGATAAAAGAAGGAAGATGTTTTTTATTTTTATCAACTTAAGTGTCAGAGTTTATAGCAATTTATGATGATGTATTCATTTTTTCATGACACAAAATTAGTTATGGGTATTCGTCCTATGACTAAATAAACAGTCATAAGATGAAGCAAATGGGAATTTGGGATTCAGATACAAAGAAAATTTAAATGAATTGCTTGGGACAGTGAGAAACCTTGAACATGCAATGCAGAGAGACCCAAAGTCAAAGAGACTTAGAGGAAGGAAGTTAAAAACCACAACCAACCAACAAACTAGTATCAGATAGCCTCTTTCAGTAAAAAAAATCCAAGGTTCGCAGCAACCTTTATAGATATCACATGCAGGAAAGTGAAAGGCATTATTGGTCAGAAACCCACTCTATTTTCTCTGATTGGAAAGGCAGAGAGCAATCTAGGTGAGTTGCAGAGGGAAGATATTTGCGTTTTAATCACTGGTTTAGTGGTCCTGGTAGCACTATGAGTAGGTAATCTGTGTTGCAGTAGCTATAATTTCTTGAGCTTATATACCAAGCACAGTGCTAAGCATCACCTCATTTAATCTTGCCAATGCTCCTTCAAGGCAAGTGTTGTTATTCCCATTCTGTAAATGAGGAACCTGCATAGATGGGCCAGAGGCAATGCAGTGAAGAAGGCACTAGGCGGTTGATCCTGGAGAGGAAGGAGTAGAAGCCCACCAGGGAAGGCCAGGACCTGAGACTCAAGAGCTGAGAGACAGAACAGAGATGGTGCCCAGGGCAGACCACAGTTGGTCCTGGCCCCCAGGCCGGGCAGCTCTCCCAGCCACGATGGAGCGAGCACATGCTCCATGGCCCTTCCTGTGCATGAGATGAGGGAGGAAAAGGCCTGAGGTGCAGAAAGCAGAGTTGTGACAACCATACCGTGAGACCATGGTGTGAGGCTTGCTTGTCCCTCCTGCCTTCTCATTTCACTTCAAAAAGAAATCTCAGGCTCAAGGGACTCACGCATGTAAAGGGCCTGTGAGCTGATCTTATTTTTAACATCACCAGCCACCAGAGCTAGTGCTGAGCGTACAGTTAAAAGAATTCTAAGTGTTAAAAATGTGATATCAAAATCGTCTCAAAATTAGTTGACAATGTTGTCAGTGCTTTTCACTATTCAAATCAAAAATCATAGCAAACCAATTTAAACAAGATAATTTGAAAAATGACTTCCTTCAAAATTCTTAAAAATGTCTTTTTCATTTCCGTAAGAGAACGGTTATGACAATGTTTTCTATTGTTGTGGGACTTTGGGAAATATAATGAAGACAGATTTTTAAAATAAATGATACACCACTTCCTGTGGCTCTGTCTTTTGGATATTTAAGACTAAGTTAAACACTCCAAGTTGAAGTGCGTGGTGGCCAATTACAAAGTGAGACCTTTTCTTTCTTGTCTCTAAGCCCCCCTGGCCACGGACACGTGTCAGTCAGCTGCCTGCTCTGCACCCTTGGCAATTTTGCTCTGATTTGGTATTTGATACTTTGATATTCAGAAGCTAAACGCTTTTCAAACCTCTACTAGATAAAATAAAGTCATGGATTAAAAACAAGTTACAATGAGTTTTCAATCCTCTTCAGGGATATTTCAAACAGAGTATTGATTATTCATTTAACAAAAGCTAAACCCCAAAATCCCAATAATGCTTTACATGGTGCTCTTTGCAGTTTACAAAATAGCTCTCTATAAATTATCCAGTTATCCTGTTTGTTCTCACAGCAGTGTAATGTAAGATTGGTCAGTGTGGTTTTACAGAGGAAGGTACTGAAGTTCTAAAACGTGTTATGACTTAACCATCGTCTCCACAGCTTATCACCAAAGAACCCGATCTAAGGCCCAGGGCAGCATCCTGCAGATTTCTGTGTCTTCTCTACCCCTTTGCCTCCCTTGAAATAATGTTGGAGCCACCAAAACAATCTGAATTGAGAAAGGTTTGGAAAACACTTTTAAACCCCCAGTTACTATAATGTAAACTATTCATCATTTGTGGGGATCTTATTGCAAAACAACCTCTGGCTGAGTTCTCTGCATACTTTGCTTCTCACACTGTTCCCTAGGGCTCTGGGAAGGATTATGATTATCAACTCTCATTTCCACATGGGAAAACTGAGGCTTAAAGAGGCTGACTCACATGTCTAGTCTTGGAACAAATAAATGATAGATAAAGAGGTAAACACATTGTCTGACTTCAAATATGAAAATATGAGATATTAAAATCAGAACTGAGAAAACAGGCTCCTCTTTTGGATATTAGAATAGATTATGTACCTGTTGAGGGCAACGATTTCCCCAATTCATCTCTGAAGTCCAGCAGTGTTTGACATCACACAGAGAATATTCTTAATGAGAACTTTTTGCAAAAGAAGGTTCAGCAAGTTCAAAAGGGCAAGGCCTCCATATCCCTCCCTTCTAACTGGGCATTGGCAAAGCAGATGAGAGGATCTTCTAGGCAATTGATTAATGGGCAGACATTGATAAGACTGTCTCTGGCTTCAGTTGTCTCTGAGGAAACCGTGAGTGTGAGATATTGATCACGTGCCAATAAATTCAATATTTTAGAGACTTCCATGTCCACAGGCAAATCTTGGTGGTTCTTGTTTGAGGGCATTGGAACTAAATCCACTGTTGCCCTTCACTCCTGGGAGTGAATGCCAAGGCACTATTTTGAAATGTCTGCATTATAGTCCACCGCAGTGAAGGTGGGTACCTATGTGAGGCAATTCAGGAACCCAAGGGGTACTTCATTAGCTTTAAGGGAAATCGAGTCTGACGTTTGCACTCATGCATAAATCCCTGCACATCCCCAGGTTAACGGTCCTATGGAACAAGTAGACAGAAAGTTAATAGAATTAACTGGCAAGGAAAAACCCTGAAAGTTGGAACAACTCTTTTCATCTCAGGAGAACATTCCACATGAGTTGAAAAGAACACTAATTTATTATGGTCTCCCCACACGGAAGAAATAGGTGGCTCTTGAGCATCAGTTAGCAGAGAGTGTGATTATTTTTATTTACCCAGAGTGTTTTTATGCTATTAACAATGGAGCTTATGGAATGAGCACTCCATTTAAGTGGTGTTCCCTATAATGAGAAAAGCTCCTGGTTCATCAACTCTGCTATGAGGATGGAAGCTCAGCAAGCCTCTTTAATGTATGGGAGCTTTTAGAACCCCAAAGGGCAACAGGATATGCTGCCATTACTATGCAGTGGAGACATTTCCAATATGGTAACAGCATGCTTCCTCACATTAATATCTCGAGCAAGATAAATAACTCCACTGGCAAAAAATCTTTTTGGTACTCTTGGCACAGGTTTAAGCAAAAGCCATATGAGTGCTTTGGATCTCCTGCTTGCTTCAGGGTGGCATGGTCTACTTTGACTTTAGAAATGATCCTTTCATTTAGTTTCTCTGACTGTCATGCATCATAGTCATCATGTCTTTAAGCTCCAAAAGATACCTGGCATCAGGGGCTATCGAATGTGGTGTGGAATAGAGTAATGCCTATTAATAAAACTTAAAAAAAAAATCATAAAAAGTTTAACCTGCCCCCCACCCAATCTGAATATCTCTTTTATCAGCCTTTCTTGTTGAACGATTAATTCAACAGATGCCCTTTAGGTAAAGCACTATTTTCTAGAAGGCCCTAGAGCATGAAAATATGGTGTATACAGGAGGTTAAAGAGCCTGCATACAGCAGGGGCCTAATAAATGTTTGCTGAATGAACTGTTTGAAAAATGGTATCATTTTCCATAAAGGAAAATCCTATGGGGGCACTAAGGCAGAAAGATGACAGTAAACTGGGGCAGGATTTAGAACAGGAAGATATGAGCTCCGAGGACTGGGAAAACCTACTGGCATTTGGCTTCAGAAATTAGGGGACTTCCTGAAATATACACGGTGCCAGGACCAGTGTGTGGCAATGTACAAGTAAGTTAGTATATATTTTTAGTAGAAGAAAAGGCAAAATTCTCTCACATCAATTTTGTGCAGGTTTATGTAGGGATACTCATGGTGCAATACAGGAAATGAGTGCAGAGACTGGGGATTGGAGTACATTCCACGGGCTTAGCAGGAAATGAGAGACTTTCTGTAAAGAAAAACTAGGAAATATAGAAATGGGCCACATAGTGTATAAGAGAAAAAGGGGAAAAAAAGATGACTAGTGAGAGAAGGCAATTGACATTTTTGTCCTGCCTTCTTGTGAGGGCTCAGGCATTTATCCTGTGAACAGTAAGTATTTGCAATCAATTGTACTGAGTATTTTCATGTACTCTCTTCTTTAGTCCTAAGAACAATTAGGAACTTACATCTATTATTAACTGTATTTTATAGATGAGGAAACCAAGCTTTGAAGTTCCACAGCTAAAAGAGACAGAGTAGGATGTTAGCTTCCAGAACTTTTGAGGAAATTGAACACAGAGCAGAGGACTTGAGACAATTTTGTATATAAATAAGTGCTGGGAGTGGTGATTCTGAGGCCAGTGCAGATAGACAAGACTGCCTGTGAGCTTCAGGTGATGTGTTGACTCTGCATCATAGAGACACCGTATGTCCTCAAAACTAACAATTCAGAGAGACAAAGGGCTTTCAAATGATTGGCATTTGGGGAAGCCCAGGTCGTGGGGACAGTTTTGGCTTTTATGTATCAGTACTGTCTTCCTGTTGGTCATGTGTTATTTTCTGATAATTAAAAATTTTAGTGTACCTCTGAGACTTTTTCACTAGGGGTGGTGGTATCTTTTTGGTGACAGGGCAGGGGACAACATGAGGAAAAAGAAGGGGATAAGAAGGAAGAAAACATTCCTAGGAAGCCCCTAAGCCCAGACTCTGCGTAATTTATTTTATATGATTCCCCAAAATAAGAACTTAATGAAAGATAAGAAGAAAAGAAAACCACATGGAATAATGATTATTAGCATCCTCAATAGTTAAGATTAAGAAAGCTTAAGGTTAAGGTTAAAAATTTTCCCAATGTCACATGGCTAGTGAATGGCAGTGCCAGATTTGGTCTTGGAGTTATAAACATCAAAATGAATGACAAGTTGTATTGTATTGAGTGATTATGTATTTCCTTTTTTTCTCAAATTTCTGTAATGTGGTTAACTAACTTTAAAAAATGAAAAAAGAAAAAAAAAAAGCCAGACTTATGTCTCAAATGGACAAGCAACACTGGCAACAGCTTCCTCATAAGTTCCCAGATTTGTTTCCAGCTAAAGCTAGAGAGATGGGATCATCATGCCAGAGGAAATGAGCTGGTGAGCAGCTGCTTTCCGTTACCATGGTAACCCAGAGGTCCTGACTCCCAGAGAAATCTACCAAATCCACACTAGAAAAATGCCTTCTGTTCCTTCCAATGTACCCATCACAGAAGTACAGTGAACAGGTTACTTCTCTCCAGCAGACATGTCCCTCATGGTTTTGATTAAGCTGAGGATGATGAGAAGAGTAAGGCGGGTCTTTTTTTTTTTTTTTTTTTTTTAGATTTTATTTATTTATTCATTTATCCCCCCCTTGCTGCTTGTGTTCGCTGGGTCAGCTAACCACGCCGTGCGGGCAGGCTTGCCTTCACCAGGAGGCCCCGGGAACCGAACCCGAGGCCTCCCATATGGTAAACGGGAGCCTTACCGATTGAGCCACAGCCGCTTCCCGGGGACATTCTTTTGATGTGTGCTGCGCACTCAGGAGCTGTGGATAACAGGCCCTTTAATGTTATCTCGGCCTATCACTGACCACCTATGGGACCTTGGATCTTACCAGACCTCTCTGAATTTCAGTTTCTTCACCTGCTACATGAGAAAGGTACCTGCAGCAAAGTAGATACTATCATGAGGACTCAGGGACACACTGGCATGCAAAGTGCTCAGCACTGTGCCAGGCCCCAAGTGGGTACTTAATAAATATGATCTTATCATGGGCTTGTAACATTTCTTCCATTCCATCCACAAATGTGTATTGGTTGTCAACTCTGTGCCAGGCACTGTTGTAAACACTGAGGATACAGCACAGAAAGAAGCAAATAAAAATCGTGATGCTTACATGCTGGTGGGGGAGACAGAAAACTAAGATTTAAGAAAATATATCGGTCATATATTAGAGAGTTGTAAATGTAAAGAAAAAAAAATAAGAGAGGGAGGAGGGTATGAAGTGGCAATGTGAGGAGTTGGAATTTAATTAGGGTGACTGGCAAAGGCCTTGCTGAGATGTGACTTTTGAGTGAACACATAAGGAAGCGAACAAGGATCCATGGCGGAAGAGCATTTTAGGCAAAATAAACAGCATGTGCAAAGGTCCTGAGTCAGGAACTTGCCTAACATGTTTGAAGGATAGCAAGGAAGCTGCCTTGTTGAGATCAGACTGAAGACGTTCCAGGAAGAAGTAGGGAGTTCTGTTCAGAGGCTCTTGCAGGAATTCAGACCGGAAACGGCCTTAGACTAGGATGGTGGAAATGGAGATGCTAAAAAGTGGTCAGAGTCTGTTTACCTTTGGAAGGTAGAGCTGACAGGATATGCTGACATATCAACCAAATTGAGAGATATTAAAGAGCAAAGGTTCTATGCTTTTGAATCCCCTACAGGAGTGGGAATAATAACTTACTCATGGTAGGCACCTCAGAAATATTTAACATTCTCAGAGTTGGAAAGTACCTTAAACTCTGCTAGGTAAGCTACGTGGACAGTGCTTGATTTTCCTTTGTGACTACCAGCTGGATTTGACCAAACTACACTGCAATAAATGCAAGAGAACTCACTACTTCTCAGGGCAATTTATTCCATCCTTGAACATTTCTTACCATGGGTACAATCTGTCTCTCTTAGCACTAAAATGTAAATAGGTAAATAAAAATACTGTATGTAGGTCATTTTCACCTTTCCAACTTGCAGAGTTTTTCTCTTCCCTTCCCCCAGCTGCAATGGCTTTTAACCAGTGCCCTATAGGTGATGGGGTTATTGCCCTTACCCCAACTTATTATGGCTTTTATTTTATAGGAGAGATAGGGGAGAAGGATCCAGGCAGATATCCATACCTTTCCCACAGCAGCTACTGTTCCCCTTGCCCAGGCCTAAGCTGCAAGGCACCCATTCTCAGAGCCTTTATTCTGCCTCTGTTCTGCACCCAGTGAGGTTAATGGTGAAGAAAATGTGAATGTGAATTCCCGTAGTATCTTCAGCTGCTGAGGTTTCTATATTCTCTCGATAGCCCATACTTGGGTTAGCAATTTGTTATTTTATTGATTTATTTTTTTTGCGGAATTGTTCTAACTGGTGTCTGTCAATATTTTGACCAGGTAAGCAAGTGCTTGTGTCATGTTTCTGCTTGGAGGCTCCTGCCTTTCCTTATATTTTGAATGCTCTGATGGATTCAAGAAAAGCAGAGATTTTGCAGGTTGCTTGACATTTATTTTTGTTGTTGCAAATGTGGGAGGGATTATCTACTCATTGATAAATTCTAAGTAAGCCAGGAATTAGGTTCACCTGTTAAATTACTAGAGTTTAAGATTATGCAGTTTACCAACCCATAATAATTCATGGTCAAATGACGTCATGCTTCCTGGATTGTAGATTTATCTAATTTACCTTCTTTCCTACTCTGGATACTAGACATGTATATATTCATTTCCAGTCTTCTGGTAAATTTCCATATCATTTTGGTTCCTCTAATGTCACTGTAACTCTTTTCATAATGTCATGTATAGTATTCCTATATAGAAATAGAATTTTTTCACAAGTTGGAGTTTAGAAAATAATTACTTCATATTCAAGTCTATATGTATATTATTTTGCTATTGCTGCCATAACAAATAATCACAAACTTAGTGGCTTAAAACGACATAAATTTATTATCTCACAATTTTTTAGGTCTCGAATCTCGGTTGTCTCTGTTGGCGTCTCTTCTCTGGGTTTCACAAGGCTAAAATCAAGGTGTTGGATGGTTGAGCTTTTATCAGGAAGCTCTGGGAAGAATTTTCTTTTAAGCTCACTCCATTGGAGTGAGGTTTCCTTTTCCTTACTCTATGTCAACTGTCAGCTAAGGACCACTCTTAGCTCCTGGAGGCCTCTCTCCAGTCCTCCCAGATGGTCTCCTACATCTGCGATCCAGCAATGGACATCAAATCCTTCTTGGGCTGGGATTCATATTAACATCACCTTCTGCTGCATATCTCTGACTTCCTCTTCTACTGTATGCATCTTACTGACTCTTCTGCCTTCCTCTTCTGCTTCTAAGTGCAAACACATGTGCCTACCTGGATAATCTGAGATACTCTACCTATTTTATTTTAAAGTCAGATCATTAGTAAACTTAATTACATCTATGAAATCCCTTCAAAAAAGTACCTTGATTAGTGTTTGATTGAATAACCAAAGGGCAGGTATTTGAAGAAGACATCTTTAGAATTCTGCCTATTAAAATATATGCCTTTAAAAATCTAGCTACTGGGAAATAAACATTGAGAAATCAAAGAGCAGACTGTCCATGTTGATCTCACTTCATGTCAGAAATATTATTTCTAGAAACAACTAGCAAATACCAAAAAACATATTCTTCCTAAGAGGGATATACTTTCATAGAAGCACTTCACCAAAATCATATCTGTAATATATCTTAGCTCATATATTTGTTCTCCAATTTTCCATGTGAAAGTCATTCTACTTGACAGAAAATTAAAAAAAAAAAAACAAAAACACAAACATATGAGTTGAGGGGTTTCCTGTCTGTGATCTGTTATAACACCATCCCATCTCTGTTATAATTCTTCTGATGGCAAACATCCACTCATTGTAGATTTTAATGTACCTGATACTATTCTACAGCTTCATTTCACACTTTTATATTGACCACTTCTGTCGTCTTTTCTGCTTATACTTTTTAAGATGTGGGTCTTCATTGTATAACACTGATATAAAATATTAAAATAAAACAGCATTCTAATTGATATAATCTCCATGGAATTAAGATAGTCTTTCTTTTTCTACATAAAATCCTTCCATAATATATATTGATATTAAATCCCTTTAAAATAAATGAAGATTCCTTCTGTATTTTAGTTTAGACATGAAAATTAATATACTCTTCAAAGAGCCAACCTATTGAACTTAATTTCCACTAAAGCATTAATGACTGATATGGATTCTCTTCTTGAAATCAGGTTTTGTTATGAATAATGAAAGGGTAGAGAGAAAATTTCTGTCTAAAATGGTAAAATACCTATCTGGATGCAAGAATCAATAATGAAACCTGCCAAAGACATTGACACATGGATATTTGGGCATTTGGACAAGTGAACATTTTGTTAGGGTAGATGAAAAAAAGTTTGCATCAGGCACCATATAACCAAAGTTCATGAATATACCCTTTTGTAATCATTTTACAAGGGCAGCCACCTTGGACCTCACAGTTCCCTCTTCACAGCCTCACCAGACACATTACCTCCAAGCACTTCAAGATCCTGGGTCTCCTGGGTGTTTTCTCTTGATCCCTTTTATTTGTAGAGATTTTGACGGAAGTTGAGCTCCTATTTGTGTCCACTCACTCATAAAGTCGACGCCCAAACTAAAGTTCCGCTGGTATCTTTCTTCTTTGAAAGGCAGAGGGATTATAAAGTACAATGAAAAGGTTTGTACTTTGATTTTATCTTGTTTTGAGGGAATCTCAAACTGGGTTCATTCAGCTTTCATTCAGCTGGGCTTTCTTTTCCATAAACACAATTTCTCGATTAAGGGACCAGCACCCTCTTCTCTCTTTCTGGGACTTCGTAGAGTTATAGCAGGTTTCAATAAGGGTATCCATAATAAACAGGTTGAGTGTGGACCACAAAAGGCTCACCGCATGTGCATGCATCATTTCCAGTTGGTAATCATTGGGTGAAATGTTCACTGCTGATGAAAGGAATCTAGTTTTTATCATGACATCATGACTTTTCTTTCATTATCTTTCCTCTAAGTCAGAAAAAAATTTTAAATTCTGGAATAGGGAATTTCACACTATCTAGATTCCAAGTTCTCAAATATATATTGTCCTTCCCCTAAGGATCCTAGCTTCTAAAATGCAAAAACAAAACAAAACAAAACAAAAAAACCCACAAAAAAACAAAACAACAACAAAAATCACACCAATATTTGGATTCCTTTTCCCCCAATTTTAGAATTATCTTTGCAATTTTCCATCACCAGTGTCATAATGAAAATACAATTATATTCTCATCATGCTTCCAGTGCCTCAATATATTTGGTGAAACGATTGTATTTTACTCAATGTATGGAAACTTAATCTTCAAAAAGTCAAAGTTTGCTTTTCTTCATGGAAAATGGCACCCTAGTGTTGCTAGAAACAGAGTGCATATGTTTTTTTGTGTTTTTTTTTTTTTTTTTTTTTGCCTTATACTTCCCTCTAGAGGCTACACTTATGGTTCTTAACCTTGATTGCTTGTTGGAATCACTTGGGAAGCTTTACAAATATTTATCTCTCAGTTTCACCCTGTGATAATCACAATTCTAAGATGACCCCCAAGATTCCTGAACCCCTTGGGTATACATGCTCCATATAATCTTCTCCCCTTGAAGTGGGAAAGACCTGTAAATATAATGGGGTATGATTTTGTGACTAGGTTACATTATTTGGCATTATACATTAATTTCACATATAATTAAATCCCTAATCAGTTGATTACAATTTAATAAAAAGATTACCCTTGGTGGGCCTGACCTAATCAGATGAGTCCTTCAAAAGACAGTCTATAGGTCAGAGAGAGAAGAAGCAAGAGAATTTGAGGTAGCATACATTCTTTCTTTGAAGAATCACAGTGCAAAGTTGTGGAGAGGACCACATCACAGGGAATGGTGAGTAGCCTCTAAGAGATAAGGACTTCGGTCGTACAACTACAAGGAACTAAATTCTGCTAACAATCTGAATTTTCAAGAGGACTGTGAGCATTAGATGAAATCACAACCCTGACTGGCACACTGATTTCATTCTGATGAGACTCTTATCAGAGAACCCAACTAAACTATGCCCTGGCCTACAGGGTAGTTGCTCAGTTGGTGGTCATTTGTTATGGAGCAATATAAATTCAGTGTACAACCCCAGACTTATTGAATTGATTTGGAGTAAGGCATGGGAATCACGATTTATAAAAGTTCCCCTTGTTATTCTAATGTGTAGCCAAGGTCAAAACCATGGGTCTAGATAGTGCAGACACAAAATGGCAGAGGGAGAAGTTTTATAGATCACTCCTTCCACCAGAAAAATGAAAAAGCTGGAAAAAGTTATTGAAACCTACTAAGTAGTAACCCTGGGATCAGATTGGACATTTAGAACAACTGGATGAAGTGAGAGCTGCCAGGAGTTCAGCTTTGAGTAGGAGAACTAGATTTCTAGAGTTACCACAATGTAATACTCAGAATGTCCAGTTGTCAACCAAAAAATTATAAAGCATACAAGGAGACAGGAAAGCATGGTCCACTTACAAGAAAGAAAAAAAAAAAAGAATTCAATGGAAACTATTCTGAAGGAAGCTTGGTCTCTGGAATTACTAATTAAAGATCCTAGATCAACTGTCTCAAATCAGATTAATTAACTAAATGAAAATATGGACAAAAAACTAAAGGAAATCAGGGGAAAATATATGAACAAAATGAGAATTTAAATAATGAGATAGAAATTATAAAGAAGAACCTAATGGAAATTCTGGAGCTAAAAAGTACAATAACTGAGATGAAAAATTCAATAGAGGGGATCGACAGAAGATTGGATGAGAGACAAAAGGATCAGCAGATTTGAAGATAAGACAATTGAAATTGTCCAATCTGAGGAGCAGAAATAAAAAATAATGAAAAAAATGAACAGCGCTTGAGGAATCTGTGAAACACCCTCAAGCATACCAATATACCCATCATAGGAGTCCCAGGAGAAGAGAGAGATAATGGAGCATAAAAATATTAGAAGAAATAATGATTGAAAACACCCCAAATCTGATGAAAGTTATGAATATACAAATCCAAGAAGATCAATGAACACCAAGCAGGATGAAGCCAAAGAGAGATTTATACTGAAACACTTTATAATTAAACTGTTGACTGTCAAGGACAAAGACGGAATCTTGAAAACAGCAAGAGAGAAGTGACACATCACATACAAGGGGTCCTTAATAAGACTAACATCCAATTTCTCACTAGAAAACATGAAAGCCAAAAGGCAGTGGAAGGACATATTTAATGTACGGAAAGGGGAAAAAATGTCATTCAAGAAAAATATCCTGCAAAGCTGTACTTTATGTATTATTGTATCATATGGTACATAGATATTTATAACTGTTAGATCTTCATTGTGAAAAGTACCTTTAGAGCGTTATAAAGCTACATTCTTGTTTTATTTAGTGAATTTTGACTTGAATTCTTCTGTGTCTGTTACCATGATAGCAACTTCTGCTTTCATATTGTCTCCATTTACATGGCAAAATCTTGTTTCATTCCCTTATTTGTAGCTTTTAAAAATTCTCGGAATTTTAGATGTATGTCTCTTGGATTTTGTTCTAATAGCTAATTTGAAATATTTTCTTTCAATTGGTGGGTTAAGCCACACATAACATGATGAATATGATTGGTTTCAATTCTGTCATATTATCTTATGTTTTTTTATCATGTATTTTATGTTATATATTTCTTTTTCTATTTCATGTTTTTTATTTGCTAATTTTTAAACATATGTTTTGATATAGAGAAATGTTTGCATTTCTTTAGCTATTTAGAAAGATGTTTATTAATAAAAAGTAGAAACCTTTGTAGTAATACATTTTAGAGTACCCTTAATCCCTCTATTTCCTTATTAAATGTTTACTACCCAATATCTTAGTTTTAAAAATCCTTTGACTCCTGCTATTAACCTATAAAATATCCAGTGGTCTTATTTTACATTTCCTTTTCTCTATCCCTTCTATTCCCATCTTTTCAGTTGAAATTTTTCTACTTTTAAGAACAAATAATATTCAAATAAGATTCTTATGTGCACATGTTCACTTTTGTTTTAGTCTTAGACATGCAATTAAATTTATGAAATTCTCATCATAAGACCATTTGCAAAGTTTCTTCAGTAATCTCTGGATGAATTTTATTCCCCCAAAATTGCAGATTCTTCAATAAGGGCTTATGATACAAAATTCCCTGAGTTTTCATATATTCAAAACTGTTTTTATAGACTTAATACTTAATGTGGAGCTTAGCTGTATACACAATTCTCGGGTTTTCACTTTCTTTTCTTACATTTATTTGAAAATGCCATCCCACTGTAGTCTTCATTTGTATGTTTTGTGTTTTTTGTTTTAGAATTATGATACTATACTTATTCCATCTTTTTGCCTGAAGATTCTGGGATTTTTTTCTTTATTGTCTATTAGGGTAATTCTCAGAGTCACTATTTCAGATCAGTTTTATCCTTTACACCACACTAAGAAAGTTTTTTGAGGGGATTTTTATTTTAAATATTATCTTCATTCCATTGTTTTGATTTTCTTCTTCTGGGGACCCAATTATAATATTTTGGATTTCCTCTGCCTGTATTCCATTTCTATCACTTTTTCTCTGATACTTTTAAATTGTTACTTTATTTTCTTGGATGTTTTTCTGATTTATTTTAATGTCTTTTATTAAGTTTTCATTTAAATTTGTTATTCCTTGGGTACCCTGTAATTTAATCTTAATATCTGATATAATTTTGTCTTTTACTTCCATTTATGCCCTTAGTTCAGTCAACTTGTGCTTTGTTTTTGTTTTATTTGTTTCCCTTTATTGGTTATTAAATTTTTATATCTGATTCAAGATTTTAAAAAGAAATCTCCAAATGTTTCTATTATGACATTTAATTCAGTTTAGAGTGTTGGGCTATAGTATTCTTCAGCTGGGTGTTTGTGTGTGTGTGTATGTGTTTGGGGTTTGGAGAATTTATTTTATTTATTCATTTTTTATTCTTTTTAATTGGAGAATTTTTATTAGCTGATATTCTTTGCTTTGAATTTTCTATTTTTTTCATATGGACAGAGTTACTAATGTGAGACTATCCTCTACTGTGTAGTTTTTATATGGATGACATTATTTGGTCTGTTGGCATGTCTTGTTTCATTTTTATTTCTGCAGTATTTTAAATTTTTCTTTCTTATTACCTACTTTCCCTTTCATTACCATACCTTCAAGGGATAAGACCCCTTATCTATATATCTGTTTCTCCTCCTGAAGCAATATTTCTTGTAGGCTTCCACTTCTAATCCCTCTTGATTTCAAGCCCCTCCCCTGTAGCCAGTTCTGCAAACCATCAGGTCCCCATCTGGGATTATTATTTTGTCATTAACTGTTAAACTTTCCATTTTGAGGTTGATTATTTTATATGCTTTGTCTAAATCCCCTGTGTCCTTTCCATACATTTTTCATGGAGTTCCACTGGCAGTGGAAGCTCTGCTGGAATTTGTTTTATTATTATACTTATAGGTAATTTGTAGTATATGTATTATCTATCTCATAATGCTGAAATTATGCAATATTTGTAGTTTAATTTGTTCTTCTTGATGACTTTACTTTTTTGTTTTGTTTTGTTTTGTGTGTGTGAGGGGGGGGGTATGTGGGAAGAGTCAATATCATGTGGATGCCATTAATCTCCAGACCCTTGGTCTACTAAATCCAATGATTTTTCTCTTGACTCACAAAACCTTAATTCAAATCCAAACTTTTAATTTGTACTCCAAACTTGCTCCTCATCCAATATTCATCTCTCCATAAATGGGTCTCTAAGCTTTCAATTACTAAGGCCAAAAAGACTTTGGAGAAATCTTTACTCTTTGCTCTTAAAACCAACACATAAGACCAAGACTATAAAATATATCACATATACAACCATTTTGCAAAATCCAGTCTACAACCCAAATCCAAAAAACCATCATTTTGTACCCACATGTCAGCAACAGCAAATAACTCCCATTTTCTCCTCTTGCTCCCCTAAAGTCTTGTCACTGAACAAGACTTATTAAAGGTTCCTTAGCCCATGGCATAATTTAGACTAGAATGAATATCCCTTACCATGTTTAATATGGCCCCACATGATCCATTCATTATCTATCAATCTCTCTTAGTTTTCTACAATTCTTTTCACTTGCCTATGTGCTCCAGCCACAATGACCTTAGTTTCTCTTCCTCATGCATTCCAAGGACACAATCTTTTCAGGACCTTCTCTCTTGTTGTGCTATTACCCAAGATACTTGCATTGATTACCCCCTCACTGTATTCAGGTCTCTGCTCAAGGACAGCTCCTCAGAGGAACCTTCCCTGACAACTAAAATGGGATCTCTGTCTGTTTCTTACCCCTTACCCTTCTTTACTTTACTTTGAATCACATAATATTAGAATTATTTTATTATTTATCTATTTATTTACTTAGGTACTTGCTTACTTACTCTCAATCTTTTTCAATAGACTCTAAACTCCATGAAGGCAGGGATTTTGTCTCTTTTGTTCACTGCTATATCCTCAGTGCCTGAGGATATATCCATCTGATTTGTTCAAGTCTACATCACCCAGAAATGGGTGTGTTCCTTTATAGCCACTTCTAATAAAAAAGGAGTTCATTGTTAGAATGAGGCAGCAGGCCAGTGTTTGGTTCAATCTGAAGCCACAAAATAGATTTTTTTCTTCTATGCAAAGCTAATTAACCATACGTGTTTGAATTCCCAACTTTTGCCTCATTAACTACAAGGACAGTGAACTGAAAACCTCTAAGCAGAAAGATATAGAAGGCGTAGTGAATTTGAAAAGAAAAAGAAATCCTCTATCAACCATGTTAATTCTATTCCTTGCTTCAGTCATTACCTTGTTTCAGCAGAAAAATTATAATATATCAATACTTTAGTATATTTTTCTATTTGGATAAGTAAGGACTTCTTTGTTGTGCTTTACAGAGTGAGAACCAAATGTTTACTCCCAAATGCTATGTTAGATTCAAAATATATAGATGATATATCCAATTTTAAAATCTTATCATAGTCTTACAAAAATATCCTTGTTTCTATTATTGCTAAGTATGTTAAGAATATAAATTAGCCATCCTCTTATACAGTGTATCCAGCTCCTCAGGTGAAAAATGTTAATGAAGTACAATGTATTATAATTATGCCACCTTTGAAACATGTGTGCATCTTCAAGTCTAGAGTACTTAAACTATCTCTACCTACTGTTGGTTCAGTCCATACTGATTTTCCCTTTCATTCTCTGAAGGCCATTTAATTCCAACAATCCCTTCCCCACAGATATGTGACAGGAACACATATACCCTCTATTTAGGAGGCTACCTGATTGTTGGAGTCAGGAATATCTCACTCAAACCTGTTCCTCAGCACCTCCATTCTTCTTCTACAGGAAGATGATGTATATGTTACCTTCTTTATTTTCCTTTCACCATCATCTTCTAAAGCCCCATTAATCATACTTCAGATAATTTATCTCTCCATGGGCACATAAATTAATTTCATTCCCAAGACAGATCCTACCATTTGCCTACCCATTGACCACTTTGCTCATACATTCTCCTTTACTAATAGAGTCCAAATACCCATAAAAAAGTTGGAATGCCAAATATCACTTTCATTACCTTCCTTCCAGCTAAGTTATTGTCAGGGGTTCCAATCCTGTGCAATAGGAGGTGAAGGAAAATTTTCTGGAAAGAAACTGAGCAGTATATTCTCTGTAATAAGAAGATGAATAACTTTTCTTCTCCTGGACATTATGTTTTCACTGTAAGATACCTGGATCTGTAGCAGCCATCTGTGACCATGAGGCAACAACTCAAAGGACCAAGCTAATAAACTGACATTGGATGAGTGGAAGGATTAAGGAACCTTGATTTCTGATAACAATATTGTCCCAATTGACAGGGTTGTTGCAGGGTGAGGACTTGAGGTATTTCTATCTACTGTGGTAAAGAACCTGGAGAATAGAAGTATTATGTATAGGGTTGAGTTAATGACTGACTTCAAGGAACAGAAGGAACTGAAATTTGTAGGTCAGGTCACTAAGTCAAGAGGGCTGCACAAAATGTTCCTCCAAAAACCTGTGTGGCATTTCCTCATAAGTCCTTAGTGAAGTGGTTGGCTGAATATGCACACAGTGATACCACATGAGGTTTACCAGAAAACAGATGCTACAGACTTTAAAAGACATAGAGTATCCTGTCTTAGATGAATAGAGAAACCCTATTAATACCTTCTTGACACCTCAGTCATCAAGCTTGAAACTCCAGAACAGTCTTTCCTTATATGTAAGGACTCCACCTTAGAGTAGGACCTACTCTAGTACCACATTAACAAAATTAAAAACCAAGTTCTGTCAGGATGCAAAGCAGAAACAGACATTGGAGGTTGAGTCTTACCAAGTTAGAGGGGATTAGGAAACTCCTTTGACTTTCCACATATTCACCATCATATAGCATAAAATCAAGACATAAAATCAAATGTGATCATCCAATAACTGAACTACAAAATTACCATTCTGAAGAGAGTGATAACAGAATCAAGAATCTCTACAACGTATGATCAGCAAAGTCTATTTAGCAATCAAAAATTACTCAACATGTTGAAAAAAAAAAACAGAAAAATTGACCAAGTTAAAAAAAAAGCAGTCAATCAAAATCAAGACTACGATGGCTAAGTTGAAGAATTTAGTTATAAATTTAAAGCTGTTGTTATAAAGTTTTTTTAATACACTAAAAAGACTTCACTTCTGGAAAAATGGAATGGACATATACTTTTCTATTTCTCCTGCTAAGTACAGTTAAAAACCCTGGACAACCTATATAAGACAAACATAAGAAGACTGAAAAATGGAGAGAAATAGGCAAACTGGCTAGAGACCGCAGGGACCAAGTTATGATACAGTGTTAAGTTTCCTGGGTTTTCTTTCTACTTCATACACCCATGATGGATTCTGGAGTGGACAGAAACCTGGAAGTGCCAAAAAGGAACGAAGTCCCAAGAAAAGCCCTTTCTCGCTTGTCAAAGGACTAACTAGGAAAGGGAACAGCCTAACAAGATGAAAAATTTTTCTACAGTAACTATTCTATGCCAGCCAAACACCACAGAAAAAATCCAGTCCCATTTCAACCAACTCCAGCAAAGACTGAGAGGGAACCTAGACTTCCACCCTTGCCAGGCTGTAATGAGTGACCCCAAATCCCTCAAATGGGGTGATGTCAGAGAAATTCCAATGACAGTCAGGACTTTTACCATTACAAAGTAATAATGAGGTCATCCCTCTGCCTTTCCCTGCCAGCATGACATCGGTCAAGGCTTAGTGGGAGCCTGATCTCCCACCCAAACTCACAGTAATGGTAAAAGAGTCAAACCACCAATATGACATAACAATCCTAAATGTGTGTGCACCAAGCAACAGAGCTGGAAAATGTGAAGCAAATTGAAAGACTTTACTATCACTGTAACAAAAATTAATAGAAAACTAGATAGAATATCTGCAGAAACACAGAGGAACGAAAACACCCCTCCCCCAAAAAAACAAGATATAACTGACAATTGGCGAACATGCCATCCAACATCAACTGAATACACATTTGTTTCAAGTGCCTACAGAACATATACCAATATTGAAAGTATCCTGAATCATAAAACAAACTTCAACATATTTAAAATAATTGAAATCATACAGAATGTATTCTGCAACTATAATCAAACTAGAAATCAAGAGCAGAAGATAATGAGATAATCTCCAAACACATGGAAACCAAACAGTGTAATCCTAAACAATCCATGGGTCAAAAAGCAAGTCTCAAGGGAAATAAAAATACATTTAACTGAATGAAATGAAAATACAACATATCAAAACTACCGGAACACACAGATAAGGTAGTGCTGAGAAGGAAATTTATAGCACAATATGAACACATTAGAAAAGAGGAAACATCTCATATAAATGATCTGATCTCTTATTTCAAGAATCTAGAAAATGAAGTGGAAGATAAACTCATAGCAAGCAGAAACAAGGAAATAATAAAGGTAAGAGAAGAAATAAATGAAGTCAATAACAAAAAGTACAATAAAACAAGCTGAGTTATTGAAATGATCAGTAAGGTTGACAAAATTCTATCATGATTGATAGAGAAAAATAGAAGATGAAAAATATTAATATTAAGAATTAAACAGGAGGAATCACTACAGACTATGCAGACATAAAAAGGATTATATGGGAGTTCCATGAAATACTCTAACCACATAAATTTGACAATTTAGTTGAAATGGACTGATTCCTCAAAAAGTTCAAACTATCACAACTCTCCCAATTAAAAATAGATAATTTGAATTTCCCTGTAACTATTAAGGGAATTGAATCATAATTGAAAAAACACCCTTAATAAAATCTTCAGTCCCAGGCAGTTTTATTTCGGAACTCTGAAATTTTTTTAAAAAAGCATTGGCACTAATTCTACCCTATCTCCTGCAGAATGAAAAAGAGGCAGGAACGCTTTCAAACTCACTTTATAATCCACTATTACCCTGATATCAATACCAGATGAAGACAGTACAAAATAAGAAAACTACAGACTAATATCCCTTATGAATACAGATGCAACATTTCTTAAAATATTAGCAAATAGAATTCAGCAACATATAAAAAAAGAATTTTACAGCATAACCAATTTGAGTTATTCCAAGAATGAAAGGCTAGGTCAATATTTACAAATCTGTCAATGTAATCTACCATATTAACAAGTTAAAAAAGGAAAATAATGTGATGCAGAAAAAATTGATAAAATTCAATACACATTCAGGTTAAAACTCTCAGAAAACTAGGAATAAGAGCAAACTTCCTCAACTTCATAAAGAACAACTATAGGACTATTGAGGGATTATTAGATCTTTTTCATTCCATAGGCCATACAGAGGGATACAATTCAAATTTTCAAAATTATATAGGTCAACAAAATCATTACCAGAGTCTCCTTCTCTCACTTATCTATCCCCTAAATGTGGTTCCCAGGATCATCTTTCACAAGATTCACAAATGATAAATGAGCCTTAGTGATCTTGTCATGACATTATTAATTGTTCTCAATTCATAAAATAATGCTAAAATAAAATTCATAATTTAGCAGCTGAAATTTTAGTGAACCATTGTAAAATGTGTGAATTTAAAAACACAAGTCTTAAAACTGCAGAGAAATTAAAGTTACAGATATGGAAAATAACCACTTTTGCAGCAATAAGGACACAATGTTTTATCTGAGCTGAACTTGTTAATATCACCACTGAGATTCATTTCTTCAGAAAAATCTAGAATCTATTTTCCACAAAGTTCTAACTGTGATGGAAAATCAACTTACAAAGGCAATAACGATAATGTTGGTAAAGTTTCTCATCTGAGAGTCTCAGTGGGGGAGAAAACCATCCTTCTGGCTGTTGGCAGATTGTGTTAAGCAGTAGACCATGATAAAGAACAATAACTTTCTATTGTGCACTAAGCATGCAGCTCAGGAAATGCCATGCACTGGAAATTCCCAGCAAGCCCATAATATCAGTGAGAAAATTGACAAGCAGCATATTCCCTAACTGGCTGTATGCCTGTCATACAATGTAGAAATGCCAATATATTCTGCACAAGATTGTACTTGGCCTCCATCTCCATCCCATGCAATATTTGCCACAGGGAAACCCCATTGGCATGCTGAACAGCTATGCAGGAGAACAGGCACTTTGCAAAGATTTCTATCATGGCTATCTAAATTGTTCTGGGTGGGGAATGGAAGACTGTGTTCTGAACTCACCTTTGATTTGGGCCCCTTTACGATTCTACCCTTGGCCTTCACCTAATATGCTAAAGGCTGCTTACTGCTACTCTCTGCCTGTGAGTTTTGTTCGGAGCTAACTCAGTCTCTATAATGGGCAGGCCAAAGTTCCCAAGAGAGTTAATACCCTAAGAAGCAGTGCTCAATCAAGGATGGGCAAGCCAGAGGTCCCTGTGAGATGGAGCTGCAATTGGTCACAGTGGTAGCTACAATACCATACTATTGTTGGCTTTCTCCCTTCCTTGTCTCACTTGCCTACCTCCTAAGTGTTTCTCCTGATTAACTTTCAAGCAAAAAACTTGTCTCAGGTTCTACCTTTTTGGGAACACAAACCAACACTGGCTTCAACTGAAGAATTTTTAAAGCCCCGTATATAGGAAGGAATATCCCTCTAGATCATTAGGCCTGGAATAAATCATACACACCCTACTATAGTTGAAATTAAAGATCTCACATGAAGCTTAGGAGACATGGAAAAGGAAGATGTTCTGCATGCTTTGGTCTGCTGGCAGTATGGAATTTACATCTTATTAGTGTAATATATATTTATATATGTGTGCCCAGTTTTTTTTATTTTGAGTTACCAGGGCCGGGGATTAAACATGGGACCTCACATGTGGGAAGCCAGCGCTCAACCACTGAGTCACATTGGCTCTCTTGAGTTGTTTTTTTTTTGTTTGTTTGCTTGTCGTTTATGTTTAGGAAGCACCAGGGACCAAACCCAGGACCTCTCATTTGGGAAGGAGGTGCTCAACTGCTTGAGCTACATCCAATTCCCAGCCCAGGTATTTTTAGCATCACTTGTAAGTTTTCTTGGCCCTTGTCTATATATTTCCTGAGTTATGGCTTCATTTCATTCATCATCATAGACTCAGAAAAGACAGGATCTTTACCAACCAACATTTCTCAAACATTGGAGCAACTCTTGAGTGTTTTTTCTTGAAAAGTTTGGAGTAGCAATAACAGAGGAAGGAATTCAGTTTTGTGTTATAGAACTAAGAAGGATAAAGTTCCCAATGTTTAGATTCTTAAGGCTTTCTTGGCCTTGTAGAATGAAATTAGGGAGTATTTCCTCTTCAATTCTGTGGAAAACTTTGAGCAGGCTTAGTGTTTATTCTTCCTGGAATGTTTGGTAAAATTCCCCAGTGAAACCATCACATCCTGGGCTTTTCTTTGTTGGTAAGGATTTGATTATTTATTCAATCTCTTACTAATAATTGATTTGTTGAGATCTTCTATTTCTTCTTGAGTCAGTGTATGTACCTTCTATATCTGTAGGAATTTGTTTACTTCATCTAGGTTATCTAATTTGTTGCCATACATTTATTCAAGGTATCCCTTTATCTTCCTTTTTCTTTCAGTGGGTTTGGTAGTAATGTTTCCCTTTTCATTTCTGATTTTAGTTATTTGTGTTCTCTCTCCATTTATTTTCATCATTCTAGCTAAAAGTTTGTCAATTTTATTGATCTTTTTAAAAAACCATTTTTTGGTTTGGTTGATTTTCTCTATTTTTCATACTCTATTTCATTTATCTCTGATCTAATCTTTGTTATTTCCTTCCCTCTGCTCGCTTTGGGCTTAGTTTGCTCTTCTTTTTACTAGTTCATCCAGTTTTGAGTTTAGATCTCTGATTTGAAATCTCTCTTCTTTTTTAATGTAAATATTTAGAGCTATTAATTTCCCTCTCAGCACAGTCTTTGCTGTATTCCATAAGTTTGGGTAGGTTATTTTTCATTTTCATTTGCTTCATGATATTTTCTTTCTTTTTTTCTTTTTAATCATGCTTTATTTTTAATTAGTCACATGGCATTCTCCATTCGTGTCAACTAAAGAATATTTCACCCACTGCTCTGTTTTGCAGCCAGTCTCTTGTCTCTCTCTTTGGCAATCATATGGCGAATACCTTTTCCTTGGGGGAAGAGAAATCCATGGTTTGTTGCCTTTGTCAATAACGAAAATGCTGGAGAGCCAGGTGGAAAAGCTGTTGCCATTGGCATCTTTCACATGAACCACATCAAAAGAGCCAGGATATCTCTCTCTGTTGGTGATCACACCAATTCTTCCAAGGTTAGTACCTCCAGTCACCATACACAGGTTACCAGTATCAAACTTTATGAAATCAGTAATCTTGCCTGTCTCCAAATCAATTTGAATGGTGCTGTTCACCTTAATGAGGGGATCAGGGTAGAGGATAGTGCGAGCATCATGGGTCACCATATGAGGGATTCCTTTTGTGCCTACAAAGATCTTCCTCACTTTGCCCAACTTGTACTTGGCCTCCTCAGGTGTAATACGATGAACAGCAAAGCGACCCTTGGTATCATAGATCAGATGGAAATTCTTTCTGGTCTTGTCAATGCTGATGACATCCATAAAACCAGCAGGATAAGTTATATCAGTTCGGACCTTGCCATCAATCTTTATGAACTGCTGCATACAAATTTTTACTTCATCTCCTGTCAGAGCATATTTAAATCTGTCTCTTAAGAAAATGATAAACGGGAGACATTCTCTCAGCTTGTATAGGCCAGTGGATGGACAAGAAGCACACAAACCAGTTAGTTTGTCCAGCATCCAATGTTTTGGAGCAGCTACAGCTTCAAATGCCTCTTGGGACCATGAGCCTTCATGGCCGGCAGTTGTTGTCACCCTGGAGCCCACCCAGGCCACTGCCCAGAGGCCACGCTCCCTTCGCCTCTGCTCGGCCACCTGCCTGCGGGAGCCCCAAACCCCGGGCAACCCTAGCCCAGGGAGAATGGGGCCTGATGCATCCCAGGAGCTCACAAAATCATGATATTTTCTAATTTCACTTGTGATTTCCACTTTAACATGGTGATTGTTTAAGAATTTGTTGTTTAATTTTCACATATTAGTGTATTTTCCTTTTCTCCCTCTGTTATTGATTTCTAGCTTCATTCTATTTTGGTCAGAAGTACATTGTATGATTTCAATATATCTGAATTTATTGAGACTTATTTTGTGACCTAAGATATGGTCTCTCCTGGAAAATGATCCATGTGCACTCAAGAAGAATGTGTATTCTCTTGTTGTTGGGTGAAATGTTCTATATTTGCCTATTAGGTCTCGATGGTTTAGAGTACCATTCAAATCTTGTGTTTCCTTATTGTTCTTATGTTTAGATGTTCTATCCAATATTGAAAGTTGTGTATTAAATTCCCCTATTTCTAATGTAGGGCTATCACTTTCTCCCTTTAAATCTATGATTATTTGGTTAATATATTTTGGGGGTCTGCTGTTGGGTGCATATACATTTATAATTGTTATGTCTTCTTGATGAACTGACCCCTTTATTAGTATATAATAACTGCCTTTGCCCTTGTAAATGGTTTTTACTTAAAATATAGTCCATCTGATATTAGTATAGCTACCCCAGCTCTCTTTTGGTTACTGTTTGCATGGTATATATTTTTCCCATCCTTTCACTTTCAACCTACTTATATCTTTGAATTTAAGTTGAGTCTCTTGTAGACCACATATAGTTGGGTCATGCTTTCTATTTTAATCTATTTGGCCAACCTCTGCCTTTTGAATAGAGAGTTTAATTCATTTACATTAAAGTCACTACGGATAATGCAGGACTTTCTTCTGTCATTTTGCTATTTAGTCTTTGTAAGTCTTATACATTTTTTTGTCCCACAATTCTTGTGTAAATGCATACTTTAATATTTTTTATTTTTGTGTAGTGTACCATATTGAGTCCCTTCTCATTTCCATCTGGATATATTTTTTGTATACTTTCCTCATGGTTACTATGCAGTTAAATTTTAGCATCCTAAATATAAAACAATCATATTTTACTTGACATCCACTTGATTTCAATAGTGTACATGTACACAGTTTCTATACCCCACCTAGTTTGTACTTCTTACAAATTATATCTTTGTGTATTGTATGTCCAGAATCATAGATCTATCAATACGTTTTTTCTTTTTTTTTTTTTTTTTTTTTAAAGATTTTTATTTATTCATTTATCCCCCCCTTGCTGCTTGTGCTCGCTGGGTCAGCTAACCACGCCGTGCGGGCGGGCTTGCCTTCACCAGGAGGCCCTGGGAACCGAACCCGGGGCCTCCCATATGGTAAACGGGAGCCCTACTGATTGAGCCACAGCCGCTTCCCAAGATTTTATTTATTTATTCATTTATCCCCCCCTTGCTGCTTGTGCTCGCTGGGTCAGCCAACCACGCCATGCGGGCGGGCCTGCCCCCACCAGGAGGCCCCGGGAACCGAACCCGGGGCCTCCCACATGGTAAACGGGAGAGCCCTACTGATTGAGCCACAGCCGCTTCCCACGTTTTTTCTTTTGTTTGTTTTGTTTGTTTGTTTTATTTTTTATCAATACTTTTATGGTTTGTATTTTAGCAACTATGGGAAGTAAGAAGTGGAGGTACATACCAAAAATACAATATAATAGTACTGGCATTTATAACTACTCAAATGGTTACCTTTATGAGAGGTCATTATTTTTTATGTCACCTTGAACCACTGTCTAGTGTCCTTTCCTTTTAGTCTGAAGAACTCGCTTTAATATTGCTTGCAGGACAGTTCTAATTGTGATGAACTTCCTCAGCTTTTGTTTATCTGGGAATGTATTAATCTTTTCTGCATTTTTGAAAGATAGTCTCACCAGATATATAATTCTGGGTGGTCAGTTATTTTCTTTCAGCACTTTAAGTATTTCAACCCACTGCCTTCTTGCTTCCATCATTTCTATCAGCACTTTATCTAATTGGGACCCCCTTTTACATAACACAGTGCTCTTCTTTGACAGCTTTCAGAATTCTCTTCTTATCATTAGTCTTTGACAGTTTGATCACTATGTGATGGGGCAATTTTTCTTTAAGTTTCTTTTTGGTGTTTTCTGGGAATCTTGGATGTGCATATTCATGACTTTTGATAAGTTTGGGAAGTTCGCTGCCATTATTCTTTTAATATTCCTTCTGTCCCTTTATCTTTGTCTTCTCCTTCTACGTCTCCCATAATTATGTCTCCCATAATTTGTATGCTTAATGGTTTCCCAGAGGTCTCTTAGGCTATTTTTTCTTTTTATAATTCTTTTTCCTTTCTGATCCTCAGCCCAAATCATTTCAATTGTCTTGTCTTCTAGTTCACTGATTCTTTCTTCTGCCAGCTCCAAAATGTTGTTGAATCCCTCCTGGGAATTTTTTATTTCATTTATTGTGGTGTTCAACTCCAGTAGTTCTGTTTGGTGCCTTTTTTTTTTTTTTTTTTTAACAATTTCTTTCCCTTTTTTGAGATTCTCATACTGTTTGTTGATTTTTTTCCTGATATCCTTTAGTTATTTCTTTGTATTTTATTTCCTCCCATTGAGCATATTGAAGATCATTTTTTTAAGTCTTTGTCCAGTAATCAACAATTAATGTTTTCTGAATTTTTATTCTCTTCCTTGGATGGACCATTATTTCCTGTTTCTTTGTTTGTCTTGTAGTCTTTTGTCATACACTGCATTTTTTTTTTCTGGAAATATTCATCAAGCATATAAACCAAAATGTTACCCATATCTTTTTTTTTTTAAACAATTTATTGAAGTATGTCATTCATACGTGAACATACATAAACTATAAGTGTTCAGTAAACATCGTGATCTTACAAAACAAACATTCCTAACATCATACAGGGCTCCCACACATCACCCCCCCAGACAAACATCCTGCATTGTTGTGAAACATTTGTTAACAAATCATGAAGGAGCATTGTCAAAGTATTCCTACTAACTATAGTCCGTATCTTCCTCTCCTATACATTTTTTAAGTATTTATTTATTTTTATCCATTTTTACCACCTCCCCCCCCCCATTTTTGCTCTTTCTGTGTCCATTCGCTGGGCAACTCTCTGTGTCCATTTCCTGCCCTCTCTTCTCCTCCTTCTCCTCCTGTTTTCACTGGGATTTGAACCTCAGATACTCTGATGTGGGAGAGAGGCATTGTACCACCTGTGCCACCTTAGTTCCTGTTTTTTTCGGTGTGTCTTGTCTTGGCTCTCCCTTGTGTCACTCTCCTGTTATGTCATCATCTTGCTGCATGCCTTGTGGGGCCTGGCAGCTCACCTGTGCATGGAGCCTGGCGGCTCACCCACTTGCAGGCCTTGGTGGTGCATCCATGCACAGGGCCTGGTGGCCCATGCGCCTTCTATATGTTTCTTTTTTTAATTTTTACCAGGAGGTCCTGGGGGTCTATCCCAGGTCCCTCCATATGGGAGATAGACGCCCAACCACGTGAGCCACATCTGTCCCCCTGCTATATCTCTTAAGGTTGACCAAAGTTACCCAAAGTTACAGTCTTTTCCCATACAGGATGGTCATATAATAAATCAGGCTTAGTTTATCACCAGCATTCTAAAAACCAGACCTAGGGAGAAAAACTATGTCTGGGGACGCATGCATGGCTTCTCATATAAAGAATGTTTAGCCTACCCTGATTATCACAAAATCGGGACAGCGAGAATATTCACAACACTGTATATTTTAATATTTTAAAAAGTTAACTCTGGGATTTGTTCCCTGGCACCTGTTTCTTGAGTTTGTAACCAGCTGGTTATAGGACAGAGATTTTCTTGAGTGTCAGGCTCCTATGAGGATGATCTGCCCAAGGCAAATTCAAAGTACAGGTCCTCCCTGTCTTTTTTGGGGGATTATGTCTTATCCTGGGCTTGTGTTTACTACTGGCCTTAGGAGATCCCCTGTTTTCCTTCCCAGGGATAGATCATCTCCCTCTCCTGGTGTTCCATTGCTCAACTTAAAGCAAGTAAGTGTTTGCTCCAGGCTGTCTGCCTCAAGTATTTCTTACACTACTTTTGTTGTCTCAACCCTGTTTTCCCTGGAGGGAAAATTATTGGAGGGGTGGCATGCTGGAGAGGAGTTTTCCTAGTCAATCTTTCCAGCTGAACGCGGAAAGTACCCAAAAGGAAGTACTGGCCAGCTCCAAAACTGCCCTGGAGAGGTGGTAGTGAGGGGTCAAGAAGGGTGCCAGGAATTTCTTCCATGGCTCCCCAAAGATGTGCTTTCTTAACCTTTCCAGCAAGTGCAGCCATTCAAGTATCCTTCACCATTTTGAGGAAACCTACCATCTTTAATTCTCCTCTGCTACCTTTTTCCAGGGTGGGTTGGAACAATGGCTGCACTCATAGCTGGTTTTCCAGTGATCCAAAGTAGCTAATTACAAGCCATGATCACCAATTGGCCCATGCTCACACCAGATCTCAGGGAAGTGGATTTTTATATCTCTTTCTGGTTCCAGCAAGGTATGCCAGGGGCTGGACCCCACTGCTGCTTGCCATGCAGGCAAGTAACCACCATGTGGAGAAAGCACTTTACTGGTATTTACCAAAATGTACCAGCCTCTTCCTCCCACTTATTCCTGGATGCCGTATAGTGTTCCATTGGACTGTCGAGTTTCAAAATAGTTGATTCAAACAGATCCTGACTATTAAATAGTTGTTCTGGTGAAGCATCTGATTCCTGGAGCTTCCAACTCCACCATCTTCTCACCTGTTGTTTATATTATTACTATCCTGATGAATCCTTTGATACAGCAAAGTTTTAATTTTTATGAAATCGATTTATCTTTTTTTTTTCTTTTGTTACTTTTGCTTTTGGGGTAAAGTCTAAGAAACTACTGCCTAACAAAAGATCCTGAAGATGCTTTCCTGTGTTTTCTTCTAGGAGTTGTATAATTTCGGTTCTTATATTTAGGTCTTTGATCCATTTTATTTAATCGTATATTGTGTGAGGTAGGGGTCCTCCTTCTTTTGCAAATGGAATTCAATTTATCTAGCAACCATTTGTTGAGGTGACTGTACTTTTCCAATTCAGTGGACTTGGCACCATAGTAAAAAATTAATTGGCCATATATGTGAGCATCTATTTCTGAATTCTCAATTTGATTCCATTGGTCTATTCCCCCCCCCCCCCATTAGTCTATACATTTGTCCTTGTGCCAGTACTAGGCTGTTTCAAGAAATGTAGCTTTGTAGTAAGTTTTAAAATTGGTAAGTATGGTCCTCCAACTTTGTTATTTTTCAAGAGAGTTTTGTTATTTTGGGCCTCTTAACCCTCCTATATAAATTTCATGATTGGCTTATCCATTTCTGCAAAGAAAGCTGTTGGAATTTTGATTGGGAATGCATTGAATCTACAAATTGATCTGGATAGAATTGATATCTTAACAATATTTAGTCTTCCAATCCATGAATATGAAATGTCCTTACATTTACTTATGTCTGCTTTGATTTCTTTAGCAATGTTTTGTAGTTTTTTTGTGTGTATGTATAAGTCCTTTACATCCTTGGCTAAATTTATCCCTTGGTATTTGATTCTTTTAGTTGATATTGTATATGCTTAACCACCAAACTGCTCTCCATAGCAGTTGCACAATTATATATCACAGTCAACACATGGGTTCAAATTTATCCACATCCTCACCAAAACTTATTACTTTCCTTTTTTTTTTGAAAATAGGCCTCCCTGGGGGTGTGAAGTGGTATCTTACTGTGTTTTTTATTTGAATTTCCCTAATGGCTAATGTTGTTGAGCATTTTTTTTCATATGCTTGTTGAGCAATGGTGTATCACCTTTGGAGAAATGTGTATTCAATTTCTTTGCCCATTTTATAATTGTGTTGTTTATCTTTTTGTTTTTGAGCGGAAACGTTCTTTATATATTCTAAGTGTTAAACCCTTATCATCTATATGATTTGCAGCTATTTTCTCCCATTCTGTAAGTTCCCTTTTCATTTACCTGATAATATCCTTAGATGCACAAAAGAATTTAATTTTGATGAATTCCAATTAATATATTATTCTTTTCTTTCTTGTGCTTTGGTGTAATATCTATGAATGCATTACAAAATCAAGGTTATGAACATTTGCTTCTGTGTAATCGTCTAAAACTTTATGATTTTAGCCGTTTTATTTAGGCCAATCCATTTTCAATTAATATTTGGATATGGTATGAGGTAGGGGTCCAACTTCATTCAATGTTGAAATCCAGTTTTCCCAGCACTATATGTTGAAGAGACTATTCTTTTACCATTACATGTATTTGGAACCCTTGTCAAAAATGAATTGGCCATACATAGGTGTGTTTATTTCTGGACTCTCAATTCTATTCTATTGGTGTACATATGTACCCAAATGGCACTACTACGCTATATTGATTGCTGTAGCTTTGTAGTCATTTTTGAATTTGGAAAATGTGGATTGTACAATTTCATTTTTCTTTTTCAAGATTGTTTTTGGCTATTTTGGGCCTCTTGTGATTCCATGTGAATTTGAGGATTGGCTTTTCCTTTTCTGAAAAAAAAAGTGGCTGGAATTTGATAGGGATTGTGTTGACTCTGTAGATAGCTATGGGATGTATTGACATTTTAACAATATTAAGTATTCTGATCCATGTTATTGAGATGTCTTGCCATTTATTTATAATTTCTTTATTTTATTTCAGCAGTGTTTTATAATTTTCAGTGTAAAAATCTTTCACCTCCTTGGCTAAATTTCCCCTAGATATATTATTAATTTAGCTATTATATAAATGGAATTGTTTTCTTTATTTCTTTTTCCAATTGTTTATTGATAGTTTATAGAAATAAAACTGATTTTTTCTGTTGGTTGTATACCTTGCAACATTGTTGAATTTATTATTAGCTCTAGTAGATCTCCTGTGGATTCTTTGGGATTTCCTATATAGAGGATTGTGTCATCAGTGAATATAGACATTCTTCCATCTTCCTTTCCAAATTTGATACCTTTTATTTAATTGTCTTGCCTTTTTTTTTCTGGCTAACACTTTCAGTACAATATAGAATGCATGTGGCAAAAGTGAGCATCCCTGTCTTGCTCCTGTTCATAGGGGAGAAATTTTTAGTCATTCCCCATGGAATATGATGTTAGCTATTAGTTTTTCATAAATGCCTTTAATCATGTTGAGAAATTTTCCTTTTATCCATTTCTAAGTGTTTTTTTTTTTTTTTGGTCATAAAAGCTGTTGGGCTTACTCAAATGTCTTCTCTATCAATTGAGATGATCATATCCATGTTTTTCCTTCATTTTATTAATGTGGTGAGTTACATTGATTTACTTTCTGATGTTGAATTACTTTTGCAATCCTGGGATAAATTCTACTTGGTCATGCTGTATTATCCTTTTATTATGCTGTTGGACTCAATTTGCTAGTAATTTGATGTGGATTTCTGCATCTATCTTTATAAGGGAAATTGATCAGTTGTTATGTTTTCTTGTGCTGCCTTTATATGGCTTTAGTATGAAGGTAATGCTGTTCTCATAGAATGAGTTAAGAAGTGTTCCTTCATTTTCAAATATTTTGGAATATTTAGAGGATTGGTGTTAATTCTTCTTTGAATGTTTGATAGAATTCATGAGAGAATCCATCTCATCTTGGTCTTTTCTTTGTTAGGTGGTTTTCATTTTGGATTCAATCTCTTTAAGTATTTTAGTTCTATTGAGAGCTTCTATTTTTTCTTGAGTCAGTTTAGGTAAATTGGCCATTTCATCTAGATTATGTGATTTATTGGCATATACTTGTTCATGGTATTCTCTTATAATCCTTTTAATTTATGCAAAATCAGTAATAATGTCCTCACTTGCATTTTTTATTTAGCTATTTGCATCTTCTCTCTTTTTTTCCTTTGTCAGTCTAGCTAAATGTTTGCAAATTTTTATCTTTTCAAAGAATCACCTTTTGGTTTTGTTGGTTCTCTCAATTGTTTTTCAATTCTCTATTAATTTATCTCTCTCCTGATCTTTATTGTTTCCCTCCTTCTGCTAACTTTAGTTTAGTTTACTCTATTTTTTCTAGTTCCTCAAGATGTTAAGTTGGGTTATTGATTTGAGAGCTTTCTTAGCTTTTTTTTTTTTTTTTTAAAGATTTATTTGTATTTATTTATCCCCCCTGCCCCTGTTGTTTTTGTGCTTTCTGTGCCTGTTCGTCTTCTCTTTAGGGGGCACCAGGAACCAAACCTGTAACCTCCCATGTGGGGGAGAGGTACTCAATCTCCTGAGCTACCTCAGCTCCCTCTTTCTTAGTTTTTAATGTGCTTACAGCTATAAATTTACTTTGTTACATCCCATATATTTTGGTATGTTGTGTTTTCATTTTCATTCATCTCTAAGAATTATTTTGATTTCCCTTGGGATTTCTTCTTTGACCCATTGGTTGTTGGTTAATTCCCACATATTTGAAGATTATTAGTGTGTACCTGGTTAATTTCCACATATTTGAAGATTTTCCATTTTTCATTCTGTTACTGATTTCATTCTATTGTTATCAAAGAATATACCTTATATGATTTCAATCTTTTTAAATTTATTGAGACTTGTTTTGTGTCATAACATATGGTCTATCCTGGAGAAGGATCCATGTGTAGTAAAGAAGAATATTTATTCTTCTGGTGTTGAGTGGGATGTTCTGTATATTTCTGGCCAGGTCTAGTTGGTCTATACTATTGTTCAGGTTATGTGTTTCTTTATTAATCTTCAGTCTAGATGTTCTGTCCATTACTGAAAGTGGGGTATTGAAGTATCCAACTGTTATTGTAGAACTATGCCTCTCTCCCTTCAGTTCTGTCAATGTTTGCTTAATATTTTTGAACCTCTGTTATTAGGTGCATGTATGTTTATAAGTTATATCTTCTTGATGGAATGACCTTGTTACTAATATATAGAGTCTTCCTTTGTCTCTGGTAACACATTTTTTTTTGCTTAAAGTCAATTATTACTTTTATTAGTATGGCCACTTTGGCCCTCTTTTATTTACTATTTGAATGGAACATCTTTTTCCATCCTTTCACTTTCAATCTCTTTATATCTTTGGGTCTTAGGTGAATCTCTTGAATAAATCAAACAGTTGAATCATACTTTTTAAAATCCATTGTGGCTATCTCTGTCTGATTGGAGGGTGTAATCTATTCTCATTCAAAATAATTACTGACAAGGCAGAACTTACTTCAGACATTGTGCTATTTGTTTATTTGTATGCCTTATACCATTTTCCACACATTTCCTCTATTGCTGCCTTCTTTTGTGTATAGTTGATCATTTGTAGTGAAGTTTTTTTCATTTATAAATTTTATTGAAGTATATCATTCATACATGAACATACATAAACAATAATTGTATAGTAAAATTGTGAACTTACAAAACAAACATGCATATCATCACACAGGGCTCCCATACATCACCCCACCACAAATACCTTGCATTGTTGTGAAATATTTGTTACAAACCATGAAGGAGCATTGTCAAACTATCACTACTAACTATAACCAATATCTTACATTTGGTGTATTTTTGCCCAAGCCACCCAATTATTAACACTCTGTATTAGTTTTATATATTTGTTATAGTTCATGAGAGAATGTTGTCATATTTGTTCTATTAACCACAGTCCCTCTTCCACCACAAGATTCACTGTGTTATACAGTCACATGCTTTGTACAATCCAATATTTATACTCAGTGGCCCTCATTTGCATCACAGAGTTGTGCTGTCATAACATCAGTCAGTTTTAGAATGTTTTCATTTGTAGTGAAGTATTTTGATTCCCTTCTCATTTATCTTTTCCAATATTTTTAAAAGAAAAAAATTTTATGGTTACTGTTTTAGTTTGCCAAAGGCTGCCCACACAAAGAACCAGAAATGGGTTGGCTTTAATAAGAGGGATTTATTTAGGGTAAACCTTACAGTTCCAAGGCCATGAGAAGTCCAAATCAGTGCACCATAAGAGGTCATTTTTCACCAAAGTCAGCTACCACATGGCAAAGCAGTATGGCCACCGACCTCTGCCAAGATCTCTGCCTTTCTGCAGCTATAGACAAATGCATAGGGTTTGCCTCTTACCGGGCCTCCCCGACCCCCTCTCTCTACCTCTCTCTACCTCTCTCTACCTCTCTCTCTCGTTCTCTCTCTCTCTGGGCCTCAGCACTTTGAGCCTCTTGGAGCCTTCTCTTTTTGCAGCTCAGCTGTGGGTGAAGCCTCTTTCATATGGCAGGGTCAAATATGGTGGCTTTCTTTCCTATTTCTGAGTGTCTCTCTCTGTGTCTCCATTTTTATCAGATGCAGAAAGAGGGGAGAGACTCAACATGATTCATGCTCCACTGATGTAGTCCAATCAAAAACCCAATAGCTATCTTATCAAATAATCTAACAAAGGACCCTTAACCAAATTTAATGCAATCAAAGTGTATCACACCCACAGGAATAGATTAGTTTAAAAACATAGTATTTCTCTTTTGGGGATTCTTAAAATAATCTCAAACTGCCACAGTTACTGTGGGGTTTACATTTAACATGGTAAATCTATTACATTCTTGTTTAGACTGATACCAACATAACTATAACAGATGCACAATCTTTGGTCATATAACCCTCCATATTCCTCTTTATGTTATTCTTGTCACAGATTACATCTGTATACTTTGTGTGCTCATTAAACAAGATCTGTTCATATTTTTATCTCTGTATTTTAGGTAATATAAGAAATAAAAAGCATTGCAAACCAAGAATACAATAATACTGGCATTTATATTTACCCATGTAGTTAACCTTTATTGTGGATCCTTATTTATTCATACAGCTTCAAGTTACTTACTAGGGTCCTTTTCTTACCTCCAGGAGGATCCTCTTTAGGATTTGTTTTAGGGCAGTTCTAGTGATAATGAACTCCCTTAGCTTTTGTTTATCTGGGAAGGTCTTGATATCCTCATTTTGCCTTTCAGCACTTTAAATATGTTGACCCACTGCCTTCTGGCCTCTATGGTTTCTAATGAGAGACCAGCACTTAATGTTACTATGGATCAATTTTACATGACAAATCACTTCTATCGTGCTACTTTTAAGATTCTCTATTTTTGGCTTTTGACAGATTGACTATAATGTATCTCAGTGTGGATCTCTTAGAGTTTATCATATTTGGGGATCATAGAGTTTCTTTGATGTGTTTATTCAGATCTTCCATCAAATTTGTGAAGTTTTAGGCCATTATTTCTTCAAATATTCTTTCCACCCCTTTCTTTTTTTTCTTATCCTCCTGAGATCCCAATAATTTGAGTTCTATTTCACTTCTTGATGTCTCAAATGTTCCTCAGCCCCTGCTCAATATTTTATCATTAATTTTTCTCTCTGATCCTCAGGCTGAATAATTTCATTTGTCCTGTCTTCAAGGTCACTGTTTCTTCTGCCTGTTCAAATATTCTGTTGACCCTCTCTAGTGAATTTTTAATGTCTCTTATTTTGCTCTTCATTTCCAGATTTTTTTTTTGGTTCCATTTTAAAATTTCTAATTCTTCCTATTGTTCATGTATTGTTTTCCTGATTTCCTTTGGCTCTTTATCCATGTTGTCCTTTAGGAAAGTTGACTTAATTTCTTTGGTTAGTAATTCCAATGTCTTGGCATTCTCAGGGGGTAGTTTCTCTTGTCCTAATTTGTTCCCTTGAAAGCATCATTTCTTCCTGTTTCTTTGTATGTCTTGTGATTTTTTTGTCGAAGTCTGGACATTTGATTATATTGATGAGTTAATTTTGGAAGTTAGATTGTCCCCCTTCCCCAGTGTTTGATTTCTTTTTTTTTTTTTTTTTAATTGAAGACTGCAGTAGATTGGATCTGGGTTGAGGCTCTCCTTAAACCCTTACCTCAGGATACACTGAACTTGTAGATTAGCCAATAGTGAATAGTTACATTCCCTGGACTTCCTGAGCATCCACCCTGCTCTGGACTTTTGTAGTAGCTTTGAAAAATTTCCACTATGCACACATTTTCTTAGATGACTTTCCAAAAATAGAAACTTCCTTCCCTGCTTCTCTTCCTGTACCCAGGTGCTGTATTTTATGTTTCAGCCACATTTTGTTTGTCTTAGAATCTGTGGTTTATTCTTTTCCATACCACTTCTCTACAACAATTTTTTGTCCTGCTTTTCCACCCCATTTAAATTCTGGGTTTGGTAAAACTAACAATTGCCTTGAGTCAATATTTCAGGGAGTAGGTTTGGGGAATCAACCAAGCACAGTATTTAGGAACCACAGTAGAAACATGACCTGCCACACTTGGAATGCTTCCACACTGGGAACAGAGCAACACTGGTAGCCAGTTGTCCTGTACCAAATTAGGGAAGAAGTAAGGTTCAGGATGAGTGAAGGTATCCTGCGATTTTCCTACAATTTTTAGGTTTTCTTTGCCTGATTCTGCATTTGCTTGGCTTCTGCTTACTCTTGAGTTCCTTCTGGAGGTCTGGATAAGTTGGTTTTTTATATTTTGCTTATTTCTCTCATGTATCTGTGGGGGGAATGACAGCTATTCCTAAGTGTCTTACTCCACTATCTTGCTTATATCACTCAGCAGCAACTTTAGTTTTCAGAGCTCAAAACTGGAAAAACATAAGGTTTCATCCAGAGGAGTATGAGAATAAAAATTTGTAGTATTTTCATATCATGTTATACAATTCATCAATAAAAAGGAATGAACTTCTGATACGTCCAAAATCATGATGAGTCTCAAAAAATTATGTTGAATGAAATAAGCTGCCCCAAAATTGTATACACTGTAGCATTCTATGTATGTACTATTTTAGAAAATTCAAAATAGTTCATAGAGACAGAAACTCAGTCAATGATTGCCTGAGAATGAGATCAGAGGAGAGAAGTGGGAGAGGGAATTATTTAAAGGCATGAAGAAACTCTTGGGGTGAAGAAAATGCTCATTATCTTGATAGTAGTTATTGTTATACCAATATACATATATAAATTATTATCTAATTGTATTCCATAAACATGTGCAGTATACTACATGTAAATATTATCTAACTAAATCTTTTTAATGACAAAAGGTGACCATATAAGTAGAGATACATTACTGGACTTTCTACTCTGTTCCATTGAAATATTTGTCTATATTTACAACAGTATCACACTGTATTTATTTGTTATCTCATTAAAATAAGAATTTTCAGGCAATGTAAATATCTCAAAACTTGTCCTCTTTTAAACAGCCGTTTTATCTATTCTTCTTCAAATACATTTCCATTTGAAATTTAGAATCAGTTTATCAATTAATACAAGAAAAAAGCCTACTAAGAATCTGACCATGATTCCATTGAATCCCATGCATTTATTTTTTTTAATTTATTATTTTTAAAAAAGGTATTTAGATTATATAACTGTTACATAAAAACGTAGGGGATTCCCACATGCCCCGCTTCCTACACGTCCCACATTTTCCCACATTAACAACATCTTTCATTAGTGTAGTACATTCGTTACAATTGATTAAAACATTTTAGAGCATTGCCACTAAGCATGGATTATAGTTTCCATTGTAGTTTACACTCTCCCGCACAATTTTGTAGGTTATGGCAAGATATGTAATGGCCTGTATCTGTCATTGTAATGTCATTCAGAAAAATTCACAAGTCCCCAAAATGCCCCCATATTTCACTTGTATTTCCCTTTCCCTGTCCTCAGAACCTTTAGTGGCCACTGCTTCCACATGAATGATATAGTTTCTTCCATTGCTAGAATCACAATAAGTCGAATACCAGTAAGTCTACTTTTAGTCCATAGTTCATTCCCCTATCCTAAGGATTCTGGGATGGTGTTGCCCACTACCCCTCTAATTGAGAGGAGGCTTTGATCCCATGGGGCAGATGGATGGGACTCTCTTGTTTGCAGTTGTAGACTCTCTCGGTTTCTTGGGATATATATAGACAGTCTCAGTTCCTTGGGATGGTTGTTGTCCATCAACATCTCCTTGTTAGTTGTCCTGGGTGAGTCCAATGAACTGGAGAGCAAGTATTTTGAATTTCAAGGCCCAGCTGGCACATGGAGAGCCCAGAGAGTAAAGTCTGTTGGACGTATACCTAACAACTCCAGCACCAGCTGTAGGTTCAAAAAAAAAAGGGACAGAAGAGGCATGTGTAGAGAAGTCACATATGAGTCCAATTCTGTCACACTCGAATCCCATGCATTTAGATGAGAAGCCACCTCTTAACAATTTTGAGTCTTTTGAATCATGAACATAGTACATCTTTTCATTTATTTAGGTCTTTAATTTCTCTTACTAAAGTTTTATATTTTTTTCAGTGTGCATGTACTGCACTTTTCTGTCATATTTAACCTTATTTCACATTTTAATGCTATTATAAATGATATTTTAAATTTAATTTAGTATTATTCATTACTATTATTTAAAATGCAATTTATGTTGATATATTTTCTGGTACTTTGCCACCTTACTAATCTTACTTATTATTTCTAGCAGATTTTCTGTAGATCATTTAATATGAACATATATAGAAAATTGTATGGAATTAAAGACAGTGTTACTTCCTTTTGGATGTCATTTTATTTATTTGTCTTTTCTTGCTGCACTGGCTAGAACCTATAGAAAATTTGGTTAGAAGTGGTGAGTGTAGATATCCTTGCCTTGCTCTTGATCTTAGAAGGAACATAATCAATCTTTCACCATTAAGTATGATGCTAGCTATAGGTATTTTATAGATGCTCTTCCTGAAAAATTTGTTGAAATTTGCCAGTGAATCAATCTGATCCTGAATTTTTACTTGTGGGAAGGATTTTAACTACACATTCTAATTTTTTAATAAATATAGTTCTATTCAGCTTATCTATTTCTTCTTAAATGACCTTTAATATTTTGTATCTATTTCATATAAATTGTAAAATGTATTGGGGTACAGTTTTTTAAATATTTATTTTTTACCATTTTAATATTTCTAGAATTGACAGTGATGTTAACTCCCTCCTGATATTGGTAATTTGTGTCTTTGCTCTTTTTTTCTTGGTCACTCTGAGCAAAGATTTATCAATTGTATTGATTGTCTTAAAGAACAATCTTTTATATTCATTGATCTGAAATATTGTTTTCTGTCTCATATTTCATCTATGTTCTCTATTATCATTGTGATTTCCTTTCTTCTGATTACTATGGGTTTAATTTGCTCTTTATTTCCTAGCTTTTAAAGTGGAAGCTGAGTCATAGATTTGAGACCTTCATCCTTTCATAAGCTAGGCATTTAATGCTATAAACTTTCCTTTAAGTGCTACTTTAGATTCTTAGATTTCTGAATTAATAATTTTCATCAAATTTTCAGAATGTAGGCTTCTTAAAGTTGTTCCACTGCTCACTGATGCTTTGTTGAATTTTTTCCAGTCATTTTTCTCTGTGTGTGTCTCACTTTGGATACATTCTATTGCTATGACTTCAAGTATGCTAATAGTTTCTTCTACAAAGTCTAATCTACTTTTAATCCCATACAGTCTATTTCTCATCTCTGGCATAGTCATATTCAAATCTAAAATTTCAGTTTGTGTCTTTTCTAAGACTGAACTTAACATGTTCAGTCTTTGCTCTGGCTCCAGGGGATATGGAATCCAATTATAATAACTGTTACAATGTTCTTGTCTACTAATTCTATCATCCATGTCATCTCTGTGTTTGTTTCAATTGAAAATTTTTTCTCTTCAATGTGGATCATATTTTCCTTCTTCATTGCATGTCTTGCATTTTTAATTGGATGGTTACATTTTATATTTTACCTGGTTGGGTATAGGATATGTTTGTGTTCCTTTAGGTATTTTTATCATTTATCCTGGATATAGTTAAGGTATTTGAAAAAAAAATTATCTTGTTAGGTATTGTTTTTAAGGTTTGCTAAACTGCTTTAAGGAGTTTTTGGTCTATGGATACTTTTAACCATGACTGGAGCAAGACACTTTTGAATACTCTACCCCTTGCCCAATGAATAATAAAAATTTCTACTCTGGTTTGTGGGGTTGGGAACTCTTCCTAGTCTTCTTGCCTCTAATAGTTTTGGGTGATTCTCTTCCAGATATTAAGGCGATTCCTCACATATATTTTCTGATAAGAAGTCAGATGATTACTCAAGGGAAACACTCTGCAGATCTCTGTTGTTGCCTCTCTGTACAGCACTCTCTTCTCTCAAATATGTCCTATGAACTCTAGCTTTTTTTGCCTTATCTGTCTTCTCACTGCACCCCCTAACTTAAGAAGACCTCAGGACTCAACATTGCTTCCCTCTCCATGTGCCACATTCTGAAAAACCTATCCAGGCATTGATGTGGGTAAGTTATAGAGCCCACTTTATGTGTCTCTGCTCTCAAAGCAATCACAGTCTTTCATTGCCTGACGTCCAAATGTCTTCAGACACTTTGCTTCATATATTTTTTCCAGTTTTTAGTTGTTTCCAATGGCAGAGTAAATAATATGCTTGTTACTCTATCTTGAACAAAAGCAAAAGTGGTTGAAAGAAATTCATTTGCAATGCAGTATCTCCACATTTCATAAAATTTAGTCTTACTTTTGAAAAGATTCCTGTACCATGTACCTCTGAGATATTTGATGTCAGTAATTGAATATATTCAATATCCTGGATTTTATGTAGAAAGACACTAAACACATTTATCTGACTAGGTGTAGCACTTATATAGTTATATTGATTCCATTGTATAGACACGAGCTCATAGGTGTCATTGAATCATCATCCTTAGAAAATCAAACTTAATACTAGTAAAGTCATTGTTAGAATTTAACTCTTTCTTGTGAAATAAAGTTGTTTGTGTTTTAAAAGCCATTTTCCCTGTACTGCAGAACTTTTACAATAACAGTGTTTTTTCTTTTCTTCTTCTTTTTTAAAAAATACAGATTATATAGCTGGGTAGGCAGAAGTAAAAGCATAAAAATCCAGTTAGTGTGCATAACTATCTGGGAAACACATATTTGAGGATATAAGCAACAAATATTGGAAGATTTTTCTCACTTTCATGTTTCTTAAATTAATAATTCATTGTTGCTCCTCTAAATAATTGAGTTTTTCCTCCAATAGGTTCCAAAATAAGGGCCTTTCCAGTGCTCAGATTTGGCAAACTATAGCAATCCCATCTGAAGGAAGACATGCTTAGTAGAAGTCATAGATATCCTTGGAGTCAGTTTTTCTAGTAAAACCAAGCAATATCTCATGAAGTAGCTATCATTGTGGTTTGACGATTGACTTGATCATTCACTAAGTAGTGATTATATTATCCTTAATAACCACAGACACAGTTAAGAATATATTAGAAACACACTACTCACCCCACTCCCTGAGCAATGTGGTAATTGCTGAGCTGTTTAATATTTTGGTGCCTACTAAATTCATTGGTGGTATAAGAGAATTTGGTTACTAAATAGCAGAAAAGACTTGAAAGTTTCTGTACACTTTATTCTTAAAAATCAACAACAACCACAAACCAACCTATAAAAAGTAGATGCTATGATTCTGAATTCTATGTCTTGCTGTAAACATATAAAAAGTGAGGAGATAGGTAGCGGCGAGAATATGCAATAGCAGTTGGTGAATGAAGAAATAAGGCAAGGCAGCATGGGGATGTAGATATAGCCCTGGATTATGAAGTAAGGAAGCCATGTTATAATTCCTCAGCAGTTATTATTGAAGAGTCAGAAACTTGACTCACCTAAATCTCAGTTTTCTGTATTAGTTCCGCTATACCAGATGATCTCTACATTCTTTTCCACCTCAAAACTTCTGTTATATGAGTCTATAAAATCCCTATCTCTTAAAAGTCCCTTTGCTTTCCTTGACTCCAAGCTTTGCAATCAGGCATTGGTTGATGGAAATTTCTCTATAAACTGTTTAAAGAAGTTTTTTCTCCTGTAGTCATGTCTACGTTGTTTAGAGAAGTCAACTTATAAATCCAATTTATTACTGCTGCCTGTGTATACACATGTAAAGCGAAATATAAAATTGAAGAAATCATCTGCATACTTAAAACCAAAACAAACATTTCAACCTAAAGTATACAAATTATGGAGACAAAATGTCTTATGTTGCTTGAATCGTCCAAGTTTAAACCACTTTGTTTCCTTAGATACCAACTGTATTATGTAAGTACCAAACATATAAAACTTTGATATATTACAATGTATTCAAATAAGGAATTACTTTCAAAACCTATTAAAATATTTATTATCATTGTAGCATTTCTTGAAAATAAGAGTAAATTGTCAGGACAATATTTTTTTATGGAGAAGCTGGAATGGGTAGATCAAGGAATTTCCCTAAGCTTTGGGGTAAATATTGTGAATCAATTAAGTAAGTTAGTCCTCTGTTATGATCATATCTTTCCCAGGAATCTTAGCATAATCTGTTCACTTAGTTGTTTCTATTATTTCTCCAATGGTTTACAAGCCTACCCTTCATTTCCTTTAATACTAGCTTAGAGAACAGATTTCATGGAAAATGACCTAGTTTTTCCAAGCAAAACTGACCACTATTATTGCCAAATATCAAGGAACAGATCCGGAAAACCTGGGATCTTGCCATCACCACACTCTGATTTCATTTCTTGCATTAATATCCAGCCATAGCTGATAAGAAAAACTGTATATTATGCCATGCATTTCTGGGATGGAATGGAATGTTTTTCTTTGGTTAGGGTGGACTCTCTGGCTAAGAACACAGAAGATCAAAGAGTGACATCAAAGCTGTATGGTTAATGGATACTAGGAGATTGTTGGGATTTTCAGTGTAGTGATTGGGGTTTACTTAATGTTCTTCATCAATACACTAGCTGCTGGGGTTCACAAGGACCCTGTGGAGAACATTCTATCAAAGCTGACACCTTGAAGAATGTGATTTCCAATAGATGGGAATAGTGTTGGGTTTATATATTGGTTATTACACACCCGGGTTTTGACTATTGAATACATTAGGTGAGTGGCTTATAGTAGTACAGGAACTAGATAAATCAAACTGAAAACTACTTTAGCAAGTCCATGACAATATATCTAATTGGAATTTCAGTAGAGTTCTCAAACCAGTTTCTATTTTCAGGTGTGCAAGTTTAGGCAAAGGTATTACATTAATCACTTTTGACAAGAACAAGACACCCTCATTTTCCTTGACCTCATTGTACCATGGCACAAGGTTTGTAGCCATGAGTGGAACACTGCCTGGAGAGAGGGCAGACCTTCTGGGGTCCATAATCCTGTCCAGCTCCTGGCACAGAAACTCATGGTAGGAGGGAAAATATACTTAGTGCTAAACAGTTTGTTTTAATGGACAGACAATTGCTTATATTTGTTTCAGCAAAATTCTGAAAATATTTTGAATGATTCTTTAAGATATTTTTAGATTTATATCTTTTAGAAAAATGTGATGTTAATCTACATGAGCTGGTCCATCAGAATTACTCTTCTCAGCTTATCAAAGTTTTATTTTTAACTGAACTTGGTTTCTCTGATAATTCAGAAAATATTTCTGCTTTAATATATATTTTTAAAAAATAGTCACTTGTAGGTGTGAAGTGGTATCTCGTTGTGCTTTTGATTTGAATTTCCCTAATGGCTAATAAAGTTGAGCATTTTTTCATGTGCTTGTTGGCTACCAGTGTAACTCCTTTGGAGAAATCTGAGACTCAGATTAATTCTTAGATCTCTCTGCTCTGGTTTAACTCACCATATTCTCCAGATATAGAATATGCCTTAGCACAGGATGTTTATAATACCATTTTCAATTCACTGGATTGTTTCATGTATGTATATCTTCTCTCAGTCTTCATTAACCTCTCATCTCCCATTGTCACCAGTAAGCTGATGAAGCCCCGGTGTTTTCAGTTACTTAGATCTCTTTTCTGAGTTTCAGACTTGCATATGTACTTATTTGGTGTCACCTCCAACTGGATTCTGCACAAGAACCTCAAATTCTTATTGTCCAAATTTAAACTCATAAGTACACACACACATACACACAAAAGACACCACTATGTATTTTATGAGTCCCTACACATATAAGGACATATGTAAAATGTATTAGATGGGGTAACCAGAGGAAAGAAGAGAAGAAGAAAATGAGTGAAAATGAGGAAAAAGTGGAAATTAAAATTAAATTCATAGGAGAGATGCCTTTCACAATCAGGGGATGTCAATGCATTTCAAGCCGAGAAGTTTGATAAACCACTCAACACTCCATTTCTAAGAGTTTGCATGGTGAAATAGAGTTAACAGGTAATCTTAATAAAGCAGTCAGATACCTGAAATTTCCTACGGCAATTTAGGTATCCATGGGTCTGACACTGAAATTAAACCGATATAAGGGATGCACGGAAGAATCTCAACCTTTGACTCAGTAACTCATAGGATATCCTAGGTATTCCCTTAGTCCCTCTGGCAATCAAACACAAAATAAAAAGCAAAATGAAACTATATATATTTTTTTTTTCAAGAGAAATTGTTGATGCAATTTTGTAATTTTTATTTAATTCTAGGTAAGGAAATCGTTAGCAATTACCAAGTCCATGTTTGTAGTGGTAAAGTAATAGTGTTGTGAGTGTAGGAGCTGGGGTTGTATGCTCACTGTTTGGTGAACATTGTGTCCATCCTCTCTTCCTTCTCCAGGACAAGAAGGTCTAAATAAATCTTGAACTGTCATGAATCTGGGTGTCCCTTAACTTGGTCTGGAAACTGAAGGACCTTATTACACCCAATTTGACTAAAACTCAATTTAGATAAAGGATATTCTGAATGGTAAACACATGCTTTCGTTTCCATTGGAAATCATTGTTCCTTTACCTTTCCTAATCCTTAGTTTCTCTTTCATACTTCAAAATGCAAAAGTTAATATATAAAATAAATGTAGGATAAAATGAAAGGGTATTGTTTTGTTTAGTGACTCTTAATATTTATTAAAGTATTCTGCCTTGGTTTATGCTTTCCTGACAAATTCAACTATAGACTTGTTTTTGCACAAAAAAATATTATGAATAAAATCTAGCTAATGTAAATTGATTTTAAAGGAATTTGATGACTCATTGTTTGCCAGGTATGAATTTTTAGACTCAGTGAACCAATCATGCAAATTTTTATCGTTTAATGTTCTCTGTCTAAAATCAAATGTTTCTTTTATGCTTTCAACATCTAGAAACATTTATAGACTCCGCTTTCAAACAACATTGCAATAGGCCTATCTGTACAAGCTATTTCTACATGATAGAAGAGCTACCAAGGGGGCGGATGTGGCTCAAATGGTTGGGCATACGTCTGCCATATGCAGAGACCTGGGTTCCATCCCCGGGACCTCCCGGTAAAATTAAAAAAATGGGCACTGCAGGGGATTATTGGTGGGGGGGTGTCTGGGAGGGGGTATTCATGGGAGTTAGTTCATCCAAATATACATGAAAGATATACGAAATTGTTCAAAAGATCAAAAGATGGGGCATGGTCACGATGGGTGGACAATCACACAATAAATGAGGGAATCTGAATTCCTAGCCTGGGGAGCTCTGCCACAGTCTCCAAGAGAGCAGTAATAGTCCTTTGAGTGAAGGGACAGTGTCTGTCAAAAGAGATGACCCACTGATGAGTTCTTTTTATTGATGACTACTTTTGTGAGTCTTTGCTCTTGTAACTGAGACTTAGCTTGCTGTTGTGGGGTGCCTAATGGTTGCCACCTGAGAGCCTCCTTGTTGCTCAAATGTGGCCTCTCTCTAAGCCAAACTCAGCATATGAATGCATTACCTTTCCCCCCAACGTGAGACATGACTCCCGGGGATGAGCCTCCCTGGCAATGAGGGATTAATACCAAGTGCCAACTGGCAACACAACTGGAAAAAGACCTTGAATAAAAGGGGGAAAAGGTAAAGACAAATGAGTTCAAGTGGCTAAGAGACTTCAAAGAGAGTCGGGAGGTCATCCCAGAGGCAACTCTTACGCACACCTCAGTAGGAGCTCAGAGAAAGTCAAAGTGCCTATCACCCCACACAGAGGGGCTCCTGAGAGCTCTGGAGACACCCAGTTTCTATATAAGGGGGGATAGCCCCAGAGACTGACGCCTTATAAGTGGGCTCTATTTTGGAATCTGTGCTCCTGAGAGTGACAGAATTGGACTCAAATAAGTTCTCCCTGCCCATGGTTCATCAGTCCCTTCTATTCAAACCTATATGTGATGCTGAAGTTTTTAGGTATACTTCCAGAGACTGGAGCCTCTGGCCTACCTATGTGCCAGGTGTGCGTGGAATCTCGGTGGAGCTGCAACTCCTACCCTACAGCTCAATGGACTCATCCAAGTCGCCTGGCGAGGAGACAACGATGGGCAACGGCCAGCCCAGGGAATGGAAAGGGCCTGCAACTGCAGGCAGGATCATCCCACCCACCATATCCATGGGATATAAGCCCTCTCTCACTTGGAGGTGGAGTGGACATCACCATTCCAGTCCCCTCAGGATTGGGGGAAGAACTATGGACTAGAGTGGACTTGATGGTATCCTGTTGTACACATATGGTGATTCTAGCAATGTAAGAAATTATAACAATGAGGTGGAACCAGTGGCCACTTGACACTTTTGGGGCAGGGAGGGGATGTGCAGTTGAAATACAGGGGCTTCTTTAGGATTTGGAGGTTGTCCTGAGTACCATTGTGGCAACGGATGTAGGCCATTTTAAATCAGCACACCCCTCTCAGAACTGTGTGGGAGAGAGTGTGGTCTACAGTGTGAACTGTGGTCTATGGTTGGTGGCAAGGCCCCAGGATGTGTAAGTCCATTGAGGGTGGTGGGCCACACTTGTGGGAGATGTTTGTGTGGGATGTGGTGGGAGGTGTGGGAGGTGGGCAACATGGGAATCCCGGTGGGTTCCGTGTAATATTTTAGGTAATCTAAGCACCTCTTAAAATATATTTATATATATATAAATAACATTTTTGTAAGCAAATGCACATATATGCATATATATTTATATATCATTTTACAAATATTGGTATGTATTATGAAAATTTTGATTTTTACCCACAATAAAAAATAAATTAATTAAAAAAAAAATATATATATATATAGAAGGCGCATGGGCTGCCAGGCTCTGTGTGCTGGTGAGCCGCCAGGCCCCGGGAGCCATGCAGCCAGATGATGACGTAACAGGAGAGAGACGCAGGGAGAGACAAGATGAGAAGCTCCGAAAGCCAGGAACCGAGGTGGTGCTGGCGGCAGAACACCTCTCTCCTACATTGGAGGTCTCCAGGATCGAATCCTGGTGAAGACTGGAGGAGGAGGATGAGAAGAGATAGCAGGAAACAGATACAGAGAACTGCCCAGCGAATGGACACAAAACAGCAAATGGGGAAGGGGGGGTTTAAAATGGATAAAGTAAATAAATAAATCTTAAAAAAAAAAAAAAAAGAGCTACCAACTGCCATCTAAAGCAGGGTCAGCAAAGTATGGCCCATGGGCTAAATCTATCAAACTGCCTAATTCTGTAAATAAAATTTTATTGGCACACACCTATGCCTATTTGTTTGTATATTGTCTGTGGCTGCTTTCGCGCTACAGGAGCAGAGATATATAGTTGCACCAGAGAAACTACGGACTACTAACCTTAAACAATTACTATTTTATCACTGTTATAAATTTATACACATACAAAATTACACTTAAGGGAAAACATACAATATATGTATATCTAATGTCCTTAATTATAATTCAGAATATGCTTTATAATAGCTGACTATCATTCCAGTTTATGGATTCACACATCTCTATTTTTCCCAATGTTCTTCTTATTGAAAGTGATACTGAGATTAATATTCTTATACATAAATATTTTCTTCACTTCTTCACAATATATTATTTTCTTAAATTAATTTTATTGAGGTATGATATACATATCATGAAATGTACCCATTTAATGTGTGCAGTTCAATCTGTTCAATGAGTTTTGACTTACCTTTATTGAGATTTAATTTACATAAAATAAAATGCACTTATTTTATTTGGTTTATATGGTTTGATGAGCTTTGACCAATATATATACTTGTGTATCCATAACTCCAATCAAGACATGGAACATTCCCATTAACCCAGAAAGGTCCCACATGTCCCTTTTGCTACCAACACACCAGCCTATATTCCTCCCTGAGGAACCACTTGCCTAATTTCCAACATTATAAATTAGTTTTACCTATTCTAAAACTGCATGCAATAATACAGAATGCAGTCAGTTTGTCTAGCTTCTTTTACTCAGTATAATGTTTTTGAGGTTTCTGCATATTGTTGCTTATATCAGTAGGTTATTCTTTTTTGTTTCTGTAGCATTCCATTGCATAATTATACTACAGTTTATTGGTCCACTCATCTGTTGATAGTTGATAGCCACTTGGATTCTTTCCTGTTTTTGACTTTTATGAATAAGGTGGAAGAATAAGCCTGGAAAAGTGTTTTTGTGGGCATATGTTTTCATTCATCTTGGGTAAATACCTATGAGTGAAATTGCTGGATCATACAGTAAGTGTATGTTTTAGGTGATAAGAAACTGAGGGATGTAAATTTTTATGCTCCAACCTGCAGTATATGAGAATTCTATATGCTCAATATCATGAATAAAACTTGTTATTGTCAGTCTTTTTTAATTTTAGCAATTCTAGAGGGTAGAATTTCATTTTTACTTTAATTTGTGTTTCCTGACAGCTAATGATGTTGAAGATCTTTTAACGTGCTTATTGGCCATTCTGTTTTGAAGTGTCTTTTCAAATCTTTTGCCAATGTTTTATTGTATTGTTTGTTGCCCTATCATTGAGTTTTAAGATTTTTGCTATGTTCTGGAGACCACTAATTTTCCAAACATATATATTGCACATATTTTCTCCTAGTCTATCGCTTGCCCGTTAATTTAATTTTGTTAAAGACTCATTTACCATTTTTTTTCTTTTGTGGTTTGTTCATTATAGGTTCTTTAAAAAATATTTTTCTAACCCAATGCCATGAGGATTTTCTTCTCTGTTTTCTTCTACAAGTTTTACAATTTTGGTGTTTACCCTTTTTTTCTGTGAGCCTTTATGAGTTGAATTTAATGTATTGTGTGAAGTTGGAATTGAAGTTTATTTTATTCCATAGATCTATCCAGTGGTTCCACCACTGTTTATGTAAATTACTTTCTTTTATTCATTAAATTATATTGACAGTACGTGGTAAATCAGTTGATCATATATGTCATATATATGTAGGTTTATTTCTGTGTTTTCTATGAGGTTCCATTGAACTATATGTCTTTATTTACACCGAAAAGTTTGTCTTTAATACTGTATCTTTATAAGAAATCATGAAGTGGTTAGAGTAAGTACCCCAACTTTGTTCTTTTTTCAAAATTGTCTTAGCTATTCTAGACCCTTTGCAATTTCATAAAAATTTAAAATTAGTTTGTCAATTTTTATCCCCAACATTGTCCTGGGATTTAGTTAGGATTATATTGAATCTACAGATAAATTAATTCTACCCAAATTAGGGTAGAATAGACTTCTTCAATTTATTAAATCTTCTATCCGAGAAAGCAATACAACACTCCAATTCTTTTGATTTATTCAATTTTTCTCAGCAGTGTTTATAATGTTCCATGTAGAGTAGGTTTTCCAGCAGGTGTTTAGCAGGATTTTGTACAGGTAGAATTCAAAGCTTGAGAAGTGAAATTAGAAGTCTGTAATAACTGATGGGAGGGATATCATATTACACAGTGGTCAGTGGGTTTTTTTTTTAAAAAACATACTGGAGTAGCAATGATGGCCTGGCTTAGGTTAGAGGGCATGATTTTGATTTGTGACTTTCACTTTTGTGATTTTCTTCATCAATGAGTCATGGTCTGGAAGCAATAAAAGATAAATATATTAAGGAAGTGAGTTTAAAGTAGATTTTATCACTAGAAAATCTAAAGGGCAAGGAATTCCTGAGTGGTGGCCACATTAAAAAAAACAAAGTCAGTGTCTATGATTGTTTTTGTGGTCATCCACCAGAAGACTTGAAAAACAAGGGGAGGAAAGAGAATAATTTCACAGATGTAAAAAAAGTGAGAGGAAAAGTTAAAGTCAGATAGACTAAATGAACTGAAAGAAGAGAAGAGGAAAGAAATAGGCAATATGGAAAAAGAAAAAGTTGTACTTCATTTGTGTAGATGAAAGGTGCATCCCCAGTCAAATAAATAACTCAGTGAACATTTCACATTGGGTTTATCAGGCTTTTACTGGCTTTCCCTCTAATGCCATCTGTGCTTTAACGGGTCTCAATTCAATTCCATTGATCTCTATGTCTATCTTTATGCAAATACCCATGCTGTGTTGACCACTGTATATTTGTAAAATACTTTAGTTAAGAAGTGTGAGTCCACTGACTTCATTCCTCTTTTTAAAGATATTTTTTGGCTATATAGGGTCCCTTTACCTTCCAAATAAATTTGGTAATTGACTTTTCCATTTCTGCAAAGTAGGCTGTTGGAATTTTTATTGGGATTGTGTTGACTGTAAATCAGTTTGTGGAGAATTGACATCTTAACGATAATTAGTCTTCCAAGCCATGAATGTGGAATGCCCTTCCATTTGTTTAGGTCTTTAATATTTTTTAGTAATGTTTTATAGCTTTTTAGTACAGAACGTTTACATCCCTGGTTAAATTTATTCATAAATATTTGATTATTTTAGTTGCTATTGTTCTATAATAGTATAATAATTAGTTTCCTGATTCCCTCCTCAGATTGTTCATTTCTAGTGTATAGAAAAACTACTGATTTTTGCATGTTGATTTTGTATTCCGCCACTTTGTTAAATTCATTTATTAGCCCTAATAGTTGCATTGTCAATTTTTAAAAAAATATAGGATAATGTCAACTACAAATAATGAAAGTTTTATTTCTTCATTCTGATTTGGATTCTTTTTATTTCTTTTTCTTTCCTAATTGCTGTAGCTAGAACTTATAGTATAATTTTTGAATAACAGTGGTAATATTTTGCATCCTTATTTTGTTCCTGATCTTAGAGGGAAAGCTTTCAGCCTTAAACCGTCGAGTATGATGTTGGCTGAAGGTTTTTCATATATGTCTTATATCATATTGAGGACGTTTCCTTCTATTCCAATCTTTCAAAGTGTTTTTATAAAGAAAGGGTGCTAGATTTTGTCAAATGCCTTTCCTGCATCAATAAGATGATCGTGTGATTTTTCTCCTTTGATTTGTTAATGTGGTTTATTACCTTAATTGATTCTTGTGTTTGAACCACTTTTGTCCCCCTGGGCCCGCTGGAGGGTCCCCGGCGAGGGCCGCCGCCCGCCGGCTCCCGGGGCGCTCTCAAAGGCCAGTTGACCGAGCACACGAAGGCGCCCGGGCAAAGCCCATGGTATATTCTTATGATACTATTTCTGGGGGATCAGCAGTAATGCCCCCTCTTATTTCTTATTTTATTTATTTGCATCTTCTCGCCTTTCTCTTGTCAGTCTAGCTAAGGTTTTGCCAATTTTGTTGATCTTCTTGAAGAACCAACTTTTGGCTTTATTGGTTCCCTCTATTGTTTTGTTGTTGTTCTCACATTCATTTATTTCTGCTCTTATCTTTGTTATATCTTCCTTTCTGACTGCTTTGGAATTAATTTACTATTCTTTTTCTAGTTCCTTCAGGTGTGCAGTTATGTCTTTGATTTTAGTTCTTTCTTCTTTTTTAATGTAAGTTTTTAGGGCTATAAAATTCTCTCTCAGCATTGCCTTGGCTGCATCCTAAAGGTTTTGATATATTGTGTTCTTGCTTTCATTCATCTCGAGATACTTACTGATTTTTCTTACAATTTCTTCTTGACCCACTGATTTTTTAAGAGTGCTTTATTTAACCTCCATATATTTGTGAATTTTCCCATTCTCTGTTATTTATTTCTCACTTCATTCTATTATGATCAGAGAACATGCTCTGTAAAAATTTCAATATTTTTAAATTTATTGAGACCTGTTTTGTGACCCAATATATGGTCTACCTTGGTGAATGATCCATAAGCGCTTGAGAATAATATATATTCTGCTGTTTTGCGGTGCAATATTCTATATGTGTCTGTTAGTTCTAGTTGATTTATCATATTATTCGAGCTTTCTGCCTCTTTATTGATCCTCTGCCTAGATGTTCTTTCCAATGGCAAGACTGGTGTATTGAAGTCTGCAACTATTATTGTTGAGACGTCTATTTCTCCCTTCCATTTTGTCAGTGTTTGCCTCATGTATTTTGGGACACCTTAGGTGCATAAATATTTATTACATTTATTTCTTATTGGTGAATTGCCCCTTTTATTAATATATAATGTTCTTCATCTCTTATAACTGTTATAAGTGTAGCTATTCCAGCTCTTTTTTGATTACTATTTTAATGGAATGTAATTTTTCAACCTTTCACTTTCATCCTATTTGTTTCCTTGCATCTAAAATGAGTCTCTTATAGGCAATATATAGATGGCTCACTTTTTTAATCCATTCTGCCAGTCCATGTTTTTTGATTGGGGAGTTCAATCAATTAACATTCCATGTTATTATTGTAAAGGCATTACTTCATTCGACCATTTAATCATTTGACTTTCTTGTGTCATATCTTACTGTTGTCTTTCTTTTTACCCTTTTAGTCACACTTATTAATAATCTTCATTTCTATACTATTCTCCATGCCCCTCTCTCCTGTCTTTTCCTTTCAGGCTTCAGCACTCCCTTTAATATTTCTTGTAAAGCTGGTCTCTTGGTGACAAACACTCTCAGTTTCTGTTTATCTGTGAAAAGTTTAAACTCACCTTTGTTTTTGAAGGACTGTTTTGCTGGATAAAGAATTCTTGACTGGCAGGTTTTTTTCTTTCAGAATCTTAAATATATAATACCATTGCCTTCTTACCTCCATGGTTTCTGATAAGAAATTGGCACTTATTCTTATTGAGCATCTCTGTATGTGATTAATTGCTTTTCTCTTGCTGCTTTCAGAATTAATCTCTTTACCTCTGAAATTTGGCATTCTGAACAGTATGCATCCTGGAGTAGATCTATTCAGGTTTATTCTGTTTGGATTATGTTTTTCTTCTTGGATATTGATATTTATGTCTTTCATACAGGTTGGAAAATTTTCACCCATTATTCCCTCAAATAATCTTTCTTCTCATTTTCGGTTCTCTTCTCCTTCTGGTACACCCATAACACCTATGTTTGTGCACTTTGCACTAGCGTTCAGTTCCCTGAGAGCCTTTTCAATTTTTTCCAAGTTTTTCTCTGTATGTTTTTCTGTCTTTTCAAGTTTAGGTGCTCTGTCTTCTTTTTTTTTTTTCTATTTTTTTTTTCATTTATTTTTTTTTCTTTCCATAGTTTTTTTTTATATACCCCGCCCCCGCCCCCCCCCCACATTGTTTGCACTTGCTTTCAGCTCTCTATGTCCATTTGCTGGGGGCTCTTTCTGTGTCTGCTTGTCTTTTCTTCTCATCTTTCTCTTTTTAGGAGGCACCAGGAACTGATCCCGTGACTCCGGTGTGGAGTAAGGCACTCAATTGCTTGAGCTGCCTCATCTCCTTGGTCTGCTGCATCTCTCACTGTCTCTCCTCTGCATCTCCCTTTGTTGTGGGCGTCAGCTCCCCATGGCACAGGCTGTCAGCTCTCTGTGGTGCAGGCCAGCTTGCCTTCACCAAGAGGTAGACAGGAGCCCAATCATTTGAGCCACATCCACTTTCCAGTGATCTGTCTTCTAATTCACTTACCTGTTCCTGTACCATTTAAAATCTGCTGTTGTATGCAACTAATATATTTTTATTCTCATCCATGTTTTTTTCATTCCCATAAGACCTGGTACTTTTCTTTGCAAGCTTTCATATTCTTCTTTATGCTCACCCAGTGTCTTCTTAATATCCTTTATCTCTTTAGCCACTTTTCCTTCAACTCCTTGAATTGATTTGGGAGATTTTTGTGAATATCATTTTTGCTAATGCATAGACATCTGATTATGTTGGTAAGTTTATGCTGGTGTTCAATTTCTCTCTCCTGCCTAGGATTTTACTGTTGACTGATTTTCATAACTTTTTTATTTTTGGTTCAACTTATTCTAGATCTTTAAAATTTCCCTGTTTAAGTTGTCAAAATAGGGCCAGGGACCTAACTAATTGGGCACAGACCAGATCCAAGGGGTCCTGGGGACAGGTACTGAAAAGACTCACTAAAGCCTTTTTTCTTTTACTTTCCCAGCCTTTCAGCAGATGGTGCTCTTTGGTGAACCTTTCCACAGAAGTATCCCTTCCAAACCCCTTCTGATTGGTGTTACTGGGCCAGTTTAAGCCTAAATTCAAAGCCATGCCCTGCTGTTTAAACTTGCTGAAGAAAAACCATAGTTAGCCCTCTGCAGTACTCTTCTTCTTCCCGGGGAGGAAATCATCCACTCTCCTTTCAATCAACAGCACTCAACCATGGGTTTTAACAAAGCTGTTTGCCTTGAGGGTGGAGGATGAGTGCCTTTCCTTGCCTGGTGGCAACTCACAGTTTTTGTTTTGGCCTCTTCATCTCTCTGTCCCACTCCCTCCTGAACTATGTGTGCTGTACTCCCCTGGTCTGCAGAACCCCAAAGCAGCTGCTTTGGACAGCTTCTGCTCTTCCTCCATTGTTTTTGTAAGATATTTGAGCCTTGCCAAACTTACTTTGACACTATCTTCCCAGAACTCCTCCAAAGAGGCTATTCTTGATTCCACCATTTTATTTCCCTTTCATTGCCTAAGCTAGATTCACTTCCCTGATACACCCTGTATATTTCTTTCTTACCACTATCACAGATAGCTGATGTTTATTTATATATATATATATATTGTTGTTGTTGTTGTTTGTCTTCATTTTCCTTTAGATTGTAATCTCCCTGAGTTCATAAACAGTATCTGTTTTATTCACCCTGTATCTTTACCTTTTAACATAGTGTTTGGTAATGCAGTGCTTAATAAATCAGCAGTATGGGTTGGGTGAATAAATAAGGATAAAGAGGGAGAATAATGCACTGGAATTAGAAAATGTTATCTTTATTCTTGACTTTGCCAAAACTAATAATAGGCATTCATACAAAGTATTAGGTCTTATTATATATTACTTCCCACCTTCACAACAATTCTCTGGAGTACATATTATTATCCCAACTTTACACATAAGAAAACTATTAAAGCAGCTAGTTCTCTTGCCCATAACCACACATCTAAGTATAAGTGGTAAAATAGACCAAACAGTGTAGGGTTTTGGAAAAAAAGCATACGAGGAATTTAACTGATAGACCTGGTTTTGAATTGTAGTTCTGTCCTGTACTAGCTATCTGCCTTTTTTAAACTGAATTTCTCTTAGCCTCAGCTTTCTTCTTTGTTAAATACTGTGTTGTCAATAAATCAGAATAATTTATATTATGTACCCAGCACGTGATTGGTATTCAACCAGAGTTAGCTTTTCATATTACAGAGAGTTGGTAATATATCACTTGGGAAGAAGTCTAGTTAAAGAACTGAGAGTCATCCACAGAAGGTGATAGAAAACATTATGGAATTTGATGAGCTTTTCAAAGAAGAGTGTATAGAAGGGGCATCATTGCAGTCCTCAGGGATTAAACAAAGACATCACGGTAGTTGGTGATGTTGACTGTCCCTAGTGTATTCACACCCTTGATAATTCCCTCTCCTTGAATCAGAATGGGCCTTTTTCTTACTTTGACCAAAAGGATGTGGCAGAAGTGATATTGTTCCAGTTCTGGGCCAAAGACTTAAGAGTGCCTGGCAGCTTCTGCTTTTGTGCTAATGGACAGAATAAGTAAAAGTCTTACTGGAGAGGCCACTGTAGTTACCACATGGAGAGGTCATGTGGACAGGTCAAGGCACTGAAACAAGAGAGGAAAGGAGAGAGAGACTGACCCAGACTTCTGGTATTCCAGCTAAGCCTGATTTTCCAGGTCTCCCCCAGGATACAGGCATGTGAGTGAGACCAGTACCTGTTCTAAGCTGGTATCTGAGTGCAACTACCTGAGAGGTCTCAAGTGAGACCAGCAGAAGAACTGTCCATCTGAGTCCCAGGCAATTCACAAAACTGAGAAACATTATACTGATTGTTTTCTTGCTAAGTTTTGGAGTGGTTGTTCATGCAAAAATTGATAACCAAAACAAACATTAAAATGCTATATCCAGTTTTGCCTGTATTCCATCTGTCTCCAATGTTTCCCTGCAGCAAGAAATGTATTTTGGGAACATAATAGCCTTTTCTATAACATTGTCCACACAAATAAATATGTTATCATTCCTAATTTCCCCATTATGAATCTGTGATTTACAACTTATCAAAATCATGTTTGATTGCATTTGTATTTATATCTTCCCTCTGCATAACTTTTGGAGATAAAGATAAATATTGCATATGTCTATAATCCATCATGCTAATTGTCCTTCCTACAATTTGTTCTCAAAGAAATAATTTTAAATGCAAAAGAATGATTCCATTTTACCCTTTAATCCAACATTCCCTAAAGAAAATACAAGGGATAGAAATTGAAAAAAAATGTATCTGTAATATTTCACTATAATACCTCATAAGTTTTACATATGACTCTGGCCCAATTCCTCATCAATCTCCTAGAATTTACATAAATAATATCTATGATGATAGGGGGTTTTCCTCATCTTTGACAAACTTCTCAATTTTTAAATTTAGCATGGTGTTATTGGTAAGTTACTTCCAATATAATTTTAAGATAGATGCATTTAATCAGCTCCTAATCCTCTCTTTCATCACCTAATTTCAGGTAAGGAAAGTCTCTCACTATGTACAGGCATCCATAGTCATATTCTAGGGATGCAGGATTTTATTCTGTAATTTTTTTCAAACATCTGTAAATATGGCTGGAGATTGGGGGAACAAAGGTAAAATGAGAAGAGAAAAGATGAGAAAAATGGGGATACCAAGAGCAGTTGAGTTTTCCCTGAGACTTAATAAAAATGGCCTAGGCTGAGGAGTTAGGACGTGACACAGTACAGGGCAGTTGGCAATGAAAGCTGGAGAATCCATGTTCCACATGAACATGTTAACAAAAGAGAGGATGAAGGAAGAGGCCAGAAGCCTGGTGGACAGCCAGGCAGTGGGTGCACAAGTGGAGTCACAGAAGAAAGCATGTCTGTTGGATGTCTGTTGGGCAGGTGTATCGAAGAATAAGGAAGGGCACATAGTCACTGATGGAAGCAGACAGGGGATTAGTGGAAACCAAAAGAATAAATTATGTTAAATTAAATTAACTAGAGCATATCAAGCAAGAAGAGAGACAGATCTGCTAAATATCCAGACCCTTACCCTGCTTTCTTTTGTTAGTTCTGAGCCTGAGCACAATTCCCACTTTCAATCCACTCCTCATTTTATAAAGTGGGGGAGGTGTCACTCCATCTCTCACACATCTTGTTCAGCCCTCATAGTAGAAAGACATCAAGAACATAATTGCCTCGTTAAAGATATGTTGTAAAGGCAATAGGACTGCTGGTAGACAGAGCATTGTCATGATGTCACTTAATCTCCCTGATCAGCCTCAGTGGAAGAGAGAATCCTTTGTTCCTTCCAAAACAAGGAGAAATGATGTTTTGTAGTGGGGGAAAAATCACAAAGAGAAAATTAAATTACAACAGAAAAGCATCGCATTATCAGCCAGGGGTGCAATCTAAAATCAGGTCTCAAGACTTACTCCTGTTAATAAGTGGGAAAACTACATTTTCACCAGCTGTTACAATCTCAGTGGCCCAAGTATAACAAATGGAGGAGGCAAGGACATGGCTTAGTTTTTAGCACATGGCTTGGCTGAAAGGCTGGGCTCCTCCAAGGAGCTGCATGTGTGGAGGAAGAGACAGTGCATATCATGTATCCTGTGGTGAAATGTGCTTGTAGAGAATTTACATGGTTACCATAACAACTGCTAGCCAGGGAGGACATTTAGTATTAGGTATATGGAAATCATTAAACACCACAAGAATGGGGTCATGTATGGCCAAGTGCACCTAAAGTAGCTCTAGTTCATTTATTTTCATTGTGAAACCCTTTTACCCTAGTCTTACAATAAATTCAAAGCACACAATGGCACTTACTTCAAAAATGTCTTTGCAAGCAATCTCATCTCATTGTTCTCCCTGTTTGAGACAAACAGGTCGAGTGTGGCCGTGCACTGGTCAGCATAACTAAGAAAAATATATAAAGCTGTTTGTCATCTCTCCCTTCAAAAGTGTTTTTGCCCACCAGTTAATCATTTTTTTCTTCTAAGAAAGTCTTTGAGAGTCATGTTGCAGTGTGCTTGCCTTGCTTGACTAAAGATAAATAGTAAGAGTTTCTTCACATGCACATACAGCTGCAAGGTGGAGAATACAATAAAATATGGGTGGTATTAAAATTCCTAATGATTTCATTAAAAGCCCTTGTATCCCATCTTCATAAGAACACTTGTACAAAATGCACCTGATAAGAATGCTATTTATAGAAGTGCAGATCAGGGGTGGTTTGTTGCCATTTTCCTCCAAGAATGTTACTGCTATCAGGTTTCCAAATCTCTAAATGTTTTTCAAATATGAGTTGCACTTTGGACTTTAGGACTCTCAAACCTTTTTCTGAAAATGGCATCACCTCTCTCTCTCCACCCCCCATGTGTGTTTGTGTGTGCACTCATGTGTGTGTGTGTGGAGAGAGAGAGAGAGAGAGACATGTATATATATACACACACACACACATTTGTGTGTTTGTATAACTTTTCAATAAAATGTCCTTCACAACCTCCTCCAAGTTGTTCTTAGTTAATGCCCCATCTTTGCTGGCTGGAACAATAACTTGGCTAAACTGTTTGATGGGTGGACCCCACATGAGCTGCAGCAATCCCCACCTGTCTCTGCTCATGTACCAGCCTTCCTCCACTTTACTGTGGAATGCTAGGGTAGTATATAGTCTGAGATATAAGAAGTAACCCTATGTTACTATCTAAAGTTTTGTCAGGAAAGAGGTTCTATTCTAGAGGAAGAAAAGGGTTAGAAATCAGGGCAATATTTCAGATGGGTTTTTGGAAATTTCTGGTAGGGAGACTGAATGGGAAGGTACAGTTGAGGCTTAGAGCAGGAGATGATAAAGAACTGCAACAGAGACCAAGGTAGAGTTATATGGGAATTAGTAATCACTTGGCTAAAAGGGGAGTAGAGAAGATTGTCAGCAGGAGACAGGAGTTGGAGACAGGAGCTGGCTGGGAACTCACATGTCCAGGGCAGAGGAAAGGACAATTCAGAGATCTACTGGCCAAGTCCAGGGGACAGAATGTTTTAAGCAAAAGCCAAAATCAAATCGTTGCGGCCCATACAGAGAGGACCTTTCTTTTCCTGTGACTGAGAGAACTGAAGAACACCTCAATTATAGAATGATTGATGTTTATCACGGTAGGACCATTATCTTCAAAGGTTTGGATTACTGGCTCAAAGATGTTCCTTTAGATGAAAAAGTCTCGAAAAGACAGGGTAGTTTCTTAAATTAGTTATTTGAATAATATGAGAGGGCTAAAGTTATGTACCCATTCTGTGAATTGCAAATGTTCCTTTCTGCTATGAATTATGCATATTAAGCATCTCTCATAACCTAAAACTCCTGACACGCGTCCTGATGTACTTCAGTGGAAATTACGGGGAGCAAGATCCAATAACAACTGTTTGGTTTTGAAAGTACCAGGACCCACTATTGCTTGACTATTATCTTTATTGTGCAATGGCCCTGGAGAGCTAACACCCATTACCCTCATTTACCTAAACCTGATTCCATCTTTCTCATTCCTCATTGTTCATACACGGTACTATCTTCTCCTAGATTTGAAATGTCAGGGTGACCTAGGTATTTCCATGTCTAATAGCTAACTGTACATCATAACTTCATAACACCTTTTAGCCAGGGGAGCAGGTGTAGCTCAGTGGTTGAGCACCTGCTTCCTATGTGTGAGGTCCCAGGGTCAATCTCTGGTACCTCTTTAAAAAAAGCATTTTAGCCTGAACTCTTAGGTCCTCATGATCTGTCATCAGCCTCCCTTCACTGTAATCATCATCATTATCATCATCCTCAAAAGTTATTTACTATTTATTTTTCACCAGATCCCTTTATATAGATTATCTCTTTAATCATAAATACCCTATAACAGGGGTTCTTAATCAGGGGTCCATGAACCCAATAGATATGTGGAAAGATTTCAGGGGTTCCATGAGTTTGAATTGAAAAAGATCAACTTATTATCTTTATTTTCTTTAACTTCTAACTGAAACCTAGAATTTCCTTCACTTATGAATGTATGCAATAAATTACAGTAGTATTCATTTCATGTCACATTGCATATCTTGGAAAATTGCTTACACTCATCCATACTTTGAAATTACAGTCGTTACTACACCTGACGCTAGTTGAGTGTCATAAAACTATCTGCCACTACATTCTGAGAAGGGGTCCATGGAACAAAAATATTAAGAACCCCTGCCCTAAAGGTAGGTTGTGTTATTGTCATCATTTTACCAAACCACACATGCAGTGTATAGTGAATATAGGATTCAAACCCAGGTTAATCTACTTTGAAACCTAGAGGTCTTACTAGAAATGCATTAAAAACACAAGGGTGATGTTTACAACACATTTATATATCTACCAATTTTAAAGCAACAGAAACTAAGGCAAGCCATAGAAAATTAATCTTAAAAAATGTAAAGAAAAGAGACCTTTCATTTTCTGTGCTGCTTCCCTAAGTGCATACACACAGGCCCTTGCCACCCTATCCTCTCATGAATACAGGTTAGGTCTATTTCTACATGGTGTTTTCTTGAGCCTTATTCCCTAAGTGTATGCATGTAGGCCTCTTCCTTCCATTTCTTAGGAATCCCATGTAAGTCTTCCTTTCACTTGGCCATATTTTGGAGCTTATATCAGGGTTGCACACATGTTGCTGAGCTTCATCTCCATTGCACATGTGGAAGAGACTGAACCTGAACTACAATCAGTGTTTTCCTAGTTTACTGTAAACTAGAATTGTTCACATGGTAAATATTGGTGACTTTTTGCTTAGATGTGGAGCCCAAGTTCTTACATTCCTGAGATTTGCTGAGATTTGTGATAAAATATATTTTGCACTCATGAAAGAAGCTTGTTTTACCCATGATATCATGGAGCTCATGGAGCAGGGCAGTCCTCTTGGTATTTGTAGTGGCTTGGAGCTATGAACCCCAGAAAAATATTCTTAAACTTAATCCATTCCTGTGGGTGTGAACCCTTGACAATAGGACATTTTGATGAGGTTACTTCAGTTAAGGTGTGGCCCAGCTGAACCAAGATGGGTCTTAATCCTATTACTGGAAGCCTTATAGTGAAGGCCTAAGAGAGAAAACCACAAGGAACAGCCAGAAGCTGGAAGCCAGAGAAGCCAGGATAGGCTGCCGTGTGCATTGTCATGTGACAGAAAAGCCAAGGACAAAGGATGGCTGTCAGCCAGCCCCATAACACCACAATCTTCTGGAAGAAAGCATTGCCTTGCTGATGCCTTGATTTTGGACTTCTCCTAGCCTCAAAACTGTGAGCCAATAAATTCTCATTGTTTAAGCCATCCAACTGCATTGTATTTCTTTTAGCAGCCAGGAAACTAAAGCAGTATTTAAATTTAGCACCCCTTGACACTTCATCCTGAATATGTGAGATCTGGACTCACTTGCTTGGTTAAGAGCCTACCTATTTCCCTTTCTGCTCTAGAAATACTGCCAAAATGCAACACAGTGTATCTAGAATTCAAATTCTGGATCCCGGTTTCTAGATGTATGTGAACTAAAATGTCTACTAACATCAGCAAGTCTCAGAGTCCAGAGTCAAGGAACAGTTTATTATAATAAATCAGTGTAGTCTCTTGAGGATTTATGGATTTGTGAGTAATATGATCTGGTGCTGTGGGGATATAAATTCTCAAAAAGTCAATTTCAGAATTCAAGGACTTATATCTAGTCTAGATTACAGAACGTGCAACCTAGGATATAGGCATGAGATTGAAGGGCCAATTGTTAGTCAGGATCTTTAGTAACAACTAATCACACATAGAACACCCTGTAATTGCTGTGGGAGAAAAAAAAAACAAGGAGGAAATGCTGGAGAAAGGGGAAGCAGGATATACAAATTAAAACGGATGCCGGCCAGACTTACCCAAGGAGACATTGGTTCACCACTGTTCTACCACATTGCCCTGGCATCCTTTTGAGTCCAGTCAATGCAAGAGCTGGTCTAAAATAAGGCCTCCTATGTGTGGGGTACAAACCATGCTTTTCTGTAAATTCAAGCCTTCTTTATTCAGGGCATTTTTTACTTTTTTTCTTCTTCAACAGACATTGAAGCAAATTGATAGCTTATTTCAAAAGGAAATAAGATCATTATTTTGCCAGCCGATGGCCATGTTCAAGGTCAGTTTGTCTCTGAGTAAAAGAAATTCAGCCCCTGAAGACATCAATGCATCAGCTTCATAGAACTCATAAGTTCCTGGGGAATCATAGCCATGCCAAGCAGACAGGTAAATGGTGGAGATACTCAGCTATATCACCCGTCATTAGAATCTGCATATACTTGGTCATGATCAATTTCACCCTCCACAAAATAGACAACAAAGAATTTATTCAGTAAACATATTCAGAGATTTACTATACTCAGACAATCCAGGACAGGTACCCAACCTAAGTGTCCAAATATCCCATACAGCTGTTCCCACACTTCCTAATTCTAACTAACAGGTAAGGATATTTTCACATGTTTGGGATTCAAATAAGTTCATGATGATTTTTAATAATTAAGTCATCATTTCCATGAGTTTCTATATTAGCAATCCAAAAGTATCCACCCTCTCCTCATAGACACATCACCAGAATCATCCCACTCCTGGTATATAGGTGGGAGAACACTTACTGGAATATATTATCCTGTGGGAATTAATTCATTACTAGAGTTGAAACCCAACTAGAAGTTGAAGAATTCTGAAAACCACCACCAGAAGCTTGTGTCAGGTGGCCCACAGACAAGCCACAGACTAACACCTATACACAGAAATCTGGGGAGACTGTTCCCAAACCTCTTTGCCCTGTCAAGGTGCTTCCCCATAAGCATAACCTACAGGACCAGTTTTGATCTCTTGCTGCCCTTACCTCACTGTATCACTGTTAAAAACCAGGTGGATTTACACAGTCCCATGTCATTCCTGTTTAGTACTATGGTAGTTACCTTTGCTGGCCCAGTTGTAACTTCTCAGGTTTTATTTTTGTTGCTGTGGTTGTTATATTGGGAGGGAGAGGTGGGGAGGACATGAGAGAGTGTGGAGATAAAATTATCTGTCTCCCCACACTGTCACTGCCACTTGTGGCTACCACATACCACCATAGGTCAATCTTCCCAAAGTTATAAGCCTTTCATTTAATATTAATATATAGTCATTAATCCCAAAGCCATCCCATGATGTTTGAGTTATTTAGTCATAGGAAGTTTTCAGGTTCAGTCTATTGCCTTGGAACCCCACACATCAGGGACACAGGCTGATTGTTTACCAATCCCATTTCCGTTTCTTCCATAAGCATCTTTTCTGAATTCCATTGCAGTAGATGGGGCCATGTTGATGGAAATGATGTATGCCCACCAAAATCTCTCTGGCATGATCCTCTACCTTCTTCTGGCAACTAGAAAAAATATCCAGCAGGAGACCCCGGGGCCTTATGAAGTGGCCGTGTTACTAAAATGAAGAGCCTGGTCTCTGCATCTCTCTGTGGAAGGCCACTAACGAAAGATGCACATTGAACTATTGCATGAGCTGGAAGGAGATTTGTGTTATATTAAGCCACAATGAATTAAAGGTTGGTAGTCAAAACAGTTAACCTTCCTGGTCTAATATGCCCTGGTATTTGGGACCTGATATAGGCCTTACTTATCACCCCAGAGTCCTCCTACTGCTCTCTGACCCAGTTCATTTATAAAAGATTTTCTGAAAACATGGGATGCCCAAAGGAGAAGGAGTGAGATCCAATATAAATCTTTCCTCAGGAGACTGTTTGGTCCATTTGCTAGTTTGCCTCCTATGTCTTTCCTGACCAACTGCCTCTTCCTTCAAAGCATACAGGGACTGGAATTCATGCAATCTCTGGCTGAATACATCACGAATTACTTGGCAGAAGTAAAGCAAATTCTCTTGGAGGAGGGTACATTAAACACAAAAACCACTCTAGTTAAATTTGCCCAGATACATAAGGCCACAATAACACACAGACACACACAGAGAGAAATAAAGGGCCGTGAATGAAAGTTGACAAAAACAATAAAATTCAGTATCAGAGCCACAAAGACTGCAGATATTGAAATTATTAGACACATATTTAATATGTTTAAAGAAATCAAGCATCAAAAGTATAAGTATGGTAAATTATATTGTTTAGCAAATATTTATCTCCTACTCCTTTCTCCATGAGATGAATATACTTCCCTGTCCTAAACCCACTGATGCTGGACTTGGCCATATGGCTTGCTTTGGCCAATAGACTAGGGCATAAGTGATAGTTTGCCAGTTCCAAACCTAGGTCTTAACAAGTATTGTATGCTTCCACATACCTCTCTGGGATATTTATAATTATTCCAGGAGAAGAATATGCCCTATGAAAGCACTGTCACTTCATCCTCAGTCCCAGAATGGGACACATAAGGAAACATGAATTTAATACAGAGCCTGAAACACAGCTGACCCTGCAGATAAAAGAGTAAAATAAATTTGTTATCATATACCCTGATGTCCTGTGGTTATTATACCACAAAAGCTGACTAATACAGTATCTAAAAGAAAGATATTGTCAATGCAGATTTGAAAAAATAGAACTTCTAAAAGTGAAAAATATTTCAACTAAAATCAGAAACTCAAACTTGGATAAATAAAAAATTAGGTACAACTTAAAAGAAAATTAGGCAACTGGAAGATATACATAAAGAAATTACCAAGATGAAATAAATAATAACTTTTTTAAAGGGAGAAAATATGCTAGAGTAGTTAAGAGCCATGATGGTAGAAGAAGAAGGTCATTACATTGGTGTTCCAGAAAGAGAGAATAGAGAGAATGGGTGAGGGGCAATAATATTCACTATTACAATTTAGAAAGGACAAAAGAAAAAGGCTGAAAAATATACCAGGAAAATAATAACTAAAAATAATGTAACATAGCTACGTTAAAGAGACGAAATAGACTCTCAGGCAACAAAAAGCATTATTATGGAATCAGAAGGACTAATTTATACAAGTTTGAAGTCAGCAGGAAGATACATTTCAAACTTGCATGCAACTGGTAACATAGCTTGAATATTCATGAGAAAAATATTAATGAAGTTGTAAGCAGAAATAGACAATCTACTGTCATAGTGGGAGAATATCATACTCATCCCTTAGTAAATGATAGATCAAACACACAAAATATAGTGAAGATTGAGAAGACTGAACAACACAATTGACAGATTGATCCAACAGACATATGGGAGTTCACCCCAAAACTAGAAAGTACATATTATTTTCACATATATTTGAATCATTTATGAAAATTTATTATGACACTTCGTCATGAAGTAAGTCCCAAGAAGATGTGATAACTATTCAGTTCACATTTTCTGACAACAATGTAATTACGTTAGTAATCAATAAGAAAAGTATAGCTAAGAAACAAAACATAAAATGAGGCAGAGGAGAAATAAATTTGAAAGTTAGAAAGTATTTAAAATTTAAAAAATGTAAAAATCATACATATTAAAGCTTGTGGATGCAATTAAAAAGGATTTAGAGGGAAACTTAAAATCACAAATGCTTATATTGGCCAATAATAGGGACTAAATGTAAATGATCCAGAAATCCATCAAGACATATTTGAATAAAAAGTACAAAATAAAGCCAGAAGGATTATAAAGAATGAAACAATAGTATTAAGGAAGAAATAGAGTTGATGTTTTGAGTAAGAAAATAAACTGACAAAATTCTGGCAAGACTGGTAAAGGAAACAAAAACTTGCACACAAGTACAAAAATAGGGATGAAAATGTGGCTATGATACAGCAAAGATGAAAGAAAATACTTTAATAATGTTTTGTCTATAAATGTGAAGACAGGTGAGATGGATAAATGCCACGGACTATGCAACTTGAAGACTTACCCAAGAAAAACAATAAATCCCAATGGTCTATAACCATTACCAAAAAATGTTTTAAGTTTTAACACCCTCATATTAATACAGAAGACATACACATACAAACATAGGACTCTAAGGCCAAAATGCTTGTACAGTTAAGTTCTACCAAGGAGCCCTCAAAAAACTGATAATTCCAGTTTTACACAGATACTTTCAAAAAATAGAAAACCAACAAACTTGGCCCAACTTATTTTTTGAAGCAAATACAATCTTGGTTTTGGAACCAGAAAAGGACAGCAAGAGAAAAGCACATTAAAGGCCAAAATAACCCAAGAACATAGATGTAGAAAGTAAAAAACAAACCGAATCCAGCAAGATTGTCTGTGTGTGTGTGTGTGTATGTAGTATATAATGACCATATTAGGTTTATTCCAGAAGAGTGAAGTTTGGCCCAACGTGAAAACGCTGTTAATACAGTTGACCACATTTAATAGAGGAGAAAAGTCGTATAATGCTCATACTACAGAGTAAATTGTGTACTTGACAAGGGCACCACAACCAATGTGACATCATTTCCACCATAAATAAATTTATTATGACAATTTCCCAGCTTGTAGCAGCAAATTGTCTTCTAACGTGTGAGACGACATATTTCCAAATCTTCTTAAGAGAGAGTCCTTTTTTTTAAGCAAATGAAGGCAGTGTATTGGATAACAATTACCTTGTTCATTATTCTTTAAATGTGTTATAAATGGTATATGTGTTATTTTATATGTGTAATGGATGATGATAAAAGGAAACATCATTTGTTTCAATAGCTCAGCTATCCACATTTGGCCTCATGACATAGAATGTGAAGCATTTTAGGCTGGCCAGTTTAAGAAATCAGTAAACCAGGGTCAACAGCTATCTATGCAAATGAGTTAGAGAGGGATACTGTAATTCTATGTGCTAGTACTTGTCAAGGAAAGGATGAAAATGACTATGATTTCACCAGCACAAGCATTCAGGAATGAAAATTACCTATCCCTTGGATGGGAGTCTTTTAGATAGCTGTGATTTTAGAGTATTGAGTACAGAAATAATGTAAAGAAGGGTTTGAGTCTCTCCTAGATAAGTGTTCTGTGGATGAAAAAATAAGTATGTTTCTGTACTTGCTTAAAATAAATATAATGTGTGTAATATACATGTGTGTTTCTATGTGTATGTGAATGTATATGTGGATGTTTTTTGTCTCTGTGCTAGGCTACTGGAATATGGCTGAAAATGTTTACTGGTTTCTCCCTTAAACAGTTGCAGCTGAATCTTGTTAGAAACTGTATTATAAGAGTCACAGTCTGAAAATAAATATTCTTCTGGAACAATTTCAGGAAAAGAAGCAAATTTCAAGACCCAATTTTTGCCTATACTGCATTACTGAGTAGTGACTTTTCCCTGAAAGTGCAAGTCAGCCAAACCCTAATTACACTTTACCCTTCACACTGGAGACCCTTGGGTCGTGGGTTCTTATTTCTTCTCATACCAATCCTCTGACTCCAAACCAGAAAAGTTTATCTTCCTTGGTTTTCTTAACTCAATAAAGGGGCAAGCATGGTTCTAAGACTGACTGGAAAATCCAGGAAATACGTGACTACCTGGATTTATTCTACAGATATCTGAAAACGCAATACATAATGCCATATATTTAACTTTGCACTGGGCATCAACACCATTCTGTCTTCTGAGTGTGCACAAATGTCTGTTTTGCAACTGTCACTGAATTTGTATAATCACAGGCACACACGTGCAAAGCAAGAAAGATAACTCTTCAAAAAGGAAACCATGAGAATTGTGCAAAATTTGTAGAAGAGGGGATAAAAACTAGTTTATAGAATGATCCTGAAATCAGCAGGAAAGGCTATAATTGATCCACACAAGGTTTGACCTTGGAGACCTACATCATTTACGATTTTTAAAAAATCTGCTTTAGCAAAAACTTGAATACAATGCAGTGTTAAACATAGACCTATGTCTCTTCCTTTCGTCGCCATTACAAATAAAATCTGCAGTCATAGTTTACTTCAACTCTCACTGATTCGTGAAAAAGAAAACAATTTGGGAATAGTTATCTCCTTTCTACTAATTAGAAGTGAGGAGACCACTTTTGTGGTTCCCCTTTCAGATTCCCATTGTGGCCTAGTGGAGGGGGTGGAGTTTTCTCACCAAAGATGTCCTGACTTTACCCCCTTTCTCATTAGCTACTTCAAACACCCCTTCCCTACCCCCACCCCGCACCCCCCAGTGTTAACAAGGAGGAGCCGCCTGGGGTGAGGCCCTCTGTGCCATGGTCCCTCCTATGACCTCCCTTCCCTTTGAGGGAAATAAAGTAATAATACTTCAGTTTTCATCTCCTTCGGGGACACTGTAGTGAAGGGCACCCAGGGTATTCTCCAGGTATGGGGGAAGGGCTCCGAGTGCCTGAGGCACCTCCCTTGTTTGTGATGGTGTGTCCAGCACTCAGATTGCTGCAAACTGTTGTTGTTTTGTATGATTGAAATTATACTCTGTCTTCAATTTCATTTGCCTTCTCAGTTAGAGCTTGTGCTTCTTAAGGTTAGTAACTGTGTCTTCTATTTCCTCTACATCTCCAACAATCATGGTATGGTGCTAGGCTCACAGGAAGGAAATAACAAACATCAGTTTATTCATTGACATTCAGTTACCTGTAATTTGCATTAAAATATTACAGGAAGAATAATTTCTTCAGTCTGGATTTACTGATATTCCATTATGTGATAAGGATAGAACAAGAATAAAATACAATCCTGATGTGATTGTGGGCCTCGTGGTTTAAAGAGAAGACACATAGGTAAACAATGCAGTGAAAAGTGACAGAGACATGGTTAGGATGCAATAAGAGACTTCCTCTAAAAAGCATTCACACAAGCTTAGTGATTTACCCAAATAAATGAAACTTCTTTTCTTAGGAAAAGAAAGTTAATTAGAAGATTTTGCAGACATTTGACAGTCTCTGGCTTTGGCTTAAAATCACTTCTATTTTTCCTTAAATTAGTTCCTTGTTTGGGCAGACAATGGGTCAGTGGAGCTCTCTGGGAAGCAGACACAGAGACAGAGTTATGAGTACAAGACGTTTTATTGTGGGATAATGCCCAAGAAAGATAAAAGGGGAGGGAGCAGGATTGGACAGAGAGCTTCAATCCATGATGCAGATCTGACAAAGTCTCAGCCAATTCAATAGGGAGCTATGGAGCAAAGATTGCTTGTTAGAGGGCCCCTGCATTGGGCTGGTAGAAATGGCCAGGTCCTAATACCCCACTATGCTCAATCATTGGCTGGGTTTGTCAGGGAAGATAGTGGCATCAGCTGAAAAGCTGAGAAGGGGGTGGATTCTGAAGGCAGTGAAGCCAGAGGCTGTTAGCTAATTGCAGTCCTTCTAGCTGAATAGCCAGTATTTTCTTGTAAGGAAATCTGAGTGGCACATATCCCTGATTTCCACACCTGATCACACATTAAATTCCTGCATACCCAAGTTTTCTATTAAAAGTGCAGTAAGTGTTTTGTAGTACCTTATTAGATAGTCATCGACCACTTCCATACAAACAAATAACTTAAGGATACCCATGTTCAGCTGTTAAAAAGAGCCAATTTAGTAACAACAGAGCTGGGGTTCTGTGTGAATTTAATAGATTATTTATCACATCTCAGACTCCCTTTTCATATTTTAAATTTTTATTATGGATTGTGAAAGTTGAAGCTTTTGTGTACCCTAGAAAATCCCATTCTTAAAGTTAATCCATTCCTGTACATGTAAACCTATTGTAGTTGGAAACTTTTTATTAAATTACTTCAGTTAAGGGCCTTGATCAGATCAGTGGTTCTTAACCAGGGGTCCGTGGAAAGATTTCGGGGGTCTGTGAGCTTGAATTGAAAAAAAATCAACTTATCTTTATTTTCTCTGACCTCTAGCTGAAACCTAGTATTTCCTTTACTTATGAATGTATGCAATAACTAAATTACAGTAGCATTCATTTCGCCTGGCTGGCAAAGGGGTCCATAGAACAAAAAAAGGTTAAGAACCCCTGGATTAGATTGTGTGACCCAGGATGTGTCTTAATCCTTTTACTGGAGTCCTTTATAAACAGAGAAATAAGACTTTCCAGACACAGAAAAAAAGTGTCAGAGACAGAAAGAAACCTCAAGAAGTTGAAATCATTGACACCGGGAGAGAGAAAAGCCACAGATGGAACAGCCTGAAGCTGAAGACAGGCCCTGAAGAGAGGGGAGAGACAAGTGGAACCCACCATGTGCCTAATTGCCCACAGATGTAGCTCGGGAAGAAAGTGAGGCTGGAGGAGAAGGCAGAGAACGGCGGACTCTGCTAGTGTATCCTGCGAAGTGCCTGATGACCCACAGTTGCAGCTCAGTGAGAAAGAATCTCTGATGATGCCTTGATTTGGACACCTTCACAGCCTGAGAACTGCAAGCTTTTAGCCTAATAAATTCCCATTGTAAAAGCCAACTCATAAAACATATATTTGTATCATTTGCCGTTTAAACCATTTTTAAATATACAACTGAGTGGCATTAATCAAATTTACCATGTTGTGCTACCATTGCCTACATCCTTTACCAAAACTTATTCTTCATCCCAAACAGAACTCTGTACACATGAAACTATAACTCCCCACTCCCTTTTCCCCAGTACCTGGTAAACTCTAATCTACTTTCTATCTATAGCTTTGCTTATTCTAGATATTTCATGTAAGTGGAAAAATAAAATATTTGTCCCTTTGTGTCTGGCTTATTTAACTTAGCATAATGTTTTCAAGATTCATCCATGTTGTAGCATGTATCAGAACTTCACTTCCTTTTATGGCTATATAATATTTATATATCATTATATATCATAATAATATAATAATATCATATTTTTTATCCATTCATCTGTTGATAGGCACTTGAGTTGTTTCCACCTTTTGATTATTGTGACTAATGCTACTATGAATACCAGTGTACAAGTATCTTTGTGTACTGCATTTTTCAACTTTTTTGATTATAAACCAGGCCATATGGTAATTCTATGTTCAACTTTTTGAGGAACCATCAAAATGTTTTTCACAGTGGCTGCACCATTTTACACTCCTATCAACAATGCCCAAATGTTCCAAGATCTCTCCATACTCACCATTTTTTTATTCCATTTTTAAAAATGATAGCCATCCTATTAGGTGTGAAGAGGTATCTCATTGTAGTTTTGATTTGCAATTCCCTAATGGCTAATGATGTTGAGCATCTTTTCATGTGCTTATTGGTAATTTGTATGTCTTCTTTGGAGAAATGTCTATTCAAGTCCTTTGCCCATTTTATGATTGGGCTGTTTGTCTTTTTGTTGTTGAGTTATAGTAGTCCTTTATATATTCTGGATATTAAACCCTTATCAGATGTATGATTTGTAAATATTTCCTCCCATTCTATAGAGCATCTTTCAACTTTATTGATATGCCCTTTGATACATGAAAAGTTTTAATATGGTGAAGTCCAATTTATATATTTTTTTCTTTCCTTGCTTGTGGTTTGGGCATCATATCCAAGAATGTGTTGCCAGATCCAAGGTCATGGAGATATTCCACTACATTTTCTTCTAAGGGTCTTATGATTTTACCTCTTATATTTAGATCATTGATACATTTTGAGTTGATATTTCAATATGGTATGAGGTAGGGGTCCACCTTCATTCTTTTATTTATTTAATTTATTTATTTAAAGAAGCTTTAGATTACATAAATGTTACATAAAAATTTAGGGTATTCCCACATGCCCCACCCCCTCCCACTCCCACACTTTCCCACAATAACAACATCTTTCATTAGAATGGTACATTTGTTACAATTGATGAACACATATTGAAGCATTGCTACTAACTGTGGACTATACTTTATATTATAGTTTAAACTCTGCCCCGCACAATTTTATAGATTATGTATAATGGCCTATATCCGACATTGCAATGCCATGCAGGACAATTCCAATGTCCCAAAAATGCTCCTATGTTACACCTATTCTTCCCTCTCCCTCCCCTCAGAACCTCTGGTGGCCACTGCCTTTATATCAGTGATAAAAGTTCTTCCATTGCTAGAATAATAATAAGTCTATAATAGAATAATAATAAGTCTACTTTAGTCCATTGTTCATTCCCCAATCTTGAGAATTTTGAGATGGCGATGCCCACTCTGTTTCTCATCGATAGGGGGCTTAAATCCCATAGGGCAGATGGATGGAACACTCTTGCTTGCAGGTGCAGACACCCTCTATTCCTTAGGATGGGCGTTGTCCGTCATCATCTCCATGTTAGTTGTCCTGAGTGAGTCCAGTGAACTGGAGAGTAGGTGTTGCAACTCTGCTGAGCTTCAGGACTCAAGTGGAACATGGATGGACCGAAGATTTAAGTCTCTGGGACATATATTTAATAAGTATATTGCGAATTATAGGTTCAAATAAAAGGGGTAGAAGAACCAGGTGTAAGGAAACTAAAAATGAGTCTAAGTCTGTTACACTGTGGAGCATAAATTCCAGAGTAAGGCCCACTGACAAGGTACCGAATTCCTGACCTTGTCTGACCTGCTTACAGTGTCTGGATGTCTCTAGAGCCCTCAGGAGACCTGCTGTTTGAGGCACTGTTTACTATGGCAGTCAATGAGATCCTGCTGAAACATGCATAAGTTTAACCTCTGGAAAGACCTCTTGACTCACTTTGAAATCTCTTAGTCATAAAAACTCATTTGTATTTAATATCTCCCCATTTTGGTCAAGGTCTTTTTCTGCATGCATTGCTAGTTGGTGTTTGGTAATAATCCCTTGGTACCAGGATTATGTCCCACACTGGAGGGAAGGTAGTGTGTTTATAGGCTGAGTTTGGCTTAGAGAGAGGCCACATTTGAGCAACAAGGAGGTTTCAGGAGGTAACTCATAGGCAATATAATACTAGGCTAACTTTCAATTTCACAAGAAAAGGCACATAAGTACATTCATCAATATCAAGGGCCTGGTGTAATGGTCTCTCTTCCTTCACTAGGCATTGACCTTGTACTCAGGGGATTCTTGTCATTCTATTAGAGAATGTAGCAGGACTCCCCAGGATGGGAATTCAATATTCTTTCGGTTATTGTGTGGGTCTCTACCCACTGAGACAATGCCCCATGAACACTTGAACATATTCATATGCCTTAGAGGCATTCCCCAGGTGCACCCCTACCCACCCACACCCCCATCACCAACACCACACACCAGTGATCCTTCCCTGCCACAGTTGTGACGCTTCTGTGATCCAAAACCTCTCCAAAAATAAAGCCAACAAAATGACCAAATAAAATTTATAAGAAAATGAAATAATAATAGTTTTAAAAATAACAAACATACAAAAAATTTTAAAATTGAAATAATATTAAAAAAGTTCAGACATTGTGTCTTTCATCACTGTAAGATCTGTTGTCTTTTATGTACAGTAACAATTTCTTCCGTATATTCCCCCAATGTCTTGTTTTTTCAATTTATCTTCAAAGAAGCTTTAGGTTACAGAAAAGTCACATAGAAAATATAGGGGATTCCTATATACCCCATGCCCTCCCCTTTTCCACTCTCCCTTATTAATAAGATTTTATATGTGGATGGTACATTTGTTACAATTCATGTACAAATGTTGAAGCATTGCTTCCAAATATGGTCAATGGTTTACATTATGATTTACATTTTGGACCATACACTTTTATAGGTTTTGACAAAATTTAAGATGGCTTGTATCTGTTATTGCCAGATCATGCAGAACAATTCTAATGCCCTATGTTCCATCTATTCTACTCTTTCCTTCATCTCCCCTCATAATCTATGATAACCACTGAAGGGTGTGGTTGGGCAGTGGATGGGCACAGTAGTGGTGCAGTGATGTGATTGGGATTGGTGGTGCTGGGCTGTGGGGGGGGGTAGGATGGAGGACTGGGTTGGACCATTCATGGAACTGGGGGCAGGGTTGGAGGAAGGAGCAGGTGAACTTTGGAGATTTGCATGTATGTGGTTAAAACTACAATTTTGGGAATGTTCTTTTGGCAAACATGGCAGGGGAGGGTTACTGATGTAGGGCATTGGGTGTGGGGGGATATACAGGATAGGGTGCACCTGGGGCATGCTTCTATGGAATATATAAGTATACATCTTGTCTTAGTGTGTTATCTCAGTGGGTGGAGACCCACACAATAAACAAGAAAATATTAAACTCTTTTTCTTCCTTAATTGCTCTGGTCAGAGCTTCCAGTACAATATTGAGTAGAAATGGCTAAACTGAGCATCCTTGTCTTACTCCTGGTTTTAGTGTAAAAGCTTTCAATCTTTACACATTAAGTATGATGTTTGCTTTGTTTTTTAATAAGTGAGCTTCGTAATGTTGAATTCGTTTGTTTATTTCTAGTTTTCTGATTTCTTTACTCATGAAGGGGTGCTGGATTTTGCCAAATGTATTTTCTGCATCAATTCAGCTGATCATGTGTTTTTCCTTTTCTTTTATTAATGTGATACATTATAATGATTAGTTTTCTTATATTGAACCACCATTAAATTCCCAGAATAAATCCCACTTGCTCATTGTGATGGCTGGATGATGGAGGGACCCCAGAAAATCACATCCTTAGAGCTTATCCATTCCTGTGTATGTGAACCTATTGTAGATTGAACTGTTTGAATATTTCCCTTCAGTTAAGGGCTTTTTCATTAGATTACTTCAATAAGGAATGGCCTGGGGTGGGTCTTAATCCTCTTACTCTAGAATCCTTTATAAATGGGATGAATATGGAGAGAGACACAGGAGCTCAGAGAGGAACCCACAGAAACTGAGAGAGAAAGAGCAGCCAAAAGCTTAATGCTATGTAGCCCTGAGGAGAAGGCAAAAACTGGCAGACACTGCCATGTGCCTTCCCCTGTGACAAAGGAGCCCAGGATCACCAGCAGTGGTCTTTGGGGACAGAAAGTCAGATGATGATGCCTTGATTTGGACACTTTTCTCAGCCTTGGAATTGTAAGCTTGCCAGCCAGTAAACCCCCATTGTAAAATCCAACCCATTTCTGGTATATTGCTTTTGGCAGCTTTTAGCAAATGAAAATATTCATGGTTTATAATCTTTTTTTGACTTTCTGTTTCTGTTATTTTTTTCTATTCAGTATTTTTTATTAGAGAAGTTGTGGGCTACAGAACAATCATGCATAAGATACCAGATTCCCATATACCATTCTAATATTAACATCTTGCATCTTGTATGGAGCATTTGTTACAATTAATGAAAGCACATTTTTATAATTGTACTATTATGTATAGTACATGGCTTAACTTAGGGTTCACTGTTGGGTTCAACTTGCCAGTATTTTATTGAGAAATTTTGCAACCTATTCATATGGGATAATGGTCTGCATTTCTCTTTTATTCATATATTTATCTGGCTTTGGTATTAGGGTGGTGCTGGCCTCATAGAATGAGTTAGGAAGTGCTCCCTCCTCTTCAATTTTTGGAAGAACTTGTGAAGGATTAAGGTTAATGTTTCTTTGAATGATTGGTAGAATTCACCAACGAAGTTATCAGGTACTATACTTTTCTTTGCTGAGGGTTTTTGATTACTGATTCAATCTCTTTATTTGTTATTAGTCTGTTGAGATTTTCTATTTCTTCTGGAGTCAGTTTCTTTTTTTTTTTCTTCTTTTCTTTTTTTAAAAAAAATTTTAAAGAAGCTTTAGAATACATAAATGTTACATGAAAAATATAGGGGATTCTCATATGCCATATCCCCTTCCCCTCCCATACTTTTCTACATTGACATCTTTCATTAGTGTGGTACATTTGTTACAATTGATGAACACATATTGAAGCATTGCTACTAACTGTGGACTATAGTTTCCATTGTAGTTTACACCAGCATAACAGAGTTAACCTCATTTATAGTTTCCTTACACATGGCTCTTCTGCCACTTTTATTTGAACCTGTAATTAGGACTATACTTGTTAAATATATGTCCCAGAGACTTAAATATTTGGTCCGTTCATGTGCCAGTTGAACCCTGAATCTCAGCAGAGTTGCAACACCTACTCTCCAGTTCATTGAAGTCAGTTTCAGTAATTTGCATGTTTCCAGGAATTGTCCATCTCATCTAGGTTTTATTTTAAATTTGTTGTAAAATATTTCATATTATTCTCTTTTAATCCTATTTATTTCTGCAGGTTTGGCTTTAATATTCTCATTTTCCTTTCTGATTTTATTAATAGTTATTCATGTCTTCTCTCTTTTTTCTTTGTCAGTATAAAAGTTTTTTTTTCATTTTCCTTGACCTTTTCAAAGAACCAACTTTTTGTTTTGTTGATTTGCTCTATTGTTTTTCTGTTCTCTATTTCATTTGTCTCTACTCTAGTCATGATTATTTCCTTCCTTCTCCTGATTTGAGGTTAGTTTGCCTTTCTTTTTCTAATTTCTCACGGTGTGACATTTGATTATTGATTTGAGATACTTCTTTCTTTTTAATGTAGCTGTTTAAAACCCAAAATTTCCCTCTGAGCTCTTTCTTTGCTGCATACCATTACCTTTGGTATGTTCTGTTTTCATTTTCATTTATCTCTATGAACATCTTAAATTCCCTGTGATTTCTTCTTTCACACATTGGTCATTTAAAAATGTGTTGTTTAATTTCCTCATTTTGGTGAATTTTCCAGTTTCCCCCCAGCTTCAGTCAATTAAGTTTGGAGAAGATACTTTGTATGATATCAGTCTCCTTAAATTTATTGAGACTTCTTTTGTGACCTAACATATGGTCTACCCTGGAGAATGATCCATGCACACTTGGGAGGAATATGTATTCTGCTGATGTTGGGTTGAGTGTTCTGTATATGTCTGCTAGGTCTAGTAGGTTTGTAATATTGTTCAAGTCTTCTGTTTCCTTATTTATCTCTGTCTAGATTTTCTGTCAGTTATTGAAAGTGGTCTATTGTGGTCTCCATACATTATTATAGACTACTCTGTTTCTCTCTTCAAACTGTTAATATTTGCTTCATGTCTTTTAGGCCTCTGTTGTTAGGTACATATATGTATATAATTGTTTTATCTTCTTGGTTGATTTGCCCTTTTATTGATATAGAGTGTCCCTCTTTGTCTCCTGTAACATGTTTTTACTTAAAGGCTATTTTCTCTGATAGTAGTTTAGTCATGTCCACTCTCTTTTGGTTTACTACTTGCATGGAATTATCTTTTTCCATCTGTTTTAATTTCCTAGCTGTGAAACAAATGCTATACAATTGGTTGACTTAAATAAGGGGAATTTATTGGCTTATGGATTTGAGACTAGGTGTCAAGTAAGGTAATGTAAGATGTCAGTAAGGTAATGCTTTCTCTCTGTAGTCTGTGGCATTCTGGGGCTGGCTTCCAGAAATTCTTGGTTCTTGGCTTTTCTGTCACAGAACAATACACATGGTGGTATCTTCTTTGTCTTCTGGGTCCCATTGACTTCCTTCTTCTGGGTGTTCCCTTTGGCTTTTCTCTATATCCAATATCTTTGATTATGTTGGATTAAGGATTTCAGCCATATTGGATTAAGGCCTACCTTCATTCAGTTTGGGTATACAATACTAATAGCATCTTAAAAGGTCTCATTTACAAATGAATTCACACCCACATGACCAGGGATTAGTATCTGAAAATGAATTTTGTAGAGAACATGATTCAATCCCAATCCTTTCACTTTCAACCTGTTTGCATCTTTGGATCTAAAGCGAGTCTCTTGTAAGCAGCATATAGATGGATCATGCTTTTTTTTTTTATCCATTCAGCCAGTCTCTGACATTCAGTCTCTGAATGGTGAATTTAATCCATTTAAAGTATTACTCATAAGGCTGGACTTACCTCTGTCACTTTGCTGGGTGTTTTTTTTTGTTTTTTTGGGTTTTTTTTTTGTATGTCTTATACATTTCTGTCCCTTAATTCATCCAATATTGCCTATATTTGTGTTTTGTTGATGATTTGTGATGAATCATTTGAATCTCTTCTCATTTTATTTTGTGTACATTTTTAAATTATTTTCTTGGTGGTTATCATGGGGATTACATTTAACATCCTAAATCTCTGCCAATTTAACTTTAATTGATACCAACTTAATTTCAATAGCATAGACAACCTATGTTCCTTTATCCCTTTGTCACCGTATATGTTGTTTTTGTCATGAATTATGTCTTTGTACATTGTATGCCTAATAACATAGATTTTTAATTTTTTGCATTTGTATTTTAAATTGTGTAAGAAATAAAATATGAATTTAGTTACAAACCATAAATACAATAATTCTGGCATTAATGTTTAGATATGTGTTTACCTTCTCTTGAGATCTTTCTTCTCACAGCTTGCCATTACTGTCTAGTGTCCTTTCTTTTCAACTTTAAGGCTTCCTTTTATCATTTCTTGTAGGGAAGGTCTAGTGGTATTGAAATTCTTCAGTTTTAATTTTTCTGGGAATGTCTTAATTTCTCCCTTAGTTTTTTAAGGACAGTTTTGCTTGATATAGAATTCTTGATAGACATTTTTTTTTCTTTCAGCCCTTTATGTGTGTCATCCCACTTTATTCTGTCCTTCATAGTTTCAGATGAGAAAGTGACTGTTAATCTTATTGAAAATTCCTTGTATGTGCCAGGTTACTTCACTCTCGCTGCTTTTAGGAGTCTCTCTTTGTCTTTGCCTATTGGCAGTATGATTACTATGTATCTTAGTGTGTTTCTCTTTGACTTTATACTATTTAGTGTTCGTTGTGACTCTTGGATGTGTATATTCAGGTCTCTTCAAATTTGGAAAGTTTGGGGTCATTATTTTTACAAATATTCTTTCTGCCTCTTTCATTCAATCTGAGACTCCCATAATGTGTTTATTGGTATGATTCAAGGTATCCTACAATTCCTTTGGTTCTGTTCACTTTTCTTCCTTCTTTTCTCTTTCTGTTCCTCAGACTGGATTATTTCAATGGTCCTGACTTCACTGATATGCTTTTGAACACCTCTACTATATTTTCATTTCAGTTATTGTACTTTCCAGCTCCAGAATTTCTGTTTGGCTACTTTTGATAATTTATTTTTCCTTGTTGATTTTCCCCCCAAACAAACCCTTTCCCTTCCCCTTCTCCATCCCCTGGTTATCTTTAATCTACTTTACTTTCTATCTCTGAGAATTTTATTTTAGTCATCTCTTATAAGTGATTATCATACAATATTTGTCTTTATTTCACTTCCTTATTTCACTGAGTGTAATGTTCTCAAGACTCTTGCCTTTTTCAGGATGTTTCCAAACTTCGTTCTTTCTTATGGCCAAATAATATTCCATATGTCCATGTACCATATTTTGTTTATCCATTAATTCGTTGATGGATACTTGTTTTTCTTCTTCTTCCACATTTTTTCTATTGTGAATAATGCTGCTATAAACACTGATGTACCAGTATCTGTTTGATACCATTTTCATTTTCTCTGGGTATATACTTTTAAGTGGAATTGTCAGGTCATATGGTAATTTTACATTTAATTTTTTTGAGGAAATTCCATATTGCTTTCCCCAATAGCTGCACCATTTTACACTCCCCAAAACAATGAACTAAAGTTCCAATTCTTCTACATCCTCTCCAACATTTGTTCTTTTCTGTTGTTCTATTAATAGCCATCTTTGTGACTATGAAGTGGAATCTCATTGTGGTTTTGATTTGCATTTTACTAATGACTAATGATGTTGAGCATAATTTCATGTTCTTTTTGACCATTTGTATATCTTCTGTAAAGAAATTACTAATCAAGTCCTTTGCCAGTATTTTTTTTTTAAGTTAGCCCAGTAAAAACAATTTATTGGGAAATGAGGGAAAGAACAGAGCTTACTGAGGAATGGGAAAGAAAGATGGAAATATGCACCAAGATTTGTTGTGGGCTCCTCTAGGCAGAGAGAGCTTTTGCCAGTATTTTAAATGGGCTATTTTTGTTGTTGTTGCATTATAAAAGTACTTTATATCTTCTGAATATTTAGCCCTTATCTGATACATGGTTTTCAACTATTTTCTCCCATTCTGTTGGTTATCTTTTGATTTTTAATTTCCTTTTATGCACAAAAGTTTTTAATGGAGATGAAGCCAAATTTTTCTATTGTTTCTTTTCTTGCTAATGCTTTTTGTGTCATATCTAAGTATCCTCTGCCAAATCCCAGGTCATGAAGATTTGCCCCTAACTTATGGTGTTAGAGTTTTACAATTATAGGTCTTATATTTAGGTTCTCCATCCATTTTGAGTTGATTTTTGTATATATTGTGAGGAAGGGGAACATCTTTATTCTTCTGCATGTGAATATCCAGTTTTCCCAGCACCATTTGTTGAGGACTATTCTTTTCCCATTGCATGTACTTAGTACCTTGTAACTCTTTAACTATTTCCACAAATCAATTGGCTATAGATGTGTACATCTATTTCTGGACATTCATTTCTGTTCCATTGGTCAATTTGTCTATCTTTATGCTAGTACTATATTGTTTGTTTATTGTAAGTTGTAGTACAGTTTGAAATTCAGAAGTGTGAATCCTGTGTTCTTCTTTTTCAAAAATTTTTGGCTCTTTGGGGCCCCTTGTAATTCCATATCAACCTTTGAAAACTTTTATCTCCTTGATAGTCTCTTTTTGTTCATATATCATTTTCCTGATTCCTTTACTTCATTGTCCATGCATTTTTTTAAATCTCATTTAACATATTTAGGACAGTTGTTTAAAAAACCTTCACTAGTAATTCCAATGTCTTAGATTCCTCAGGGATAATGTCTGTCACTTCATTTTGTTCCTTTGAAAGAACTATCTTCTTCTTTTCCTTTGTATGCCTTGTGATTTTCTTTTTAAATATTTTTATTTATTTATTCATTGATCCCCCCCCCTTGCTGCTTGTGCTCGCTGGGTCAGCTAACCACGCCATGCGGGTGGGCTTGCCTTCACCAGGAGGCCCCGGGAACCGAACCCGGGGCCTCCCATATGGTAAACGGGAGCCCTACTGATTGAGCCACAGCCGCTTCCCTTGTGATTTTTTTGTTGAAATCTGGACATTTGAATACTTTAATCTAACTTCTGAAATCAGAATCTCCCTGTTCCCCAGTGTTTGTTGTTGCTTTCTTTGATTCTTGAAGGTTGTAGTGGTTTATTTCTTCTGTGATGTTTCCAAATACTTTTTGCAATAATTGCATTCTTCATTTAATATTTTATTTTGAAATAACTTCAAACTCACAATATAGTTGCATATTTAAAATTGAATTACTTTTCACCTGTGTTCAGTAGACAAATGTCTCTGTTTCAATAGCTTGTATTCAACTGGTGTTGTGACAGATATTTCCTTGAATGGCAGGTGCTAAAACTAAACTAAACTAAAATTAAATTAAGTTAAAACAACTTTCATAGTCTTTGCATTTTGACTCTTTGCTGGGGATGTCCTTCAGTACTCATCCAGTCTTATACTGGGCCTAGAGATCATCCTCAGGGTCTTCTCAGATCTTTTCTGAGCATGTGTCTTGCCCTGGGCATGCATGAAGCTTTTTAAATTTCCCTGTAGATCCAGGTTCTCCAAATGCCCCAGTTTCCCAAGGAAACTCTCCACTGCTTTTCGTCCCAGGCCCCAGGAACATTATTATATATATCAACCATAATCTTTTGACCAAGGTATCTGCAGTTTGATCATTTACTTGAAGTGTTTCTGTGGTCATGGCTGCCACTTCTCCACAAAAAAGAGTTCTAGAATAAGCAAAACAGATGTAAATGCCCTTTGTCAGTCCTCCAGGTAGCCACCAGATGGGTTGGAACAGATTTATATACACTCTTATTTATGAATAAGATGTGCTCAGCTGTCTCCATAACCAGGGACCAGGGTCTTTGATTGGGAGTACAGGTTGCCATCTTACATACTACCAAGAAGCCAGGACAGGGTTTGGGGAAGGGCTAGTGAAAGTGTCAAGAGGGTTTCCTACTGTTTGTATATTGCCATTTTCTTAATTTAGTGGTCACTTATTGGCTATATACCTTTGACTGCTTTCCAGAGTTCTGAGAATTTCTGTTTGATTTCTGTGTTTCTCTGAGTATATGGGCTTTGGGAACCTCCTACACCATCTTGCTGATGTCAGTCTCAGCTTCTGTTTGATCAAATAATGTATGGGTTCCCCGACAATAAGGACTACATTTTATTCATATTTAGATCTTCCCATTGTCTTCTCACCCCACACAAAAATATACAGCCTAGTATAGCACCCATTGCCCAATAAGATCACATTAAATGTTGTGCTAAATAGAATGATTGATTGCAAAATAGTTTACCTTTTCTCCTCACTTCATGTCAATGCAAACAATCTTTGTGTCACTTGCTGTTGCTGGTAGTTGTGACTTATTTTGAAATCAATTTCTTTTTTGCTTACTTTATCATTTTTAAAGAAAGAATAAAGTACCCAGTGTTGAGGGATAATACAAATAAAACAATACTGAGAATAAGAAATGCTATATTAAAATAATTGATTGAAATTTCATTTCCTGGGTCCTCTTACTCCAGTGATATCGCCATTAAAATAGCCTTTCCAGCACACCACAGTAATGGTTGAGAGAAAATGTGTTATAGATTGAGAGGGCAAAGCATTCATATATTAGCAAAACTTTAGGAAGGGAGTGAGGGAGGGAGGAAGGAAAGAAAGAAGGAAGGGGCAATGGCTCACAAAAATAGGAGGTTTGGGAGGGTTCCTCTGTAACACCACTCATTTTGTCAGTGAACTGAAGATAATTTTATGTTTTCAGCAAGCTTGCTTCCAAGATCAGGGCATCTGAATACAGCAGACTGCTCCAGATGGAAGCTCTGCTCTCTACTCTCTAGAAGACTGATGCTTGGGAAGAAACATGAATTCCAGGACCTCTTGGCAGCTGCCAAGGAAGGATTTGTCCTTTGCAAGCCTGGGAAAGGGAGCAATGGCGCACTGACAGTCTGTAGCGTCCCCTGGTGGTCACCCACAGGGTCAGTCTGGCAGTTCAGGAGGCTGATGTTAACCCTAAATAAGTGAATAAGCAGCAGCTGCTCCAAAGGATGTGGCTTCATTGGCAAAGGCATCCACTGACTTGCCTTTAGATGGTAAGAGGTGCCATTCACTCCTAACTTCCCCATGGTAGCTGGGGAGAGCTGCAAACGGGGAAGCTGAAAACAAAGCCATCGAGAGGCTTCCTGGACGGCACTATGATAAAACTGATTATGATGTTCTGCAGGATAATTTACTTGCTTCAAGTGCATTATTAATGAAATTAATATTCATAATTATGAAATGCCCAGGGAACACAGAACATAAACAGTGTTCTGATTGACTCTCCGTAATTGTCAAGCTCATGCTAACAATGCTCAGAAAATGAAAAGGCTCTGGCATTTTCCTTTCATTTTACTTAAGAATGCCATGTCCTTACAGCAATCCAATGCTGTAGACAGTGTTCATTTTGTGGATTATGTCACCTTGAAGTGCCATTCCTCATGGCATCCCTGGCAGAGTACTCAGAGGACGCCTGTCAGATATCATTGCTTAATTAAATAGGCTTTTCAAGTAGGAGCCTTTGTAAACAATGCCGTCCTCCTCTCATCCTCCTCTCATCCTCCTCCTCATCTCTTCCTGAATTCACTTGTGCTGCTGGTCCTTTTAGGAGACACAATATATTGAAGGAACTGTGTTCTGTTTGCTACCAGTTTGTCCTCTAAAGAGAAGGCTTTTTAAAGTCAATCAACTCAATTCTATGAAGTAGCTTCCCTTTTTGTAGCGGTGAGACAAAAAGTCTTAGCAGCTTTCCTGCTGTAGGAACTGCTCCATCCTTTTAATGATTACTTTTCTATAAGTAATAAAAGCACTGTCATGCTTACCAGAGTATTGCAAACTGCAATAAGCTATAGATGTGTATTTCTTGGGCTACAACAATAAAAAATCCCTAAACTCCCCTTTGCAAGTATCTGAAGAAATTAAACTAGGATAAGAGGAAAACAGATAACAGACCTCAATCACATTTCACAGTTTGCATCTTATCTTGATGCTCTATGTTGGATTTTCAAAAGAATGTATGGCATTCTGGTTGCAGATCTTGAGTACTTTACACATCTGGGAATAGAAAACAGACAAAGCAAGAGAGTGCATTGGTGTGGATGGAGTCAAAGCAAGTTAAACACAAATTTGTAATTTTGACTGTAGTCAGAGGTAGCACAAACTCTCTGCAAAACTCACAAAATGTGATTATATTTAGTTCTGACTGAGACTACTTAAAGCTATAGTTTAACTTCACAATTTCATCAGAAAGTATCAAAAATCAATTGACCATAGATGTTAGGGTCTTTCAGTCCATCAACATGGAATGTCTTTCCACTCATTTTGTTTTTATTCAATTTCTTTTAGCAATGTTTTGTAGTTTTCTGTGTACAGGTCCTTTACATCCTTGGTTAAATTTATTCCTAGGTATTTGTTTCTTTTAGTTGCTCTTGAAAATGTACTTTTTTCTGGATTTCTTCCTCAGACTTTCTATTACTAGTAAATAGAAACACTACTGATTTTTGTGTGTTGATCTTGAATCCTGCTGCTTTGTTGAACTTATTAGTTCCAATAGCTTTGTTGTAGATTTTTCAGGACTTGCTATATATAGGATCTTACCACCAGCAAATAGTGAGTTTTACTTCATCCTTTCTGATTTGGATGCCTTTAATTTCTTTTGCTTGCCTAAATGCTTTAGCTAGAACTTCTAGCACAATATTGAATAACAGTGGTAAAAGTGGGCATCCTTGTCTTCTTCCAGATCTTAAAAGGGAAAGCTTTCATTCTTGCACCGTTGAGTATATTAGCTGTGGGTTTTTTTTATATATGCCATTTATCATGTTGAGGAAGTTTTTTTTTTTATTTTGAGGAGTCCAATTTTCAATTTTTCTTTTTATGAATCATTCTCTTGAAATCAAGGTTAAGAACTGCTCTCCTAGATCTGGATCCTGAAGACTTTCTATGTCTTTTTTCCTAAGTATTTCATAATTTTACATTTTAAATTTGAATTTGCAATCCATTTTGACTAATATTTGTATCAGTTGCTAGGTCTAAAACGTGCCTCATTTTTTTCCACAGGATGATGCATCATTTTAGCATCACTTGTAGAAAATACTAGGCTTTCTCCATTGACTTACTTTTGAACCTTTGTCAAAACTCTGGGAAACAGATGTGGCTCAAGCAGTTGGGCACCCACCTACCACCTGGGAGGTCCTGGGTTCGGTTCCCAGTGCCTCCTAAAGAAGACAAGCAAGACAGTGAGCTGATGAGACAGGCCAGCATGGTGAGCTGATGCAATGAGATGATGCAATGAGTAGACACAATGAGGAAATACAATGAAAGACACAATAGGCAGGGATAGGATATGGCTCAAGCTATTGGGTGCTTCCCTCCCACATGGGTATAAAAGACCTTAACCAAAAGGGGGAAATGGTAAATACAAATGAGTTTTTATGGCTAAGAGATTTCAGTGTGAGTTAGGAGGTCATTCCAGAGGTTATGCTTATGCACGTCTCAGCAGGATCTCATTGACTGCCCCAGTAAATAGTGCTTCCAATAGCAGGGCTCATGAGGGCTCTAGGGACATCCAGATACTATAGGCAGGGCAGACAGCTCAGGAATTCAGCACCCTGCCAGTGGGCCTTGCCTTGGAATTTATGCTCCCCAGTGTGACAGAGTTGGACTCATTTGTGGTTTCCCTACACATGGCTCTTCTGCCCCTTCTATTTGAACCTATAGTTAGTACTAGATTTGATAGGTGTATGTCCAAGAGACTTAAATCTTTGGTCCATCCATGTGCCAGTTGAGCCCTGAATCTCCACAGAGTTGCAACACCTACTCTCCAGTTCATTGGACTCATCCAGGACAGCTAACGAGGTGATGATGATGAACAGCTCCCATCCCAAGGAACAGAGAGATTCTGCAACTGCAAACTGCAAGCAAGATAGTTCCATCCATCTGCCCAATGGGATCTAAGCCCCCTCTCAATTAGAGGCAGAGTGGGCATCACCATCCCCAAATCCTCAGGATTGGGGTATGAACAATGGACTAAAGTAGACTTAGTATTATTCTACTATAGATTTATTGCTATTATAGCAATGGGAGAACTTGTATCATTGATATAAAGGCAGTGGACGCCAGAGGTTCTGAGGGGAGGGAGAGGGAAAACTAGGTGTAATATGGGGGCATTTTTGGGACATTGGAATTGTCCTGAATGACATTGCAATGACGGATACAGGCCATTATATATTTTGTCATAACTTACAAAATTGCATGGGACACAGTGTAAACTATAATGTAAACTATAATCCATGGTTAGTGGCAATACTTTAATACGTGCTCATCAGTTGTAAAAAATGTACCACACTAATGAAGGATGTTGTTAATGAAGGAAAGTGTGGGAGGGGGAAGGAGTGGGGCATATGGGAATCCCTTATATTTTTATCTAACATTTATGTAACTAAAGTTTCTTTAAAATAAATAAATAAATAAATAAATAAAATATACTTGTCTTTAAGTGTGTGGATCATACATCGTCAACCATATCATATTGTTATAATTTTTGCTTCAAACCTCAAATATGATTTAGGAACTCATGAGAAAAAGGATAGTGTATTATATTTACCCCTATTTGTGCCAACGCTGTTCATTTTTTTTTCCTTTCCAAAATTCCAAGCTGTATTCATTTCCTATTAAATATGACAAATTACCTCAAACTTAGTGGGTTAAAACAACACAATAAAAATTTATTATCTTACAGTTCTGGAAGTCAGAAATCCAAAATGGATCTTACAGAGCTAAAATCAAGGCATCAGCAAGCTTATGTTTCTTCTTGCCACTCTAGCTGACAGTCTGTTTCCTCAACTTTTCCAGCTTATAGAGAATGTCCACATTCTTGGGCTCATGACCCTCTGCCAGGAATCATATCACTCTGACCTCTGCTTCTGTCTTCCCATCTCTTTCTCTGCTCTGACATTTCTGCCTCCCTCTTTCACTGAAGAGGACATTGGGCCCACCTAGAAGATCCTGGATAATCTTGAGTTTCTTAACTTAATCACATTGGCAAATACCATTTTGGAGTTAAGGTAATATATCACAGGTACTGGTGATTAACACATGAGTATATTTGCAGGACCATTATTCTGCCTTCCACATAGGTCCTCTTCTATTTTAATTTCCTCTCTGTTTAGAGAACTCCCTTAGTCATTCTGTAAAGTGTAAGTTTTCTAGCAACCAGTTTTCTTGGTTTCCTTCATCTGATGCTGTCTTTATTTCTTCTTCTTTCCTGAAATATTTTTGCTGGATACAGTTTGTGGGTGACAGTTATTTTCATTAAGTATTTGAGAATTATTTGCCACTTCCTCCCTAGGCTTCATGGTTTCAGATTAGAAACTGGCTGTCATTCAAATTTGTTTTCCCCTCTAAGTAATGGGCCATTTCTCTCTGGCTGCATTTAAGATATTTTCTTTGTCTTTAGTTTTCAGAAGTGTAATTATGGTATGTCTTGGTTTGGATTTCTTTGGGCTTATCGTATTTGGGGTTTGGTTTTCTCAGTCTCTTTAATCTGTAGGTCTATGTCTTTCACCAAATTTGGGAAGCTTTCAGGCATTCTTTCTTGGAATACTTTTCCAGTACACTCCTGAAATTCTGATTATACAAATGTTATAGTTAAACAAATGATTTTACAAAATAACGATGCAAATGTTTTTTCTTTGTTTTTCAGATCCCTGAGATTCTGTTCACTTATTTTAGCCTATTTTCTCTTTGTTCTTCAGATTGGGCAAATTCTATTGATCTGCCCTCAAATTATTGATTTTATCCTCTGTCATTTTGACTCTACTGTAGAGCCCATCCAGCAAATTTTCTATGTGTTATTGTATTTTTCAGTACTATAATTTCTGTTTTGTACATTTTATACATGTTCTACTTATTTGAAGAGATTTTCTATTGTATTCATTTTTTTCAATACAATTTGTAATGGTTATTGAAACCTTTTTATGATGGTTGCTTTAAAATTCTTGTCTGATAATTCCAACCTCTGATTCATCTTGGTGTTGGCATCTGTTTATTTTCTCTGTTTATTCAATTTGTGATTTTCCTGTTTCTTAGTGTGATTAATTATTTGCTAGTATATCTTGGACATTGTGGGCTTTATGTTAGGAGAATCTGGATCCTATTTAACCTTCTTTTTTGGCAGGCAGTACCCTTTTCAGGTGTAGCTTGAGGACTAGGTATGTGTGTGTTTAGCTTCCTGCTGGACCCCATGAACACCACCCCTACAAAAGTCAAGGACTTGAAGGTGACATCATCAACATGGTAACATAAGATATCCCCTGAAAAAAACCTCCTCAGAGATCCAGTAACTAAAAGGGCAAATCCCACTTCCTTAGAACTCTGGAAGATGGTAGATACAGGAGAAAGACTCCACAAATGCTGAACTGAAGAAAAATTATCTGGCAGGAAATTTCCACCCAGACCCACCAGTCCACTCCCTCTCCCTCACTCAGTCCCCATGCAGCCTGGTAGTTACTTAGAGACAGTGGCTGGATCCCTCCCACCAGAGACACAGACTATAGAGACATTCACAGCAGCAAGTTGGAATCCCACATATACCCAGGCATATCCAGGCACAAGGAACCAAGTCCACAGAGACCCAGGGAAGAACACAAGCCACTGAAGAATGCTGCATACAAAAGGGCCCCCAGGATGGATGGATGGATGGATGGATGGATGGAGGGAGGGAGGGAGGGAGGGAGGGAGAGAGGGAGGGAGAGAGAATGTGGTAAAATTGCAGCTAGGAAGTACTATACTTACTCAATCAAGTTTCTGTTGGGCCACCTAGTTGCAAAAAAGACTTTTCTGGAGTGACCCACCTTTCTGGATTGACCCCATCTGGCTCCCTGAGGCAGGATATCCTAATGGGGAAGAAACTGGAAGTATAGCCAGTAATGGTGATATACAGCACTTGTGGGCAAATCTTAAGTGGTAGGAGGCTGTTTTAGTTTCATTCACTGATCAAGCAAATACTATAAAATAGACTGGCTTAAACTATGGGAGTTTTTTTGAGGCTGGGAAAATGTCTGAATCTAGGAAAGGTCAAGGTGATGCTCTCTCCACGAAGACTCTGGCATTCTGGGGCTGGCTGCCAGTGAACCTTGGCTCTTCTGTCACATGGCAAGGCACGTGGTGGTTTATCCTGGTCTTTCTCTTCTCTTCTTGGTTCTGTTAATGTAGCTTCTTGCTTCCTATAGTTTCTCCCTCTGTCTGAATTCCATCCCTCTTATAAAGGACACCAGTAATAAGATTAAGACCCATCCTGGTTGAGTGGGTCATGTCTTAACTGAGGAAGCCTTATCAAAAGGTCCTATTTACAGTGGATTCACACCCACAAGAGTGGATTAAATTTAATAATTTGTTTCTCTGGGGTACAGACCACCACAGTGTCTCAGAAGAATTCAGCTGTCCTGGTGGAGTAGAGGTGACTGCATTTTCAGTCAAACTCCCAATATGGTAAACCACTATAGGCATGTAGGCATTACCATCCAAATCAATTTTCATGTCAAAGTCTGAGGAGTAAATCCTTCAATTTAGGACCTGAGTCTCCCTGGGAGTCTGTATCTTGCTTTCAGAAGTGTGGATAGTCTTTTTCATTTATGTGTCTCCAACAACTTGTGAGGCTGAATGAACTAGTGAGAATTTTTAAATGGATATTCATTTATAGTACATACATTATCTCTAAATTGCTTTCTATATTTTAGACACATATTTATCTTTATATACATTATGAGTGATTCATATGCACTTATGATCCAGTACTCAGAAAGATAAAAACTCAAACACCTATGTGTGTTAAATAAAATTCCACTGAATGTGTCTTATAAAATCTTATCTTAAACTTCTAACTCTTGTACTGTTCTACCAGTTATCACCTCTTCAGGCATAACTGACTTAGTGTTCCCATGTACCTCTCTGATTTTTTTGTGGCAGACATCATCTTTTGAGTGTTTTCACAGCACAAAACAAAAAGCAAATGGTCACAGAAGCTCTGCTTGAGGTGAAGCTTGGAGGTTACAGTACTTTCTTACTACTGACCTGTGACTTCACTATGTGATTCTGGTTTCTTATCTTCAAGTTTATTAATTTGAATAATAATGAATGGTTTTAGAGAATTTTGTGAAAAATTAAAACATGTAATTTAGGAAACTTTTGTATTAAAATAGTTGCATCCAATCCAATTAATATATTAAATGATGCTCAACATCATTAGTCAAAAGGAATGCAAATTCAAATTATAATGAGATGCCACTTCAGTACTACCAGAATAATTATAATTAAAAGGATTGATAATACCAAGTGTTAGCAAAGATGTAGAGTAGCTGGTTGGAGGGTAAATTGATAAAATCACTTTGTAAAACTGTTTGACAACAACTAGTAAAGCTATAAAACAAATATCCTATTGTATAGCAATTCCACTCTTGGGTATATATACATCTGTAATGTCTACAAATGTGCACCAATTAACTCTTCTGCCATGTCATTTTCTCTGTGAGTCCCCCCCACCAAGGAGGCAGGGACTGAATGTCCTACTGACATGGCCCATCATAAGTGAAACCTCTGAATCCAATATAATCTAATATGCTCAGAAGGACAGACCAGTTTACAAATATAATCCAATATCTATTTTTGGAATTCATAAACAATATCAAATTGCTACACTCCACCCTCTGAATTCCAAAAAGATGTTACAATATTAAAAAAATAAATAAATCAGTACAATGCTAAATACAGAAACATATCACAATCAGTTTAAAGAAATACTGTTTGTCTTGGGGCAAAGGCCTGTCTGGCTGTAGACCTCTGAAACTTACAAAACCATTTAACTGCTTCCAATACACAAATGGACAGACAAAGAATAAACATTTTCATTACCATAAGGAGAATTTTAGAGGGAAACATGAGTCACAGGTCCTGTACAATTCAGTAAACCTGCAGGGCATCCTCCATTCGATTTCAAAGTCTGGGAGTCATTCTTAAGATGATGATTTCTTCTCCCTGGGGCCACATGGGGACCCACCCTTTCCACAGGCTTGCCCAATGGCCATTTTCTTGGTTCCACCCTCATCAAGCATCAAGCTCCAGACCTCACCCTCCAAGAGCATTAGGGTGATTGCCACACTTTACCCAATCTTTGGATTAGTCTTAACACCCCCTATTACAGTGAAGTGAAGACAATATACTCCCTAACCTTTGGTATACAGGCTCAACCTTCTCAAAGCAACTAGATGATGACCTGGCCTTTCCTAATCCATGGGGGACAGGTCCACCCCTCTCAGATCTATGGGGTGTTGACTTTAACCTCCCTAATCCCCAGGGATTGTGCTCCACTCTCTCTGTACCCTGGGGTGGCAAAACTCTCCCCAAACATTGGGCGGGAACATCCACCCTCTTCAACTGCTGGGGCAAATTCACCCTCTCTGTACACATGAATGGGGTTCTTCTCTTGGCCCAAGGTGATGTCTTAATTCTTTCAGCCATTTCCCCTTCAGTCTTTCCCTTCTATGTCCCTTTAATTCCAGGCTGACAGCAATTTTGTTCATACAGCTGTCTCAAAAAGTTTGTTGGTTTACCATGCAGGAAGCAGGGGTCCAAGCCATCAAACAACAAGACTTTTCACAAGTCCTTCCTAGATAACTGCATTTCCAATCCTGATTTACAAGTTCCAAGTTTAGGTAAGTCCTCAAATGGGGCACTATCATTCAGGAGCTTAATTTCCAGAGGCTTGGAATTTCTGGAATCAGTTTCTGGTTTCTTTGTGCCCGAGAGTTCACTCCTCAGCTTATCTCTCTCATCTAGCATTTTGCTATAAGCTGTAAGGAGAAACCAAGCTGCATTCTTCAAGTTTACTTTGGAAAGTTCTTCAGCTAAATGCCCAAGCTTGCCATTTTCAAATTCTGTCTTCCATAAAACTTCAGGAGTCAATCTTGCTAAGTTCTCTGCAACTTTAAAACATGGATCACCTTTCCTCCAATTTCCAGTAATAGTTTTATCATTTACTTCTAAGACATCATAAAAAGTCTCTTTAACGTCTATATTACTAACAGTCTCTTCAAAACAAGCTAGGCCTTTTCTATCAAGTATCTCACAATTCCTCCAAAAAATACCCCTTACCCATTTATAAAACTGTTCCAGCATTTTGGTAATTGCAAAAGCATGAGCCCACTCTGCAGTACCAAATTCTGTATTAGTCAGCCAAAGGGGTGCTAATGCAAAATACCAGAAATCTGTTGGCTTTTATAAAGGGTATTTATTTGAGGTTGAAGCTTAAAGTTACCAGGCCATAAAGCATAATTTGCTTCCCTCACCAAAGTCTGTTGCCATGTGTTGGAGCAAGATGGCTACCGATGTCTGCCAAGGGTTCAGGCTTCCTGCATTCTTCTTCTCAGGGCTCATTTCTCTTCAGTCTCAGCTGCTTTGCTTTCTCCACAAGGCCAGCTGTAGACTATCAGGCAAACAGCTGGTCTCTCTTCCCGAGGCCTCTGCCTGTGTTCAATGGAGCCTTCTCTCCTTCCTCACATATCTGCTTCTCTGTGTGTTTACTTCCCGGGCTCCAGGATCAAAACTCCAATTAATTTTTCTGCCATGTCATTTTCTCTGTGAGTGCCTGCCCACCAAGGAGGCAGGGACACAGCGTCCTACTGATGTGGGCCAATCAAAGCCTTAATCATAACTTAATCAAGTAAAAGTGAAAACTCTGAATCCAATATAATCTAATATGCCCAGAGGGAGAGGCCAATTTACAAACATAATTCAATATCTATTTTTGGAATTCGTAAATAATATAAAACTGCTACAGAAGGGGACAGCTCCCATTTCCAAGCGATATTTCATATGGTATCATTTTCCACCTGGGCTGGACTGTCCTAAAAAGGCACACAAGGCAGGAAGACCACCAACACATCAGATGAAGTATTGCATTTTGCTCTTATAAAGTTTTGCACAATCCTCTGTGAGTGACAGAAAGTCATACAGGGAATTAATTCCCAGGGATTAAACTGAAGTCATGGGTTTTATTTGTCTTTGGAAACTTCAGAATACTTTTTTCAGCACTGCCTTTCTGATTTCTGAAATGGAGCAAGCTTTCATTCCCTCAGGACAATTTCTGCACCAAAGAACATTTTTTACTATCATTTTTCTTTGGAGAAATGCCTGTCCCTCACATGGTAACCTTGACATATGTCACCTCTCCCAATTAAAAGACCCTGCCAAAAGCCAGGTATCACTTTCAGCACTGTAGTGGCTAAAACAAGGTAAAATATGGAGGAAGATTCTTCAATTCAGTAGAAGCAGTAGAGCCAGGAAATGAATTGGATTCCTTTAAGATGACTCTTACAGATAAACAGACTTATTGAGAGTTATTCATTAGCAACAAACTGTAATCTGTGCCAACAATAAGACACTCTTCAGTCATTTATTTCAGCATAAGAAATATCCATAGGAAAAAAATGCAGTTTTGAATATTAAAGATGCAAATATTGAAGCAGAACTTGGGCATTTTTTGCACAATTTTGGGCAATACATTTGATTTAATAAAAGAATGGTGGCTGTTTTACACTGGACAGTAAGTTTATGGTCAGGAAAGAAGAAATGATGTTTATTTAAAGAACACTAAGGTTAACATATTTCTACAAAGTTCATAGTGTTGATTTAAATACCAATTGCTTCGAACTATTGGTAGAGAGAGGTTGGGAGATGCTGGTTGGGATTTCTGAAGACCCTGTGTAGGACAGGGTCACTACCAGACATAAAGAGATGCTGACATCAAATGATGGAGAATCTCTGAGATCCATATTTGAGAGGCTCATCACTGCATAGAGTGCCCTTCGCCTTGACCATATTGGGCTTATTCTCATGCCCTTACACTTTAGAATTTATTTTGGCTATTCACAGGATGGAGGCAGACATCCACAGGTGTCTGAATCATGCTTAAATGTGCATTACCTCAGAGTGGAGAGGTTAACAGTGCCCAGTCCTTTTTGACTTTTGAAGTAAATGGATGACATGGGGGCTGGAGGAGAGCAAAAGCACCTGAGCTATGTTTTTACTCTGAGTTAATTAAAGGAATATGAAGACAGACTTCCTTTTCTGGGATGATGGATTAAAGTTACTTTTCCCTACTCCTCCTACTAAGTACAAATAACATTCTTATAAAATTCTGAAAGATAAAAAGAAGGCAGACCAACTAGGAACCTCAGGTTCCAAGGAAAAACAAAGTGGTGAGTTCTCTGTATTTTTTTTTTTAATTTTGCCACATATACACAACAAATGGAGCTATAGAAACTGGCACCTGGAAACACCAATGGACACAGGCAAAAAAAAAAAAATGTCCCAAGAAAAGCCTCTCTCTTGAGTGAAAGAGCAAGGAAAAGTTGAGTCTAGCAGACAGCAAATTTGTAGACAATAGCCATTCTACTCCAGCCAAACACGACAGAAAAATTGTGACCCCTTCCTCCCCCTGGGGAACCTAGACATTCACACTCACCAGTCTGTAAAGAGGTGTCAGTATCAGGCAAGACCCAGTAGGGATGTAGGAAGGTAGGGCTTTCATGTTCATCCCCATTGGGTGATAACAGCCTGCCAGCATGTCAACAAGATCATATGGAGGGCCTGGGCTTCCAGCCACACCCTGCAGTAGCAAGATTTCCCTCCCCTTCCCAACTGTGGATATCAGAGGAGGGCTAGTGGAGAATCAGGACTTTCACCACTGCTTGTGGCCCTCGCCACTCTATTTCAACATGATTTTGGAAGTTCTGGCCACTTTAATAAGACAAGTAAAGGATATACAAGGCATATAGAAGGGAAAGGAAGAAATAAAATGTTCTCTATGCATATGACATTTCCTATTTAGAAAATCTCAAGGAAAAAAAAACAAAAAAGTCCTAGAACTAATTAGTGAGTTCAGGATACAGGATAAACATACAAAAATCAATTGTATTTCTATAGACTATCAATGAACATGTGGAAACCTAAAATAAAAATAAATTACCATTCACAACTACTCTAAAAACAAAGTGCTTATATGTAAATCTAGAAAAACTAGTACATGTATTGGATTTTGAAAAGTATAAATGAAAAAATTAAAGAAATACAAATAAATGGATATCATATGTTCATAGATTAGAAGTCTCAACATGTCAATTCTCCTCAAATTAATACACTCACTCCTCTAATATTATTTCCTGCAATTCATTCCCAAATAAACTACCTGCCCTCAAATTCCGATCTAAGGGTTTTAAAATAAGAAGGAACAGTGGACATACATAACCAAATGGCCTGTCTTCAGGGATGGAATGATGGAGCTGAACAGTAGAGATCAAGGATAAGAGTGATAAGTAGGAGCCATAAGAAAGCTTCAAGTCTACACTGGACCCGGTAGAGTCAAGGTGCAGAGCATGGCTACGGCTTGAGCCCTGAAGGAAGATCTGATCTGTGCAGAGTATGAGTGAACCATCTTTGGAGAAGAGGGACCAAAGTCCTGAGCCAGATCATGGAGTGAAATCAGTAAGAGACCCGCTGACTAAGACTTGGAATCTTAGCAGATGGGAACACAAAGGGAGAAGAGCCCTGCTTGCTGCCTGGAGACATAGTATTTCCCACCGGTGATCAGTGACTTGGAGCCTACTAGGAGACCTACTAATAGGTCGTTTGAATAATTGCTGACTCATTTATGCATGAGGATGCAGCCTTACTCACAAGTTAGATCACTGGCTAATGTTTGGCTACAGATTATGAAAGTGCTTCTTACAGGAGGAAAGAAATGCCCCTTTGTAGATATAATTTTAAAATAAGGTTTAAATCTCTATAAAACACAATATCATAAGGCTTCAAAATAGAGTACTTCAGACTTTTACTCAGGAACATGTTAATTTATGAGCAAAGATATAAAGATTCAACAATCTGATATTCAGTGAGAATCTGTTACCTCTGGCAGAGAAGGGCATAAATTACTTAACTAATCCTAAAATGTAGAGACCAGGGCTTGTTGCAGTGATGGCTGATGAGAAACCAGTTCCAATTGCCTTAAATAATTGAATTGCAAAGCTTTACATAACTCTTTAAATGCAACTCCTGAAACAGAAGAGAAAAAAAAAAACTTTAGCAACTAATTATAAACCTATGTGTTTAAATATTTATAACTGAAAACTACATAGCAATTTTCACTTGAAAGTGGTTGGATTTTCCTTGATTAATTTAATTGGCAAAACTGTAATGAGAGTGCAGTTAAGCATTAACTTGAAGACACTGGTAAAAATCGCACACTATGTTCTTTTTTTGATACAGCCCCTCTGTTCTACAAATTTAGTAATAACGGGTAGAATATAAAATTAAAAAATAAAAAAGACTTAGACAAGATAAACATCTCCACAGACTGGAAACAAAATGGAAAGTTGGAGTATTTAGTGAGGCTGATGTTCCATATTTCAGAGCAGATAGTAGAAGCTGCAAGTTCATATGCTATGGATAAAGAAGTCTAGAAAGAAGTTCTTCCATATGAAATGAGGAAATGGAGTCTGACTTACTATTTAAATCTAGGGACTAAATTCACAACAAGTAGGGAGAAAAACTTACTGACAACTGCTGCCTGGGGCTACAGCTTTTATGGACCTGCCAAGTAATGTAAACCTGAGGATAGTGACACAGCCTCAGGACAGGGCTGCCTGAGGCTCACTAACCAGGCAGTGATAACCTGGATAACCTTCACATCCTTACCAAGAGGAAGGCCCAAGCCTTCATTACAAGACCTGCATATCAACCAAAGGCACCTTGACAATTCATGGAAGTAAACTCATTTCTTGTCAGGAAGGAATGACCCCAGAACATGAAAGAAAGAGAAAACAATGCAAAGCAAAAAAGTGCCCCCTTAAATAAGCCATGATTCTAAACTACATGAAGAAATATAATGCTAAGAAAGACTGCCAACAAAATAAAGATCAGAACAGAGATTACCCCCGATGATATTAATTTTATGGAAGAGTTTGACAAATGTTTTATGATAAGCATGGTTGAGACACAGAGAGATGAAGACACAACATTCAAAAAAGAGCAAGAAAAATATTAAATAAGAAGTTATGTATAAAAACAAGGTGGATATGAAAAATAATCAAATTGAAATATAATATCATTAACTTAAATAAAATCAATACATAAGATAAATTCTCTGAAAAAGCACTTCTGAAAAGAATGTTTCTCCTTGGATAATAATAATGAACACTTCACCTATCACACAGCTCAGCGGTAAATGTGGTAAAATATATGAATGAGCAGTTATGATACCTAGAAATTCAATTGAAAGGCTCTAACATACATCTCTTGGGATCTCTGTTCTCGAATATAGAGAATAAAGGCAATGGCAATGAAGGACTATTTGATAAGTTATTAGCTGAGAGTTTTCTGGCATTTAAGAAAGACATAAGAATTCAAATTGATAGTATACTTAGAGTACAAAGCAGAATACTATTAATAATATCATAAATCCATTGCTAGATACATAATAGAGAAATTTAATGAAATCCAGGATAAAAGGAAAATTCTTAAAAGCTACAAAATAGAACAGTCAGTTAACCTTAAAGTGAAGACAGTTTGACAAACAGCAGATTCCTCATTATCAACAGAGAAAATGTGGTAATAGCTTCGAGGTGCTGTTGGGGGAGGGGAGTTTTGAACCTGGAATTATTCACCCAGCAAAAGTGTAATTCAAAAGTAAGGGCAAAATGAAGACATTTTTGGATATAAAGAGACTAAAAGAAGTTACCACAAATAGACTTACAAGATTGACTTCAGTTAGAAGAATGAATGTCATTTTTTAAATCCCCACCAGCATATTTCAATAAGGTATTTACAAAGATGTTGTATAGAGCCCAAAACTTTACTCAGGCTCTTTAAAGCCTTAGAGTGCCTCTTTCCCTGTCCTTTCCCAGGAGTAAATATCCCCACCTTGTCCAGTCTACTCTCCAGGACTTGTGCCTGCTGTAGTTGGCTCAACAGGGGCAGGACCCCTGAGTGTTGAACCCTGACTTGAGAAGCAGGATCTAGATTTTTTTCTCTCTAACAAATTGTGAGTTTGAAGTTTTCTTTGGATCCCGGAAAAGATCATGTTTTTGAAGGTAATCCATTCCTGTGGGTGTGGGACCCTTTGAATTGTATTCAGTTGTGGGACTCTTTGATTGGATTGTATTCAGTTGTGGGACCCTTTGATTGGATTGTATTCAGTTGTGGGACCCTTTGATTGGATTGCTTCAGTGAGGCATGACCCAGGATGGGTCTTGGTCCTCTTGCTCGAGTCTTTATAAATGGAGGACTGAAAGCAGAGACACACAGGAAAAAAGTGACAGAGACACTGAAAGAAGGCTCCCTGGAATCAGCAGAGCACAGAGGCATGGAAAGAGGACCCCAAAAGGCTAGGCCCACAGAACAGCTCAAGGCTGAAGGGATGAGGCCTGGAGGAGAGGGGAGAGATGAGTTGACTGGCATTGTGCCCTGCCATGTATTTGATCACCCACAGCTGTAGCTCCAAGATAAGGCATTTTTAGATGCTGCTGCCATGTGCCTGACTGCCCACAGCTGCAACCAACTTGGTGAGACAACATCTCTTGATGATGCCTTGATTTTGATACTTTAACAACCTCAGAACTGCAAACTTTTAACCTAATAAATTCCCATTATAAAAGCCAACAATTGTATATAGGTTGGGCAGCATTTAGCAAACTAAAACACCAGTTTCTTCTCAGTTCACCACTGCCTCTTTTTCTTTCCTACAGCTGTACTTTAAATGTTTCTGTTCTTCAAAATTGTATCCATGCTCCTCTTATTTAATATTTTGCCTTAACGTGTGATCCTTGTAATCACCTGAGTGCTTATTAAAATGTAGATTCATATATCTAGTCCCAAATATATTGAATCAGAACAATGGAGATTAAAGCCTATAAATCTGCGTTTTTAGCAGGCAACTGAGATAATTCCAATGCACAATAGAGTTTGGAAACCACTGCTTTTATAAGCTTTTTCTAAGTGTTACCATGTATAACTTTGTCACAAAATTTATCTCAAAATCAAACCCCTGTTCTAAATTCCAAGTGACTATATATCTGCCTAACTGCCAATTTCCATATAAACAACCTCTATTCACCTAAAGTTAGTGCGTCCAAACTTGAATCTATTTTTCCTCCTTTATTCCATGTAATTTCTGAACTAAGAATGGGAGTCATCTAAAGTTCCTCTGTTCCCAACTTTCTTCCCATGTAGTCTGCAAGTCCTTAATCCATCATCTCTCTTCATCCCTACTGTAGCTTCCTTACTTTAGATCATTATCATCTCTTTTCAGCCCTCTTAGGTTGGCTTAACTAAGCAGTTGTCCTGGGGAGTTTTTCAAATTCCTGTGCCTGGGCTTGACCAAAGACCAGTTAGAATGTCTGAAGGCAGGACCTGGGCATTAAAATTTATGAAAATCTTCCCAGATGATTCTAATGGACAGCAGGGTTCCATCCTACTTGATGATAGCGTTCTAAATCTAATCTATTGAGATCATTTCCCAAATTTAAAGTCTTCCTTGCTTCCCCATGGGCAAAAGGTTAACATTTGAATTCTTATTGTAAAATACAATCAACTTTCCTGACTACTTTATCTTGCCTGCCTCTCCAGATACATTTTTTCACTCCCGGTTTTAGTTTACCACACAGCTGCCAATGCAATATACCAGAAATGTGTTGGCTTTTATAAAGGGAATTTATTTGGGGTAAAAGCTTACAGTTCTGAGGCCTTGAAATGTCCAAATCAAGGCACCATCAAATAAGCTTTCTCACCAAGGTCGTCTGCTAGCAGATCCTGGAGTCCTGCCACTTGGCAAAGCCAGATGGCTGCAGGTCTCTGCCTTCTCCTCCAGGCTGCGTTCTCCTCAAGCTCAACTTGGATGATCAAGCACATGGCAAGGCTTATCTCTTCAGCTTTGAGATGCTCCATAAGCCTAGCCTCTTGGGGGCTTCATAGCTTCAACTTCAGCTGCTAGTGATCCTTGGGTCCACTTTCACATGGCAGGGTAAAAACGGCATCTTTCTTTCTTTCTGTGTATTTCTGCTTTCAGTTCTCAGTTTATATATGACCCCAGCAAGAGGGCAGAGACTTAACCTGGATCATGCCTCTCTGACATAATCCAATCAAATGCCCTAAAGTGATCTAATCAAGATCCCTAATATCAAGGGTTCTTAACAAGGGGTCTGTGAGCTTGAATTGAAATTCAAAAAAACATTATTCTTGAGTGGACGTGTTGGTGTGGGTGTGATATATTTATTTAAAAATTCACAGTATAGTGTGGACTTATTAAGGGATCACCTGACTGGCAAAGTGATCTGTGGAACAAAAAAAGTTAAGAACCCCTGCCTTAACTTAATCTAATACAATCAAAGCCCTCCCCCCCCCCACAGGAATGGATTAGTTTAAGAACATGATCTTTTCTGGGATTCACCAAAAACTTCAAACTGTCACACTCTTGAAACAATTTACCTTGCGCTCCACCCACTGCTCTCCAGTTCCTGTACATGCCATGTTCTGTCAACATTTCTATTCATTTGCACTTGTTCCTCCCAATCTGAGATATTTTACTCCCTTTCTTTCTACACCTGGAAAAGTATCACTCTTTTAATATCCTGGTCAAATGTAACCTCCTCCTTGAAGCTTTTTTTCTCATTACCCAGCTAGGACCTCCACCTCTATGTTACCACATCAAGGTCTCAATCACAGTACATTTCACACGTCTTGGAAACAACCTACTTACATATGTCTTCCCCACCAATCAAGAAACACTTGCAGGAAAGGTCTAATCAGAGCTTAGTTGTCTTTATATCTCAAGATTGAGTAAAGAACCTTGCTGAGAGTAGTACTCAGCATCTGTATAATAAATTAAGCCTAATCACATGAGTGAATTGATAGACAGTTGAACAAAATTCAGTCTACCATTAAGTTCCAAATCATCATATTAATTTTTTAAAGTATGTGTCAGCTTCATGCAAAACTTCCTGATTTTCAGAAAAATCTTATTTTCCATTCTGGAGGAAATTCATATACCAATAAACAGATTGTGCTACTCACTTAAGAAAATTCAAATTCTCTTAATGCTTTTTCATATTCCTTTGTCAATATGACACCATGAATGTCAACACAATGTGTTAGCATAGTCCTTGTCCACTGAAAGAAACCGGATGCAGTTTCCATTCATTGTTGCACATTTTTCTAGCTACACCTGCTCTTCCCCAAGTTATTGCTCTAGTTTCTGAACTGATTTGATGCCCTCTGGTTTTATGAGCCACTGATATTCACAAGTATAGACTAAAAAATAGTGGAAAGTATAAAATGCAGTAGATTCATTTCCCTGAATCCTTTCCCAACACCTTTGAATTCTTAGAGTAAAATAAAATATAACAAAGTGTAGTGTTGCTTGCAAATCTTAGGAGGTTTTATACTGCTCCATAGGATTTCCTAAGAGCTAGAACCATATGTGTTTCTATCCTCTGTATAAAAATGGACATTTGAGGGCAATGTTTATATAAGAAATTTTAAAAAGAAAACCTGCCAAAGGAGCATTTTAAACTCCTGATTTTAAACATCTTTAAATATTAAAGTAATATACCAATGATGGGAGGAGAGAATTTGACAACAAGAACTTTTCCCTTGAATTGGCAAAGTTTGTCCCAGACTTCCCCTTATTTCTTCTTGACAGTTTTGGTACCTTATAACATAAATCCATAAATCCCAATGATTCATATATTTCTTTATATCTAGTTCCATTGGGATATTTATCATTGGCAGATATATATTAAAATTATAAACTAGGGAAAATATAAACCCTAAATATTCTAAAACAAAAGAGATTGAGGATTATTTGTTATATGGTTCTGATAATGGATTGGACTTTGGGAAAGCATATGAGAGTAAATAGTACTTAGAATAGCTGGTAGTTCAAATTTCTTTCAGTGAAGAGGGGAGTCCAGAATTGTCCACCACTTCTAATAGAAGTTCCCAACAGTTGGAATTATGGTATTACTTTCCCTTTTCTCTCCTTTACTGAAGGGAGAGAAACTTTATATTGAAGTTGACCACATTTCCTTGCATCAGTCATCCTAGTGGACTGCTCTGGGATTACAAATGACTGGTCCATGTTACCTTTAGAAAAGAGCAAAGAATTTGAAAATACTGTATATTGAGAATGTCACAATAGTGTGATGATTGTTTATTCATCTTCTTGAAAATACCTAGTATATGTGTAATAAAATTCCTTTTACAACATTTACATCACAACCAATTAAACTACCTAACTGGTCTGTGCTCTTTTCAGTGCAACCTCATTGAAAAGGGATTCATCATCTCTTGTGTATATACAAATTACTCACTGCTATATGCATAGAAGGGCTCAATGGCGTTAGATTAAAATCAAAGAACACCAATGCTGAAAAATCAAACAGAATATATTGCTCTCCAGGCAATGAAGAACTAGGCAGATCACTCAAGAGACAAGTTCAGAGGGTCTCACCAAGTTGAAAGTGGAAAGATGAAATATAGTTTAGAAATAGGAAGATTTGCCCAAATTAATATTCTGAAGGGCATGGTTTGAATGGATAAGGAGAGAATTGTAAAGTTTCTTTTAGGATTGCCCAGTTCACTGGTTTGAATCCCAAAAGTGTGGGTACAGAGCTCATGCATTTAAATTAGCAGAGATAATCCCTTTAGACTTTCAGGGAAGACTGCAGGACTTTGGGCCAGGACTTTGTTTCAATGGGCTCTATACACAATACAATTTGGGTCATTATGGGTACATATACTGGTTGTCAAAAATAATTTGTTTATCAATGAATGCTCCTAGCTAAAGCAAAATAACAAAACATTCACAACTCTGCGCTATCCCTAGAAATCTTTGCCTCCATGAATAATCATTTCCGTGTTCAACATACTGCTGTGCTTTTCCATGTCCATGCTATATAGAGTAGCTTTATTTCCAGGCGATTTTGTACTTTGCTATGGGTCTTTGTATGGTTTACAACTGATCCTTTGTCTTCAATTTATTTCCACATTCTGTTCTCTCTGGACCCCTATATAAATCTCTCCCAGACAGGCATTATAAATGAAAATGATGTCAAATACCCAGAAAGTGTGCCCTGAGGGCACACCTTCTTGTCTACTGGATTAAGGCTAGAATTTCATTTTTACTTCCATATCCTTGTCTTGACTCCCACCTTGTCCTGTTGTAGTCAAGGGTGTTCAGACTTACTTATTTGTCTCTCCCATTTTTATAGAGAAAATTAAACTAAATACCCACAATGGTGAAATATTTTGCCACTGGTCATCCTTTCTATAGGCAGTTTGTCTATCGAAGAGCTGTTTAAACACCACAACAAATACTTTTGGCACATAGGTGGTATGTAGAGGTAGGGTTTATACTCTTTGGCTTAATAAAAGTTTTGATACATCAAGAATCTTAATGGAGTCTCTAATAGTCATACCATCCTTGGGTATGATAAAGGTTTAGGATGCTGCCATCTTCTTAATGTGCCACCTCTCCTCCTAAAGGAGCATGGGAGTGCTGGGAGTAGACCACTGTGCAGTATAAAGAAGCAATGAAAACTGGAACGTGATGCCAGGAGGAGAAATAAAAATCAAAAGCCAGATGGGATATCCAGGAGTCAGTCAGAAAAGGCTATTTTGAGAAAAGAATGCCTAAGGGCAACAAAGACATCAGAGACTCTAGACCAGAATGATTATTTGAATCCCATGTATATGTGAATGTGGGAATGGATGAGTTGGTTGGAAGGGTCCATTCTGAGAGAATTGCTCGAACCACTGAGGCAGAGCTGTGGGCTCATTTTATACTGTGCTTGTAGCCCAGCTGGGGAAAAGCTGGGCACGGCAAAGACCCAATCTAGGCAGAGTATTCTTCATTCCTACTTTATTTGTATTGAGAATGATGCTTTTGATAAATGTACTTAAATCTGTGGTAATGTCCTGGCAATTGCTTTTATTGTTTCCAGAAAGGATAGTAGGTGGATAAAGTATTGACCTAGTAATGGAGAGAGAGAGAGAGAGTTTCCAGGCTTGCCTCTAGTACTAGAGTGGGACTTTAGATGTATATGCTAAGTTCACTTCAGATAAAAAGACACTTAATGAAAGCTATGCATGAGGAAGAGCGTGAGGTAAAGTGGTAGAAACAAAGATTATGATAAAGTCTATGTCTTCTAAGTTCAGAAATCTAGTGAAGGAATCATTTTTCCCCAAGTGATAAAGAGGTATAATGTGAGAAGGATTACAATAGTATATAAAGCACAGAGAGAAAGAGCTTAGTTTTTAAAATACAAAGTTAATTCAGACCCAAGATATCACACATCTAAAAATCTTACTGCTGGAAGAAGAATTTGAGCAGAGTTTTGAATGATGGATGTATTTGGCTGGGCAGGTATGACAGAGAAGTGTACTTTGGACAAAGTAAACTACACAAACAAAGTGACTGGGCAAGTTTCAGTGTGACCTAAATTCAAGTTGTTGAGGCAGATAAGGGCAAAGTAGGGTGGAGATAAGACCTAGAACTGAAAAGGGTCTGATGAAAACTTTAGATTTCAACCTGAGGAAGATGATCTATTTTCTAAGCAGTGAGAAAGTACTGGCAAACTTGAGAATATGACTGATATGAACAAATCTGTGAATGAATTAGAGGGTGAGAGGGTACAGCAATCCAGAGATGCTGTGTCTGAGCAGGGCAGGTAAAAAGTAACTCTATAGATGATGAATCAACAGAATTTGGCTAAAAGGCAGAAGATAGAAATGGAAGGTTTTGAACCACTTATTAAGTCCCTGGGTTTTAAACTATCCATGGAGGACTCAGTTTTATCTCATGTTTCAAGAATCACATTGGATAGAAGGGGTAAATGAGTGAGTGTCTACACTTAACTCTGCATATTACTGGATTTTTGTATACAATTTTCTTAGATAGAAGTTTCCTGCCCAATTCAAAGAGGAAAAAAATTGCGAATTTCTGTGCTAAATTAAGGGTTTGACTGAGTGATCTTCAGGGATGCTTTCAATGAAAATATTCTAATTATCATTTTATTTTCATGTTATATAAGAAGTCTCTGAAAGTATGTCAGCAAGGTGTCCCAGAGTCCCTATAGCAACCTTAAAAGACTTAATGTCACCTGGCATTTCCTGGCTGTCTTATTTAATCTGATACTGCAACGATCAAACTTGTAGCTTTGAATAAACAGAGGAGAAAAGACATTGTCCTGGTAGGAAATGTTGGATATGTCCTTAATTTTAACAGTGCTTTTCACTGGAAAAATACCGTCATCAATATCAATGAACGTTTATTGAGCATCTGCTACTATGAGTGCATGAACAAAAAGGATAGAAAGATTCAAAGTGCCTTAGGTTGTTTTGGAGAAATTTGAAGAAAGTAAAAGTAGACATTTGTAGGTATTATTAACCTGCTCTGTGCCATTATTGATCCATTACTGATCAAGGGCTGCTCCCAGGAGCACTAACTCACTGGCACTCAGAGCCTGCCCCCATCCTTCTAGGCCAAGCATGCCAGGAATACTCCTGTGGCCAGAGAAACCTTGAGGCAGAGAGCACAGGTGCTTGAAGCAGAAACCTCTGGTCTGTCGAGAATCACTGGGGGCCACGGGGAAATGGGCAAGGCACTGCCTTTAGTCTACTTGTGACTCCAAAATAGATTTGAACAAAGCTGTACTATTCTCTTAGGAGCCTAGAATTTCATTCACAATTTTTTGTCTCCTTGAGTTGCATCCCTCCCACTTTCAAATATTAAAGATTCATCTCATTCTAAGGGATATCTCTCAGAGATGTTATACATTTCTCTTTCTAAGAATGTATGATTTCACATAAAATTTGAAATATTTTTTAAATATTCACAACTTGAAATAGTTAATAGCATGTCTCCCAGTGGCTCATCTCCACTCCCCGCTCTGGCTGAGAAAAGTTAAATCCAAATGCTCTCCATTCTGGGCACTTTAATTTAAATTATTAGAGTGTTTCGGATAGAAGAGTGATCATGGTTCTCAGCAGGCTCAATATCAAGAGGCTTAAGATTATTTAAATATTATGCATTACCATAAACATAATCTAAAAGCAATTAGATCTCTAAGTAAATTCATGACAAAGGCAATTTTACTTTCCTAAGGAATTTGAGAGGTTTTATGAAGGGTTTGTAAGAAATATGCTCTGAGATTGACCCCCCCCCAATCTACAAGACAGCAAAGGAAAGAAGAGACAAATGATGTTATGACTCTATACTCAATGAAATATCTTTAGAGAGCCAGAAAAAGAGAAAGATTTATAGAGACTCTGAGAATTTTAGCGCATGTCCAGCCTTGGGATGGCAAACCCAAGGCATGTGTGCCTCCACTCCTCTCTACCCTAATCACAGCTGACATGATTGATCAATCCCAAAGATGTGTCCCAGAATTGTGCTTAACACCATGTGAGGAAGTTATGATTAATCGATTCATGGTGGTTCTTAAAGGCCATTCTTGGTCCAGTGTGGGGGTTGCCAATTTTTTTTCTGCAAAGAGTCAGAGAGAAAAGATTTTAGGCTTCGAGGTATATAGTCCCTGTCACAACTACTTAAATTTATTGTTGTTGTTTGAAAACGGTTACAGACAACACATAAACAAATAACTGTTGTATTCCCAGAAAACATTTTTCGTGGGCACTGAAATTTGAGTTTTATGTATTTTTCATGTGACACAATATTATTCTTCTTTTGATTTTTTTCAACCATTTAAAAATGTAAAAAGTCAGTCTTAGCTATTAGCCATTCAAAAACACAGATTGGAGGCTACATTTATCACATGGCCCATAGTTTGTCAGCCCCTGTCTCATTATATTTCCTTTGCTTTGAGCATGAGGAACAAGACTCACTTGTTAGGTGACTTGCTCAAGATCATACAAGTGATTTGTGACAGAGCCAGTTGTTGTGTGTCAAAAATATCTTAAAGCTGGTTAGACTTGACAGCTTATTATTATTATTTTCCCTTCAGTGATACATTCCAAGAACATACTGTTCTTTACTTTGATTAAACTCACTGTCAAGGATCAGATACATGTCAAAATAAACTATTTTACTTGAGACTGCAATATAGTATCATATGAGCCACATACATATAGACATTGGTTTTTAAAGTCAATTAATTATTAAATTGCTCATAATATTCCAAATAATATATATATAATGATAATTCCTTCAGTCTTACATGCTAATTTTATCATTAATGTTTTAAAAATTCATAAGCAACATCAGCATGAGAAATTGAGTTTTAATAGAAACACTGGTATTTGAAAAAGTATTTTCATTGAAACCATTTTTCAATTTTACTACAAATGTACTACTACACTTAAAAAGTGAACCAATCCGGGAAATGGCTGTGGCTCAATCAGTAGGGCTCCCATTTACCATAGGGGAGGCCCCGGGTTCGGTTCCCGGGGCCTCCTGGTGAAGGCAAGCCTGCCCGCACGGCGTGGTTAGCTGACCCAGCGAGCACAAGCAGCAAGGGGGGGATAAATGAATAAATAAATAAAATCTTTTATTAAAAAATTAAAAAAAAAAAAAGTGAACCAATCCTGCTATTTGCAAACAAAGCCCATTTAAAAATACATATAATTTAGAAATTAAGCATGGCATATACAGAGAATAGATTCTCTTACAGTCAGCATTTTAAAAGACAAGAAAATATCGAAGGTGTATTTTATTTAAACCATTTTTCATCAGAAATATTCCAAAATCATGACTACAATGATAAAAATCATGAAAATATTTTTTATTTTACTTAAGACCTAGTCAAATTTTGAAAATAGTATAGTTTATTTATTCTTTGTTCTTTTTTTTTATTTTTAAATGCCAGAGTAGCACCCTTGATGGTAGAGGAAACCCCTGCTTTTATGAATATAGTACTGAATAAAATGCTTTCATGAATAAAATTGCACTGATGAACTGGCTTGCAGTCAAACAGCTTTTTGGTAGCATCGATTTTGGCTTTTAAATTCTGCAGAAGCATGGTAAATTGAGATAACCCATTGATATCATATAAACATACATATCTTCCTTCTGGAAACAAAGATAGGAAGAAATTAAATATGAACTATCCAGGGACTGAAAGAAAAGAAGGAAAAAGTTAACTATAACTAACATATCTCATCTCCATGTAAGGTACAGGAAAGTTACAAACCTGAAACTACACTTACAGTGACAAACAATTAATGTGTAGAAGAAATTAAGGAAAACATTTGACTTCACGAATTAAAATCCACTGACTAAAAAAAATCTCTCACAGTTAGAAGTCTTCCCTGTAGGTAAGCTAAGCATCCATTTGATATGAGGGGAAGCAATCTATTTGGTTTACATGAAACTGTTGCACAGCATGAACTGTAACTAATGGAAACAATAGCTTGCAAGATGAATTTGTACATTAAATTAAGTGTGCCCATAGAATTGACTGGTGTAATATGTTGAGCTTCTGCTTTTTAGATTAAGAAACTCCATAATTAATGTAGCCATTTGAATACACCAAGAGTGTGTGAAATCATGATGACATTCATAATATGAATCCATCAGTACAATTTTTACGGGGATTGATTTTAAAAGTCTTCATTTCTTCTGCATATATGCACAGGAAGGTGAAATTGAATTAGGCAATCTAGTATTTTCAACATGTTTATGTTCATACTTAAGTGTCATTGCTCTTGCAGTATTTCTAAAGCCACCTGTGTTTATCTAGGCCTTCCTTCTCATACTAAGATTTGTACCATGTATGCTCAGAAAACTCATTCAGAGTAAGTTCAAGCCAAGTGAATATTGCAGTGAACCAGGATTTCATGTGAAGTGTGATGTCTATGAATGACTGTTGATTAAGTATAATATCTTGCACATCTGGTCTGGCACTATTTTAATCACATCTGGTCCTCCTATCCAGGGTTAATAGCAATTCTGATTGCAAAAGGGCAGTAATTACCCAGATGAGGATAGAGTAAACAATCTATGAAGGCTTTATTGGCATAGGTGGCTTAGTATTTTTTTTCAGCATACATCCTCAGGTAATTTTCAATCAGGTAGCTTTGAAACACTTTAAAGCTAAATGAAAAATTGTCTAGTATATCTTTTTACAGAGGATTGTTGTAAGGTCTAATATGTATTAGATGCTTACCAGTTTGCCTGATAGATAATAGATAATTAATAGTCACTGTCTATTTTTCTGATATATAAATTAACAAGAATGTTAACATGTTTACCTTTTACCTGTCTGGATTTCTGCTAATCAACTAGGAATTAAAATAAGATTTTTCAAATTATTAGAAGTATGGAAAATTGAAAAATAGTTTTGAGACTGATCTCGGTCTCAAAAGTCGAAGCTGTTGAAATAAAATATGTTTATATAATGCAAATATTTTCATTTACAATCCCATAGCCACAAATGGAACTTTACTCATGTGCATCTTAGTAAATATTGTTTGCCTTCAAAGCATCACTCCTTTTCCAGCAAAAACCCACAGTTTTTGTTTGGAGAACCACCTCTCCCCAGTTCTCATTTTAAAATTTTGATTGGGACATGGCATTTGTCTCAGGAATCCAATACATAACTTTCATTCCCTTGGTCAGTTATTGTTTAAGAAGTGAGAGCATGTGCTAACAAACAAAACAAAACCCAAAGCTATAGCAAATCAGAATTTTTCTCAGAAATACTAGAAACAAAATAGTGTCCTCTTTACCCACCTACTCAAATCTAAGAGGATAGAACAGGTATAGTCAAATGTACCATGAAGGAAGAGCATGGGACTGTGGAGAATGAAGATGTAATCTTGAAATGAAGCCTATACACAGCAATAGGTAGAGCAAATCTCAGTCCTGATGATTTTGTTTGAATTTTGAATCTAACCATGGCTGAAGTTGCCTCTTGAATTTTCAGTCATGTGAACTAAATATTCACTTTCTTGCTTAATTCAATCTGATTTGATTCTGTTGTCAATTGCAATAGAAACAACCTTACCTTATTCTAAAACTGGTACCAAAATATAAAGTGCTGTATGAAAAATCCTAAATTATGGAATTTGGCAAGTAGAAGTTGGGTGGAGGCCATGAGGAACTGATATTTTGCCCTTTGAACTTATTATTTTTTTAAATAGTAGCCAGATAGTAGGTTAAATTGTTGCTTGTTTCATTTGGACTAAAACCATGCCAATGAGTCTGTGGCCTCAGGACCCTAAAACATGTTGCCTAGTTTTTCATCAGTTTCACCTGTAACATACAATGAAGTCTCAAGCTAAGACATGTTGACACACACACACACACACACACACACACATATATATGAAACAAAGTAAACTTCTGTCCTCACTGGTCTGAGCCCAAGCTTGCTAGATATATTCTTCTGGATGTCTCACCAGAAATTACGTGGCTAGACTCTAGATGACCAAAACTAAAATCTTTATCTTCTTCTTCTTTTTTTAAAAAAATTATTTATTTTTTTATTGTGGGTAAAAATCAAATTTTTCACAATACATACCAATATTTGAAAAATGATATATAAATATATATGCATATATGTGCATTTGCTTACAAAAATGTTATATATATATATATATATATTTTTTAAGAGGTGCTTAGATTACCCAAATACTACATGGAACCCACCGGGACTCCCATGTTCCCCACCCCCCACACCTCCCACTACATCCCACACAAACGTCTCCCACAAGTGTGGCCCATCACCCTCAATGGACTTACACATCCTGGGGACTTGCCACCAACCATAGACCACAGTTCACACCATAGACCACACTCTCTCCCACACAGTTCTGAGTGGTGTGTGCTGATTTAAAATGGCCTACATCCGTTGCCACAACGGTGCTCAGGGCAACCTCCAAGTCCCGATAAAGCCCCTGTATTTCAACTGCACATCCCCTCCCTGCCCCGAAAGGGACCAGTGGCCACTGGCTCCACCTCATTGTTATAATTTCTTCCATTGCTAGAATCACCATATGTGTACAACAGAATACCATTAAGTCCACTCTAGTCCATAGCTCTTCCCCCAATCCTGAGGGGACTGGGATGGTGATGTCCACTCCACCTCCAAGTGAGAGAGGGCTTATATCCCATGGATATGGTGGGTGGGATGATCCTGCCTGCAGATGCAGGCCCTCTCCATTCCCTGGGATGGCCGTTGCCCATCGTTGTCTCCTCGCCAGGTGACTTGGATGAGTCCATTGAGCTGTAGGGTAGGAGTTGCAGCTCCACCGAGATTCCACACACACCTGGCACATAGGTAGACAAGGGGCTCCAATCTCTGGAAGTATACCTAAAAACTCCAGCATCACATACAGGTTTGAATAGAAGGGACTGATGAACCATGTGCAGGGAGGACTTATTTGAGTCCAATTCTGTCACTCTCAGGAGCACAGATTCCAAAAGAGAGCCCACTGATAAGGCGTCAGTCTCTGGGGCTATCCTCCCTTATATAGGACCTGGGTGTCTCCAGAGCTCTCAGGATCCCCTCTGTGTGGGGTGATATGCACTTTTATGTTCTATGAGCTCCTACTGAGGTGTGCGTAAGCATTACCTCTGGGATGACCTCCCGACTCTCTTTGAAGTCTCTTAGCCACTTGAACTCATTTGTCTTTACCTTTTCCCCCTTTTATTCAAGGTCTTTTTCCAGTTGTGTTGCCATTTGGCACTTGGTATTAATCCCTCGTTGCCAGGGAGGCTCATCCCCGGGAGTCATGTCCCACGTTGGGGGGAAGGTAATGCATTCATATGCTGAGTTTGGCTTAGAGAGAGGCCACATTTGAGCAACAAGGAGGCTCTCAGGTGGCAACCCTTAGGCACCCCATAACAGTAAGCTAAGTTTCAGTTACAAGGGCAAAGACTCATAAGGGTAGTCATCAATAACAAGAACTCATCGGTGGGCCATCCTCTTTTGACAGACACTGTCCCTGCACTCAGAGGACTGTTGCTGCTCCCTTGGAGAATGTGGCAGAGCTCTCCAGGCTAGGAATTCAGATTCCCTCATTTATTGAGTGATTGTCCACCCACTGTGACCATGCCCCACCCTTTGATCTTTTGAACAATTTTGTATATCTTTCATGTATATTCAGATGAACTTACTACCATGAATTCCCCCTCCCAGACACCCCCCACCAATAATCCCCTGCAGTACCCATTGTAACCCTTCTGTGATCTAAATCTTCCATGAACATGTAGCCCATATAATAATCAAATACACTTAATAGGAAAAAGAAACAACAGTGATAAGCTTACATGCAAGAGACAAACATAAGGAAACTCAGAGGAAAAAAAAACAAAAATCAAACAAAAAATCAAACAAAAAACAAAACAGAACAAAATATACTTAGCGGATTGGGACATTCAAAAAATGGAAAAAAAAGTAAAAGAAATACCTTTTTTAAAAAAATTCTTTTTGTCCTTTTATCACTGTGTTATCGGATGTCCGGTGTGCCGTGACACCTTCCCCCTCTCAATCCCCAGTGTCTCCCAAATTTTCATTTAATTTTCAAAGATGTTTTAGGTCACAGCAAAGTCACACACGGAATACCAGAGACTCCAAGATACCAAACCACACCCCCTTCCCCACCCCATATTAACCCTCCCCCTTTTTTTGGATGTTGGCATTGTTATAACTGTTATACAGATAGCAAAATATAGCAACTAAACATTGTCAATGATTTACAGTATAGTTTACAATTTAGACAATACAGTTTAATAAGTTTTGATGATATTTACCATGTCCTCTGTCCATTACTGTAAGGTAATAAAAAACCTTTCCCATGACCACTAGATACCCCGTTAGATCTTAACTGTTCCTTCCTCCCCACCCCCCTGGGGCATATGACACTCCCCTGTCTTGACTCATGGAATGTCAAGATTCATAGTTACATGCCCTGGGTATTTGAACCTGCCCTTTCTAATCTACCCACCTGTCAATGCTTCACCACCAAACCCAGTAATATCACTACCCATCTGTCCTATCCTTCAATATGCAACTATACTCTATCCCTTTACCATAGATTATGTCCATATGGGTGATGGCTCAAAGCCTGCTCTTCTCTTACTCTCCCTTGTTAACCTATCTTTCAGACAATGGTTCTCAGAGACTGCTCACTTTCCTCAGTTCAAATCAGTGAGGTCATATACTGTTCATCCTTCAGTGCCTGGATTGCTTCACTCAACATAAGGTCTTCAAGATTCATCCATGTTATTCCATGTGTTAGCACTTTATTCCTTCTTACAGCGAAGTAATATTCCATTGTATGTATGTACCACATTTTGCTTATCCATTCATCTGTTGATGGGCACCGGGGCTGATTCCAACTTTTGGCAATGGTGAACAATGCAGCTATGAACATTGGTGTGCATATATCTGTTTGTGTCTTTGCTTTCAGTTCTTCTGGGTATATACACAGCAGTGGAATTGCTGGATCATACGGAAGATCTATTGTTAGTTTTCTGAGGAACTGCCAAACTGTCCTCCACAGTGGCTGGACCATACCACAGTCCCACCAGCAGTGGATGAGGATTCTTATTCCTGCACATCCTCTCCAACATTTAGTGTCTGCTGTTTTTTTAATAGCTGCCATTCTGATGGGTGTAAGATGGTATCTCATTGTAGTTTTGATTTGCATTTCCCTGATAGCAAGCGATGTTGAGCATTTTTTCATGTGCTTTTTAGCCATTTGTATTTCTTCCTTTGAGAAGTGTCTTTTCAGGTCACTTGCCCATTTTTTTAAATGGGTTGTTTGTCTTTTTATTTTCACGGTGTAGGATTTCTTTATATATGCAGGATATTAGGCTCCTATCAGATATATGGTTGCTAAATATTTTCTCCCATTGGGTAGGCTGCCTTTTTCTTTTCTTAACAACATCCTTTGAGGTGCAGAAATTTTTAATTTTGATGAGATCCCATTTATCTATTTTTTCTCTTGCTGCCCATGCTTTGGCTGTGAAGTTCATGAAACCATTTCCTATTACAAGGTCCTGTAGATGCTTCCTTACATTATCTTCCAAGGTCTTTATGGTTTGGGCTCTTATATTTAGATCTTTGACCCATCTTGAGTTGATTTTTGTATAAGGTGTGAGATGGTATTCTTCTCTCATTCTTTTGGATATGGATATCCAGTTCTCCAAGCACCACTTGTTAAAGAAGCCTTTCTCTCCCGACTGAGTGGGCTTCGTGGCCTTGTCAAATATCAGATAACTGTATATGTGAGGATCTATATCAGAACTCTCAATTCCGTTCCATTGGTCAGTAGGTCTATCCTTGTGCCAATACCACGCAGTTTTGATCACTGTAGCCTTGTAGTATGTTTTAAAGTCAGGTAATGTGATACCTCCAACTTCATTTTTCTTTTTCAATATATCTTTGACAATTCAGGGCCTCTTGCCTCTCCAAATATATTTTGTGGTTAGTTTTTCCAGTTCCTTAAAAAATACAGTGTTGACTTTTATTGGGATTGCATTAAATCTGTAGATTAGTTTGGGTAGGATAGACATCTTGATGATGTTTAGTCTTCCTATCCATGAACAGGGAATATTTTTCCATTTATTTAAGTCTTCTTTGATTTCCTTTAACAGTGTTGTGTAGTTTTCTGTATATAAGTCCTTTACATCTTTAGTTAAATTTATTCCTAGGTATTTGATTCTTTTAGTTACTATTGTAAATGGTATTTTTTTCCTGATTTCCTCCTTAGATTGCTCGTTATTGGTGTACAGAAATGCTACTGATTTTTGAGCATTGATCTTATAGCCTGCAACATTACTGAACTCCTTTATAAGTTCTAGAAGCCTTGTTGTAGATTTCTCAGGGCTTTCTATGTATAGAATCATGTCATCTGCAAATAATGAAATTTTTACTTCTTCTTTTCCAATCTGGATGCCTTTTATGTCCTTTTCTTGTCTCAGTGCTCACTCAAGTACTTCTACGACAATGTTAAATAGGAGTGGTGAAAGTGGGCATCCTTGTCTAGTTCCCGATCTCAGAGGGAAGGCTTTTAGGATTTCACCATTGAAAGTGATGTTAGCTTTGGTTTTTTCATATATACCCTTTATCATTTTCAGAAAGTTTCTGTCTATTCCTATATTCTGTAGTGTTTTTATGAGGAAAGAGTGCTGTATTTTGTCAAATGCTTTTTCTGCATCTATAGAGATGATCATGTGGTTTTTTTCTTTCAATCTGTTTATGTGGTGTATTACATTGATTGATTTTCTTATACTGAACCATCCTTGCATACCCGGGATGAAACCCACTTGGTCATGGTGTATAATCCTTTTGCTGTATTGTTGAATGCGATTACCAAGTATTTTGTTGAGGATTTTAGCATCTAGGTTCATTAGAGAAATTGGTCTGTAATTTTCCTTTCTTGTGGTATCTTTATTTGGTTTTGGTATTAGGGTAATGTTGGCATCATAGAATGAGTTAGGCAATATTCCTTCTACTTCTATTTTTTGGAAGAGCTTAAGTAGAATTGGTGTTAGCTCTTTCCGGAATGTTTGGTAGAATTCAGCTGTGAAGCCATCTGGTCCTGGGCTCTTCTTAGTTGGGAGGTTTTTAATGACTGAGCCTATCTCTTTACTTGTAATTGGACTGTTGAGTTCATCTATTTCTTCTTTCATCAATGTCGGCTGTTTGTGGGTTTCTAGAAACTTGTCCATTTCCTCTAAATTATCATTCTTGTTGGCATATAATTTTTCAAAGTATCCTCTTATGATACTCTTTATTTCTGTGGGGTCAGTAGTGATATCCCCTTGCTCATTCCTTATTTTATGTATTTGCATCTGTTCTTTTTTTTTCTTTGTTAGTCTGGCTAAGGGTTTGTCAATTTTATTGATATTCTCGAAAAGAACAGAGCTTGCTGAGAAATGGAAGAGAAGAATGGAAATACACACTGAGATTTGACGCGGGCCTCTCTAGACAGAGAGAGCAAGATTTGGCTTGTATGGTCAACTTTTAAGCTATTAATTATTCCTCCCCTTGCTAATGCTAAGGGGAGGGGCCCCAGCTGTTATTGGTTACCCCACCAATGGTGGGGGTCAATGGTGAGGCCTGTTTGGACTGTTTACCAGGACTTTTAACGTGTTTAATATCCCTCTGCATATGATCTAGAATAGAAAAAAATATTGTATTACTCAGACGAGGGGTCCTGATGCAAAGTACCAGAAATCTGTTGGCTTCTATAAAGGGTATTTATTTGGAGTAGAAGCTTACAGTTAAAAGGCCCTAAAGAATCCAACTCAAGGTACCAGAAGAGGTACTTTCTCACCCAAAGTCTTTTGCCAAATGTTGACACAAGATGGCAGGCAATGTCTGCAAGGGTTCAGGCTTCCTCTTTCCTCTTAAGGCTCCATGGGCCCAATTCTTCCTCTCTCAGCTATAGGCTGGCATAAGGCTCATCTCTCTTCCCACGGCTCATTTCTTTCCAGGCTCAGCTGTTCTGTTCTCTCCCCAGGTCAGCTGTAAACTATCAGGCTCATCTCTCTTCCTGGGGCCACAGGATCTTCTGTGTCCTTCTTCTCTGTGTGTCTACTTCCGTGTGAGAGTCTGTTGTATCAGCCCAAGGGGCTGGGTCTCAATGCTGATTTGCACTCTATTGACATGTTTGAATCAAAGCCTTAATCTTAACATAATTTAATCAGACATCTCAGCTGAATCCAAGACAATCAAAGGGTATCATGCCCAGAGAAACAAACCAGTTTACAAACATAATCAATATCTCTTTTGGAATTCATAAATAATATCAAACTGCCACAGATATCATAACCATCAGGTCCTGTATATAGGTACAGTATTTAATGCTAGTTAATGCACAAGTTCCTCTTTGAGCTGCAATTTGAGCTCCAGTTTTGCAAATTCTCTCTGTCTTTGGCATTTTGACATTCTGATTAGTATGTGTCTCAGAATAGGTCTATTAGGATTTGTTCTGGTTGGAGTATGTTGAGCTTCTTGGACATGTATATTTGTGTCTTTCATAAGATTTGGGGACTTTTCAGCCATTATTTCCTTAAATATTCTTTTTGCCCCTTTTCCCCTCTCTTCTCCTTCTGGGACACCCAGGACATGAATGTTTGTGTGTTTTGTGCTGTCACTCAAATTCTTGAGACATTGGTCAAGTTTTTCTATTCTTTTCTCTATCTGTTCATCTGACTTTATGATTTCAATTGTCTTCTGATTCACTGATTCTTTCTTCTGCCTGTTCAAGTCTGCTATTGTATGCCTCTAATGTATTTTAATGTCTACTTTGTACCTTTAATCCTTATAATTTCTGTTATTTTTTTTATACTTTGAAATTCTTCTTTATGCTTACACATTGCCTTCTTAATATCCTTTATCTCTTTATGCATATTTTCCTTCATCTCCTTAAATTGACTTAAGAGATTTGTTTGAACATCTTTGATTAGCTGTTCCAAATTCTGAGTCTCCTCTGAAGTTTGAATTTGTTCCCTTGATTGAGCCATACTGTTTCGTAGTATGGGTCATAATTTTTTACTGATGGCTAGACACCTGCTTATCTTGATGAGTTAACTCTCAAAGCCTATTTTTCTCTCTTGTCTATGCTTTTATTTTTGACCAGTATTGTGTTAAAGCTCTTCCTTGATGCATAATCTAACTTTCTCTGTACATCTTTAGAATAGAACATGTTTAACTGATCAGATTTTCTCAGCTCTTCAATTGTTTCTGGCCCTGGATGTACAGTGCAATTTTTAAGATTGCACTTTTTAAAAATTAATTTTGTTTTTAAAAGGACTTTATATTACATAAATGTTACATAAAATATATAAGAGATTCACATATGCCCCACTCTTTCCCCCTCCCACACTTTCCCACATTAAGAACATCCTTCATTAGTGTGTTACATTTGTTACAATTGATGAATGCATATTGAAGCATTGTTACTACCCATGGACTATAGTTTACACTCTGTCACACACAATTTTGAATGTTGTGACAAAATATACAATGGCCTGTATCTGTCACTGCTTTGTCATGCAGGACAACTCCAATGTCCTGAAAATGACCCCATATTACACTTATTCTTCCCTCTCCTATCCCTCAGAACTTCTGGTGGCCACTGCCTTTATATCAATGATAAGAGTTCTTCACTTGCTAGAATAGTAATAAGTTTATAGTAGAATAATTATAAGTCTACTTTAGTCCATTGTTCATTTCCCAATCTTGAGGATTTGGGGATGGTGATGGCCACTCTGCTTCTAATTGAGAAGGAGCTTAGATTCCATAGGGCAGATGGATGGAACTATCTTGCTTATATTTGCAGGCACTCTCTGTTCCTTGGGACAGGCATCGTCCATCATCATCTCCTTGTTAGTTGTCCTGGGTGAGTCCAGTGATTTGGAGAGTAAGCGTTGCAACTCTGCTGAAATTCTGGGCTCAACTGGCACATGGACGGACCAAAGAGTGAAGTCTCTGAGACATATATTTATCAGGTATAGTGCTAATTATCAGTTCAAATAAAAGGAAAAGAAGAGCCATGTGTAGAGAACATATAAATGAGTCTGTGTTACACTGGGGAGCATAAATTCCAAAGTACGGCCCACTGATAGGGTGACAAGTTCCTGAGCTGTCTACCCTACTTATAGTTTCTGGATGTCTCTAGAGCCCTCAGGAGCCCCGCTATTTGAGGCATTGTTTACTGTGGCAGTCAATGAGTTCCTGCTGAGACTTGTATAAGCATAACCTCTGGAATGACCTCCCTACTCATTTTGAAATCTCTTAGCTATAAAAATTCATTTGTATTTGCCTTTTCCCCCTTTTGGTCAAGGTCTTTTTACAGATGTATTGATAGTTGGCACTTAGTAATAATCCCTTGGTAAGATTGCACTTTTTTGTGCCATTGTTTCACCTCCAGGAGAGAGCTTCCTTTCCTCTGTTCCTTCTCCAGGAGTCTTGATCTGTTTGTTTTTGTGCAGACTTTTCTTTCCAGCTCCGATGATTTGTTTAAATTCTCTCCCTCACTCAGTGCCCCATGTTTCTTACACCTTTCAGTTCTGTGACCCATATTATCTTACAACAGCTGTTTAACCCTCCCCTTTTTTCTGTGAGGATTTTCTGCCCCCAGTTGCTTCCCTATTAGGGCTTTCCACCTCAGGAGATCCCAGATGTGGCAATCCAGAAAGGTGGGTCACTTCAGAAAAGTCCATTTTGCTTTTAGGTGTTCATCTGACTGAAACTAGATTGAAAGAGCACACAACAGTTCTTACCAGTCTTTCTATCACAGTGTTTCTTTTTTCATTTTTTGCCCCTGGGGGCCTTATTGTGTGCAGCATTCCTCACCTGCTTGTGTACTGCCCTGGGTCTCTGCAGATGTAGGTCCCTGTGCTTGGATATGCATTGAGTTCTGATTCACTGCAGTCAGTCTATAGTCTCAATGTGTGGTGGGAGGGAGATAGGGTCATGCTGCCACTATGTGACTAGCAAGCTTCATGGGACAGAGTGAGAGGGAGAGGAGCAGGAGCTAACCTGCATCCTGGACAGAGTTCTCCTACCTGAGATTTTTCTGTTTCATTATTCAGCATTTGTGGAGTCCTTCCCCATTCTCTAACATCTTGCAGAGTTCTTGTTGCAATAGTAAGGCACACATACTTATCAGAATATAAAATGGTAAAGATAAAGAGAAAATTCTGAACACAGCAAGAGAAAAATGATTTTTCACATACAAGGGATCCTCAAGAAGACTAAGTGCCAGTTTCTCATCAGATATCATGGAGACAAGAAGGCAGTGGTGTGATATATTTAAGGTACTGAAAGAGAAAAACTGCTGGCCAAAAGTTCTTTATCTGGCAAAACTGTCCTTCAAAAATGAAGGAGAATTTAAAATACTCAGAGATGAACAGAAACTGGGCAAGTTCATCAATAAGAGATCTGACCTACAAAAATTACTAGCAGGAGTAATGCGGGTTGAAAGGAAAAGACAGGAGAGTGTGACGTGGAGTAATGTGAAGAAATGAACCTCATCAATATGGTAACTACAAGGGTAAATGCAAAACTCAAAAGCACTGTATCCTCAATATACAAATTTGCTCCTTTATTCATATAATAATCAGAATACAATTGAATAAGAAAAAGGCATATATCTTGGTAACACATGTGCAAAATTAAAGTGGAAAAGTGGGACAAAAACAACATAAAGAGGGGAAACAGGGATATGGGAGCAGAGAATGTGTAGGCTGTAGAAGTTAATTTGGTATCTTTTCAAATTAGTAGGTTATAGATATAGATTGTGTAGTGTCAACTCCCGAAAGTATTTTAAAAGTATACAGAGACAGAAATGACAAAGGGATCAGTCTGATACATCACAAAATATCAAATATACAGAAAAAGAAGTTGTAATAAAAGAAAAGAGAGGCAAGGAAAAAAAAGATATGGCAGAGCAGGTGTAGCTCAGTGGTTGAGTGCCTACTTCATGTATACGAGGTCTCCAGTTCAATCTCTGGTACCTCCTAAAAAAAAGGAAAAGATATGGCATGTAAAAATCAAAGGACAAAATGGCTGAATTAAGTACTGATTTTAAGTAATAACACTGAATGGTAATGGATTAAACTCTCTAATGAAAAAACAAAGGTTGGCATAATGGCTAAAAAGACATGATCCAATTATATGTTATTTACAAGGGACTTACCTTAGACCCAAAAACACAAATAGGTTGAAAGTGAAAGGATGGAAAAAGTATTCAATGCAAATAATAACCAAAAAAGATCTGGGGTACCTATACTAATATCAAACAAAATAGGCTTTAAGTCAAAAGCTGTTATAAAAGACAAAGGACACTCTATATTAATGAAAGAGGCAATCTACCAAGAAGAAATAATAACCATAAATATTCATACACCTAACCATGGTGCCTCAAAATTCATGAAGCAAAAATGCCCAAACTGGAGAAACAGACATCTCTACAATAATAGTTGGAGACTTCAGTATACCACTCTCATCAATAGATAGAACATCTAGATGGAAATCAATAAGGAAACAGAGAACTTGTATAAGATTGTAAATGAATTAGACCTAACAGACATATATAGAGCACATTGAACCCCCAAACAGCAGGATATACATTTTTCTTAGCTGCACTTGGATCAATCTCCAAGATAGACTACATGTTGGGTCACAAAACAAGTCTCAATAAATTTAGAAAGTTTGAAATCAAACAAATCATCTTCTCTGCCCATAGTGGAATGAAGCTGGAAATCAATAACAGGTGTAGAACTGGAAATCCCACAAATACATGGAAGTTAAATTTCACTCTCTTAAAAATAAATCAGTGAGTCAAAGAAGAAGTTGCAAGGAAAATCAGAAAATTTCTTAAGACAAATGAAAATGAGAACAGAATATATCAAAACTTATGGGATGCAGTGAAGACAGTGCTGAGAGGGAAATTTATAGACCTAAATGCTTATATTAGAAAAAGAGAAGGCTCTAAAATCAAAGACCTAACAACATGCCTGGAGGAACTAGAAAAACAGAAGCAAACAAACCACAAAGCAAGTAGAAGGAAAATAACAAAGATTAGAGAAGAAATTAATTAAATTGAGAATAAAAAAGCAATAGAAAGAATTAACCAATCAAAAAGTGGTTCTTTGAAAGGATCAATAAAATTGAGAAACCTTTTGCTATACTGACAATGTAAAAATGAGGAAAGGCACGAATAAAATAAAAAATGAGAGTTGGGATATTACTACTGGCCTACAGAACTAAAAAAGGATTATACAAGGATACTGTGAACAAGTGTATGCCAACAAATAATATAACCAAGACAAAATGGGAAAATTTTGTTCTAGAAACACAAGAACAAGCTATATTGACTCTAGAAGAAATAGAAGACCTGAACAGACCAATTATAAGCAAAGAGATTGAATCAGTCATCAAACATCTTCCAACAAATAAAATCCCAGGACCATATGCCTTCAAAGGTGAATTCTACATATCTTTTCAAGAAGAATTAATACGAATCCAGCTCAAACTTTTCCTGAAAATTGAAGAGGAGGGAACGCTACCTAAATCACTCTATGATATCAACATCTCCCTAACATGAAAGACACCACAAGAAAGGAAAATTACAGACTAATTTCTCTTATGAATATAGATGCAAAACTCCTCTACAAAATACTTGCCAATCAAATTCAACAGCATATCAAAATAATTATATGCCATGATCCCATGAGTTTTATTCCAGGTATACAAGAGTGGTTCAACATAAGGAACTCAATTAATGTAATACATCACATCAACAAAAAGAAGGGAGGAAACCAAATGGCCATCTAAATTGATGAAGAAAAGGCATTTGAAAAAATTCAGTATCCTCTCTTGATAAAAACACTTAGAAAAATAGGAATAGAAGGAAAATTCCTAAACATAATAAAGGGAATATATGTAAAACCCACAGCTAACATCATATTTAATGGTGAAAGACTGAAAGCTTTCCCTCTAAGATCTAGAATAAGACAAGGATGCCCACTGTTACCACTGTTATTCAAAATTTTACTTTAAGTTCTAGCCAGAACAATTAGTCAAGAAAAAGAAATAAAGGCATCCAAATTGTAAAGGAAGTCATAAAACTTTATATGCAGATGACATGATGCTATATATAGAAAGTCCAGAAAAATCTACAACAAAGCTATTAGATCTAATAAAAAAATTCAGCAAAGTGACAAGGTACAAGATCAACATGCAGAAATCCGTAGTGTTTCTATACACTAGTAATGAGCATCCTGAAGAAGAAAAAAAAACAAAAAAACCTCAATTTACAATAGTATCTGAAAGAATCAAATATCTAGGAATGAATTTAACCAAGGATATAAAGGACTTGTACACTGAAAACTATAAAAAATTGATAAAAGAAATTAAAGAAGACCTAAATAAATGGAAGGGCATTCCATGTTTATGGATTGGAAGACTAAATATCATTAAGATGTCAGTTATACCCAAATTGATTTACAGATTCAATGCAAATCCAGTAAAAATTCCAACAGCCTACTTTGCAGAAATGGAAAACCCAACTATCAAATATATTTGGCAGGGTAAGAGGCCCCAAATAGCCAAAAACATCTTGTAAAAGAAGAATAAAGTTGGAGGACTCACACTGCCTGACTTTAAACCATATTACAAAGTTACAGTCATCAAGACAGCATGGTATTGGCATAAAGATAAATATATTGACCAATGGGATTGAATTTAGAATTCAGAAATAGACCTTCACAGCTATGGCCAATTGATATTTGACAAGGCTGCCAATCCACACACAGGAAGAGAATAGTCTCTTCAACAAATGATGCTGGAGGAACTGGATATCCATATGCCAAAGAATGAAAGACAACCCCTATCTCATACGTTATACAAAAATTAACTCAAAATGGATCAAAGACCTAAATATAAGAGCCAGGACTATAAAACTCCTAGAAGATAATATAGGAAAGCATCTTCAATATCTGATGTTGGACCTGGTTTCTTAGACTTTACACCCAAAGCACAAGCAATAAAAGAAAAAAATAGGTAAGTGGGACCTCCTCAAAATGAAAAACTTTTGTGCATCAGACGACATTGTCACTAAAAAAAAAAGACAACCTCTTCGATGTGAGAAAATATTTGGAAGCCACATATCCAGTAATGGTTTAATATCTATAATATATAAAGAAATCCTACAACTCAACAATAAAAAGACAAACAACCCAATTAAAAATGAGCAAAAGAGTGAATAAACACTTATCCAAAGAGGATATACAAATAGCTAAAAGGCACATGAAAAGATATTAAACTTCACTAGCTATTAGAGAAATGCAAATCAAAACCACAATGTATTATCTTTTCATACCCATTAGAATGGCTACTATTTTTTTAAAAATTAGAAAATTACAAGTATTAGATAGGATGTGGGAAAATAGGAATACTCATTCACTGCTGGTGGAAATGTTAAATGGTGCAGCTATTGTGGAAGACAATATGACATTTCCTCAGGAAGCTAAATATAGAAATACCATATGCCCTGGCAATCCTGCTACTACTTATATAACCAGGAGAATTGAAATCAGGGACTCGAACAGATATTTGCACACTGGTCATAATTGCCAAAAGATGGTAACAACCCAAATGATGACCAATGAAAGGATAAATAAATTGTGCTATATAAATAGGACGGCATATTATTACCCATAAAAAGGAATGAAGTCCTGATGCACGTGACAACATGGATGTACCCTGAGGACATTATGCTGAGTGAAATAAGCCAGACACAAAAGGACAAATATTGTATGATCTAACTGATATGAACTAATTATAATAAGCAAACTCATAGAGTTAGAATCTAGAATACAGTTTACCAGAGGATAGATTGGAGTAGAGAAAGGGGAGTTGATGCTTAATATATAAAGAATTTCTATTTAGGTTGACTGTAAAGGTTTGGAAATGGATGGTGGTGATGGTAGCACATTTTTGCAAGTGTAATTAACAGCGTTGGGTTATGTATGTGAATGTGGTTGAAAGGGGAAGTTTTAGGTAGTGTATCTTACTAGAATGAAAGTTAGATGATAAAACATGGGACTGTAACACAGTGAACCCTGTTGTTGACAATGGCCTGGGGTTAATAGTACAAGTATAAGAATGTTCTTTCATGAATTATAACAAATGTACACCACTAATCCAAGGTGTTAATAACAGGGTGGTATATAGGAAAAATATACCTAATGTAAACTATGAGCTATAGTTATTAGTACTATTTTAATATTCTTTCATCAATTATAACAAAAGTGCCACACTTATGCAAGTGTCAACTACACAGGGGTAGATAGGTACATTATATTTTTTACAGGACATTTCTGTAAACCTGCAACTTCTCTAATTAAAAAATTATAAAAGTTAAAAAAATTAAAAAATCTTATATTCCTCAAGATTTAGCAAATTACCTTAAAATTTTGTCAAAAATGAAATATTTTGGCTTTTTTCTTATATGTGAGAAAAATTAATTTGGTATAGAATTTAAACTGAAAATAGGATACATTGAAATCTTCAAGTTTAAAGAATAATCAGATGGTCTTGCTGACTCATAATTTTTTTTTTTTAGATTTTATTTATTTATTCATTTATACCCCCCTTGCTGCTTGTGCTCGCTGGGTCAGCTAACCATGCTGTGCGGGCGGGCTTGCCTTCACCAGGAGGCCCCGGGAAACGAACCCGGGGCCTCCCATATGGTAAACGGGAGCCCTACTGATTGAGCCACAGCCGCTTCCCCTGACTCATAATTTTAACAAGTATTTGAAAATGCTGAGGAGTAGTTTGTCGGAATGTATTTGTTGTATGTGTTGAGATTATAATATCCTGGTAGAGTTGTGAAAATAATTGACTTTTATTGAGTAGTCATAGCCCTTAAAATTTCTTATCCTTTGTATTAGTTTTCTATAGCTGCGTAAAAATACCACAAATTCAGCAACTTAAAAACAGCTCCCATTTATTATTTCAGTTTCTGTTATGTCAGGTGTCTGGGTACAGTTTAGTTGGGACCTTTGCCTGGCCACTCACGAGACTGAAATCGAAGTGTCAGCCGAGCTGCGCTCTCATCTAGAATCTTGAATAGGAAAGAATCTTTTTCAGTTTTTTTTTGTTTTTGTTTTTTTTGAGAATTCAGTTCTTTGTGGGTATAAGACACAGTACCCATTTTCTTGTTGACTGTCAGCCATGGGCCTCTCTCAACTTCTAGAAGCTACCCTCAAGTCTCTGCCATATGGTCACCTCCATAGTAAGTTCACAACGTGGCTGTTTGTTTCATCAAGGCCAGCAAAAGCATTTCTCTCATTTTGAATCTTTCTTGCTTTGAATTTCTCCCTGCAGGGAAGGACTGGATCCTCTTTTAAAGGGCTCACCTGATTAGGCCAGGCTCAGATAGGATAATCTCACTTTTGATGAACTCAGTCAATTGATTAGTGACTTTCATGACATATTCAAAGTATCTTCACCTTTGCCATCCCAAGTAACCAAATATTGGGAGATAAATCTCATCATATTCACATAGAGGGCATGTACACAAGGGAGCATAAATCTTGAAGTCCATTTTAGTTGTTAGTAGAATTCTAACTACTACATCTTATTTTTGCATTTATAAACACCAGCTTTTCATGTAAATTGAATAGCTTTGCACTTCTACTTTTCACAACGTCGTGCAGTTCCATGTGACTGAAGTCTTTTTTAGGGCAAAGGGTTAAGAGAAAAGATAAAGAAATTGATCTTCACACTCTTTGGACAATAAGGGCAGCTTTTCCTGGTTCCTCTGGCCAAATGGACAGGGCTTCCTTTGCGGTTTTAGGTATGTTTTTTGTTGCCACCACGTCTGTGCAACTTTATGATTGGGGCTGTATTTGGGGCTATGCTGAAAGAGAAATGAGAGAACAAAAGAGGGGATTTGCCTCATATTCTTTGACATACAGGGAGCCATTTTCCTTTTCCTTTGGTTAGAAATAGGTGGCTTTTGCTGTAAGCATTCACAGTACTGTTTCTGGATTCAGATGAAAGACAAAAGACAAAAGAAAATATAAAACACAATCTTCACTTCCATTATGGGTTATTATTTAAGTTTTGATTTCAGTCCTCACTCTGACTGCTCTTATTTACACTTCAGATTCCTTAGTTAGTTGCTTTTACTATCCAGATTTTTTAGTTGTAATTACTGGGAGGAACAGAACAATTTGTCTGGCTTCCATTTATTTTAAATGGGCAAAATATAACATGTTGCACATATATCCCAAACTCCCTAACAATATTATAAAATGCTTTGAAAACTCAGTAATATGTATATATAAAATCTTGAATTTTTTATCACCACTGTGATGGTTAGGCTAATGTGTCAACTCAGCCAGGTAAAATCTCATACTATTTTCAGATATCTCCTGTGGACTCTGTTTCCCTAGAGAACCCTGCCTAATACAATCACCAAATAGCTAATATGGTTGAGATGATTTGTAAGTAGTTACATTTTCTCTTTCATTGTAATCTCTTTTGTCTCTGTTTGCATCCTTCTCCACAATCTTGTGCAGTTATGCAAGAACAACATCTAAATGTGACAGGTTCTATAGACATGCTCTCATAATTAGTAAATGATTGCAGAGAACAGTTCACACTGAGTATGAGAGTGTGATGCCACTCAATAACAGAAATATCTAAGGCACAAATCATCTTTGTTGAAATTCAAAATGCCTTTAATATTTAACTTGCAACTTTTGTACCTCATCTTTTATTTTAAATGTTGTATTGAGAGTTGGGGATATAAATACAAATATTGACCAAAAGTATTGTTTTGAGAAATATGGTTATTCTAGGAAATTTGGTATTAAAGACTAAGGTTTGCTACTGGAAACATGCTAATAGAGAGACACGATTTGGGGATAGGTTGATATAACGATTCTGGATTTCCTTTACAATTAACACATGAGTTAATCTAGGAGCAGTTATAGTACATTTTTCTGTCCATAGATCGGAATTATTCTAGTGTTAAATGGAGAAAAACTACAAGTGTGGATTTAAAGAGAGCCCCTGTTTATGACTATTATAACCTGGTCTGAGGTTTGGGTATCTTAGTTTGCCAGGATTCTATGGCAAATACCACACAATTAGTTGGATTAAAACAAAATTTATTCGTTCCTGGTTTTAGAGGCCAGAAGTCCCAAATCACAGTGTTGGCAAGGCCATGCATTCTCCCCAAATACTGTTGTTTTCTGATGTTGGCTTTTCACACTTTTGGGGTTCTTTGGTTTGTATTTTTGCCTCCTGTCATATGGAAATATCATTAAACTTCTTCTTCTGTTTGCTGTTCTTGTTTCCACTTACTCTGGTTCCCCTGACTGCCTCAAAATTTCCTTTCTTAATAAGGCCTCCAGCCATAGAGGTTAAGGCCAACCCTGGTTCAACTGGGCCACACCTAAAAAGGATCTTAGAAGATCATATTCACAAATGAGTCCATACTTTAACTGATAGCACATCTTCAAAGGATCTTATTTACAAATGAGTTTACCCAAAAGTATCACAGATTAAGATTAAGAACATATCCTTTTGGGGATACAATCTACCATACAGATCAGTCTACCACATAATTCAATCTACTACATTGTAGACTTATTTTAACTAAACTTGCAATTTGATTTACATGCCAGAATTTATGTTGAATTATTAAGGATAGACAAGAATCAACTCTACTCATGAACATGAAATGAGGCAAAGGACTTCAAAGACGTGTTAATGAGAAAGGCAATAGTAAAAATATACAGAGCATCTGGTCAACCAAGATGGTGACAAAAGGTACTCCAAGGTGTCATTCCCGAACATAATTTTTGAACCAGTAACAAAAACTGGCAGAGCCATCTTCCTCAAAACTCCAGAACACAGTGAATGGGTTATAGTAACTGGGCCAGTGCCCAATCAAGAAAATGAAGCTTTAAACATACTGGAACCCTTGGTGGCCCTTCCTCCCCTCCCTCCCCAGCATGGTGTGGAGCCAGGCTGCATCCCATTGTGGGTCCTTGGTCCTATTCCAGAGGGAGCAGAGTAACACATATACACATATTTGGGTGCTTGTATCTTGTTACCAGTCTATCAGTGGCAGCATGAAAGACTGAACCAGGAAACTCATTTCTGACTCTTCCTTGTAGAACTTGTGATGTAGGCAGAAGCAGCTTGCTTACAGTTAAACAGTGTAAAAAGCAAATAATTCAAACAGCCTGGGGCCAAGGATTATGTGCTTTAAGTCACACATTAAAACTCCCAGGAAGTGTAGAAAGTCTTATTTCATAGGGAGTAGAGAGTAATAAAATGTATGTGCAGACAATAAGATTTGGGGGATTTTCTTGAAAGTAATATGGAAAGTAAGAAAGGGAGTGGGCAAACAGATGAAACAGGATTGACCATGAATTGTTAAGTATTCACACGAGATGTTGAATGCATGGAGATTAATTTTTCTTCTACTTTTACACATATTGGGAATTTTCCACCAAAAAAGTAGAATTAACAACATAGTGTTTCAAACTGTTTTCCTCACATAAGCTTTATCAGAGTGTACCACTTCAGACAAACTGTTAATGTCATATTCTTAGTAATACTATATGCCAACTTATTATCCCACATAAAACTTTCAATTCTGCTGCCAGTGATTTAATTTTCAAATCAGTAAAGGGAATCTGGGCACAGATTTTGCTGATAAAGCCTCTTAAGTAGTTAATTTCAGAAAAAATCACTGTATACTAGATAAAATGAGCATCATTTTAATTTGAAAATCTATTTTTCAAAATGCTATTTAAGCCCCTTAGGAGCAAGAATGTCCTTCTTTCTTAAGAACGAAGAGCAACAACATGGTCACTCTAAATCGAGTATTAATGTAGGCAAAGGGGTATATGCAGCAAGGCTCCAGCTTTATATTTTTGTTACCTGACTTCTAAGGACTCTCAAAAAGATGAAAAAGATAAATAATATTCTTAACCAATACTCAACATATTCTCTATTCTCTGTTCATTAAGACAACACCAAACTTTTCTGCCCATGGTGCTGCCTAATTAGTTTCTGGTTTTGAAGTTTAGTAATCACTTTGGCACCATTAGTTGTGTTTTGAAACATGACTACATGCCCTTTGGGCCTCTGCTACTGAAAATAGACAATAGTGTAAGGCAATTTTCAGAAATAATTTTAAAGTTGTCTTTAGCCTAGAAGTTGCGAGTACAAAATTTGTGTGAAAATGTATAGAGAAATTTTACTTATTGATGAAACATACAACATTCTATTTATTTTAGTTGTTAATAAAATGATCATCTTAACAGACTTTTATATTATTTATTTTATATATTTTTAATTCAATATATCTTTTTGTCTTATATTTAATTTTCTTCAACATTTCAGAGTCATTTTAAAAAATAATACTATGCTGTAATGCTATTACAGGGTTCTCTAAAGAAAACAGAACTAACAGGATATGTGTGTGTGTGTAAATATTAAGAGATTATAGGAATTAGCTCAAGCAACCATGGGGATTGGCTAGTCTGAATTCATGGGGCAGTCCCAAAGTTCGAATCTCAACAGTGATTTTGAATTCTCCAGGAGAAATCACAAGTTAGGAACTTCCATGAAGGTGATGATGAATTCCCCAGGAGAAGCTGCCTAGCTGAAGTACAGATGGAAATTCTTTTCTGACTGCTGAAATCCTCAGTTCTCCCTTTAACGACTCCAACTGATTAAAGGAGGAGATTCCTCTAATTGATCAAGGCAATCTCCTTTGTTGATTATAGACGTAATCAGCCATAGATACAGTCAACTGACTAATGACCTAAATCCTCATAGTAACAATCAGGCCATTGCTTACTTAACCAAATAATTGAGCACCATAACCTAGCCAAGTTGAAACAGGAAATTAACCATCATATATGCCTTAAATGAAGGTTCAAAATCATTATCTCAAATACCTAAACTTAATAAAGTCCTTGAACCGGTATATTGTAGAAAATAATATATTATTATCCAAATCCCTTTACAGTCATAATTTATTTTTTCTACAATTCATTAATGAAGTGATTCCATACTTTCCACTGACTTTGACAACCTTTTTATTATATTCCATACTTAAAAGTTCTTTGCTGGACAAAAGAAAAATAAAACAAGACATAACAGTTGAAATAACTTGATTTTTGTAAGGTAATATTGTTATTCCTTGTCTGTGACCATTAAGTGAGAACTTTTCTCTCTAGTTCATTTAATGCTTACTGTGACATCAAACGTTCTTGACTATTGCCTTTATAGAACTCACCTGTATTAATAATGTTGCTTTGTATTTCCTACAGTACATTTGGTGTCTAAATCCTACATTGATGAGAGTTCCTTCAATGTTAATGGGAAAAAATTTTCTGACCTGAGGTTTTATAAAAAACTGTGGATCACTGCCAAGTAGACAGTATGTGATAAATGGCTCAGGATTCTGGGGAAAAAAGTGTAAAAATCAACAAATTAAATTAGGTTGATACCCTGTTCTTTTTGTAAAAATCTTGATAAGTAGAGTTTCTACCTTGCTGCAGTAAGTCTACAGTTAAACAGCTGTGAGCCTGATACTTGTTATTTTTATGGAAGAGTTAGGAAATGGTAAAGATGGCACATTTTTGGTTAATAATGAAAAGTATCATTCTTTTCATGGTGACAAAATGAAATCTTAAAGATTTTTTAAATCACATCTAATTTTTATAGTGTTCAAAGAAAAATAATGTCAAATCTATAAATATTGGAAGAATTTAATGTCCCAAATGAAATTTCAGTCATTTGTAAATATTTTCATATGTAAAATGACTGACCACAACAGCAATCACAGCCTTTTGTTTATACCGCAGTTCCATTTTGTTATTTTTTCACTACCCTTTAGCTTTCCACTTGCTGAGATGAAAACACCTTGAAGACTCATTAAATATTCTTGGGCCTGAAGATGGGTTGCTGTTTAAGATTCAGGTGGCCAAGTTTATGTCAACAATAATTACATTTGAGATGAAGACTGCAAAAGAAGTTGAAGAGCTTCCTGGTAGAATAAAGCAAGAAAGATGTACTATACATTAGCGGTTTTAAGTGAGGAATTTAAAATCCAAATTGAGACAGGAGATGTAAGTAAAAGGTAAAGTGAGGTTTCTGAGAACAGGTCTAATAGTGAAACATAGGGAAAACAAGATAGATTCAGGTTGGGACTCATTGATCCATTCAGCAAATGTTTATTGAGTATCATGGCAGAAGGTTTAAGAATGTTAACTCTGGCTACTGACAGCTTGGATTGGAATCATAGCTCCATCTAGGTGCATGAATTAAGGCCATTTACTTTACCTCTCTGTAAGTCAGTTGCCTTATCTGTTAAATGAAGTTAATAACTCCTGTAAAGCCATTAGGTAATTAATGTGGGAACATATTCAATAGGAATATTGGGGATTGAATTATGTCCCTCACAAAAGGCATTCTGTGGGTGTGAGCCCATTTGAAAATATGACCTTTGAAGATATTACTAGTTGAGGTGTACCAAAACTGAATGAGGGTGGGCCTTAATTCAATATGACTGAAGTCTTTATAAGCAAAGGAAATTGGAAACAGAGAGAAACCACAGGGAGCAGCCCAGAGCTGGAAGTCAACGGGACGGGAAGAGAAAGGAGAATACATTTCCATGTGCATTGCCATGTGATGGAAAAGCCAAGGACCAAGGATTGCCAACAGCCAGCCCCAGAACACCACCATCTTTGGGGAGAGAAAGTCATGTTGCTGATGCCTTGATTTTAGACTTCTCCTAGCCTGAAAATTACAAGTCAATAAATTCCCATAGTTTAAACCAACCCATTTTATGGTATTTTTTAGCACCTGGGAAACCAATACAAGGGGCTAACCCATATTACTATAGTTATTATTATCATTGTGATGGTGATTTTTTAAAAACATTTTATTACCAGCACTCACCATTGATGCATGATCCAATACAAGAAAGATGAATAAGACAGAGTGTGCATTATCAAGAAGCTCAATCAATCTAACTCAGTGTTTTTAAATCATTGGTTTAAAGGCACCTGACTAATTAAAAAATATCTTACATACATTTCCAAAATATAAATGATAAATATAAGTTAAATAAAATATATAATAATTACTATGGTTGAAGTTAGGATGAGGAATCACCCAGGATATGTTATGTAGTCATAATGCTTATTCATTGCTTTCTAATTATCTAGTTGGTGAGAATTAGGCTTGCAGCCTGGGCTAAGTCAATGCTTCATAGTATTTTGCTAGGATATTTTCATAAATCAGAGTACAGGTGGCTGCTTTTCTCTGAAAAAAAATCATTATATTTTATTTCCAATCATTTTAAATTATAATAGAAAAAATATGCAAAATATTCAAGAAGTTTAAACAGAAAATAAAAATTACAGAAATTTAGAATTTGAAAAGTCCCTTAGATTTAGAGCATAATTATCAGTGATGTAAGAATTATAGACAATGTACCCTCATCCAGATACCCATTGGGTTGATAGCTGATGTATTAGTATACCTATGCACATCTTTATATTCATTTATGAAATAATAAAGCCTCTTTATGAAATGTTTAAAATTTACATGTTAATAAGGAAATTTTGTGTTATTTATAACAAAGTTTAAAATTTGGTGTAATTCTAAAAATATTTGTTTTTAGGAAACTATGACCCACTCTTCAGTATTTCTAATTTTGAGACACTGGAACTGAGTCTGGGATCTTCAAGGAGAAATGTTTATGGTTAGCAGGGAACAATGCAATTTTTTCTTCTTTATAATACATTCTGGTATTTATAAAGATAAAATTCAAGGTGAACATTAAGACTACCCTTGGAACTGAGAAAAAATATGGTTGGTAAATGCCTCTATACATGGACAGTAAAAATAATAACCATCATTTATTAATCACCCGTCACATAAGATTTCAGTCACGTCTCTTAAACTAACTTGGGGCAATTCATTAATAAGAACTGGGGAGTGTTTAGACTGGTTTCCAGGAGACAGCAGGGCAGAGAGGAACCTGGTATCTACCAACTGCATTCCCTGGGAGAATGTGGAAGAGGGGTCCAATATGAAGGAAGAAGTTGCAAGGTTTGTGCCCTTGATGTTGGAGAGAGAGACTGAAGGACCAGCAGATTTGGTCCCAGGCTGATCTGGTGACTTCCTGCACTTGACCCACAGCAGCACTAGTTGGTTGTGAAAGTTTTCATCACTCTTTGGGAGAAGTCACTACGAGGCGCGTGCCCTTGTCCTCTACCCTGATAACACATGTATGTCAACTACTCCAGGCTCCACTGTCCAAGGAGGCCTTGTCCAAGGAGGAGGAAGCCTGAGCAAAGGACTTCCCTGGCTGTGAGGAAGGTGGAAACATGAGTAGCTAAAGGACTCTTCAGGAAGCCTCTGGGGCCTCACATAGAGCCATACCATTCAGAAGGAAGCATATTCACCTCCGTGGGAAGAGGAAGAGGATGGTAAATGTGAGACAACTCATAAATTCCTTCTCTTTTAGAGGCAGAGAGGAAATGGGAGAAGCTGAGACCCAGAAAAATTGGTGTTTTAAAAATGAATTTCCGGCTTATAACCTTAAATTCAGATCCTGCCACATCCCTACCACATAGATGACTTCCACTGCATGAGTTGTTACTATAGTTTTGCTACTATGATGTGCAGATCCTATTTCTTAACAATACGATTTAGATTTCCCTTGTGAAATAAATCTTTATAAATGCATCTTTTAAACGGACTTCCCAATTATACATCCTTTCTCTCTGGGACTGGCAGATGTGTCTTGTGTAATCTCAGGTATTCAGGAGAAGCATTGATGTTGCATAACCACAGTGATTTGTAATTTCACAGAGGCACAATTTTGAATGATACGAACTTTGGATGAGTTAACGAGTCACTGAGCTTGGACTACCCTTGAACTTACTCATTTGAAATGTTGTTCTGTCTTAGTCATTCACTATGCAATGACAGAAACAGTGTTTCATTAGAAAACCAGTTAAAAATTTTTAAGATGCCAGCTACTGCTGATGATGGGTGAAGGTAAAAATTGAAGCAATCAGAAAAACTTATGGCTTTTGGAAGTAATACAAAAATTGGTGTTACATTATAGAATACAGTATTGAAGCAATAGCCTCAACATGATGTGAATGGAACTACAATATTGGTTATATAAGGAAACAAGAAAAAGAGTTTGTTTAAATGACTTTATTGTATGTCTGCTCTGTGCAAAATATACTCATTCAATGCAAAAGGAAAGAAATTAGTGAAAACCGAAGAGTTATTTTCCTTGAATCCAGAAAATGTGTAACTTTCAAGAGAAATAAATTCGAGTCACTCAGTAGGTATTCTGTCATCATCATCACTTTTATTTTGTTAGAATTAGCTACATTAATCTTTACTCTTACTAGAGTTATAATTAAGTGCCAGGTTGGTTATGGCAGTGACAAAAATTATTTCAATAGTTTTACAAAAAATTAATCCTATATTTATTGAGTCATTGAGGATTTTAAAAGTTTGATATTAATTTTATTATATGTTACCATATTTTATGATATGCTATAGTTGTGTCCAAAAACTTGTAAACCAAGGACTTCAATCTCCATCTAGAACATCAAGGCCATATTCTATCTTCAGTTATTTCATTTATTCAGCAAACATTTCTTAGACTTTATGTTTTTTACATATTCCTAGATGTAACAGGATACACAGAGGAGTAAAAATAATTGTTCCTGTATTCAAATAGTCTATAATCTACTTGGAAAATTAGCCATATAGACAAAGACCTGTAAAACCAAAAACAATTTAAAAGCAAAACGATGGTAAGTATTAGCAATTAAGTGAATGTTTCAGAAAATAAAAGTTGTATGAACTCACAAAGTAAAGGAATCTATAAGGTGGGCTGTTTAAAAAATGGTGGAAAGTTATACTTTAACAAGTTGACTCTGGCTGTGCTGAGAATAGACTGTAGGGGGAAAAGTTGGATAAAGGGAGATCAGTAAAGTAGCTTTGCAATAAGGTAGGCTGAAGACACAGTCACTTTAGATAAAAAAGACAGTAGTAGTAATGGTGAGAATTGGTGGGATATCGTTTATATTTTGTAGGTTGCATTGGCTAATTTGCTAATGAATCAGATGTGGAGGGCAACAGAAAGAAAGGAATAAAAGCTTGCTCCAAGCCTCTTATCCTGAGAAAATGCAAAAGTAGAAATGCCATTTATTGAGATGGGAGGACTTTAAAAATAATCAGGTTGGGGAGAAATTCAAGAATTTGTTTTTGGACAAGTTATGTCAAAGGTGAATATTAGAATCTAAATAGTTATGTTGAGTAGATAATCGATTATATGAGTCTGAGCTTCTGAGTAAAGGCCCAGACTGCAAATATAAATTTTGATGTCTTCAGAATGTAGATGGTAAAGTCATTTGACTGTTAAAATCACTGGAGAGGGAAAACAGATAGAGAAAAACATCTGAGATTAAGCCCTGGGGGCACTAAAATATTTAAAGATTAGGGAAATAAGAAGGGGTCATTGAGGAAGTCTGAGAGTGGCCAGGAATAGAGGTGGAAATCCAAGAAAGTTTGCTGCTCAGAGGGCCACGTGAGGACTGTTTCAAGAAGGAGGGAGGGGGGAACTCCACCAAATGATGGTTTCAGGTCACTTGAGATGAGGAGCGAGAAGTGACCTTTGGATTGAGAAGTGTGGAGAGGGTTCAGTAACCCAAGTGTTCACAGTAGTTGAGATGAGTGCCTCATCTGAGTGGATATTGAAGGCATCATGAACTAAGCCAGGGGTAGTGCAGGAGTGTGACAGGGAACCGGGGCCCAAGGGTACATGTGGCAATATATCTAAGTGACTGACTGAGTCCCACCTAAGCTTTGAAGCTGGAGTGTGGACAGGAGGGAAGTGAACCATGTAATGGAATAATAAAGAGTGAGGAGGCCCCTGCCCAGCCACCAGACCTAGTGGTCAATAGGGTCCTGGGGAGGGAAGGAGCTTTAGCATCCCTGCCCTGAGGCTTCAGATGTCTGTAGCACCCAACCATTAAGTCAACCAACCCCTCCCTCCTCCATGCATTTTCAAATAGCACCTAAGGGGGTGTTATTGTCCCTGGTTCAGAAGAACCAGGCCTAGTTCCAAAGCTTGTTTTCTTGCTCTGTGTTGACACTGACCCAACTATGTGACCGTTTCAAACTTGTAAAGTTCTATACAACTCTACACTGTGATTATTGTTACATAGCCCCACCAGTCCAATTTTAATGGGGATTGGTATGGCTTCCAGGAGATTCTCCTTCTTCACTCAGTGGTTCTATTTTATTTGTTTTTGTTTTAATCATGGACCCCTTTGTGAGCAAATGACTTAACACAGACACACAGCTGAAGAAAACAGATAAAAAATACAACAACTCTGTTTTGATCTTCAGGATTTGTGTATGTATTGGGGGTTGCGGGGAGGAGATGGAGCAGCACAGTTTGGAAGTAACAACTTTAACCCAAAGGATGAGCCTCTGATATGAGAAATCCAGACCCCAGTGCATGATGACAGGTATTCATAGAAATGATTTTTTTCCTTTGTGTGAAATTCCTCAAATTATACTGCCCAGTTGTATACCTATACTGCCTACATCTGACGCTGGAAATAATTCTGTAATGGAACAGGGACATTTAACTGCTGTTATTTATTGAAAATGTAGCCAGGCAAGTGTGCTGTGTTCTTTAGCCTATCACATTTCATAATGGCTTGAATCTGAAGTTCACTGAACACCAAGCTAGATAGAATATGAACAGAGGTGTTTGTTGAGGTGGGACCAGAGGAAGAGGAGGCTAGAGCAGGGGCATCTTATCTAAGACAATACCCTGACCACCATGCATTGCCAATCTGGTAACTTACTTCTATCTCCAACATGATCGGGTTAACAAGTGCACACGTGTTTGTGTGTGTCTTCAGGTAAATCGGAGATAATGATATCTATTTTGTAGTATCATTGTAAAAAATTAAATTAAATAGTACTATATCAACTAAACACTTGGTAGGCATGCACCAGGATTACTATCATTATCACTGTGTTGTTCATAGGTAAGCTAGAAAAGGGAATGAGGGAAACTGTGGTGATCATGAATGATCATTTATGTATGGACACATATTGTCCTAAAATTTGACACAGCTCTGACCTTTACTGGAAACAAAGTATTATCCATCCTTTTTCTTGATAGCAGTATCATTAAGAATAATTAATGTTCTGATTTGATACTTTGAACTCTATTATGTTTCTTAACCTATGTCTTCAGAAAACTTTGCAGCCCTGAATCATCATGCCTAAAATTATCTCTTGACAGATTTTTATTCTTTTTCATAATGAAAACATATCAAAGAGAAATGTGTTCTTTTAAATAGCCTTCCTTTGCCCCTTCTTGCTCCCCTTAGAGACATGCATTTCTTCTCCTCCTTCCCCCTCCTTGCATCCCTAGGAAACACCAAAAAATGTGTAGCTTCCAGAGCATAGGAGGTCATTCCTATTCAGAACTTAATTTACTCTTGGTGCCTGAGGAAAAGGGAGATGTTGAATGGATTTAAGGGGAAGCTATTCAGATCCTGAAGCTGTCAGGACAGCTTGTCTTCTTATTACATTCTGCCCCTATCCCAAACAATCTTCACTAGTTTTCTACATCTTGAGTGACCTGAGATTACCAATACCTACCTAGTTACAGCCTCCTCAGGTCTGGAAAGTAAGATGGATATATCTAGTAGCTTAATCACCTAAATAAATCAGCTAAAATAAATCTAAAGACTGTATGTAGGCATGGGAAGCAGATAGTTTTCAAGTGACCAAGATAATTGGCCCATGAGGAGAAAGTAAATTCACCAACTGTGATCTGAGCCTTGCCACTCAAAGACTGCCGGCTGGCGATAGTATCCAAGAGGAATCTGGAGATATTTTATTAAAATAGAAAAGGCTGAAAATATTCAAGTAAGCAGACTCCACTGTGGTATGTCTGCCCATTCTTTAGCAGTTTTCCCATTGAAAGGTATGGTCTATGATCCTTTTCTTAAATCCAGGCCAATCTAGTAACTCTCTTTTAACCAATAGAATGTAGCAGAAATGATGTCATGTGACTTCTGTTTCTAGGAAAGAAAATGCCCATCAGTTTCCATCTAGTTCTCTTGGGTTATACTCTGTGGAAATCCAGTCACCACATGAAAAATGCAATTACCCAAGACTCCCATAATAGAAAGACTACACACAGGCACCACCATTGACAGGCCCAGATGAGCTACTCACCAACAACCAGCATAAACTGCCAGTCAAGTTAGCCATTTTGGTCTTTCAGCTCAGTCAAGTCTTCAAATGAATGTAGCCCTAGTTGTCATGTGTTTGCAACTGCATGAGAGGGCCTCAATTATTAAAATGCACCCAAAATGTCCCTCAAACCTACACATCAAAATAAATTAATAAAGATAATTCCATTTACTGTTGAATCTTTTAAAAAATACACCAATATTATTCTGTGTAAGGGGTCCATTATTACATTCTCAAAGCCAATACTAAACAAAATCAGTCTATACTTTATAAAATATTCTGGTGAAATATCTAGATTACTTGATAGCTCTATGTAATTCACTCAATATAAAAGTTTCAGCAGAGTTCAGGTCAGAAGAAATAATTTTATTTCATGTTTTGATTGCATTTGTCATATATGACTATATATCATAGAATTACTTATCAATTCAATAAGAGAATGTTTATTGAAAGCTACTGAAATAAGTCTATTTCATATTTTTGTTGGGACTGTTTTTAAATTTAACACTAGCAGAAACAAACTGGAACAAAGGATAAAAGCTGTTTCTAATTTGAAACAAAACACTAAAGAGAATGTAAGGAATATTAATTAAAAATGAATTCAGCCATTAAGTAATGAAACAAAATGATTGTTTAATTTTTATTTCTTCTATACAAATATAATGTCATATATGTTTGTTTCTTCCTCTTTTTAAAAAGTACTATGGCATAAGGAAGCTGATCTTATTATGTCAGAGACTAGATCATTTGCCATATATTTTCTGCTAGCTTCTATTACCAAGTTATCACAAAGACATTAAAACAGAAGACACCTAGTGAAAATACAAAATTACAATGAATGGAAGTTTTAATAAATTGATTTGTAATTGCCTTATTGTTCTCCAAAGGCCTAGGGAATGCTGAAAGGTTAGTCTGGATGTCTGGAATAGGATTGAGAAGAAATTAATAAAAGTAGGGAATCAAGAAAGTAAGAACTGAACTCCTAATTTATCACACTGAGATGGCTGAATGACTTAGATTCAATCTTGTCACTTTTATTGTAGGAAATAGCATGTCAGCATATGTGTAATATATTAACATTTGCATTATTACAATTAGGGTCTATCTAAATTAGGATGATATTAACCAAGACATTGGAAGAATGAGTCATATTGATATCTGAATTAAATTGGATCTTCATTAGTATGTGACATACCCCTGTTCTTCTTTCCCCCTCTTTCTGACTCTAAACATGGGCCAGTGGTCTGTGTCTCCAGTTATTTCATTGTAAGTATAGTTTCCAATCAGATTTAAAGACAAACCAAATGAATGAGATTTTTTTTGAATTTTGACAAAAATAATCATGATGACATTATTCTAGGAAACTGATGTATTTCATTTTACATCTTTATCGAGAGTTTTCAATTGTGAATATAATCCAGAATTTTGAGATTTTTCTGTAATCTCTTATAACTGATGATTGAATTACTTAATTGTATCTGTCAAAAGCAATCATAAGTGAGGCATTGGAGGATGGAACTTATGTTATTTTTAATACAATTGATTTGGTTCCTCTGTTTTCATCAAATTACATGCAGGATAATGTTGCAGGATGATTAATTAATAAGGACATAATATAATAGCTCAATTACTCTGAACTCTATGTATTTTTTTCTACAACCAAGAAAGAATAAAGATAATTTTGCTTGTGAAAAGCCCATATAGGTTAGGAAATCAGTTCAGTTTATCATATTTTAGGTAAAACATATCTGGCGTATATTTAGTTAATTTTATTTACACTGGAAACTTGTGCTATAGAATATTTTTTAAATTAAAAGTTTCTTTTATTATGTCCATAATAATGGCTTTAATTTCTTTGCCATGATGGTTCCACTTGAGTAAAAAAATTTATTAAACCCACCTTCAGTGGTATCTTATTCTTAATAGTGTTTTACCTCAAGTATACTTTTTTTTTTATTTTAATTTTTAAAGAAGCTTTAGACTACAAAAGTGTTATATAAATAATATAGGGAGTTCCCATATGCCCCACTCCCATCCCCTCCTACACTTTCCCACATTAACAACATCCTTCATTAGTGTGGTACATTTGTTACAATTGATGAACACATATTGAAGCACTGCTACTAACTGTGGACTATACTTTACATTATAGTTTACACACTGTCCTGCACAATTTTGTAGGTTATGAAAAAATATATAATGGCCTGTATTCATCATTGCAATGTCATGCAGGACAATTCCAATGTCCTGAAAATGCCCCCATGTTACACCTATTCTACCCTCTCCCTCCCCTCAGAACCTCTGGTAGCCACTGCCTTTATATCAGTGATAAAAGTTATTCCATTGCTAGAATACTAATAAGTCTATAACAGAATAATAATAAGTCTACTTTAGTCCATTGTTCATTCCCAATCTTGAGAATTTTGGGATGGTGATGCCCACTCTGTTTCTAATTGAGAGGGGGCTTAGATCCCATAGGACAGATGGATGGAACTACCTTCCTTGTAGTTGCAGACACTCTCTGTCCCTTGAGATTGGAGTTGTCCATCATCATTTCCTTGTTAGTTGTCCTGGGTGGGTCCAATGAACTGGAGAGTAGGTGTGGCAACACTGCTGAGATTCAGTGCTGAACTGGCATATGGATGGACCAAAGATTTAAGTCACTCAGACATATATTTAACAAGTATAGTCCTAAATAAAGTTCAAATAAAAGGGACAGAAGAGCTATTTGTAGGAAAAACCATAAATGAGTATAACTCTGTTTCAATGGGGAGCAAAAATTCCAAAGTAAGGGCCACTGACAGGGTACCGAATTCCTGAGCTGTCTGCCCTGCTTATAAGTGTCTAGATATCTCTAGAGCCCTTAGGAGCCCTGCTATTTGAGGCATGGTTTACCGTGGAAGTCAATGAGATCCTGCTGAGGCATGCATAAGTGTAACCTCTGCAATGACCTCTCAACTCACTTTGAAATCTCTTTGCCATAAAAACTCATTCATTTGACCTTTTGGTCAAGGTCCTTTTCGAGATGCATTACTAATTGGCACTTGGTGCCAGGGAGGCTCATCCCCAGGAGTTAGGCCTCACACGGGGTGGGGTGTGTGTGTGGGGGTAGTGTGTTTATATGCTGAGTTTGGCTTAGAGAGAGTCTACATTTGAGCAGCAAGGAGGCTTTCAGGAGGTAACTCTTAGGCAATATATAATACTAGGCTAACTTTCAATTTCATAAGAAAAGGTTCATAAGTACAATCATCAATATCAAGGGCCTGGCATAATGGTCTGCCTTTGTTCACTAGGCACTGCCCTTGAACTTGGGGGATTCTTGCTATCCTATTAGAGAATGTAGCAGAACTCTCCAGGATGAGAATTTGGTATTCTTTCAATTATTGTGTGGGTCTCCACCTATCAAGACAATGCCCCATTAACACTTGAACATGTTCATATGCCTTAGAGGCATGCCCCAGATGAACCCTTCCCTATGCATTCCCCCATCACCCAAACCCCACACTAGAGATCCTCCCCTGCCACAGTTGTGACCCTTCTGTGATCCAAAACCTCTCCAGAAATGAAGACAGAAAAGTAACCAAAAAAAAATTATAAGAAAATGAAATAATATGTTTAAAAAATAACAAATAAAACACAAAAAATTGAAATAAAAAATAATTTTTAGACATTGTGCCTTTCATCACTGTAAGATCTGTTATCTTGTATGTACAGTGACATTTTCTTCCATATATTCTCCCAGTGTCTTAATTTTTTCATTTTATCTTCAAAGAAGCTTTAGGTTATAGAAAAGTCAAATAGAGACTATGGGGGATTCCAATATACCCAACGTCCTCCCCCTTTTCCACTCTCCCCTATTAATAACATTTTACATGTGGATGGTATACTTGCTACAATTGATGTACACATATTGAAGTATTGCTACTAACTATGGTCAATGGTTTACATTATGGTTTATATTTTGAACCATACACTTTTATAGGTTTTGATGAAATTTAAAATGTTCTTCCTATACATTATTGCAAGTTCTTGCAGAACAATTCTAATGCCCTAAAAATGCCCTATGTTCCATCTATTCTATTCTTCCCTCCTCTTACCCTCAGAACCCATGGTAAACACTAAATTTCAATTTTTAAATAATAAATGTGAATCTTATTTAAATAATAAGATTCATAATATGACAAGGTGAACACTTACATATTCCAAAGAAGTTTGCCCCACATGCACCATGTCCCGTATACGCCCCCCACATGACACCCTACACCAGTAAACCTCCCGTGCTATATTTGCCAAAAAAATATTCCCAACATTGTACTTGTAACCACAGACCTGCAAATCCCCAGACTTCACCTGCTCCTTCCCCTGATCCTCCCCCCAATTACATGAATAGTCCAACCCAACCCCCTCACATGACTCCCCTCCATAGACCAGCACCACCAAACCCAGTCACATCACTGTGCCACTGTCACGCCCATCCATTGCCCAACCACACCCTTCCACCTTATCATAGTTTTTACCCATATGGGCATAGGCTCAAGACCCTCTACTTCCTTTCTGTCTCCTGTAAACTTATTTTTCAGACTCTAGCATAATTCATGCCAGTGAATATTTGTCTTTCAGTGTCTGGCTTACTTCACTCAACATAAGGTTTTCAAGATTCATACATGTTATCCCATATATTAATACTGCATTCTATGTATAGGTTCATGTCATCGGCAAATAGTGAAATTTTTACTTCTTCCTTTCCAATTTGGATGCCTTTTATATCTTTTTCTTGACTTAATGCTGGAGCAAGTACTTCTAACACAATGTTAAATAATAGCAGTGACAGTGGGCATGCTTGTCTTGTTCTAGTTCTTACAGAGAAAGCTTTTAGCATTTCACCATTGAATATGACGTCAGCTGTGGGTTTTTCATACATACCCTTTATCATATTGAGGAAATTTCCTTCTATTCTTATCTTTTAAAGTATTTTTATCAGGAAAGGGTGCTGTATTTTGTCAAATGCTTTTTCTGCATCAATAGAGATGATTTTTTTTCTTTTGATCTGATAATGTGGTAAATTACATTGGTTGATTTTCTTATGTTGAACCATCCTTGCATACCCGGGATGAAACCCACTTGGCCATGGTGTATAATTCTTTTGATATGTTGTTGAATACGATTAGCAAGTATTTTGTTAAGGATTTTAGCATCATGTTTCATTAGAGAGATTGATCTGTAGTTTTCCTTTCTTGTGGCATCTTTATGTGGCTCTGGTATTAGGGTGATGTTGGCATTATTGAATGAGTTAGGTATTTTCCCTCCCCTTCTGTTTTTTGGAAGAGTTTAAGCAGAATTGGTCTTTGTTCTTTCTGGAATGATTGGTAGAATTCATCTGTGATGCCATCTGGTCCTGGGCTCTTCTTAGTTGGAAGGTTTTTGATGATTAATTCAATATCGTTACTTGTGATTGGTCTGTTAAGTTCATCAATTTCTTCTTTCAATGTAGACTGCTTGTGTGTTTCTAGAAATTTGTCCATTTCATCTAAGTTATCTTTTTGGCATGCAATTTTTCAAAGTATCCTCTTATGATACTCTATTTCTGTGGTCTCAGTGGTGATATCCCCTTCCTCATTTCTTTTTTTATGTATCTGCATCTTCTCTCTTTTTTCCTTCCTTAGTCTGGTTAAGGGTTTGTCCATTTTATTAATCTCAGAGAACCAGCTTTTGGTTTTGTTAATTTCTGTCTGGTGCTTCCTTATTTTCAATTTCATTTACCTCTGCTCTAATCTTTGTTATTTCCTTCTTTCTACTTGTTTTGGGATTAGTTTGTTGTTCTTTTTCTATTCTTCCAGGTGTGCAGTTAGATTTTAGCTCTTTCTTCTTTTTTAATATGGGCATTTATGGCTATTAATTTCCCTCTAAGCACTGCTTTTACTGCATCCCATAGGTTTTGATACCTTGTGTTGTCATTTTCATATGTTTCAAGGTAGCTAATGATTTATTTTGCAATTTCTACCTTGACCCACTGATTGTCTAAGAGTGTGTTGTTTAACTTCCATATCTTTGTGTCTAATCTGCTTCTCTGTCCCTTACTGATTTCCAGCTTAATTCTATTGTGGTCTGAGAAATTACTTTGTATAATTTCTATCTTTCTGAATTCATTGAGAGTTGTTCTGTGGTCTCGAATGTGGTCTATTCTGGAGAATCAGCCATGTGTGCTCGAGAAGACTGTATCTCCAACTGTATTTGGGTGTAATGTTCTGTATATGTCTATTAGGTCTAGATCCTCCAGTGTATTATTCAAACTCTCTGTTTCTTTATTGATCCTCTGTCTATATGTTCTGTCTAATAGTGATAATGGTATATTAAAGTCCCCCATTATAATTGTAGAAGCATCTATTTCTCCACTTAGTTTATCCAATACTTGCATCATGTATTTTGAGGCACTCTAGTTAGCTGCATATATGCTTATGATTGTTCTTTCTCCTTGATAGATTACCCCTTTTATTAATATATATAGTGTCCTTCTTTGTCTCTTACAGTAATTTGCATTCAAATTCTATTTTGTCTGATATTAGTATAGCTAATCTCATCCTTTTTTGATTATTGATTGCATGTAAAATTGTTTTCCATCCATTCACTTTCAACTTCCTTGCGTCCCTGAATCTAAGATGAGTATCTTGTGGACAGCATATAGATGGGTCATATTTCCTTATCCTTTCTGCCAATCTGTGTCTCTTAATTGGAGAGTTTAATCCACTAACATTCAATATTATTACTGTCAAGACATTACTTAGATTAGCCATATTTTCTTTAGGTTTATATATGTCACATTTTACTTTTATTTCTCTTTTTATCTTTTTAGTTATTCTTACCAATAATCTTCTTTCCTACACTCTCCTCCACCCCTCTCTCTCTCCTGTTTTTTCCTTTCAACCTGCAGAACTCCCTTTAGTATTTCTTGAAGGGCAGGTTTCTTGTTGACAAACTCTGAATTTCTGTTTATCTGTGAATATTTAGAACTCACCCTCATTTTTGAATGCCAGCTTTGCTGGACACAGAATTCTTGGCTGACGTTTTTTTTCTTTTAGCACCTTAACTATGTCATACCACTACCTTCTTGCCTCTGTGGTTTCAGGTGAGAAATCAGCACTTAATCTTATTGAGCTTCCTTTGTATGTGATGGATTTCTTTTCTCTTGTTGATCTCAGTATTCTCTCTTTGTCCTGAGCATTGGACAATTTGATAACTATATGTTTTGTCGTGGGTCTTTTAAGATTTATGCTGTTTGGGGTACTCTGTGCTTCCTGGACATATGCATCCATGTCTCTCAAAAGAGTTGGGAAATTTTCAGCCATTATTTCTTCCAACACTACTTCTGCCCTCTTTCCCTTCTCTTCTCCATCTGGGATGCCTATAATGTGTGTGTTTGTGCATTTCATATTGTCATTCAAATCCTTGAGTCACTGCTATATTTTTTCTGTCTTTTCGTTGATCTGTTCTACTATCTGTCTAACTTCAGATGTACTGGCTTTGACGTCACTGATTATTTTCTCTGCCTGTTCAAATCTGCTATTATGTGCTTTCAGTGTATGTTCTTAATCAAATCAATTTTATTGATACATATTAATAAGGCTTACAATTTATCTAAAATCTACAATCAATGGTATTTGGTATAATCATATAGTTGTATCCAGTGTAGTTTTTATTTCTTGCATTGTGCCATTCATCACCATCAGATCCAGTATCTTTTCACTTATGTTTACAATTTCTTCACTATGGTCCCCTAGTGTCTTCTTAATAGCCTTTATCTCTTCCTTCACTTCATTAAGTTGATTCATGAAATTTGTTTGGACATCCTTGATTAATTGTTCCACGTTCTGCATTTCCTCCTGATTTTTTTAGTTCTTTCATTAGACTGGGCCATGTCTTCCTGTTTCCTAGTATGGCTTGCAATTTTTTGTTAGTGTCTAGGCATCTGCTTATCTTGATGGGCTTATTCAGTTGGCTAGCTTCTCTTTCTACTCTAAGGTTTTATTTTGTTTGCTTGTTTTTTTTTTGAATGTGATAAGGTTCCTTTATGACACTTGATTCTTCTTATTCTATATCCTTGCAGTTATCTGCATTCAGTTGCAAAAAAAATATTAGGACTAGAGAAAAGGAAAGAGATAAGAAGAGAAAAGGAATAATAGTAGTAATAATAATAAAAGATAGAAGAGGAACCATACAAAAGCTAGGAAAATAAGTAATATGAATAAAAATCATAAAAATACAAAGGAATAAGAATTAAAAAGGTGGAATATAAAAAATGAGACAAGAATCAAAGTGGAGGCAAAAATAGAATGAGTTAAAAGGCTGGAAAGATGAGAAAAGTAGGGGAAAAAAAGGGAAAGAGAGAGAGAGAGAAAGGAAAAGTGAAGACCAAACAAGGTGAGGTGGAATGAAAGAAAAGCAACAGAAGACAGAAGATAGTAAAATGAAGGAAAGAAAAGGCAATAAATTAGGTATAAATATAAGTAAATAGAAAAGGAAACAAAGAAAGAGAAAAGATAACAAACAAGAAACAAAGCAACAACAACAAAAAACAACCCAGGGAAAACATCCTTCCTTTTTAGGTCCCTAGGTTGCTTCTCAGGGTACCTGTGCTCATCAGTCAATCATCCTGCAACCTGCCCTCTGCAGGTGATGTACCTGGTTTTAGCAAATAAAATTTATTAAAAAAATAATAATAACAGATCCAAAGAAACCTAAAATTTAAAAATCTGTCTATACATTCCCTATCATAAAGTGTTGGCTGTGTGCCTGATAACCATGTGGCCCCCTCTCTGAATCTCTTCTCTTAGGAGGTATTAAGGTTAAGTAGGCTTCTGACTCTTCCCACCCCTGTTGCCTCAGATGAGTTGGACTTCTGACAGTTTGCTGGAGCCAGGCTGGTTAGGCGCCTGTCTCTGCCCCCTCACCGACCTAGTTCCTCTCTCTCCCAGGGCCCTTGGATGTGACAGCCTGCCTGATCAGATCCCCTCTTCCCTTGTCAATGCTGGTTAGGGTCTGTTTTGAGATCCAAAGGGGGCTCAGCTGTCCAAATTCGCTGAAAAGAAACCACTCTCCACCCTCTGCCAGACCCCTCTTCCTCCCAGGTAACTCTCCCTCCCACTCGGTTGGCTGCAGTGAGCCAGGGTTTTTACAAAGGCTATTTGCCTTGAGGGTAGGGTATATGTGCCATTTCCAGCCACAGGGGCAAGTAACTCATGGTTTTCCTTTGGCCTCTTTATCTCTTTGTCTTGCTCCCTCCTGGATTATGTGCAGCACTTTCCTGTTCTATAGATCCTCAAAACAACTCCCTTGGGTAGGTTTTTGCCCTTTCTCCATTGTTTTTCATGAGAGAATTGAACTCTGCCTACCTACTTCAACACCATCTTCCTGGAAGTCTTCCATGTTATAGAACATTTAAAACAGACTCCTGGTTGCAAAGTCCCTGGGCAAAGTCCAAGTATTATGTAGGTCATGTGCACATACAGAACTAGATGAAGGAAAATCAATTCCCTGCTCAAGGGGCAAATTTCTCTGAGTAAACAAGTTTGAGGGTACAGAAAAGGGAGCTTTGCAATTTTGATCCAGCCCTATGAGAGAGAGGACTTGAATATTGCTAGCAGCTAAAGCTGAAGCACGAAGCATCCAAGAGGCTGGGCCATTGGAGCAGCTCAAGGCTGAAGAGATGAGCCATATGCCTGATAGCCCCATAGCTGAACTCAGAAAGAAAGCAGAGCAGCCATGACTGAGAGATGGGGCCTAGAAAGAGACAAGCCCTATGCTTGTTTGCCCACAGCTGAGCTCCAGGAGACAGTAGACTCTGGAGGGGAAGGCAGGGGCCTTGCCTGAGATCCATTGCCATCTTGCTTTGCCATGTGGCAGGACACCAGGATCAGCAGTAGCTGACTTTGGTGAGAAAGTATCTCTGATGGTGCTTTGATTTGGACATTGCATATCCTCAAAACTGTAAGATTTTTCCCCTAATAAAATTCTCATTATAAAGCCAACCCATTTCTGTTACTTTGCATTGGCAGCCCTGTGGTAAACTAAGACGATGGGGTGGTGAAATTATTGCTTAGATTTGGACATTCTGCCCACTCAGGATAAATATTCTTTGCTTTTTAAAAAAGATTTATTTTATTTATCCTCCCCCCCCCTCATAGTTTTGTGCTCACTGTCTGCTAGCTGTGACTGTTCATTGTGTGCTCGTCTTCTTTTTTTTTTAAGAAGGCACTAGGAACCGAACCCAGGACCTCCCATGTGGGAAGAAGGCACCCAATGGCTTGAGTCACCTCTGCTCCCTGCTTTGCTTTTGAAGAACCTTGGCAAGATAATTTTAGGAAATCTCCTCATTCTGCTATTCACATGCTTCTAGATACACTAGAGACTTTCAGAAACCCTCTTAAAATGTAAATTCATAATGGATCTATCATCAATATGTCTCTGAGCAACAGTGCTGTAGCTACATGCTTCAAAATATCCAGATTTTCATTCCTTTTTGTTATGGTCATTTTGTCCAAATATTAGTGATTCCTACCTAATGAGTTCTTCCTTATGGATTGGAACTAATTGCACAGAGTAGTAACCATTATGAGCATGGACCCACTAGTACGACAGTTAATTTATGCATTCTTATCCAAGAAGATAGATAGCTAGTAATTTACTGTGCTCTGTCTTGCTTCTCTGGCATTTTTGTCAACAGAACAAGGGAGTTATTCACCATGGCTTGTATAGCAGATGACATATAGTCTTCTTTCCATTCTCTCTTCTTTAAATCTCACTCCAGTGTTCAACAGTTCTTCAGGTTTCTAGAGTTTCAGAGGTATATATAACTTAGTATAACATGACTTTTTCTTTCCTTTCTGTAGCCGCTGCTTTTTTTTTCCCCCACCAGTCAACGGGTCCAGTTTTAAAAGACAACAACAACAAAACAAAACAACCTAGCTGCTGCTTTTGCTCTATGCTTCACCACTGTCTAGTACCACTAACCCTCAATGATATTTATGAAATCAGGTTTTCTCTTTAAGTTAAAATTTTCATTTCATTTAGCTTGTTCGCTATACATTCTTCATTGTGTATTTAATATGAAGCTGAAACATAGCTCTTTTCATCAGTTTTCTCCTTAAGATATATTGTTTCTTCAACAAACATTTATAGAGCACTATGCTAGTTATCTTGAATTTCTTGGCAGAAACTCCACTTTGCTACTCTTTCTTATATCACAGGGGGTGCTCTTAACAATTCCCAATTTTGCTGTATATATGAGACACCCAGTATTCCCTTACAGCATGAAATGAAGAATCATGACTTTATTTTTAAAGATTAAGTTATTTAGTCTACCAATTCTACAGAAGCTTTGCAAAAATAAGTAATTACATTTCTCAGTTATTAACCTAAGCAAATTTAGTCCTGTGACCACAAAAATAAGCTATTCCTAGCATCTATTTATATATTATACCTGCTCTAAATATTTATTATTTTTATGTAAAATACATTTTTTATTATAACACTTTTTATTTTCTCTGATGTAAAAGACAACTGCATAAAGCAATAATTATGAATTTGTGGTATTTGGTGTGCAATGTATAATGGTGTAATTTTTATTACAATCATAACACAGAGGGTGTGGAGGTCTATAGACACACCCTTCTTGTATACTATTGCAATTGTGTTGGTATTAACCTGAACTAGGTTGTTATAAGTTAAGATGTTGATTGTAATATCTAGGGAAACCATTAAGAAAATAGCTCAAAGATACACAGGGAAAGAACTGACAAGAAAATTAAAATAACACAGTAGAAATTATTTATTTAACCAAAGGAAGACAGTAATGGAAGAATAGATCATAAAAACCATAAGACATTTACAAAACAGTAGCAAAATAGAAGACATACGTTCTATCACATCAATAATTACATTAAAGGTAAATGGATTAAATACTAATTAAAAGGCAGAGATGACAGAATAGATTACCAAAAAAAAAAAAAACAAAAAAAAAAACAAAGCAACAAACCATACATGATCCAACCATATGTTGTTCCAAAAAGACATAGTTTAGATTCAAGGGCACAAATAGTTTGAAAGTAAAAGGATGGGGAAAGATATACCCTAGAAATAGTAGCCAAAATAGAGCTGTAGTATGTATAATAATATAAGACAAAATAGACTTTAAGACAAAAACTGTTAATTCAGACAAGAAGGATATTTTATAATGATAAAAGGGTCAATTCATAAAGAAAACATAACAATTATAAATGTGAAAGCATCTGTTTACAGAAAGCAAAAATACATGACTAAAATTTGATATAATTAATAGGAGAAATAGACAATTCAACAATAATAGTTGGAGACATCAATATCCAACTATCAATAAAGAACAGAACAATTGAAAGATGAAAAATAAGGAATAGAATATTTGAAGAACATTTGATACCACCTATACTTAACAGATACGAATAGAACATTCCACCCAACAGCAGAGTAATAACACATTCTTCTCAAGTGCACATGAAACATTCTCCAGGATAAACCATATGCTTAGCCATAAAATAAACCCAATGAATATAAATATAAAAGTGTTATTCAAACACAATGTAATTAAATTAGAAATAAATACCAAAAGGAAAATTTTGATATTCACAAATATGTGGATATTAAACAACGCACTCTTAAATAACCAATTGATCAAAGAAGAAATAAAAAGAGAAATAAGAAAATAATTCAAGATGGATTAAAATGAAACTACAATATGCCAAATCTTATAGGATGCATCTGTAAACACATATTTTAAAAATGAAGAAATGTCTCAAGTCAGTAACCAAACTTTCTACTCTAAGAACTAAAAAAAAAGAACATAAACATAAAGCTAGCAGAAGGAAGGAAATAATAAAAATTAAAGCAGATATTAATGAAGTAGGGAATGGAAAAACAACAGAGAAAATCAGTGTAATCAAAAGTTGGTTTATTGAAAGATCAACAAATCTGACAAGCCTTTAACTAGACTGACCAAGGAAAAGAGGGAGAAGATTAAAATTACTAAAATTGGGAATGAAAAGATGACATTACTACCAACCTTGCAATAAAATGATTATAAGAGAATAATATGAACAGTTTTACGCCAACAGTTTTATACCAACAAATTAAATGAAATGGACAAATTCCTAGAAAAACACACACTATCCAAACTGACTCAAGAAGAAATAGAAAATCCAAATAGACCTATAATAATTTGTTATCAAAAATCTTCCCAGGACCATATTGTTTCACTGGTGAATTCTACTAAAATTTTAAAGAAAAATTAACACCAGTACTCCCAGAACTCTTCACAAAAGAAGGAGGGTTGGAAATACTTTCATCTTTAATTTCTGAAGCCAAATTTCCCTGATTAAAAAGAAAAACAGAAATGACATCACAAGAAAAGAAAACTACTGACCATTATCCTTTAGAAAGATAAACACAAAAATCCTTGACAAAATGCTATCAAAGAAATCCATCAGCATTTAGTAAGGATTATACACTCTGACCAGGTGAGACTTATCCCAGGAATTTAAGGTTGGTTAAAACACAGATATCAGTCCAATGTAATACACTATCTTAACAGAATAAAAGACAAATACCACATTACCATTTCAATAGAAGCAGAAATAGAAAAAAATAGGAGTACAAAAGCTTTAAAATATTCAAATATTCTACTTTAAAATTTTTTTTCTAGTTGTCCTGTCTATTCTTGAAAGTGGAGTATTGGAATATCCAAGCATTGGACAAAACTCAATACACTTTCATAATAAAAACAGTCAATAAGGCAGGGATAGAAGGGAATTTCCTTAACCTGCTAAGGAGGATCTATAAAAACCAACATTTAACCTTATTGTTATTGGTGAAAGAATGATAGCTTCCTCTTTAATATCATGAACAAGTCAAGGATATCTGCTTTCACTACTTCTAGTCAACACTGTACTAAATGTTCTAGCCAGGGTAATTAGACAAGAAAAAAATAAAAGGCATCCATATTTCAAAGAAAGCAGTAAAACCATTTCTATATGAAGATGGCATGATCTTCTGTATATAATGTTCTAAGAAATAAATACAAATGTATTAGAGCTAATAAGTGAGTTCAGCAAGGTTGCAGGATTCAAGATAAATATACAAAATCATTGTATTTCTACACACTAATAATGAACAATCCTAATATGAAATTAAGAAAACAATTCAATTTATAATTTCTGTACTTTTTTGCAGAAATTCATACCATATACATAAGTTAATTCAAAATGTATCAAAGACCTAAATATAAGATCTAAATTATGAGATCCTTAGAAACAAATGTATTTATAAATCTTTATTCTCTTGGATTAGAAAATGGTTTCTTTTATGTGACACCAAAACCACAAGCAACCAAAGAAAAAACAACAGATTAATGGTATTTAATCAAAATTAAGAACATTTGTGATTCAAAAGAGACTGTCAGGAAAATGAACAAACAATACACAGAATGGGAAAATTTTTTCAAATCATATATCTGATATGGGACTTATATCTATACTACAGAAAGAACTCTTTCAAATCAGTAATAAAAAAATATTGATAACCCTATCATATATTTCTTCAAAGAAGATAAACAGCTAATAAGCATATGAAAAGAAGCTTGTCATCATTAATCACCAGAGATATGTAAAGACAAACTACAAAGGATACTACTTCATACCCACAAGGATGACTCTAATCGAAAGGTCAGAAAATAACAAGTGTTTTCAAGGATGTGGAGAAGTTGGAACCCCCATAAGCTGCTGGTGAGAATGGAAAATAGTGCAACCACTATGGAAAACAGTCTGGATGTTCCTCAAATGATTAAACATAGATTTACCATATGACCCAGCAATTCCACCCCTAGGTATGTACCCAAGGTAATTAAAAGCATATGTTCACTCAAAATTATTTATATAAATATTCATAGCAGCATTGTTCATAATAGCCAAAATGTGGAAACAAGCCAAATGTCCATCAATTATGAATGGATAAACAAAATGTGATATATTCAAACAATGGAATATAATTGGACAATAAAGAGAATGAGGTACTGGTACATGCAACAACACGGATCAACCTTGAAATCATGATGCCAAGTGAAAGAAGCCAGAAACAAAAAGCCACATATTGTATAATTCCATTCATATGAAATGCCCAGAAGAAACAAATCCATAGAGATGCAAAGTTAATTAGTGTTTTACAGAGCCTGATGGGAAGGGGAATTGGGAAGTGACTGCTAATGACTACAGGGTTTCTTTTTAGGATGATGAAATTGTCCTGGATTTTAGATAGCTTTTATGATTGCATGGCTTTAAAAATCATTGTATTGTATATTTTAAAACATTGAATTTTATGCTGTGTAACCTATATCTCAATAAAAAGTGAATGAAGCATATATGTAATAGAATATATGAAGTGATTAAAATCACATTGAGGAAATACATCTGACAGAGAGATTTTCATGAAATCTTATTAAATGATATAAGCAGATAATATTATGTGCATAATTTCCTTTTGTTTAAAATGTGTGTGTTATATATCAATGTGCCAATAGGGGTTTTGTTGAGGCAATGTGGGAGTAAAAATATGGATGTATGTTATTTTTTTTTTTTTAATTATGGATAAAAGATCAAGTAGAAGAAAGAAAATAATACTATTAAAGTATAAATCAATGAAATTGAAAACATAAAAAATAGAGAAAATTAAATAAACCAAAAAATATGGTTTATTCAAAGGATCAAAAAATGTGATAAACCCCTAGAAAGACAAAGAAAAAAAAGAATGCAGAAATAAATAATGTCCAGAAAGAAAGACAGGATTTACTGCATGTTTTATAGACATTAAAAGAATAATAAAGGATACCACACTCTGAACATAAATTTAACAACTTAGATGAAATTGGCTAGTTCCTTGAAAGACACAAACTGCCAAAACTCTATCAAGGAAAAATAGAAAAAATTCCCTTGTCTATTACAGGCATTTAATTTGTATTAATAAAAAATATCTTCCCCCAAAGAATACTCCAGACTGGATAGTTTCACTAGTGAATAATACCAAAGAATCAAATAAGAAATAACACCAATTTTATACAATGTTTTCCAAAAGATAGAAGAGGAGGGAACAATTCCAGACTCATTTTATAAGGCTGTATTTACCCTGATATCAAAACCAGACAAAATATAAGAAAAGATAAATAAAGATAAAGATAAATAAATACCAATACCTTTCATGAATATTGACACAAAAATCACCAAAAGTATATTGCCAAAGAAGATACATGGGTAGAAAATAATCACATCAAAAGATGCTAAACATCATTAGCAAATAGAGAAAGTAAAAATTGAAACCCCACAATGATAACAGCACACAACTGTTGGAATACTTAAAATCATTAAAAAAAATTCTAAATAACTGACAGCGCCAAATTCTAGGAACAATGAGGAGCAAGTAGAACTCTCACACATTGATGATGAGAATGTCAAATGGTACAGCTACTCTGGATGACGGTTTGAAAATTTTTCATAAAGTTAAACATACACTTATTACATAGAAATAGGGACAAGACCAAGGGTGAGCCAAGTGAGGCATTCAACTCAAGAGCAGAATTTAAGAAGATGCCAGGGGATGGATGTGGCTCAAATGGTTGGGCATCCATCTGCCATATGGAGGGACCTGGGTTCGATCCCCAGGACCTCCCAGTAAAATAAAAATATATATATATATATACAGGCTCTGTGTGCCGGTGAGCCACCAGGCCCCGGGAGCCATGCAGCAAGATGATGACGTAACAGGAGAGAGACGCAGGGGAGAGACAAGACGAGATGCTCCGAAAACCAGGAACCGAGGTGGTGCAGGTGGCAGGACACCTCTCTCCTACATCAGAGGTCTCCAGGATCAAATCCTGGTGAAGACTGGAGGAGGGAGGAGGATGAGAGCAGGAAACAGACACAGAAAATTGCCCAGTGAATGGACACAAAACAGCAAATGGGGAAGGGAGGGTTTAAAATGGATAAAGTAAATAAATAAATCTTAAGAAGGAAAAAAAAAAAAGAAGATGCCAAAAACTCAGTAATCATGATAAATAATATTTAAAGTAATAAACTATCAAAAACCAATGCAAGATCCATGAAGAACAAAATATTAAAATTTGAAATAGAAACAAGACCAATATTATTGATTTTTTCTTATGGTTCCAAATCTGATATGTCTCAGCATGGCCCTGCTCAGCAGTCCCACCCATATCTCAGAGAAATGAAAACTTAAATTGATATAAAAAACTGTGTACAAATGTTTATAGCTGCTTTATTTATAATTGCCAAAACCTGGAGAGAATTCAAATGTCTTTTAATAGGTGAATACATAAACCATGGAACATCAGTGCAATGGATTACTACTCAGCAATTAAAAGGAACTCACTATTGATACATGTAACAACTTGGATGATTCTCAAAGGCATTATAAGTGAAAGAAGCCAGTCTCAAAAGATTACATGCTGCATGACCTAAGTATTCGACATTTTTAAAAAGGCAAAACTATAGGGATTGAAAACAGATTAGTGACTTCTAAGGGTTAATGATTGGGAGAACGTTTGACTACAAATATGCAAGAGGTGAGAGATTTTAACCTTGAACTTTATTGTGTTGGTGGTACAGGAATCTATATATGCATTACATCTCGAAACCAAATACCAAATGGTAAGTAAGTAAATAGATACAAATACATAAACATATATACATGCATGTATACACACATACATAAACCAAGCCAATTTTACTCCAAGTAAATTAGAAATAATGTAAACAACATTCATTGGTTTACAAAATTGCTATAGAAATTTAAGGCAAGAGAGAGAGAGAGAGATCTCTGTGTTGGATTGCTCAGATAACATTATGTGGTATCATAAAATAGGATGTGAATCTTGAAAAATAGATGGAATTTAAATAGGTGGAGAAGAGGTAAGAAGGAAATTTTAGGATCCCAGAGAAAATGAAGACAGTTGAGAGGGAGGGATGGCTACGAAAGTTTCTGGGAATAGTGACCCCTGAAGCAGAGAATATGTTTTAGACAATAGAGAGAGGAAACCTAGAAAGTCTGAGTGGGCTATGACTGTGAACAGTATGCATAATTGAGATGCCACACTCCAGAAGCAACGTGAAACTTTGAAAGCATTTGATAAGGGAAGTGACATATTTATAACAATGTTTTAGGTAGATAAATGAGATTAGTTTTATGGCACTCAGTAAGGTGGTTTGGAAGAGAGAGACACTAATAAGGAGGTGATTATAGCAGCTCAAACATGAAGAAAAAGGCATCTCACTCAGCTAAAATGATAGCAGTACCATTGAAATATACAAAAATTTAGAGTGGCAAATGGTTACATTTGATTTTTTCTCTCTTTTTGGTACCAGGGGCCAGGAATTGAACCCGGGACCTCGTATATGGGAAGCTGGCACTCAACCACTGAGCCATATTGGCTTCCCTGAATTAGTTTTTTCATTTGTTTTGCTTGTTGTTCATTTTGTTTGTTTGTCTGTTTGTTTAGGAGGCACCAGGAACCAAACCCGGTTTCTCCCTTGTGGGAGGCGGCAGCTCAACCGCTTAAGCCACACCCACTCCCTGATATTATTTTAAAATATAATTTCTTGTGACCTATTTTCAGTTTTTCTTTGCTAATATTTCAAAGTGAGCAAATTTTTTCTAACATTTGTTCTGAGGGCCACCTTGATTATTGACAAAATCAGTTTAAAATATTTCCCTAAGCCTGGAAAAGTCTTTTCAATGCATTACATCAATTTAGACAAAAAGAATCTAATGACTTGCAATATTTGTGGTTAATTGGCAGAAAATGGCTTAATGACAACAAGATTATCAAGTCTTGCGATAGCCAATTGAAAGCCTATGTTATCAAAGGTAAGAGCTCCAGTTATAATAGGTCATCATACATTTCACTGTCCATCATTAATTTTGTCCTGAGTCGACAGAATGTACTCATACATACCTAATACCTTTGTAAAGTTCATTTATATGGAAAATACAGGCACCGGTCTGAGACACCATGAATCACAGACAAAAGTCTTGCCAAACCATTCTTTTGGCAGGCTGAGGAAAAATCAGTAATAAAATGAAGAATACCATTAAATTAGGTGCTTCTCTCACAAATCCTTTCTTCTCTAATCTTGTTCCATATCAGTGTGTGAGGTATTCATTATAATCTGGGGACATATACCCCTTATTTCCTCACCCATCAAAGTTTAGCAATCTGTGTTGAGTGAACAAGATTAATCCTCGTTATGGAGAGATTTGACATACTTGGACAAAAATATATCATTCCTCTACCTTGTGGTGAAGAAAATTAAAGTAATTAAAGTTCTCAGGCAGCATTTAAAATATAAAATAAAAGGGAACACATATTCAACCAAAGTGTACTTAAAATATATTGTACATGCAAGGGAGACTGAAGTATGGTTGTCATGTAGCATATATTACAAGTACCATAAGGACAATTGTGGTAGAGCAGGGAAATAAGAAAGAAAATGGAATCAATGTGTGTTGCCCAGTCATCCCTGCTTAGTTAATGCATTTCACAACCTAACACCTATAAATATTGCTTAAAAAAATATCCCTGTACTTTAAAGTATAAGGCATTGAAATGTTCACTGAAAACCACTAAACACATTATCCTAAATGATCAATATCTACGTATTTCCTTTTGCTCCCAGTTTTTTTTTTTTTTTTTTTTTTTTTGGTCTTCACTTTGCAGACAATTTATTTCTATTTTTAAAAGAACATATACTAATTTTATAAAGTTGGAGCATAAAAGTAATGCTGCTCTGGCTTAACCAGCAAAAGATGACCTAATGGGATTTACATCTTAAATTTTCTTTCAGAGTTGAGAATAAATTTCATTTGGAAAACTGGGTCACATACTTTTGCTTGATATATTACCTTGTCTGACTTGGCAACCTGAAATCAGTAATAGAGTCCTTAAGAAGCCTGGCCTTTCAATGTCAATGTCATTATCCACTTCAGACTCAGTGGTGAACAACGGTACGGGCAAATTCCAGATCCTATCTGTTATGTACTTTATTATCAGCATGACTCGAAACATTGAGTAAAATAAGAGATGTTTAAAACTATGCTAATTAAGAAATCAGAGAGCCATAGCATGGTAAATAAATATCCAAGGGGAAAATATAAACCTTGAGGTTTTGGCAAAGCCATTACAGCTTTTAATTCTTTTTCAAAATGCAGATGACTATGAATTAGATTAAATAAATAATTTTTAAGTTACAGTTTATATTATTATTTTCCCTTTGGTGTAATCATTTTGCAGGGCATCTTATCTACTCCACTTATTTACTAAGGACTGGTAGCTTCTTTAAATGGGCCCTGCAACTTTGTCTAACCAGCATAGAATATTTTATAAAGGATCTAAGGAAGAATTTGGAAAATAAGCCAAAGCATTAAGTTAATCAACATGTTACTTTGCAAGTTTTATGGTCAAGATGGCACATTCTAAGGTAGTCGTTTCAACTTTTTCCTTTATTCACATAGAAAACTCATGTTTTCTATGAACACCTACAATGTTCCATGACATTGCTTGAGAAAGACTTCTATTTTTTAAATTAAATTGCTATTACTAGTGACCACGCATCCATTAAAGCAAAACACACTACTATTAATATCACACAAATATGTTAAGGGTGCTGAGAGCACAGCCTACTGTACAATCAGCCAAAAACCTTTTTTAGGTTAAATGGTAAATTTGGAGGGGAAAAGAAAATTATGCCTTGTTGACTGTTACCAGCTACTGAGCTGATGGCTTCTTGCAACACAACTTTTTAGGGGCAAAATCCTAAGTTCATTTTTCCTTGTGGACTTTCACACATCTACCACAGACACGCAGATCTCCAAACATGAACAATAATTTGTGAAGCCAAAGCTGCATGGGCTCCAGGGGAAGCTACAAACAACCAATCCATTTGGGCTCATATGCAAAGAATAGAGGTTTCCTGTGTTGATCTGTTGATCTGCCATGGAAAATTACCCCAAGAAGGACTCTTACCCGTGTGGCAGTGTATCAGTGAAACAAGTTATAAGTTTGTCATCAAACCCAGATTACTAATATTTCTGTTAAGATTAGGTGGCTTCATCAAATGAATGTCTTCCTTGCCTCTCTTTTCTTTTACATTTTTTTTTTAAAAACTGTGATAAAATTTACATCCAGTGAAATAAGTTCCTTCTAAGTCCCTTCCTAGTCAATCATCTCACCCCAGAGGCAATGTCTTTTCTGATTTTTATTATCATGGAATAGATTTTCCTGTTCTAGAACTTTATATAAATTGAGGCTTACAGTATTTACTTTTTTGTGCCTTTTCCCCCACTTGTCATAAAATGTTTGAGATTCATCTATGTTGTTGCACATGTCAATACTTTATTCCTTTTTATTGATGAGTGGTTCTTAGTTGTATGAATATATCACAGTTTATCCATTCCTCTCCATTTTTGCAGTTATTGTTTGATTAATGTTTCAGTTTGGAAACTACTATTGATTGTTGTTGAGCAGATAAAAAATTTCAGGAGAGGTTAACATAATTAGTATTTCAGAATATATCCTAAGATAAATGATATCTATCATGTCTATAATTTTTAAAAGTCCCAGAAAAGTGATAGCCAAACTACAGTCCATGGTCAAATCCAGCCTGCCACCTATTTTTGTAAATAAAGTTTTTTGGAGCATAGCTAAGCCTGTTTGCTTATGAATTGTTTATGTCTCTTTCATGTTACCATGCAGAGTAGAGTAGTTGAGATGGAAAACACATGGTTGATCCACAATACCTAAAATATTTCTATCTGTCTCTTTATAGGAAAAGTTTTGTGACACCTGTTCTGGAATGATTATCAGCATTATTAATGCTATATGAGCTCTGCACCCCATCAAAATGTCCTAGTATTGTTTTTTGTTTTTTGGTTTTTTTTCCTTTGAGGTAGAATTTTTTCTTTATTAGAGAGATTGTGGGCACACAGAACAATCATGCATAAAATACAGGGGTCCCATATACCACCCTATTGTTAACACCCTATATTGGTGCAGAACACTTGCCACAGCTGATGATAGCATACCTTTACAATTGTATTACCAACAATAGTCCATGGTTCAACTCAGGGTTCACTGCCTGTGTGATGCAGTTCCATGTTTGTTTGCTTTTTAATGTTATTCTGTTACCATATATGCAATCTATCATTTCCTCTTTAATCACATTCAGATATATATTTCAGTGCTGTTAATTATGTTCCCAACTTTGTGCTATGATCACCACCATCCTCTACCAAAACATTGCCATAATTCCAAATAAGAACCCTGCACATTTTAAGCCTTAACCTCCCATTCCTTATTTTAATATTTGATTGTAATTAATAATCAATATAAATTGGTCCAAGCCCATAGTAATAATATTCCTCCATATTTTATTTAAAAGAAAACATCATTTTAGGGCATTCACCATTATTACGTACTATAATGTACCTCCAAATGCCTAATATGAAAAATCACCTAGAATTTATCAAAACAATATGTTTGTTCTGAAACAATGGTGTACTTTCCTTTACCCAACTATGTGAATATGTAATAAATATTCCTTTTCAACCAGGAAGAGAAGAGTTGAATTTAATACTTAAAGTTTATTTATCATTGTAACTTTTCATAATTTTGAGCTTTTGCTTTCTTATTTGTGGGTCTTATTTATCTGAATCTTTTCCAGCGAACCAAATAAATAATTTGCAGCAAGGAATGGCAGAAGTAAATTAATATGTAAATATATACATAAAATATAATTGTTAAAGTACGTCAGAACAGCCCACAACACTCACAGAAAATTATGAATATCATGCACACAAATTGCCCTAAATTGGTTTCCAAATACTTACTAAGAAACTGTAAAGTCACAAAAATTTGAGTAGAAATTTGCATTGGTTCTGCCCACATTCCTTCTTCTAGTTATGCTGGTGTTTCCCATATAACTAAATTAACACAATATAAAACTAAGTATGAACAAATACTAAAAATAAACATAGAAAATTATGAAATTCAAAGAAAAGATAAAAGGGAGCAATGGTAATGTCTATAACTTACTTTCTTCTTGAAGCTTAGTTTTATTACTACTTCCTAAAGATGACTCTGGTATCATTTAATAATTGGACATCAACATCCATGGTCATTTAAAAAACATTCATGATGATATTCATAGATACTATATAGTAATTGTCAAAATATAGTCATAATTGAAAACACAACCAATAATTTGCATTGTTTTTTAATTGGTTACTGTGTACCAGACTGTATTTTGTACTTTGTGTATATACTATATATTTCAGTTGTGGTTTTGACTAGTCTCTGTATTAGGAGGCAAATAAAATCTTATTTCACATATGATCTATCATATAGTATTTGTAGATGCTAAGTATTAGCTACCCAAAAGTAAATATAAAATCACTGAACAAGATTTCCTTGAGGCAAATATCAAAAGCTCACTATTCTCACAGATTCTAATATGAGCCACCCACATCTTACTATTTTTGGTGTTGGGTGATGGGAGGAAAATGAATGCAGTTGCAATATAGAGAGTGATTTGGGTATGTTTAACATATGGACTTATTCTGAAAAGTAGCATCCAGCGACATCATGGTTCTAATGTACAACCTGAGGTGAGTACTTTTTTTGAAGATATGACAAAATATACTGTCTCTCTCTCTAACATGATACTCCACTGTCTTTGGGGGAAGTCACAGTTACTGAAGGGCATCTTAACTTCTAACTTTTTGGGATAATTGTTTTTTCAAAAGAATATTTTCCGTAACATGATAGATAAACATAATCTAGCCAAAAATATTTACCTCGATGGCATCAAAGTAGTAATCCAATTCTAGTATAGATGTATAGGAAAAAAGAGTGAAAAGCAGGTTTACCTTAATTGTTTTCTCGGTACAAATACCATTTTGCAGACTAATGATATCATTTCAGCCCAGACAGAGATTTTTCAACCAAATATTTAAATATCACACAGGATTGCAAGTTAGGCTTTATAACTTCAGATTCAAATTGAATTTTATATCGGAATTCATATTCTATGGGAATTTCTAGGAAAATTAGGTTTTATAATAGTTAAATTCAATAAAATATGCACAAATTTAACATTTTTTTAATACACTCAAAGTAAGTTTGCATAGGTATTGAGAGGGAGGGAGAAGATAGAACATTTAGCTTTGTGTTCACAATATATACCATTGTTCCTTGTATAAAGTAGCTATCAATATATTTTTGCTAAAATATAAATGAAATAAAAGTAGAATGATTGAACACTATATTACTTATCTATTGCTATGTAACAAATGACCCCAAAACTTAATGACTTAAAACACACACACATTTATTATTTCATGATTTCTGTGGGTCAGGAAACCTGGCATGGCTTAGCTGGTTCCTTGGGTTCAGGGTCTCTCTATAAAGCTGCAATCAAGGGGTAGGTCGAGGCTGGGGTCTTATCTAAAGGTTCAACTGGCAAAGGATCCACTGACAAACTCAAGAAGTTGTTGGCATAATTCATTTCCTTCCTGAATGTTGGATGGAGGGGTTTCATTCCCAGCTGGGTTTTGGATGGAGGCTACCCTCACTTTTTGCCATGTGGGCCTCTCCTATATGGCAACTTGCTTCATCAAAGTGTGAAAGCCAAGAAGGCAACAAAGGAATTTTTATAGCAAGATGGAAAAACAGAATCTTTTGTAACCTAATCATAGAAGTGACATCTCTGCAAATTTGCCATATCGTATTGGTTAAAAGCAAGTCATCAAACTTCAGCCCATACTCAAAGGAAAGGGTTTACACAAAGCTGTGAATACCAGTAGGCAGGAATCAATGGGGGGGGGGGGCATTTTAGATATCTCCCTACCACAAATATATATATATATATATATCATTTAAAAAGAATAAAACACGTACCATCCTGAAATCTTTATAATTTTGAATAAGTCAATAAATTCAAATGGAAATTAATAATATTTACTATAAAACATAAATTATAAATGTGCTCTATAAAATAAATTAAAATTCAGAGACTTGGCATCACGCCTTGATCCACAGCTTTGCAGGAGGCCACAGTCAGTCCTGTGCTGGAGCCATGTTTGCAACCAGTATGGCACTAATGTCATTGTTTGGACCCCTCAGGGCAGGATTCATCAGATTAAATATGCAATGGAAGCTGTCAAGCAAGGTTTAGCCACAGTTGGTCTGAAATCGAACACCCATGCAGTTTTGGTTGCATTGAAGAGGGCACAATCACAGCTTACAGCCCATCAAAAAAAAAAATCTCCAGTTGACAACTATATTGGTATCTCAATTGCAGGACTTACTGCGGATGCTAGACTGTTATTTAATTTTATGTGCAAGGAATGTTTGGATTCCAGATTTGTATTTGACAGACCTCTCCCTGTGTCTCGTCTTGGAACAATGAGACACAAGGAGAAGCAAGACCCTAATACTAACACAAGGATATAGCCGAAGACCATATGGTGTGGGATTGTTCATTGTTGGTTATGACGATATGGGCCCTCACGTTTTTCAAACCTGTCTATTTTGACTGCAGAGCTATGCCCATTGGAGCCTGTTCTCAATCAGCTCGTACTTACCTGGAGAGACGTATGGAGTGTAACTTGAATGAACTGGTTAAACATGGTCTGTGTGCCTTAAGAGAGACACTTCCTGCAGAGTAGGACCTAACTACAAAGAATATTTCCATTGAAATTGTTGGTAAAGACTTGGAGTTTACAATCTATGATGATGATGATATGTCTCCATTCCTGGAAGGTCTTGAAGAAAGACCACAGAGAAAGGCACAGCCTGCTCAACCTTCTGATGAACCTGCAGAAAAGGTTGATGAACCAATGGAACATTAAGTGATAAACCAGACTATATATGTATTATCAAATATACACAGTAACAGTGCAGGATCAGTACTCAAGTGACAATAAGCTATACTTTGAACAAAAAGATGCAGAGTGGTGGAATGATATGTTTTAGGAATCAGTCCAAAAGTTTTTCTAAGTAACCTAACTGAAACCATATAATGTGGTATTATTTTTCTTTTCTAGAAAGTATAGGGTATCTGAACTACTGTTTTTATATGAAGAACCTAGTAATTTTGTGGTTTTAAACTCAACTGTGAAATAAAATTGTATCACTTGCTGGAAAAAAAATTCAGAGACTTATACTTCATAAAGAAAGATATTTAAAATTTGGTTTTAATTATATTTAAACAATATTGAAATACATAGCATCCCATTTTGTTAGGAGAGGATTTTCAAATTCTAGTATATTTCAATACAATAAAAAGTGATTTTTGTGCATCAGTCCTAAGGTAATTATGTATAATAATGATAATTATATTTTCTTAACCAGTAAGATACCAGAGGAAAGCTATAGCAGGGTTTCTTGAGCTGTCCTTAATAAATATCATAATCCTGGAATGATGTGCAAAATACGGGTACAAAAATGTATTAAATTGACTTTCCAGTTACTTGGGGCCAAAGCCACAAATCAAGCAGAATAGAAGGAAGAGAATTATGACTTGTCCTGACCCATAGCTGTGCTAATTTCTAAAGTCTATTTCCAGTGCATAAAGGCAAAAGTGATCCTAGATTCCAATCTATTAGTTCAGAACTAACAGTAATCTTTTTCTAAGCAATCCTGACGGGTACCGGACCACCTTTCAGAAGCAGTTGATTCTAATTTCTACTGTAGAATTCTAAAAAATAACTACATAACAAACTCATCAGATTTAATGATTATTCACCAAACCTTATCAGTGTAAAATATAAAATAATTGTACATTCTGTGGCAAAATCTGTCTTCATTCTTCCACACATTAGAGATAAAAGATCCCCAATCTCATAAATTGATGTTTTTTATCCTGTTGACAAAAAGTGCTGTTGCTATCAATAACCATTTATTGCTGTAGCAGAAACAAAATCTCTAGTTTTAATGTTTCTTTTTTCTAGGAATGGTAAATGGAAGCATTCACGAGGAAGCTCTGATCAAATCAGGGAAAACCATGTTTAGGAATTTTAGATTCTTTGATGAGAGATGAAATTTGTATTCCCTTCAAATAACATAATAAGTATATTTTACTTCTTATAATTTAATTTCTGAGGCTTTGTGTTAAAAATCATGAAAGCTATAAAGGGAGCAAGTTTTAATTTGTAATTACCCCATTTTTGACTCAAAAACTTATATACCCAGTGATTAATGTGATCACTCATATAGCTGACTTAGGGAGGGCCATGTTATGCAATTTTACCCGACTTTTATTCCTTTCAATTAATGGTGTCAATCTTAGCTACACATTAGAAAAATCCAAGGAAAGGTAAAAATATATGGCTGCCTGGATTCCAGGTCCATAGATTCTTTTTTTTTTTTTTTTTCTTTATTATAGGAGTTGTCAGTTTACAGAACAATCATGCACAAAATAAATAATTCCCATATACCACCCCACCAACAACAACTTGCATTAGTGTGGAATGTTTGTTACAATTGATGATAGCACAATTTTATAATTGTACTATTAAAGTCCATGCTTTAACTTAGGGCTCACTGTTTGTATAATGTAGTTCCATGGATTTTAAAAAAATTTTTATGCTGTTACCATATATACAATCTTAACATTTCCCCTTTTAATCATACTCAGATATACATTTCAGTGATGTTAATTGCATTCACAATGTTGTGTTACCATCAACATCATCCATTATCAAAACATTTCCATCATTCCAAATAGGAACCTTGTATATTTTATGCTTTAACTTCCCATTCCCTATCCCCACCCTGTCCCCTGGTAACCTATATTCTAGATTCTGACTCTATGAGTTTGCTTATTCTAATTGTTTCAGACCAGTGGGATCATATAATATCTGTGATTTTGTTTCTGGCTTATTTTACTCAACATTTTGTCTTCAAGGTTCATCCATGTTGTTGTATATATTGGGACTTTGTTCCTTTTTAAGGCTGAATAATATTCCAACCTATGTATATACCACATTTTATTTATCCATTCATTGGTTGATGGACACTTGGGTGGCTTCCATCTTTTGGCAATTGTGAATAATACTGCCTTGAACATTGGTGTGCAAATATCTGTTCGAGCCCTTACTTTCAATTCTTTTGGGTATATACCTAGTAGTGGGATTACTGGGTCATATGGTCATTCTATACTTAATTTTTTGAGGAAATTCCTAATTGTCTGCCACAGTGGCTGCACCATTTTACGTTGCCACCAGCAATGAATGAGTGTTCCTATTTCTTTACGTCCTCTCCAACACTTGTTATCCTTTTTATTTTTTTTTTAAGAGCAGCCATTCTAATGGATGTGAAATGGAATATCAATGTGGTTTTCATTTGCATTTGCCTGATGGCTAATGATGTTGAACATCTTTTCACATCTTTTCTGGCCATTTGTATATCTTCTTTGGAGAGATGTCTGTTCAAGGCTTCTGCCATTTTTAATTGGGCTCTTTGTCTTTTTGTTAAGTTGAAGGATTTCTTCATATATATACTGGATATTAATCCTTTATTGGATATGTGGTTTCCAAATAATTACTCACATAGTATGGGTTGTCTTTTTCTTTCAGGATAAAGTCCTTTGAGGAGAAAAAGGTTTTTTTTATTTTTATGAGATCCCATTTATCATTTTTTTGTTGTTACTGGTGCTATGGGTGTAAGTCTAAGAAACCATTGCCCAACACAAGGTCCTGAAGATGCTTCCCTACATTTTTGTCTAGGAATTTCATAGTTCCAGTGGAGGTAATTTTGTACATATTGTCAGGTAGGGACCCTCCTTCTTTACTTTTGCAAATGGAAATCCAGTTTTCCAACCACCATCAGTTGAAGTGAAAATGGGAGCTTTACACTACAGAAACCTGAAGGACACTATCTTAATTAAATATCAAAGTTACCATATCCAATAATGGAGCAAACTAACATAAGGTGTCTAATGACATGATGTACTGAGAAAAATGTCACCTATGCCAAAAAAGGAAAACCTGAATCCATTCATGAGAAAATATCTGAATTACATGCCATGACCATTTCACTGTCATGAAATTCAAAGACATGTTTAATTAAATAAGACTAAACCCAACTCAATGTAAAATGTAATACTGGACTGGATTCCTGAAATGGAAAAATATGCTATTAATAACATTATTGGAATAACTGGCAACATTTTAAAATGGACTATATTGTAATAATGACAATTTCCTAAATTTTGTATTTGTACTGTGGTTAATAAGATAATTTTTTGAGGAGTTCATTGTGCTACTTTTTCACTTTAGGTGTAAGTCTGAATTTTTTTCAATAAGAAATTAAAATAATATATTATTTGACTGATGAATTATTCATTTTTACTATAGAAATAATTGGTAAACACTATGGAAGTACTGGTGGGTAGATTCAACACCCTGGAAGTGGTTACAGTCCAGTAATTTGCCAAATTACAGCCCCTGTAGTTCAATCTCCAGCCCTCTTATATCCCGAGTAAAACCATGAGTGATGAGGATGGGAAGTATGGTATTATTTCAGGGGACCAGAACATTCTTGGCTACCAATCCTATCACTTACTCATCTGGAAAAATAAAATATGATAGCATGGATGAAGATGAATCCCCCCTTTACTGAGCAGGCCAGGAAGGACCACATATTTCTGTGCCAGGTGGACAAAGCTTCTAGAAATGCTTCTGAAATTGGAAGAGGAAGGTTCTGGGAGAAAAGGATTTAGGACTTAGATCTAAATGCTGTTTTTGCACCAAAAGAAGGCCAAAGGTTTTCATGGATTTTTTTCATGAGATCTAAAGTTGTAGAGTGGCTCAACAGTGAAAAATAGAGGGAAAAATGCCACATCCTGAGGAACTCTGTAGGAAAGGGAAAGGATACACACAAGAAACCTGTTTAGAAAGCAGTCCCATATCCATGTTGCCTGTGATGACTAGATGTCCGCAATACATCACTGGTTGCATTAAATCAGTGTTGTAAATGGTAATATCTTTGCTTTGTTTTGTTTTTATTTCATTTATAAATTGATTATTTCATTTGTATTGCTGTATAGAAGCTATAAACTCAAAATATTATATATATATATAACATATTCAAGCAAGGGGCTAATAAAAATAATTGAAGCCCACAGAGGGGAAAATATAACTTTTCCTTTCTTTAAATAGTCAGAACAATGTCCAAGTTCATGAAACACCACTTTAAAGTAAAGTAGCAAATGCTGCTAAGAAGATCTAACTTTGACAAGAGAATATATCGATCTGCCAAAGCAAGCTTGTAAATACAGATCCAAGTTACCCTGAGACATCTTTCCTCACCTCTCAGAATGGCAAAAATCCCTAAGTGTCACCATTTAACTTTCTGCGATGCTATGAGGTACTAGGCTCTTTCATACATTGCTAGTGGCAGTGCAAACTGCATCCGCAATGGAAGGAAATCTGGCAATATTTACCCAAACTACCATTTAATCCAGCAATTTTAATTCCATAAATATACCCATAGAAACACCTGCATGTTTCTTTGCTGTCCCTTACTTAACTTTCTGTGACCCTGGACTGGAAATCTAATTTAGAGCTTTGGAACCAGCAAAATATAATCAGATTTTCATCAGAGACATAAGCTTTGAAGGGTACTACATTATCATATTATATTTTCTTTCTGTAAATATTAATAAGCCATTTCTCAATCAGTGGTTCTCAGGGGGCAGAGTGTGAGGGAGTGATTTTGCCTTCCCTCAAGGGAATAATATTAGGCTGTGACTGGAGACATTTTGGTTGTCACAACTGCGGGAAAGAGTGCTACTGGAATCTAGGGGGTTGAGGCCAGGGGTGTTGCTAAACATCGTACAATGCACAGGACAGCCCCCCCCCCACGCCCACTCTGCCCCAATAAAAATTATCTGGTCCAAAATGTCCATAGTGCCAAGGTTAAGAAACCCTGATATAGATCAGTTCTTTAATTTACATGATAAACTGTGCTACTGTTTGCAGTTCATGTCTTCTGCTTTCCTTTCAGATTTTAGGAAAACCTTTGAAGGTTATAGTCCACATTTATGGTTTAGTTTTGTTTGGCTTTGATTCCTTCATAAGAAAAAATAACTTTGATGCTTAGTGATATCTAGTACATTAAAATATTTTAATATTTACAGTGCCTCTGGGAAAAATGAAAATACATGTGCCTAAGTACCCAAACAAAAGCAATTGTGTGCATCTCTTTGCTGTCCCTTACTTAACTTTCTGTGACCCTGGACTGGAAATCTAATTTAGAGCTTTGGAACCAGCAAAATATAATCAGATTTTCATCAGAGACATAAGCTTTGAAGGGTACTACGTTATCATATTATATTTTCCTTCTGTAAATATGCTAATATTTGTTGCTAGAGGGTTTTTTGACACAAATGCTGCCTAAGTAAAGTGACAACTGCTTGAGGCAAAGAGGTTCTAAACAATCACCATAAAATTGTTAGAGCTGTGTGACTCATGCATGTGTTCATTGTACATGGAGCTCAAAATCTTTTAAAATGTTTATTAAAAACATCCAAACAACACATTAAACATCAGAAAAGTATAATCTGCCGTATGAGAGAGCCATGATGTGAAAACTAACATGCAAATTTTATATCTACTTCTCAAAGAATGGGCATACATTTTATATATGAAAGATTTTAAGATCCTTTATCTTTCTGCTTCTTCCAATGTAAATTACACAAATGCTTATTTTTAAGAGACAGCTTCCCCACCCTCCTCTCCATATATAAGTATTTCGAAATAGAGAAAACCTCCACAAAAATAGTCAACAATTCCCTCGTTTTCTTCCCCTCTTTCCTTTATGGATCTTTCTATTTTCCTTCAGCCTAATGTTCTCATATTTGTATATACTCAAAGATACAAATACTGTATGCAGTTGAGATCTGCACCTGATTCTGCTTAATTATCAAAGCCTTTATGGAATGGCAGTGTCAGAATGAAACTACAGAATGAGAAGCTAATTTTAGTTTCAGAAGCATTGAAACTGGGAATCTGTCACTATGGCTGTCATAATTCTGATTATAGGAAAGTTCATTGGTACAAAATAGAGACATGATTATCAGCTGAAGGGCAAGGGGTGAGGCAAATAAGAGTGACATGAGTCTATTTTTCACACTACTCTTATCTTCCTTGTCCATAAATCTAATATATTGACATAGACCCCTAAAGGGGAGGGACAGAATGAGGTTTGACAAAAATCATGATGGACTGACATGCTACATTGTGTTTGAGATTGATCTGTTAGAGCCTTTAAATTTTACCTGAAATCTTAACAACTAAGAGATACGCTTTTTGCTATGTTCCTTATTTTGGAGAGACTCTATACAGTACTTTTATGTGGATTCAGCTGATAAGAGCTAAATAGGTGAGACCAGTGTACGTTAATTATCATCTTGGTTGTTGAATAAAATTAGTCTCTTATGATGATAAACAGTTTATTGCTTAAGAGAATGAAGCAGATTTCCAAAAGAAGTATTCAAATAAATATAGTTTCCCATAATACACATTATAATTTTGAGGTTACACATCAGTTGTCTTGTGACTACCATAACAAATATATCAATATTAAAGGAAATGTCTGATCTTTCTTAGCAAACCCTTAGAAAGGCACCCAACTGAATAAAATCAATGTTCACGATCAGTATATATTTAACTTTAATTGTGTTTTAATAGCTAGCCTAAACTTTTTTTTTTCTAAGACTGTATAGTGGTTAGCACAGTTTTATCTTCTTTAAGCACTTATGTCAATTGTCTCCTATTCTGAGAATTTTCATGAATCGCTGACTTAGACCTGTAGATTCCACCCCAGTTAAACTTTCTACCTATGGCTAAATTAAGGATTATATAAAAGATATTTTTGGTTCCATAGCCAACAATAAGCGTACATTAAAAGCATAACATTTTTCTTATAATTTGTATTTATATTTTCATTCCTTTACTCGGTCAGTAAATATGAACTGAGAGTTTTCATTGAAATGAAATTTATGGTTCTTGTCCTCATGGAGCTTATGATTGTGAAGAAAGAACTGGTAATAAGCTGCCAATGGCACAACTAGTTTTTAAATGATGTCGGTGATGAGCACTACCATGGAGAAGTAAGTAAGCTATGAGAGCATAGGTCCTGGGAACCTGAGTGCTAAGGTTTCCCCAAGGGGGAAATCCATACAACAAAACTGAAGGGTGTTGAGAGGGAGAAAAAGCCTTCTAGGCAGTGGAGCAGCCTGCGACAATTGCCCATGGTGGAAACCAGCTGGTCTGTCAGGAGGAACAGCTTATGTGGCTGGAGCAGAGGCAGTGGGAGGATCTTGTCAAGAGAGGAAGATGGCGATGTAGGCAAGTGGGAGGGCATTCAGGGCCCACGAATGTAAGGATTTGGGACTTTTTAAAAAGAATAATGGGAGGCCACCAAGTGCTTTCAGTATGGATGCCACGTGTTCTTTTAATGGTAAATTGAGCAAACGGGGTTTCAAAGAGAGACGTTAATGAAATTCCATCAGTATTTCAGACCAGGTGGTGGCTTGCACAAGGGTGAGGGAAAGATGTAGATTAATATATATAAAAGAAGCCTTGCTATGTGTAAAGCTGAGAGCTATGTATAAACAGTCATGACTGGCAAATAGAATCATTGAGCTAATCATTTCAGTATTGTCCCTGAATAATTGTTCTGCAATCTAATTCCTGTAATATAGTGCTAATAAATCATGCAGTGGGAGCTATGTCAGCTGAAGATTCATTTTACTTGGCGAATTTTCGAAGGACAATGATTTATTTAATGTGGTAGAATATTAGTAATTTTTAAAAAAAGAATACTTGATTAAATGTGATCATTAAAAACTCTATTGCATCATAACAAATGTATTTACTAAATCAAATTGGAAGTTATGTATAATTATGTCATATACATTTTAATCTCTAAAAAATATATTTTATAGAACCCAATAAAAATATCTCAATGATGGAGAAATGAACAATAATGTATAATAGAACAGTCATCCATGTTCTTTCCCTAAATTTCTGTAGTTCCCTCTGCATTAATAGTAGGCATATGAATTTGTTTGACAAGAGAATATAATGAACATAAAAGGAAATAATGGAGTCATTGAAGAGAAATTTGAAATGGGATAAATATTAAAGACTATTCAAAGAAAATAGAGAATAATGGATAAATTACTGGAAGTTATTTTCTTTAAACATAAAATTCAGAACATGTCATTTGCACACTCAAATTAAATTGCATATCTTTTTAAAGGGATATTTCATTTGTATGTTTTCATTTCAATTTCATAAGGTTATTTAATAGACCAAACATTTTAATTAACTTAAAATTAGTGCATTTTCTTCTGATATGACTACAAGAACTGTAAACAACCAAATGAAAATTTAGGAAGAATCATATTCTTACACATTTTCCTTAAAACAAGATACCAGAAATAAAAAATAAAAGGTCTTCCTGAAGAGCATCCAATTTCATATTCTATCAATGGTTTAGGCACCATATTTTTGCACTTTCTTTTTCATAAAATAGTCTGTTGTGTCATTCTGAGAAAATTCACTGAATGACATCAGGAGGAACATATTTCATGGACTTAAATGTCTGTGACTGAAGATGAGGCCCTCTACTACATCGCTATAATATAATACTCAACTAGAGCTTTAAATGATAATAGTGCTAATATCTAACACATAAGGGATACTCACTGAGAAACAGGCACTTTCTAAGGATTCCACATGCATTTACACATAGAATCCTCAAAAATACCCTATGAAATAGATACCATTATTATCTCCAGATTGCAGTTTAAGGAACTGAGTTTACAGTGATATAAAGTAATTTGCTCAAGGTCCTACAGTGACAAAATGGAAGAACCCAAGCTGTCTGATTTTAGACTTCACTATTGTAAACTGGAATTTAACAATAATCTCAAATGAGTTATCCTTATAGAAAAATCTAATTCATATTTATCACCAAAGCTTTCTACTCATTCAGTAAACGGATTGCTTGGAAAGTTCTTGCCCCTGATGAAACATAAATATATATACCATATGATCTTTATTTTAAAATATCTCATTATTTCCCTGCATTTAAAAATATTTCCTATGCATATACTATTTTCCAGGTACTGTGCAAGGATGGGAACTTAATGTTGTACAAGAAAAACATGGTCCCTGTCCCAGTACTGCAAACAATCTAGTGGGGGATGCTAGAGACAAATAAACTATAAGACAGTATGGTAAATGCCATTACAGGGAGACAGCCTTGGTGCCATGGAAACACACAGATGAATTTATTACCTAGATCAAAGAAAGTAGAAAGTTATATCCAAGATGAAATCTGATGGATGAATGAGGTAGAATAATTTTATCTGGCTGGAGCATGGTGTGTGAGAACTGGGAATAGGCAAGAGATGATATTCCTGAGGGAAACAACTAAAAAGAATTGGCCAAATGAAAGCTGGTGGGCTTCAGCTTTCATTTGTAAGAATATTGTACATTGTAAGGACATTGTAAGAATATTGAAAAGGTATGTCATGGTTAAGTTCATGTATGAAGTTGGCCAGGTTATGGTGCCCAGTTTGGTCAAGCAAACACTGGCCTGATTGTTATGTGAGGATGTTTCATGGACTTAAAAATCATCAGTAATTTAATTGCATTTATGGCTGATTACATCTACAATGAACTGAGGAGATTGCCTTGAACAAGGAGAGATGTCTCATCCAATCTGTTGAAGGCTTTAGTATAAGTGATCATTTCAGCAGCCAGGGGAGAGAATTTCCATCTCTATTTCAGCTAGCCAGCTTCTCCTGGGGAATTCATTGACAACCTTCTTTGGAGTTCCCAGCTTGCCCTACAGAATTTGGACTTGCCCATCCCCAAAGTGATGTAAGATAATTCTTATAAAAATCTCATAATATTTACAGATATCTCCTGTTGGTTCTGTTTCCCTAGAGAACCCTGACTAATAGAGGGTGTGAAGAGATCAGTGACCTGATCAGATTTGCATTTTTGGAAGATCACTCTGGAGACTGTATAGAGATGGAATTCAAGGGTATAAAAATAGAAGCTGTCTTGGGTTTCCAGAAGTCTTTTTTCTCTTATATCTGCCCCTAGCCCAAACTTATGCCCCAGCTATTTATGAACATATGCCACCTACTGCAAATGACTTTGTTGTAAATAATTCTGATGTGACTAAATAGCACAGGAGGGCCTTTGAAGTACATAGTAGCTTCACTTCTAAGCCTGAGTCCCAGAACTGACCCATCAGGTGAGCAGTGGAAGCTGATCCATGAGACTACTAGCAAAAATTGTCAAGCACAGAAAATAGTTCTTACCACCAAACTGAAATTCAACTGGCACTGAGGAAACTTCCAAAAAGCTGTAAGATACATACATCAGCAACATTTACTATTTTTTGGCAAGTGAATTTCCCTTAAGGAAATGTCTCAAACTGAAAATGTTTTATGGGTAAATAAAAAGTTGTGTGAGGTTCCTGGCCAAAACAAAAGCCTTCATATGTGGGGACATGAAACAGCCAGTCACTCTGTGTGTCTATAGAATCCTCCTCTACATAATTTAGTCCAATGTGGAAAAAACTTGGTTCCTTAGTGGGTAACACCAATGCAATAAAAATTCTCCAGAGAATTTGCAAATCCTTCATAAAGTATCTGACATTTCAGCCAGATCAATTAAATTCAATCTTTAAATTTATAACTGTTCTTATCTTTAATACTCTGGTCTTAGTTTCAGTTTTCATCGGTCTATTTGGTCATCAGCTTTCCAAATGTGCCTGATCAACATGTGGCTTCACTTAACCCCTGAGCTTATCCTTTGAAACTAACAAGTGTTTGAACAGTGTGTGGAAGGTTTGGCTCTATTCTGAAAAGAGTTGACTGTTGTTCAGAGGAGTAGGCTTCCCCTGATTTGTTTAGTACCTGGTGTTTTCCTTCTCTTAGCTGTAGAGACACCATTCCCAGTGAGGGTGGGCTCAGACTTAATGTAAATCATACCTCTAAAACAACAGCACTGGAAGGGTCTCTGTCCCACTAGATTCCTCCAGAGGCCCAGGCATAGGAAACCTTCGGAAAATATATTGTCAGCAGAGCAAATTCGTGGTTTCTAGTAGTTAAGAATGAAAAAGATTTTCTTTATCTTTTTCAATAAGTGGTAAAGCAATTATATTTATTGTTTAAAGTGGTATTGTGACTTATGATCCAGTCAATCAAATATCATGTGGGGCAACTAGGCAGAATAGCTGCTCTAATAATATCCAATCAATTAATACTTGAAGCCATCAACAGCTCTCATCTGGACACTATATAACAGCCTCCGACTTCCTCCACTGGACCTCATTCTGTGCCCCTGTCTATTTTCCTGACAATAAATAGTATTTTAATTTGTAAAACTCACTACCTTGAATCCCTACTTAAAAGCCCTGAAGAGCTTTTACGTTATAATTGTCAAATAAAATACAGGACACCTAGTTAAGTTTGAATTTCTGATGAGTTATAATTATAATTATGTGTAATTATGGCCTTTGCAATATTCAAATTAAATTGGACATTTTGATTGCTAATCTGGCTACCTTATTTTAAGTCCCACAATTGCACAATTGCCCCTTTTGCCCCTCATTCTCTTTCAATCTCTCCATTCCAACCACTCTGACCTTGCTTCAGTTCTTTGAAAATGCAGAGCCATTACCTACACTGGCAGTTTCCTCCACCTGAAATGTCCCACAAGCCACCCAACTCCTTCTCTGTGTCTCATATCATCTTGACACTTGCTCGAATGTTTCCTGTTGCACCCTTTCATAAAACCGTGTCCTTTTCCACTGTGGCACTTATCATTGTGCAATTAATCTTTAAATTCATGGTTCTCCTACTTACTAAAGGCATAGAATATGTTTGTTCATTATTGTGTAGTCAGTGGCTGGCACAGAATGAATGCTCAATAAATATTATGTGTGAACACATATAGATTAAAAGGCATAGTTTGGCCAGTTCAAATCCTCACCATCATGAAAAACCACCAACATTTCTGTTGAGAGACCAAATTCTCTCATCAGAAATAAAAGAGCAGCATTATGTTTGCCCTAAGAAACTTAGCATGTGTTAATTTCCAAAATCTGTACTATTAAGATGAAGTTAGAAGTATGAGATTTTAACATTTTCACAGTCCTTTAAAATAAATCATTTATTATTTAGGATAAATTAAGCTCTCACTTCCTTTCCTGAGCTTAAGTGGCGTGAATATTTAGTAAAATTGCCATACATTTTTAAATTTTCTTAGTAAAAGAAATGCCAAATGATTTTTATCAATGCAATAAACAAAAATAATTATTTGATACTTTAGAACATACGAAAATTCAGGAAAAATCTAACTCTTCACTGGGGATTAACATTTTTGCACCTTGATTTCCATTTTTGAAGAATGAATGTTTTGGAGGTACCCTCCTGGTTCACCCTCTTAATTGAAGTCAATGGTACCTTGTAGAAACATACAAATTAAAAATAGCTTTAAGATAACAAGCTCACTGTCAATACAGGAGACAAAAAACAAGCACAAGAATATATCAGATAGGAAAAACGATTGTGTGGAGATACTTGTCAGCACCTAATTCGGCTCTCAGAAGACAGGTGAAATAAAAAGAAAAATATCTCCCATGATAATTCCTAGCTACTATTCAAAATTCATTTCCGTTGGGGACCAGAATTAACTGTGCCTGTTTGGTCAAAACAAAACAAAAACAAAACTAAACTAAAACAACAAAAATAATAAAAATTTGATTTAAAATGGTCTTGCATTGATAGTATTCCTTAGATACCGGAAAAGCATAACAAATTCTTACATCCCTAATAGCATTCTCACAGACACAGTTCCCAGAATTATGATCTTAAAAAATAAAAAATAAAGACAGGAAGGAAGGAAGGAAGGAGGGAGGGAAGGAGGGAGGGAGAGGAGGGAGAGAAGGAGGAAGGGAGGGAGGATATGGAGAAACAGGGAGGAAAAGAGAGATAATCACTCAAAACATGATTTAAAAAAGCCATTCTGAACAAAAGAAATGTTTTTGAAATCACGAAATGACAGAATCATATTCAAAATATCTAAAGCTATTTGCATTATCTGATGCAGATTATAAAATAAATACATTTACTATGTTAACAAATAGAAGAGTGAAGCAGAAGTGTGATCAAGGATAAAGGTCAGAATTGGCCATGGAGATTTGGAAAAGTGCCACATAGTATTTTTAGATATTAAAATATAATATTTGAAATAGAAATTCATTGTAAGGGCTAAACAGAAGATTAGGTACAGAAGATCAGCAAATCAAAAAACTAGAAGGTAGAACCGATCACATTATCCGGAATACAGGGCAGAGAGACAGATGAAAGCCTTAAAAGAGAGTAAGAGGCATGAAAGATAGAGGGTACAACATGTGTCACATTTGAATTCCAGAAGTTAAAAGCAGAGAGAACAATTGAGAAGCAATATTTGAAGAGATAATAGCTAGGGATTTCCAGAAATGGTGAAAGATACTGATCTGTAAATTCAAGAGCCCCAATAAATTGCAAGCAAAGTAATGGAAAAAATCCATAATTAGACACAGCATAGAAATTATAGAACACAAAACACAACTTTAAAAAATTAAATGCAACCAGAGTAAAGACAGACTTTCTTGAAAGATATACAATTAGAATAAGAGCTCATATGGATCATGGTAAATGGTAATAGTCTGATGATGTTCTTTCATAATCTGTAACAAATATTCCACAACAATGTAAGGTGTTGGTGGATGGGGTGTTATAAGGGAATTCTGCACACTATGCATGATTGTTTTGTAAGCTCACAACTTCTCTAATATATATATATGAAATAAATAAATAAAAATAAAAATGAATAAGAGCTCATTTCTCAATAACAACAAAGCCAGAACAGACATAAAGCTTAAGAGCCTTATCAACCAAATGCATTGTGTGGACGCTGTTTGAGTCCAATTGTGAACAAACCAACTGCTCCTTGTGTGTGTGTGTGTGTGTGAGAGAGAGAGAGATAGAGAGAGAGAGTGAGAGAGAGAATGACTATGAGGGATATTTGACCACTGATTGAATTGAATGATGATATCAAGAAATTACTCTTGAATGTTTTAGATAAAGTAATGGTATAATAGGCTTGTTTTTTTTTTCCCACAAAAGCCCTTCTCTTTTAGATACATGCACACAAACATTTACAGATAAATTATACTATATCTGAGAATTGTTTCAAAATAATCCAATGTAAGGATGATGGTGTGTGGTATACATAAAATAAGTGTATGAGGTAGTCATTGGCAGATTAATGTGGGTTAACACCACCATTTCTCCCTATTCTTTTGTGTATCTTTGAAATTTGACAAAATAAAAAATTGCTTTAAGAAATGAAGGTTATCAGAAGCTTCAGATTAATAGCAAAATATTACAAAATCATATACCAGCCAAATGATAATTAAAGAGAATGAGAATAGCTATCTTTATATAACAAAATTGTAAAAAAAAAAAAACAACAACCTAATTCTCACCAATTCTCAGAGATAAGGATAGTCACTGCATATAGATAAAATAAAGACAATTTCAACAATATTTATAAAAGGTTGATTTGATAAACATGTAGAGAATATTGTGCCTAACCACTAGAAAATAAACTTTAATATCAAGCAAACATGATATATTTAAAAATTTACAAAATTAGAAGTCATTATAAGTACCTGTTTAATGAATCAGTTTCATATAGAACATATTCTTTGGTCTCAGGTCAATTAAATTAGAAATCAGTTACAAAGGGGCAAAGATTTGTAACTGTTAAGAAAAAGAAGCCAAATATGGCCATATAATCGTTTATTTCAAACCAATTAATAAAATAAACCTCCATAAGGAGTGTCAACAGACACTACAAAAAGAGACAGATAACTACAAACTTAAGATGAGAACTTCAATCTGAAGATGATATAAATTAAATACAAAGAAAAAACTGCCCAATGAATTTCTTTGTAACTGTCATCCAGATTCAACAATTATCAAGATTTTACCATCTTTCCAATTTTGGTTTCTTTGTTTCATTGTTGAAGTATTTTAAAGAAACCCCAAACATATTGTCATTTTATTCCTACATACTTCAGAATGAATTTCTTTTAAAAAGAGTAGAATGTTTTTTGTAACCAGAGTATTATTTTGGTATTTTTGAAATACCTAGTTCATAATCAAATTTCCCCAACTTTCTCAAAATCAACTTTCTCATCTTATAGATGAGTCAAAAAAGTTAACAAATTTTTGCCCAAGATCATAGGGATAAATATAGTTCCCAGATCTCTTGAATCTTGTGTTCACTGCTTTACTATTTTGTTACATGAGTTAAATCTATGTAACAATATGAAGGCAATAAAGAAAATTTCGCTCTTTAAACTGAAATAAGAGGGGGAAAACCAATGAACAAAAAAAAAAGCATGTATGAAAGAGACTTTGCTGTATTTCTTTAATTTAGTTATTTTTACATCAGTGCAGCACATTAAAATAGGTGAAATGTGAATTATTCAAACTACCAAGTTAGGTCTTTTCCTCATTTTCTTCATCTCAGTAAATGGTACCATCTTTCAACTCATTGTTTGGAAGATAAAGTGATTACATTGTTCAGAACCTCCCAAAGACTTCATCAGACTCATAATATAGTTCAATGCCTTTTCATGACTGACCCGGTACAAAATGACCTTGATGCTACCTGCCTTTCGGACCTCATCTACTAATGCCTCCCTGATCTCTCTGGTTTAGCCACACTGGGTTCCTTGCTGATTCCGAACATGAGCTAATTCCTGCTAGAGCCTTTGCACTGACTAGTCCATCAGCTTGAGAAGCCCTTTCCCTGATCTTCATTCTTATTATGTTAGGAGGTTATAGAAACAATCCGATTGACAGATGGTGGGGCTTAATCAATGGTGTTGTTAGTGAAGATAGAGAAAAGGATGGTTATGGGATATGATCGCAGGACCAAAGCATTTGGACTTGTCTATGTATTGGAAATGATATATGAGTAAGGAAAAGAACAATGAAGGGAAAATCTGAGTTTTAGGCATGAGCAGCATATGGGTAGAATGGGCCACTGCAGAGTGAGGGAACACTCAGGCAGGTTGAAATGAGACCAGCAAGATGCATAAATCAGCAAAGCAAACACAAAAAGAGAGAACATGGTAATCAAAGAACAAGAGCCACAAATCTAATGTGCAATTAGACAGCAAACCACTCCCACAGAAATAGTCCCACAGAGAAAGTCACTAAACTAACCACCAAAGTAGCACAAAGAACACATGAAGCAAGGGTTTAGAGAAATTGTGCCTACAGAAAGTGATTTGTAATCTTATAGAAGTGAGGTTGCAAAATCCAGTCTAAAATTCCAAGGATAATACCCTAGTAGGGCAATACCAATTGATTTAAATTTTACTGGTGTGCAAATCCAACATTGGATTGATGTTCTTTGAACTCCTTGACAACAGAGTCTGCGTCTTGTTAATTTTGCAATTCCTGAGGCTGAGCATAACATCTGGCAGCAAGGTGCTCACTAGAATTTCATTGAGTGATATTTTGTTGAGGATATTAAAATGATCAATCTTTGTTAACTCAATGTTGTTTGTGACAAGTGGAAATGGAGAAAGAACAGGCAGGTCCTGACATTTTGGTTAAATGAGACTTGCTAGTTTGTTAGATTGGGAAGAAAAAGAGGATGAAAATAAAGGAAGGCTGATTGGAGGAGAGGGGTAAGGATTCTTATCTCCTACTTTCCATGTTTATATAGAGGGACTTATGCATCCATAAGAAGGGAAAGGTATGGGAGGAGAAAATCTCAGCTTTAGTTTTTATCTCCCCTCATGGCTTGCCTTAGAAGGAAGAGCAGCATATCAGATCAGTGAATTTGGGGGAAGGAATGAAACATGAGCATATGAGCAGACCATTTTTCTCTTTCTTTCCCAATGTCTTGAACCCAGTATGCACAGGTTTTCCACCTCCCTCATGTGTAAGTTGTTTGTGCAGGGAGTCTACAGCTGGCCAGATTGGGGTGAATATGTTCAATTTGGAGGGAAAGTGTTGATAAGCCCATTTGTATCTGAAGTTCTGAGCCACTTTCCAATTCATCTTAATAAATAATAAAGCTGACGTTTTGATCTCCATCTGCCTTATAACTGCTTCTACTTAGTTGGTTTTAAACTTGTATGAGGGAAGACAGGGTTGTGATTATCATTCCTAAAACCTCACCAGAGTCCAAGACACAAAATGCAGTGCTTTCATTTCCAGCATAAGAACTTTAAGAGAAAACAGGAAGTACAAAATGGTATAGACAAACATCTCCCACAAGTGTGGCCCACCACCCTCAATGGACTTACACATCCTGGGTTTGTGTGGGATGTGGTGGGAGGTGTGGGAGGTTGGCAACATGGGAATCCCAGTGGGTTCCGTGTAATATTTTGGGTAATCGAAGCACCTCTTAAAATATATTTATATATATATATAAATAACATTTTTTTTTGTAAGCAAATGCACATATATGCATGTATATTTATATCATTTTGCAAATGTTGGTATGTATTGTGAAAATTTTGATTTTTACCCACAATAAAAAATTTTTAAAAAAATCAGAATAGCGAAACTATTTTCATAGAGAAATTGAATGAAATAAATAAAATAATGTATTTAACTGTGAAAAAAAATGGTATAGACAATACAGTCTTTTGGATATTATTTAATGTGGCAAGTAAACTATAATTGAATTATACACAAGGGGAAAACAGCTAGCTTGCATTTGCATATACTAAAATCTAAAATAGTATTCAGAACATTGGTTAGAATTATCCATTCATAAAGAAATAGGTGGAAAAGGAAGGACCAGCAGGGAGACTTACAGAGAGTGCACGTGAGTTGGTTATACCTATGGAATAAGGGCAGGGAAAGAAACCAAGATATTATCAGACACCTCTAAGGAGACCAATTTAGGGAGAGGGCAGCTGTCTTTACCAAGTATCAGGTACAATAACGACAAAGAAAAAGTTACATCTGAAAGGAGATTAATCTATCTTACTTCTGTATAGCAGGGCATACTTCAGAAGAACAAGGAACATTTAGAAATTAAAGTGTTTTTAGCCAAATAATAGAAGAGCTTATTGATTTTGGTAGCATTGACCAGGGAAAAGGTATTTTAGAAGAAACGACTGGTTGAGCTAAGGCTGAAAACCTTCCATATGATTATTTTCAATATTAAATATCATTTTCATAATTCAAAATAACGAAGTAGTCAAATTGGAGCCATATCAAAAGGTGTATTGTAAGAGCTATTTGAGAGAGATTTTTTAAAATTAGATTATGCCTTTCAAACTTCCCCAAATGATGTTGCCAGCTTCTATGTAGATCTAAGGGAAAGTGAATATTTTTAAGATAGTAAGATATAATCAATTCATTTTATCAGAATGATAATTTATTTAATTTGCAACCTAACATGAGTACGATTTAAAGTAGTGAGAACATATTAATATATTTCCTATATGCAAGCATTTTGTTAACCTCCCTTTTTATATAGGATCATCAACATTTTCCTTCATCAGGATAGGTTACAAATGGAAACCAAGGTTTGAACAATGAAACTTAATCATTGAAATGCAATGTGGTTGAAACTACTATGTTGGGAAAGCTCTTTTGGCAATAAGACAAGGAAGGGTTACTGGCTTAGGATGTTGGATGGGGGGGACAATGGGGACAGGGCGCATCTGGGGCAGTCCTCTAGAGAATGTGCAAGTTATCATTTTGTCATATTGTGTTGTATCAGTGGGTGGAGACCCACACAATGAGCAGGAAGGAGTTGGACTCCCATTCTGGGGAGGCCCAATATGTTCTCAAACAGAGGGGACAGCGTCTATCGAGAGCATGGGCAGTTCCTAATAGGGGAGGACAGACTAGTGTGTCAAGCCCTCAGCATTGTAGCAAATATCTATGAACTTTGTACTCCAAGGAGTGAAGCCTGGTGGTCACCGTGGACTCCAAGGGGAGGGGGAGGGGGAGGGGGAGGGAAGAATAGAATAGATGGAAAAAGGGGTATTTAGGGGGCAAAGGAAGTGTTTTGCATGATATTGTAATGATGGATACAGGCCATGTTAAATTTCATCGAAAATTTATACAAGTGTATGGTCTAAAATGTAAACCATAATGTTAACCATTGACCATGGTTAGTAGATATGTTTCAATATTTGCATATAAGTTGTAACAAATATACAATACACATGTAAAATGGTTATTAATAGGGAAGTGGGAAAAGGGGGAGGATGTTGGGTATATGGGAGTCCCCTATATTCTGTATGCAACTTTAATGTGACTTAAAACCTCTTTGAAGACAAAAAAAAGTAAGACACTGGGGGAGAAATGGAAGAAAATGCCACTGTACATACAGGACAACAGATATTACAGTGATGAAAGACAAAACATCAAAAAAAATTTTTTTTAGTATTTTTCTTTTTTATAATACTCCATTTTTTACTTTATTTTAGTTTCTCTAAATTATTATACATTTTATTTCTTATGTTTAAACCTATCATTATTATTTCATTTTTCTATTAATTGAATTTGGCAACATTCTTAGCTTCATTTTTGAAGAAATTTTGAATCACAAAAGGGTTACAACTATGGCAGGGCAGGATCAATGGTGTGGGGTGTCAGTGATGGGAGATACATGGGAGGAAGTTCATCTGAGCATACATACAAGGTATATAAATATGTTCAAATGTTCATGGAGCATTGCCACAGTGGGCAGAGATTCACACAACAGGCAAAGGATTGTTGAATCCCCATCCTAGGGAGCTCTGCCACGTTTTCTAATGGAAAAGCAACAATCCCCCAAATACAGGGGCAATGACTAGTGAAGAAAGATGGTCCATTGATGGGCCCTTGATATTGATGACTATGCTCATAAGCCTTTTGCTTTTGAATTTGCAACTTGGCCTAGTGTTGTAGGGTGCGTAAGAGTTACCTCCTGAGAGCTTCCTTGTTGCTCAAATGTGGCCTCTCTCTAAACCAAACTCAGTATGTGGATGCATTACCTTCCCCCTAGCAAAAGACATGACTCCCGGGGATGAGTCTCCCTGGCCCTGAGGGATTACTACCAAGCACCAACTAGCAATGCAACTGGAAAAGACCTTGAATAAAAGGGGGGAAAGGTAAAGACAAATGAGTTTTTATGGCTAAGAGACTTCAAAGTGAGTCGGGAGGTCATCTGAGAAGTAATGCTTATGTACATCTCAGCAGGATCTCACAGACGGCCAAAGTGGACACTACCCCAAACAATGGGGCTCCTGAGGGCTCTGGAGACACTCAGGTCCTGCGGTTGTGGTGGATAGCTCCAGAGTTTGGTGCCTTTCCAATGGGCCCTACTTTGGAGATTGTGCTCCTAACTGTGATAGTGTTGGACTCAGATGTGACTTCTCTACACATGCCTCTTCTGTCCCTTTTGTTTGAACCTATAATTGGTGCTGGAGTTGGTAAATGTACATCCAGGAGACTTGAATCTCTGTGCTGTCCATGTGCTGGCTGGGCCCTGAGCCTCAGAGGAGTGAGGATGGACAAGCACCACACCAAGGAACCAAGAGAGTCTACAATTGCAAGCAAGAGAGTCCCATCCATCAGCCATATGAGATCTAAGTCCCCTCTCAGTTAGAGGTGGAGTGGGCATCACCATCCCAGAATCCTCAGGTTTGGTGAATAAAATATGGACTAGAGTAGACTTACTGGTATGCTACTATAGATTTATTGTGATTCTAGCAATGGAAGAAATTATATCATTGATGTGGAGACAGTGGCCAGTGGAGGTACTGAAGTCAGTAAGATGGAAAAAGAGGTGTAATATGGGGGCATTTTCAAAACTTGGAATTGACCTGGATGACATTGCGGTGACAGATATAGGCCATTATACATCCTGCCATAGCCTAAAGAATTGAATGGAAGAGACTGTAATCTGCAATGTAACCTATAGTCCATGCTTAGTGGCAATGCTCCAAAATGTGTTCATCAATTGCAATGAATGCATCACACTAATGAAAGTTGTTAATGTGGGGGAAAGTGGGAAGTGTGGGGAGTGGAGTATATGGGAATCCCTTATATTTTTTTATATAATAATTCATGTAATCTAAGTATCTTTTAAAAATAAAATATGTATAAAAAATAAATATTATGTGATTAATTTGGCCCTTTTTGCAATTTTAAAATTGAAATATATTCAAGCAGATGAAAGTAAATAAAAACTATTCAAATAACATAATTAAAAATTAATTGGCTTGCCTAATAATACTTTCTCTTTAGCTTGTAAAAGCTGTATTATCAGTATCTAGCCAGTAAGTACAAACAATGTAATTTTGTGAGATAGCAAACTTTTTGCGCAATTCTTAAGATCCTGCGGAATATATTTAGGTGCATATAATAACAGATACTTATTTCATAGTTATCTATCCACTTTTAAGAAAAATCATTATTTTCATCTAATCCAATGACTATGAAGGTAAATTATTCTGACAATGATTTATTTATTTATTTATTTATTTATTTAAAAATCAATAGTGTCTGATCCTCTACCATGTGTCATGTGTACTCTTAATATGCTTCTTTGAATTCAACAGAATCCCAGTTTGAATAATATTGGAAAACATTGCAGATTGACTTAGGTATATAAATTGATGAGTAAGTATAAAATGCTGGTCTTCAAGGAGAGAGGAATGGGATAAAATTGTAGAGAGTAAAGCAGAGAAAAGAAACTCTCAACTACAGTCTCAGTGTTATGATTGTAAAAGCTGTGGGAGAAAGAACTCATAACCCAAACATGATCATGTACCTGTGTGAAAAAATTCATAGTGTCCATGAAGCCAGATTAGGAAAGGAATATTATAAGAACTATGTGGCTCATGGTGGTAGTTTCCAGAAGAAAGGAGTGATGGGAAGTGGTGTGGCCTGAAAAGATCATTCCATAGATATTTACCACATTGGGAGAGCAAACGATAAATGTATATAAAAATACCCAGTTGTCCTGCTTGATAGAATAATAGATTGGAAGCCTGGGTTATAGATTAAAACCATATATAATAAATAAGAGTAGACCATTTTTTAACCAACACAACTGGCTATTTAATATGTTTCAACCTAATAATTTATTCAGCAATCAATTGTAAGCACTTCTATAACAAGAAAAGAAATGTGACAGAATCAAGACAAGTAGAAAATCCAATATGGCAAAAGGTTAATGGAAGCCACTTGGGCTAAATAACTGGCCACACTGTTCCAGGCATTGTACTTTACACTGAGGTCTCCTTAGGACTCTCTTTGTATGAACATTTATTTTTGAACCTACACTGTTTAAAAGAAAAAGCAAGTGGACTGTTGTTAAGCTTGGTCATAATATGAAGAGCTCAAGCCCTGCTTTCTCATACACTGACTGCATCATATTTATGTTTTCTGTTGGCCCATTATGTAGGCCTCTATATTGCAATCCTTACCTGCATATTCTTGGAAGGATGGATTGAAGAGCTTAGCAAATAGTTTGACGGGCATTGGAGTAGCCCACTCAAAATATGGTAGGACAGTTAAACTGTTGAAAACATAGTCTCTGTTAAAAAACAAGCCCAGGCCCATATCCCACCCCTTCCACTGACATGCTGTGTGACATTGTGTCATAGTTACACCTCAGCTTCTCATCTGTAAAATCTACATTTAATGATACCACTCTTTGCAAACAGTTATGATGATTAAATGAGGTAATACTGTAATTATTGCAAAACATAAAACAGAACAACTCCTGGAACATTATAGCTCCTCGATAAATAAGGTGGCATAGATACCAACGGGCCCTAGTTGAGGGGAAGAAGCATGGTAAAAACATCAGGAACAAGAGGCAATACTTGATTTCAAGTAGGTGGCAAATGGAAACTATAGAAAGGGAGCAAATATTCAGCCCATGAAAAAAGAGAACTTGCAGAGGCCAGCTAGGAAATTTTGGATTCAGGGTGACCAACTCTTCTAGTTTGCATGAGACATTCCTGGTTTTATCACTGAAAGTCCTGTGTCCTGGGAAACTCCTTAGTCCCTGGAAAATTGGAATTGTTAGTGACTCTAGTTCCAGTCCAATAGAATGGAGCTTAGAGAAGATCTCTAATCTCAGTAAGGGATCCAACATTCTGACCAGAAACTGACTGGGGCTCTATCCTAGAGGGGACACAAATAAGATGGTAGGAAAGGGATGGGGGTTGTAAGGGCAAGAGCTACCCTCACCATTGTGTCCTCAAACCCAGAAAAATATTTGATGTATTGTAGGTTCTTAATTAATATTTTTGTATGTATGTTTGGATGGATAAATTTGTTTTCAATCCATGGTGAATAAAGTATAGCAGATACTGCAAATTGTCTCCCCAATATTGTTTCCTCCTTTGTCCTTTATAATAATATAAGTTCCTCAAATTTTATCTGGGCCTGTCAAGAGACAACATTTATAAGCCTCAGTTGCAACTAGATGTGGTCATAGACTAATTTTTGACCAATGGGATGCAAGTAGAAATGAAGTGTGCATCTTCAGGTCAAGTCTTTGAAAGAAACCAGTTTTCTCTGGAAAGCAGATGTGGCTATATATTTGAATATGAAGATGAGGACAACTTAGAGGATGGTGGAGCAACAAGTGAAAGGGAACCAGAGTGGTTTCAAGGGGCACAGGTACGACCCCCCTGGACCACCCAAGAGCCCTAGCTCTCATGTGAAAGCGAAATAAACCTGTCTTGTTTAAGTCACTGTTATTTGGTATCTGTTAAAACAGCAGTGGTAAATTTCTAACTAACATGTACAGTGACTGTAATTGGTTTTCTGCTTAAAAAGTGTTTTTCCTCTCTATGGAAGTCAATACACCTAATTGCTTATGGTGTAACACCATGTGGGTAGGATTGGATGGGAGAATGCTCTCCATATTACTTCAAGAATGTCTTGAATTATTAAAAATGAGCATTTATTAAGTCATATAACTAGCCAATATTATAAAAATATTTTAAAATTTTACTATAGTCTTTCTCATAAGTTCTTCAGTTATATATCATTTATATTCTTTTATCACCAAAATGATTAGGTCAGAGACAGAGTTGATAAAACTGGGATCAGAGCCAAAAACTATAGCTATGGATGAAGCAAACTGAAGGAGATAAATTGTTTCTGCAAGGAATTGAATGCTTAATTTTGTGGTCAACTTGCTTTTTAAATAATACATATATATTTCCCTCTTGATTTTACTGAAACACTGTTATGGGAATTTCCCTTTCACTATGCAATAGGCTTATTCCAGTCTAGTGCATCTGGAAGAGAGCTAGAAAATAACATTTGCATCAATGGGATTCGATTTTGCTGGATCATCATGGTAACTCTTTGAGAAGTCTTCTTTAAGTCTTTAAATGTCAGAGGCAGTTTGGGGGCTCAAGTTAACAGTCTGAAATTCAAATCAAGATGGTCTTTCTTTTCTGTACTTATGGGAGGTTTCAGTCCTAGCTAAATTCACTTTAGGGCAAGTTTGACCAAAAATCTTGAATCCTAAAGCTGAAGCTGTTAAAATATGATCTTCTGACTATTAGCATCTATCTATATCCAAAAAGAAATACTGTTCCCTGAGCACTATATAGATCTCAGAAGAATCACTATTGTAGATGAGATAGAAAGAGAAAGGATGAGAGAAAAAGAAAAAGTGTGTGTGTGTGAGAGAGAGATTGCCTATCTTAGCACTTCACAATTTTATTCATGTTGTTACTTGTATTGCACAAAACACAAAAATAGCAGTATTAAATTTGAATTTCTAGCAGACACAGCTACGTCCAAAAATAATAACTCACCCAAACATAAATAAATCTACTAACATCAGGTTCAAAGTATTTCATTACCAAAATGCTTGCCTGTAAAGAAGAAATGTCTCAAATCAATATCTTAACATATATTCAAAAGTCAGAGTGAATACAGGTGAAATTGTATCCCAAGAACAAACTTTATTTTTTTACTAAATAAAATGAAGGTGAATTTGTTAGTAATCTTCTGAGAAATAAAAATATAATTTCTCTGTACAGACACTGATTGCACAAAAACACAGTATCAATATATTCTTTGGGCCTTAGCTCAATGGTATTCTGGGGCCATGTGTGCTAGAGTATAAATACATAGATATAATATGTGTCACAAATATGCTCTATTTTCTACTTTTATCAATTCAGGTGCACAGAGAATATAAATTGAATATAAGGTGAAAGGGGTATCATAATATAAAAATAAAAGCTCTTGAAATTTATTACGCTATGCTTTTGGGCATCAGTAAAAATATATTCCTCTAAATTGCAAAATTGATTGGTATATGGGGACTTCCAAGGACGATAGCCAAGTAAGGAGCTCCAGGACTCAGCCCTTCCACCAAAAAACTATTAAACAGGCAGGAACTGTCTGAAACAACTATTTCAAAACTACAGAGGGCAGAAGAACACTGTACAGCATCCAGGGAAGAACAGTAAATTGCCCTCTCCAAATGGTGGTTACCGGCGTCCATCTACCACTCTTGTGGCAAGCTGCTGCAGGGTTCCTGGCTAGTGGCTGGTGAACATAAAAAGGACATAAAAATCCTCTTCCCTAAGAAAAAGAGCAGGCTTGGCCAATCACTGATTACAGCTTTTGATGAGTGAATTTGATCCCTGGATCACAGATCTGAGGGAAGCTATTATTTCAGCCTACTCTGGAAAAACGATGGCAGTCATTGTTTCAGCCATCTCAAGACAAGGGGCAGGCAATGGAGATTTAAAGATACAGGGCTTCCTCAGGGCTGTGGAAGAAAATTAGCTGAAGGGCTGCATTTGCTGGAAAGGCCAGGGAAGTTCAATTATGGGGAGCCATCAGAGAAGACTTGGTGCCCTTCCTGACCCCCTCCACACAGTACTTTGGAGCCAGTCTGTGCTTCCTTCCTGGGTCTTGGCCCTGTTTTGTCTGGGAAGGTCCTCCCCTGGGTGATGTTTCTCCCAGAATTTTCCCTCCAGGCAAAAGAAGTGTGAGACAACAAAAGGAGTATTAAAAGCTAAAGAGGCGGGAAGTCTCGGACAAAGGCCAGTCAGCTTCAGATACCTTGGAGGGGGAGGTTTGTCCCTTGAAACACAAGGAACAACCAAGTTCCTGTAAACAGGGGAACTCCAAAACAATTAACAAGCAAAAGTCCAAGACAAGACAGAGGCCAATAAGACAGGGAAAACCCTGAACAGTGCATTTGCTTTGGGCAGACCTTCCTAACAGGAGGGATAAAAGTCAAGAAAATATCAGTCTTATCACCAGCTGGTTACAAAACCAAGAAAGATACATCCCAGGGAGTAAATCCCAGAGTTAACATTTTAAAATATTAAAATATACAGCATGCAACAAAAGAGTACAGGACACAAAAAGAAATAAGAAATGGTAGCCATCCAAAGGAAGAAGATAAAATATAGAAAAAACGAATGAAGAAGATGAGAATGTAGACATACTGAAAAAAGCCTTTAAACAAAAGATCTTAAAAATGTTTAAGGAGTTGAAAGAAAGTACAGAGAAAGGACTACAGGATATCAGGAAAATAATGAATGAACAATATGAGACTCTAAGTTTGGAGATAGAAATTTTAAAAAGGAACCAAACAGAACTTCTGGGGTTCAAGACCACAATAACTGAAAGAAAAAAAAAAAAGCCCAGGGGAAGTGGATGTGGCTATGGCAATTGGGTTCCTGTCTACCATATGGAAGGTCCCAGGTTGATTCCTGGGGCCTCCTGGTGAAGAACAAGCTGGCCCACGTGGCGTGGAGAACTGGCTGGCCTGTGTGGCATGGAAAGCTAGTACAACAAGGTGATGCAATAAAAAGAGACACAGAGGAAAGACAGTGAGAGACACAACAAACCAGGAAGCTGAGGTGGCTCGGGTGATTGAGTGTCTCTCTCCCACTTCAGAAGGTCCTGGGATCGGTTCCTGGTGCCTCCTAAAGAGAATATGAGAAGAGAAGACAAGCAGACACAGAAGAATGCGCAGCAAATGGACACAGAGAGCAGACAGTGAGTGCAAGCAGTGGGGGTAGGGGGGTGGAGGGTGGGATAAATAAATAAATAAATAATTTAAAAATCTTTTTTAAAATGCTCAGGAAACTTTCAGGATGGACTCAGTGAACTTAAAGGCAATACACTTGAAATGAGTCAGGCTGAGGAGCAAAAAGCAAAAAGAAATATTAAAAGTGAAAATAGCCTAAGACATCTAAGCACACCACACCAATATACATGTTATGAGAGTCCCAGAAAGAGTAGAAAGAAAGAAAGGGTTAGAAGGAATAGTGAAAGAAATAATGACAGAGAATTTCCCAAACTTAGCAAAAGACATGAATGTGCATGTCCAAGAAGCTCAGAGAACATCAAACAGAATAAACATGAAGAAAAAACATACAACGTCATATACTGATTATACAATCAAATGCAAAAGACAAAGGAAAAGTTCTGAAAGTTGCAAGACAAAAAGCAATGTGTTACATACAAGGGAATCCCAATAAGATTGAGGGACATGTTCTTATCAGAAACCATGGAGGCAAAATGTTAGTGGGATGAAATATCTAAAATGCTGAAGGAACACAGCTGCCAGCCAAGAATTTTATATACGGCAAGGCTGTCTTTCAAAAATGAGAGAGATTAAGACATTTTCAGATAAACAGAAGCTGAGGATATGCATCACCATTAGAACTGCTCTACAAGCAATGCTAAAGAGAGTTCTTCAGACTGAAACAAAAGGACAATAGACAGTGGTTCAAGTGAGCATGAAGAAATAAAGACCTGTGGTAAAGGTAACCATTTGGATAATTATAAATGCCAGTATTATTTAGGGGTATTGTTTGGTATATAACTCCACTTCTTACTTCCTACAGGGGCTAAAATGCAAATGTGAAAAAGTAATGATAAATCTAGGTTTTTGGACATACAATGCATGAAGATAAAAAGTGGTGACAAGTTGAAAAATGGTGGAGAGTCAGAGGGGTATAAGAAGAGTTTATGTGTATGCTATTACAGATAAGTAGGTATCAAACTAAATATAATTGTCATATGATAGGATATTTAATTTTAACCCTATTATACCTACAAGGAAAAAAGATGAAAAATATATCCAGATAGAAAAGAAAAGACAATCAATATGGTACAACACACACAAAAAAAGCAAATAAATATAAAGTAGGCTCTAATGAAAGTGAGGGGAAAAAAGGTCTAAGACTTACAAAGGCTAAATAGCAAAATGGCAGAAGAAGGACATGTATTATCAGTAGTGACTTTAAATGTAAATAGATTAAGCTCTCCTGTCAAGACAGGAATTATCAGAGTGGATAAAAAAAATCATGACTGAACTACATGCTGTCTGCAAGAGACTCACACTAAAGTAAAAGATATGAGTAGTTTGATGGTGAAAGGATAGAAAATAATATACCATGCAAGTAGTAACCACAAGTGCTAGGGTCAAAAACAGTTTCAAGGGACAAATATAGTTATTACATTCTGATAAAGGGGACAATTCAACTGGAAGATATAACAATTTTAAATATATATGCACCTAACAGCAAAGCCCCAAAATATATGAAGTAAATACTGACAGATTTGAAAGGAGAAATTTACAGTTCTATATTAATAGTAGGAGATTTTAACACACCACTCTCAATAATAGATAGAATGTCTCAGTCAGAAGATCAACAATGATGTACAGGATTTGAATGATGTACTTAATGAACAAGACCCCAACAAAAGCATAATATATATTCTTCTTGAGTACACGTGGGTCATTCTCCAGAATAGACAATATGTAGGGTAAAAAAACAAGCCTCAAAAAAATTAAAAAATATTGAAGTCATACAATATATATTTTTTAACCAGAGTGAAATGAAGCTAGAACAATAACAGAGGTAGAAAGGAAAAACTCACAAATATTGGGAAACTAAACAACATAATCTTAAGCAACCAATGGTTTAAAGAGGACATCAGAAGAGAAATTAGGAAATATAGTGAGGTGGATGAAAATAAACATAAAACATACCAAAACATATGGGATTCAGTGAAGGCAGTGCTGAGAGAGAAATTTATAGCTCTAAATGTTTACATTACAAAAGAAGAAAGACCTCAAATCAAAGACCTAACCTCAAACCTGGAAGACCTAGAATAAAAAGAGCAAACTAAACCCAAAGCAAGCAGAAGGAAGGAAATAACAAAGATTAGAGGAGAAATAAATGAAATTAAAAAAAAAAAAACACAATTGAGAGACTCAACAAAACCAAAGCTATGCTCTTTGAAAAGATGAACAACATCAACAAACCTTTAGCTAGACTGACAAAGGAAGAAAAAAAAAGAGAGAGGATATAAGTAATGAAAACCAGAAATGAAAAGGGGGATATTACTACTGACACTACTGAAATAAAAAGGGCTATAAGTGAATATTATGAACAGCCATATACCAACCACCTAGATAAATGGGATGAAATGGACAAATCCTTAGAACCACATAAACTACCTACATTGACTGAAGAAGAAATAGAAGATCTCAACCAACCAATTACTACTAAAGAAATTGAACCAGTAATCAAAAACTTCCCCCACAAAAAAGCCCAGGACCAGATAGCTTCACAGGGGAATTCTCCGTAACATTCTAAGAATATTTCATTCCAATTCTGCTCAAACAATTCCAACAAATGGAAGAGGAGGGAACACTCCTAACTCATCCCATGAGGCCAAAATCGCCCTCATACCAAAGCCAGATAAAGACAGGAAAATTACAAACCAGTATCTTTTATAAATATATATGCAAAATTCCTCAACAAAAAACTAGCAATCCAAATCCAACAGCTTATTAAAAGAATTATAAACCATGATCAAGTGGGACTTATGCACAATATGCAAGGTTGTTTCAACATAAATATATCAATTAATGTAAAATGCCACATTAACAGAATGCAGGAAAACAACCACATGATCATCTTAATCAATGCATAAAATGCATTTGACAAAATACAGCACCCTTTCTTAATAAAAACACTTAAAACACTAGTTAAAAAAAAGAAACTTTCTCAACATGGTAAAGGGCATATATGAATACCCTACAGCTAACATTTTACTGAATAGTGAAAGACTGAAAGCTTTCTCTCTAAGATCTGGCACAAGATGTGGATGCCCACTGTCATCACTGTTATTCAACATTATACCGTACATTCTTGCCAGAGCAATTAGCCAAGCAAAAGCAATAAAAGACACTCGAATTGGAAAGGAAGAAGTAAAACTTTCGCTATTTGAAAATGATATGATTCTATATATAGATTATCCTAAATAATCCAAAACAAAGTTCCTAGAGCTAATAAATGTATTCAGCAAAGTGGCAGGGTAGAAGATCAACATGAAAAAAATCTGTAGGGTTTATATGCAGAAGTAATGAACAATCAAAATTCAAAATCAAGAAAAAATTCCATTCACAATAGCAAGTCAAAGAACCAAGTATCTAGGAATAAAACAAAGAAAGGAGGTAAAACATTTGTACAGAGAAAACTACAAAACATTGCTAAAAGAAACTAAAGAAGAGGTAAATAAATGGAAGGATATTCTGAGTTCATGCATTGGAAGACTATATATCATTAACATGTCAGTACTACCCAAAACAATTTATAGATTCAATTCAAGTCCAATAAAAAATCCATCAACCTTGTTTGCAGAAATGGAAAATCCAATTATAAAATTTATATGAAGGGTAAGGGGCCCCAAATAGCTAAAGCCATCTTGAAAAAGAATGAAGTTGTAGGACTCACACTTCCTTATCTTAAAACTTATTACAAAGCCACCATGCTTAAAACAGCATGCTAAGGACAGACACATAGATCAATGAAATAGAATAGAGAGCTCAGAAACCAACCCTCACATTTATGGCCAACTGATTTTTTTTTTTATTAGAGAAGTTGTGAGTTTACAAAACAATCATGCATACCATACATTACCCCACCACCAGCGTCTAACAAATATGGAACATTTGTTAGAAATGATGAAAGAACATTACCATAAAATTACTGTGAACTATAGTCCACACCTTATATTTGGTGTTTTGTTAGGTGCAAAGAGTACTCTACTTGAAAAGAATAGTCTCTTCAAAAATCATTCTGGGAAAACTGGACCTCCATTTGCAAAAAAAGGATGAACTGTATCTAAAACCATATACAAAAATCAACTCAAAACTGATCAAAGAGATAGAACTATCAAACTCTTAGAAAAAAACATAGAGAGACATCTTCAGAACCTTGTATTAGGCAATGGTTTCTAAGATCTTACACCCAAAGCACAAGCAACAAAAGGAAAAACGATAAATGGGATCTCATCAAAATAAAAAAAAAAAAACAACTTTTGTTCCTCAAAGGTCTTTATATGAAAGTAAAAAGGCAACCTACATAAGGGAGAAAATATTTATATACACATATTTGATAAAGGATTAATATCCAGTATATTTAAAGAAATCCTCCAACATAAGAAAAAGATAACTTAATTTCAAAATGGGCAAAAGATTTGAACAGGCATCACTCTAAAGAAGATATACAAATGGCGACAAAGCTTGTGAAAGATGCTCAACATAATAACCATCAGGAAAATGCAAATGAAAACACATTGAGAATCCATTTCACACCCATTGAATGGCTCCTATTTGAAAATGAAAAACAAGTTTTGGAGAGGATGCTGAGAAATAGGGACACTCATTCATTGCTAGTGGCAATGTAAAATGATGCAGCCACTGTGACAGACAAAAGCTAAATATAGAACTATCATATGACCCGGCAATCACACTACTAAGTATATACCCAAAAGAATTGAAAGCAAGGGCTTGAACATATATTTGCATACCAATGTTCATGGCAACATTATTCACAATTGCCAAAAGTTGGAATTAACCCAAGTGTCCATCAACTGATGAATGAATAAATAAAATTTGGTATATATATTCAGCCATAAAAAAATGAAGTCAGATATATATATCTGAATATGATTAAAAGGGGAATTGTTAAATTGTCTGTATAGTAACATAATAAAAAAATTTTTAATCCATGGATGAAAGCTATAATGTATTAAAATTTTAAATTTTATTTCTATTTTTTTATATTTCTATTTTTTATTTTTGTATTTCATTTGTTATTTTTTTAATTCCTATTATTTTATTTTCTTTTTAACTTTATTTGGTTATTTTATTTGGCTTTGTTTTTGGAGAGGTTGTGGATCAAAGAAGGGTCACAACTGTGGCAGGGGAAGATCATTGGTACAGGGTGTCGGTGATGGGGGATGTGTGGGAGGGGTGCGCTTGGGGCATGCCTCTAAGTCATGTGAACATGTTCAAGTGTTCACGGTGAGTTGTCTCGGTGGGTGGAGACCCACACAACAACCGAAAGAATATTGAATTCCCATCCTGGGAAGTCCTGCTACATTCTCTAATAGAACAGCAAGAATCCCCGAAGTACATGGGTATTGCCTAGTGAAGGAAGACAGACTTTATGCTAGGCCCTTGATATTGATGATTGTACTTATGAACCTTTTCTTATGAACTTGAAACTTAACGTAGTATTATATACTGTCTAAGAGTTACTTCCTGAAAGCCTCCTTGTTGCTCAAATGTGGCCTTTCTCTATGCCAGACTCAGCATATAAATGCATTACCTTACTGTATTAGTCAACCAAAGGGGTGCTAATGTGAAATACCAAAACTGGGTTGGTCTTTATAAAGGGTATTTATTTGGGGTAGAAGTCCACAGAGACCAGGCCATAAAGCGTTAAGTTTCTTCTCTCACCACAGTCCATTGCCACGTGTTGGAGCAAGACAGCTGCCGGCGTTTGCCAGGGTTCAGGCTTCTGGGGTTCCTCTCTTCCCGGGGCTGCGTTTCTCTCTGGGCTTAGCTCCTGTTTCCTCCACAAGGTCAGCTGTAGACGATCAGGTGAAGAGCTCACTTCTCTTCTCCTGGGGCCTTCTTTCCAACATCAAAACTGCTTCTCAAAAGACTGCTTCAACTGTCCTTTGCCTTACCTTTTATATTCAATTCCCCACCCACCAAGGGGTGGGGCTCAACGCCCTAATCCTAACCTAATTATGCCCAGATTAACAATCAGTTTACAAGCATGATTCAATTATATTTTTGGAATTCATAATTACATCAAGCTGCCACATTCCACCCTCTGAATTCCAAAAATACATTACAATACTTAAAAAAAAACTTAAATTAGTAACAATCCAAGTACAAAATCATATCAAAATCATTTTAAGGAAATACAGTTTGTCTTCAGGCAAAGTTCCATCTGCTATAGACCTCTGAATCTTACAAAACCATTTAAGTGCTTCCAATACACAAATGGAAAGACAAAAGATAAACATTTTCAATATCATAAGGAGAAATTGGGATGTTAAACATGAATCATGGATCCTCTACAGTTCAGTAAACATGCAGGGCATCCTCCATTAGATTTTAAAGTCTGAGAGTCATTCTTAAGATGATGGTTTCTTTTCCTTGGGGCCACATGGGAACCCACTCTTTCCACAGGCTTGCCCAACGGCCATTTTCTTGGTTCCACCCTCATCAAGCTCCAGACCTCACCCTCCAAGAGTGTTGGGGTGATTGCCACACCTTACCCAATCTTTGGGTTAGAGTCTTAGCCCCCCTAGTACAGTGAGGTGAAGATAACATTCCCCCTAACCTTTGGCATACAGGCTCAACCCTCTCAGAGCAACGAGTTGACCACCTGGCCTTCCCTAACCTTTGGCATACAGGCTCAACCCTCTCAGAGCAATGGGTTGACCACCTGGCTTTCTTTAATCTATGGAGGACAGGTACACCCCTCTCAGACCAATGGGGTGTTGACCTTAACTGCCCTAATCTTTGAGGAATGTGCTCCAACCTCTCTACACCCTGGGGTGGCAAAACTCTTCCTGAACATCGTATGGGGACATCCACCTTCTTCAACTGCTGGGGAAAACTCACCCTCTCTGCACCATGTGGCATCAAAATTTTCTCAGAACATTGGGTAGGAACATCCACCCTCTTCAACTGCAGGGGCAAACTCACCCTCTCTGTACACATGGGTGGGTCTCTTCTCTTGGCCCAAGGAGATATCTTAAGTCCAGATCTCTGCTTCCACGGTTTTCTTCTTAAAGCTGATTCTCCTTCAATCTCTTCTTTCCATGTCCTCTTTTGTCCAAGCTGACAGTGGTTTTGTTCATACAGCTCTCTCAAAAACTTTGTTGGTTTAGCATGTAGGAAGCAGGGGTCCAAGCCATCAGACAGTAAGACTTTCCACAAGTCTTTCTTATATAACTGCATCTTCAATTCTGAGTTACGAGTTCCAAGTTTAGTAAAGTCTTCAAATAGGGCATTTTCATCTGGGAATTTGATTTCCAAAAACTTGGAAGTTCCAGAATCAGTTTCTGTTTTCTTTGTGCCCAAAAGTTCAGTCCTTAGTGTATTTCACTCATCTAGTATTTTGCTATAAGCTGCAAGGAGAAGCCAAGCCAAATACTCTGAGTTTACCTTGGAAAGTTCTTCAGCTAAATGCTCTGGTTCGCCATTTTCAAATTCTTTCTTCCATATAACGCCAGGAGTTAATCTTGCTAAGTTCTCTGCAACTTTAAAACATGGATTGCCTTTCCTCCAGTTTCCAATAATAGTTTCATCATTTACTTCTAAGGTATCATAGAAAGTCTCTTTAGCATCCATATTGCTATCAACAGTTTCTTCAAAGCCATCTTGGCCTTTTCCATCAAGCATCCCACAATTCCTCCAAAAAATACCCCTTACCCATTTACAAAACCATTCCAACATTTTGGTAATTACAAGAGCAGTACCCCACTCCTGGTACCAAATTCTATATTAGTCAACCAAAGGGGTGCTAATGTGAAATACCAAAACTGGGTTGGTCTTTATAAAGGGTATTTATTTGGGGTAGAAGTCCACAGAGACCAGGCCATAAAGCGTTAAGTTTCTTCTCTCACCACAGTCCATTGCCACGTGTTGGAGCAAGACAGCTGCCGGCATTTGCCAGGGTTCAGGCTTCTGGGGTTCCTCTCTTCCTGGGGCTGCATTTCTCTCCGGGCTTAGCTCCTGTTTCCTCCACAAGGTCAGCTGTAGATGATCGGGTGAAGAGCTCACTTCTCTTCTCCTGGGGCCTTCTTTCCAACATCAAAACTGCTTCTCAAAAGACTGCTTCAACTGTCCTTTGCCTTACCTTTTATATTCAATTCCCCACCCACCAAGGGGTGGGGCTCAATGCCCTAATCCTAACCTAATCATGCCCAGATTAACAGATCAGTTTACAAGCATGATTCAATTATATTTTTGGAATTCATAATTACAACAAGCTGCCACACTTACCCTCCAACCCAGCGTGGGACATGACTCCCAGGGATGAGCCTTCATGGCACCGAGGGATTATTACCAAATGCCAACTAGATATACATCTGGAAAAAGACCTTGACCAAAAGGGGGAAATATTCAATACAAATGAGTTTTTAATGGCTAAGAGATTTCAAAGTGAGTAGGGAGGTCATTCCAGAGATTACAGTTATGCATGTTTCAGCAGGATCTCATTGACTGCCACAGTAAACAGTGCCTCAAACAGTGGGATAATTCAGCACCCTGTCAGTGGGCCTTACTTTGGAATTTATGGTCCCCAGTGTAACTCATTTATAGTTTTCCTACACATGGCTCTTCTGTCTCTTTTACTTGAACCTATAATTAGCACTATACTTTTAAAATATATGTCCCAGAGACTTAAACCTTTGGTCCATTCATGTGCTGGTTGAGCCCAGAATCTCAGCAGAGTTGCAATACCTACTGCTCAGTTCATTGGACTCACCCAGGTCAACTAACAAGGAGATGATGATGGACAACGCCCATCCCAAAGAACAGAGAGTGTCTGCAACTACAAGCAAGATAGTTCCATCCCTCTGCCCCATGGAATCTGAGCCCCATCTCAAATAGAAACAGAGTGGGCATCACCATCATCCCAAAATCCTCAAGATTGGGGAATGAACAATGGACTAAAGTAGACTTATTCTTATTCTATTATAGACATATTATTCTAGCAATGGAAGAACTTCTATCATGGCTATAAAGGCAGTGGCCACCAGAGGTTCTGAGGGGAGAGAGAGGGAAGAATACATATAACATGGGGGCATTTTTGGGACATTGGAATTGTCCTGCATGACATTGTAATGATGGATACAGGCCATTATATTTTTTTTCAAAACCTATAAAATCATGTGGGGCAGAGTGTAAGCTGTAATGGAAGCTATATTCCATGGTTAGTAGCAATGCTTCGATATGTGTTCATCAATTGTAATGAATGTACCGCACTAATGAAAGATGTTGTTAATGTGAGACAGTATGGGAGAGGGAGGGGCTGGGGCATATGGGAATACTCTATATTTTTTATGTAACATTTATGTAATCTAATGCTTCTTTTTTAAAAAATGTTTTTAGGGAAGCGGCTGTGGCTCAATCAGTAGGGCTCCCGTTTACCATATGGGAGGCCCCGGGTTCGGTTCCCGGGGCCTCCTGGTGAAGGCGAGCCCGCCCGCACGGCGTGGTTAGCTGACCCAGCGAGTACAAGCAGCAAGGGGGGGATAAATGAATAAATAAATAAAAAATCTTTAAAAAAAAAATGTTTTTAAATAATACCATTCAAGAAAACTTGAAATGCCCTGAAATCTTATATGAGAAACTTAAATGAGGTCTCCCCAAATTTGACAATTCCTAAAAAGGTACAGGGCATTACCAATAATGAGTCATGACACTAAAACTTTTCTAAACTGTTATAAAGAATAAAAAATCAAATTTCCATTTAAAAAAATCCATGGAACTACACTACACACTGAATCCTTAGTTAAACCATGGACTTAAATAACAGTACAATAAAATTGTGCTATCATCAATTGTCACAAGTGTTCCACACCAATGCAAGGTGTTGGTGGTGGGGTGGTAGATGGGACTCCTGTATTTTGTGCATGATTTTTCTGTAAACCCACAACTTCTTTAATATAGGAACAATGAAAATAAAAATGAATCAGTTGGTGTGCTCAAATTTATGTATATCTATTATATTACAAATATTTTAAATAAATGCATTTTAATGCTAAAATTTACAGGTTGGTATTGAACTCTGTGGACTCAGAATAGACATGTGGAATATACAATATGCGTACAAATTTAGATATAAATTAAGATTAAAATGTCTGCTGAAAATGTATAGGCTTTCCTAATTATTATTAGCTTTACTGTCTTAAAGCATTAAGTTGGAAATTAATGTGGTAAAAGTTACAATTAGTATCATGTCACTGCACTTGTCCTATAAGTCTTTAGGAAATTAGTGCCCTGACAATGCAAGCATCACTCAATCACAATGGATTAACATTCCATTGTATTTGGACTGTGATAGGTAGTGACATCCTCTTCCAATTACCTGCCCGAGTGGACAGGAACACATAAGAATGCACAAAGAGAAAAGGTCGTTCACAGAACAACACAAAGTACCCTGGTTTTGATTATAACCTGGGTTTAAAATAAATCTCTCTATATATATAAATAAAATTAAAATATTAACAGGAGCTCCGGTTGAAAGGTAAAAACACAGAGTTAATCTCCAAAGAGTTATTATGTAAACAAAGGGGATTGCACTACACAGAATTTAAATAATGCATCTTTATACAATACCATTCGTTTGCTTCTTAAGGGCATTTGTAAGTAAAAATTACTAGAATACCTTTGAGCCTTTTGGTAAAATGATTGAATATCTAGTACACAATATTTTTCAGAATACTGACATTACTATTGATTTTGTGAGTGTAATCCAATATAGACTAGATAGATACCTCACATTATTTTAACAATCAATTAATTACCAAGCAAAGTAAATAAAGGGAAAAGTTTTACATAACATCTATCTTTCTGGAGCTTCTTTAATTTTTCATGAAGAAAGATGTGCAAACCTTATATTTTTATGTTCTCATAAAACTTGTTTTAGGCTAAAAATGTCTGCTTTAAATCTTCAATGTGGGAAATAGAAAAGAACATCTGCAGGGGAAACAAGCAATATTACTGTTAGAATTCCAACACAGTAATATCTAGGCTTTATTACATCATCACTTTGATCAGATGACTGTACTGTACATTATTAATTTTAAACTGTTTGTTTCTATGGAAATTATGCAATCAATTATCTTCTAAAACTAAATAAAAGAAGCATTTTAACATGTTCCTAAAGCATCCTGAAAACAATTTAGTAGTTTTGAAATATTTATATATGCTGCATTTTTTAATGGAAGAGCAAAAATACTCGAGTAAAACAAAGTTTTTTTATTGATAAAGGTACTGATAGAGATGTGGATTTTTACTCCAATTGTTAAAATTAAAACTATACAAGTAATCACTGTCTTCCACACTAGACTGTAGAGAGCTGAACGGACTGCTGCTTTCACTTTTAAAACAAAAAAGAAGCCAACTTCAAATGATATGACTCTTAAGAACCACAAGAGAACTGACGTCATTGGCACCAAATACTAAGAAGAGACCATGACTGTAGGGAGAGATGAGATATGAATATACACTCATCTGGGAAAGATCCAATCAGATTCCAGTAAGAAGAGTTCAGCTAGAATCGAAGACAAGTTGGTGAAAGCCAACTGTCACCTGGTAAGACAATGTGAAACACCTCAGCAACAGAAATTAGGGTTGTCCATGCACTCTTGTTCTTATATGTTCTTTCTCCACAAATCCCATCAGGCACTCACAAAAAAGATTAGAAAGAGCCCTTAAAAGTATCCCTTGTGGTGCAGGTCTGTGGGAGGGAATCCACAGCCATATGGGAGAAGCAAGACATAATGCCGAAATTCTTCTCTTCTGTCTCCAAAACAGAACATAATCCTGAATCACTGGGGAGAAGGGAAATAAGCATTACTGGCCTTAGGGAATTGGTGAAAAGTCATTGTATTAGGGGGAGGAATAGGGCTAAATTTCCTACTCCTGGGGATGAGGCAAGATTATGCATTAAACCTGCAACTACAACTGGGAGAAAGGCAGAACCAAGAAGCCACACCCCCAGCCTTCAAGGAAATGGTGCATGCCTATGACTGATCCTTAATCACACCACCACCGCCACCACTGCCAAGGTAAGATTTGAGTAACAAGTAACAGCAAAATACAGCTGGAATAGAGCAGGCATGGGATGGAAGTGTACAAAGAAAGTCTTTCAGAGCCATATTAAAAAGGGAAGACCTGAAATTCAGAATCTAACACCCGTTGCCTTGGTAAACCCTTCCCTTGTACCTTGGACACATACATCTCTAAAGAATTTAAGCCTGTGAAGCAGTGAGGATAACCACAGCAACAAGAAATATCAAACTCAGCCAATGTTCTAACTAGATTAAGAAAATAACCCCTCCCCCACAATGTCCAAGCAGAATGAATAGAATGTTCATCTCCAACATAAAAACAATTTACATCAGTATCTACTGTTCTACAAAAAAGTCCAAATTTCAACAAGTAACTGTGATGCACATAAAATACCAAGAAAAAAGTTTTTTTTTTAAAAAAAGCAGTCATCTGAACCAGATTCATATTGGCACAGGTGATGGAACTATCTTACAAGGAATTAAAATAACTATGATTAATACATAAAAGTTCTAATAGAAAAGGTAGACAACATGGGTAAGTTCAGCAGAGAGATGAAAACTATAAGAAAGAATATAATGGAAATTTTAGATATGATCAATGCAGCAACGATGATGATGAATGACTTTAACAGATTCTTCAGGGGAATCTGTTAGACGCAGTAAGCTTGAAATTGCTTAATTTAACTGTCAATAGATATTAAACCACAAAAGAGAGAAAAAGAGTGAAAAATTCAAAAGAGAACATCCAAGAGCTGTGAGACAATATCGAGCATTCTAATTTACACATAATTTGAATGACAGGAGGAGAAAGAGAGAATGGAGCAGAAGAAATATTTGGTGAAATAGTGACTGTAAATTCTCCAAAATTAATCATGGGCACAGATATGTGAAGGATAAATACTAAAAAACAAACAAACAAAAAACATCTGGGGCTAACATATTCACACAGCTGAAAACAAAACACAAAGAAAATCTTGAAGGCAGCTAAAGAAAAAAATATTTTACATAGAGAAAAACAAAGAATATGGATAATAACAAACTTTTGTCAGAAACCATATGGAATAATATCTATTAAGTGTTATTAGAAAAACAATGCCAACCCATATTTCTATACCCTTGAAACTCATCTTTCAAAAATGAGGGAGAAATAAAGATTTTGTCAGCAAACAAACACTGAAGTACTTCATTGCCAACAGATCTATAAAGGTATAACACAGGATAATTTTAGGTCTGTGGAAATGTGATGAGCACACATTTGTTAAAATTCAAAGGATTGTAGAACACCAAATGTGAATTTTACTATAGGTAAATTAAAATAAATAAGTAAATAAATAAATAAATAGGGATTCAGATGTGGCTCAAGTGATTGAGCTCCTGTCTACCATATAAGAGGTCCAGGGTTCAATTCCTGGGGCCTCCTGGTGAAAATCAAGCTGGCCCGTGTGGTGAGCTGGCCCAAGCAGAGAGCTGGCCCATGTGGAGTGCTGGCCCGTGCATGAGTGCTGGCTTGCACGGTAAGCTGGTACAGCAAGATGACACAACAAAAAGAGACACAGAAGAAAGACAATAGGAGACACAGCTGACCAGGGAGCTGAGGTGACACAAGAGATTCAGTGCCTCTCTTCACTCTGGAAGATCCCAGGATTGGTTCCTGGTGCCATCTAAAGAGAAGACAAGCAGACATAGAAGAACACACAGAGAGCAGACAGTAAGAGCAAAACAAGGGGGAAAGGGAAGAAATAAATAAATAAATCTTTAGAAAAATTAATAAATAAATAAACAAACCAGCATGTGTGTGGGTGTGTGTAATACAGACTGGCAATTGAGTATAACTATATTGCATATATATAATGTAGCCACACTAAAGGGAATGAGGAAGAAAGTAAGTTTGAAAAACAGTGTTTTGACCTGATACTGCAAGACCGAAGACAATAGCAACAAAAACCTGCATACGAACAATGCACTCTAGTTGGTAAATTTGTTTGTCACAGGTGTATGGGTTAGGACATCTGAAACTACTTTTTTGTGCACTAGGATTGAACAAATATGTAATTATACTGTAGATAATGAGAGCTGGGTTTCTCCCTTTTGTGAATTTAAAAATAAATAATGTAAAACTTAAAATATATTAAATATTCACTCCTGGTCTTTCTTATAACTAGTGTATCTAGAGAAATGCTGTTATCTATAAGCATATTGATTATTTTCTCTTTTTTCTAAGTGTGGTGGTGGCATAATTAATGTCAGTGGAAATTTAACACATTTTCTCCAGCAAAGATTGATATTAGAAAGAGAAAGAAAAATTCAAAATTTCAAGACCTTTTTCCCTGCTTGTCTGTGTTGCTTAAGGGTGAGTTCCAAAATAGTACTCCATTGCTTTGCAGAACATTTCAATGCATCTTAGCTATGAAGAACTACATCTGAACAAGAGGTTGGGATGCTAAATTTCTCTGTGTATTTATGTAAGAAATATGGGGAAATCAAAGAATGGAGAAGTGAGAAGAGTATTGAGGAAAGAGGACCCCAGAAACTTCACAGAAGCCTGGTGTCTGAAGAAAAAATGGGTCACTGAGAAAAATAAAGGAATTTTAAGACCAGGGATTTTAGGTTGAGTGCCTGGTGGCAAAGTGAAACTCCCTTAAAACTTTAGTCAATTCTGACTGGCTTTTGTAGAACATCATAAAGGTTCTGAGTTTGGGACAACTGAGAACAGAGGGAACAGCATCCCCATAGGATAGTTCTTGGATGAGATTGAGAGTTGCACAGAAACTGGAACATGGTGATCAAAAGTGACGAGAGATTATAGTTTACATTGTAGTTTACACTCTCTCCCACTCAATTCCGTAAGTTATGGCAAGATATATAATGGCCTGTTTCTGTCATTGCAGTGTCAATCAGGACAATTCAAAGTCTTGAAAGTGCCCCTATATTACACCTCTCCCTCCCTCTTCCTGCACTTATATAATCCATCCTTAGTGGCAATGCTCCAAAATGTGTTCATCAATTGCAATCAATGAACCACACCAGTGAAAGAAATTGTTAATGTGGGGAAAAGTGGGAGCTGTGGGGAGTGGGACATATGGGAATCCCGTATATTTTTATATTTTTTATGTAACATTTTTATGTAATCTAAGTTTCATTTAGAAAAAATAAAAAATATATTTTTAAAAATGTGACCAGAGAGAAGGAGGGGCAAGATGGTGGCTGATTAAGGAGCTCCAAGAGTCAGCTCATTCTACAAGGCAGTTCGTAAATACCCAGAGCTATCGAAAGCACCTGTTTGGGGGCCCAGGAGACCAGAAGAGCATCCTGAAAATCCTTGAAAGAATGGAAGGAGGAGACTGCCCATCTACAGTGAAGATTCATAAGTAGAGCTCTCCATGCCACACAGGTGCAATGACCCACATGGATTATTGTTGATCACTCCAGAAAGTCCATGGGCTATGTCATTCTACTTGGGCAACTGTGGTCATTTTGGATCCGCATGGCATAGATCGCTGCCCACACCTGCAGCTCCATCCCCACCCCAGGCAGGGGAGGAAAGGGCATGAAGCTTCATCAGTCTTTATGGGCAACTACAGATGGTCTTGGCCTGCACAACTTGGATTATTAGACATTGCTGTGGCTTTGTACCTACCCCTGCAGAGCAGAAAGGTAGGATAAGCTTCATCAGTTCCTGGGGCAACTTCCATCCAAATAAATCTGAACAGACCAGCCCTGAGACACATACTAATAAGAATGTCAAATGCCAAAGACAAAGAGAGTATTCTGAGAGCAGCAAGAGAAAAGCAATGCATCACATACAAAGGATACTCAATAAGAATAAGTGCCAATTTCTAATCAGAAACCATGGAAGCAAAAAGGCAGTAACATGATATAATTAAGATACTGCAAGAGAAAAACTGTGAGCCAAGAATCCTATATCTGTCAAGATTGTCTTTCCAAAATGAGAGAGAGTTTAGAATATTCACATATAAACAGAAACAGAGTTTAAAACCAAGAGATTGGCTTTTCAGGAAATACTAAAGGGAGTGCTTCAGCCTGAAAAGAAAAGACAGAAGAGAGAGAGACTTGGAAGAGAGTCTAGAAATGAAAATTATATCAGTAAAAGTAACTAAAAGTGCCAAAAGAGTAGTGAAAATAAAATATGGCAGATAAAACCCAAAGGTCAGAATGGGTGAAATAAGAAGTGCCTTTAGAGTAAAAACATTGACTGTTAATGGATTCAACTCCCAATCAAAAGACACACAGGTGGAATGAATAGAAAATATGAGCCAACTATATGCTGTCTACAGGAGACTCACCTTAGACCCAAGGATAGCAACAGATTGAAAGGAAAGGCTGGAAAAAGATATTCCATGCATGCAGTAACAACAACAAAAAAAGCTGGAGTAGCTATACTTATATTGAATGATATAGACTTTAAAAGCAAAACTGTTATTAGAGATAAGGAAAGACATTATATATTAACAAAATAGGCAATCCACCAGGAAGAAATAACAATCACAAATGTATATGCACCTAACCAGTCTGCCCAAAATACATGAGGCAAACACTGGCAAAACAGAAGGGAAAAATAGATATCTTTAAAATAATAGTTGGAAACTTCAATACACCACTCTCTGCATTAGATAAAATATTTGGGCAGAGGATCAATAAAGAAGCAGAGAGCTTGAATAATATGATAAGTGGACTAAACCTAATAGCCATATATAGAACATTGTACCCCAAAAGTGCAGGATATACATTATTCTCAAGTGTTCATGGATCTTTCTCCAAAATAGACCATATGTGAGGTCACAAAGCAGATCTCAATAAATTCATCAAGATAGAGATTATACAAAGCACCTTCTCTGATCATAGTGGAATAAAGTTGGAAATCAACAAGAGAAAAGTCACAAAAACTTGTAGATTAAACAACACACTCTTAAATAATCAGTGAGTCAAAGAAGAAATTGCATGAGAAATCAATGCATATCTCAAGATGAATGAAAATGAGGACACAATATATCAGAACCTATGGGATGCAGTGAAGGCAGTGCTGAGAGAGAAATTTATAGTCCTCAATGATTACATTTAAAGAAGAATAAAGAGCTAAAATCAATGACCTAACTACACAGCTGGAGGAACTAGGAAAAGAACAGAAAACTAGTCCCAAAGAAAGTAGAAGGGATGTAATAACAAAGATCAGATCAGTAATAAATGAAATTGAGGGGGAAAAAAGTAATAGAAATAATAAAACCAAAAGTTGATTCTTCAAAAGATTAACAAAGTCTACAAACTCTTAGGTATACTGCCAACAACAAAAAAGAGAGGATGCAAGTAAATAAAATAAAAAATGAAAACAGGGACATTACTACTGACCCCACAGAAATAAAAGAGATCATAAGGTGAAGTCAGGAAAAAAAATTCCATTTACAAAACTCACTAAAAGAATAAAATATTTATGAATAAACCTAACCAAGGATGTAAAACACTTGTATTCAGAAAACTACAATGTATTGCTAAAAGAAATAATAAAAAAACGACAAATAATTGGAAGAACATTCCATGCTCATGGATTGGAAGACTAAATATCATTAATATGTCATTTCTACACAAATTTATATACAGTTTCAACGCACTCCCAATAAAAATTTCACCAGCATTTTTAAAACAAATGGAAACACAATTATCAAATTTATTTGGAACAGTAAGGGCCCCTGAATAACCAGAAATATCTTAAAAAGGAAAAGCAAAGTTAGAGGACTCTCACTTCTGGACTTTAAATCATATTACATAGCTAGAGTGGTAAAAACAGTATGGTACTGGCATAAAGGTAGACACATAGACAAATGGAACCAAATTGATGGTTCAGAAACAGACCCTCACATCTATGGTCAAGTGATTTTTGACTAGCTTGTCAAACCCACCCAACTGGGGTACTACAGTCTATTCATCAAATGATGCTGGGATAATTGGATATCCATAGCCAAAAGAAAGAAAGAGGACTGCTATTTCATAACTTACACAAAAATTAACTAAAAATGGATCAAAGGCCTAAATATAAAAACTAGAACCATAAAGCTCCTAGAAGAAAATGCAGGAAAACATCTTCAAGACCTGGTGGTAGGTGGTGCATTCTTAACCTTACACCAAAAACACAAGCAATGGAAGAAAACATGGATAAATGGGACCTCCTCACTTTTGTGATTCAAAGGACTTTGTCAAGAAAGTGAAATATCAACCCACTCTATGTGAGAAAGTATTTGGAAACCACATATCCAATAAGGGTTTTATTTCCATTCTATATAAAGAGTTCGCACAACTCAACAATAAAAGAACAAGGAATCCAATTTAAAATTGGGCAAAATATTTAGATATTTCTCCAGAAAGGGAATACAAATGTCCAAAAAACACATGAAAAAATGTATAATATCACTAGCTATTAGGGAAATGCAAATCAAAACAACAATGAGATATCATCTCACACTACATAGAATGGCCATTATTAAATTAACAGAAAACAATAAGTGCTGAAGAGGATGTGGAGAAATAGGAATACTTCTTCTTCTCTGTTGATGGGATTGTAAAATGGTGCAGCCTCTGTGGAAGAGAGTTTGGCGGTTCTCGGGAAGCTAAATATAGAACTGCCATATGATCCAGCAATTCCTCTACTAGGAATATATCCAGATGAACTGAAAACTGTGACATGAACAGACATCTGCATACGGATATTCATAGTGGTGTTATTCACAATTGCCAAAAGATAGAAACAATCCAAGTGTTCATCAACCAATGAATGAATAAACAAAATGTGGTATGTACATATAATGGAATACTATGCTGCAGTAAGAAGAAATGAAATTGGGATAACTTGGACGAATTCTGAAGACATTATGCTAAGTGAAATAAGCCAGACGCAAAAGGACAAGTATTGCATGGTCTCACTAATATGAAGTAAGTACAAAGAATAAATGCATGGAGTTAAAAACCTAGAGTATAGGTTATTAGGAGATAAAAGGAGGGCTGTGAAGGAGTACTGATGCTTAATGTATGTAGAAGTTTTAATTAACTTGTCTGTAATGTGTGGAAAGGAATAGAGCTGATGGTAACACCTTATAGTGAGCAGCAGCTGATTTATAAGTGGGATTGTGGCTGAAAAGATTAGTCAAGGGATATAAATGTCAATTGAAAGAAAGCCAGAGAATAATCTAGGGACTGAGTAACACACTGAACCCAGAGGTGGATAAGAATTGTGGTTAATAGTACAAATGCAAGAATATCCTTCTGTGAACTAGAACAGATGTACGTCACTATTGCAGGGTGATGGGAATGTGGAGAAGCATGGGAAGAATACAATTAATATAACCTATGGACTATAGTTAACAGCAATTCTGTAACATTTTTGTGTCAATGTCAAAGATGTACTTCGTTAATAATAGGAGATATGGAAAAAATATGCCAAATGTACGTTATGGACCATAATTAGTGGTCATAGTCTGATGATATTCTCTCATAATCTGTAACAAATGTTCCCCAACGGTGTGGTGTGTTGGTGAAGGGTTGTTGTATGGGAATTCTACCCATAAGCATGATTTTTTAATAAGTTCACAACTTCTGTAATAAAAATATATTTTAAAAAAAAAAAAGCAAAAAGCAAACAAAAAAAAGTGACCGGAGAATAAAAGTGCCTGAGAAACTTATATATCTAGGGCAGGGCTCTGAGCACCTCACAGAATGTGAGATAAAGGGATAAAGGGGCCTAGAAGTAATTTTCTTTCAATCTGAGCTGATATCTGGGTTTTGCTGACAGGAAGTCACCAAGAAATGGCATGGTTTTGTGGAAAGACAATTGGATTCACTTTTGGGAGACCAGGTTCAAGTTCCAGCTATCTCACCTGTAGGGTTGGTCACTTCACTACTTACTTTCTGCAGACGTCAATTTTCTTATATGTACAATGAAGAGATGGGATTAAATGGACTGCAAAGTCCCTTAGAATCCTGGTGTTCTCCGATTCTAAAATATGTATGCCTTGAGGTTATTTAGTAGGTGGCATCTGTGGGAGTCCATGAAGAGAGTATATGCAGTTTCTCGCGCTGATTCCTCCATTGCTTATTTCCATAGTTCTAATTAAAAATTAAAGATTTTAAGGGTGCACATAAAATATAAACATTTTCAATATTAGCCTAAAAGAGTATTGTTTATTCATCAAATGGTATTTTATTAAAGCTTATGAATTTAAAAGTGGCACAGAGAAAACTATAAAATAGAGAACGTTTTCTGGAAATGTTGGTTTTATATACGCATTTTAAAGCCAATCCTTGAAATTTAACAGCAAGAAAAAAATACATAATACAACCATAGTGTGATGCAATATTAAAGAACCTTTTATTTTACTTTTAAGTGATGATATTGTTATTTGTCCATATCATAAACCTGTAGTTTATCAGAGGTTATATAGTTTCCATGAGTTATATTTAAATTGGATATGCAATGCACAAAACACAAAAAATGCCATGTGAAGTACAGGACTTCAGAAAGTGATGAAGCATTTACTTTGATTACATTCCAGTTTTAAAAAGGTAGCATTTGTGTACATATTCTAGGTTGCTCGTATACCCTCAGGAGGACAACAATCTTAAAAAATGCTTCTGGTCACTGTTGAAGACAGACTTCTTGTTAAAAGTGAAATATAACACTGCAGGAGTAGTCAAAGGCATTACAGAATGGATAACAATGGATCCAAAATGTGGGGAAGAAACATGCAAATAAAGGACAAACCAAGAATTCCCCTTTAACTAGGTTTACAAAATTATTCTTTAATGAAAATAGAAGAGCAGAGAAAACATTTTAATTTTGCACCATCCTTGGAGTTGCTTAAATTTCAGCTAAGTATTTTTGGTACCAGTTACACACATTCTGGCCATAACACAGATTGCCCCAGTTATGACAGTGTTTCAGTAGGATGTCACATCCACCTGTCAGAGTGCCGTTGCTCAGTGAATACCAGCTTCACAAATCCTTTACTTTGCTCAGACAACCTATTTCAGGCTGTTTTCTGGATATTGATTATTTATTGTTTTAATAGTCACTATATTCTCAGATTTAATGGACTTTCTTTGCATGTCTCTGATTTATTTCTAAAGATATTTATGCTTGAACTTGTTTATTACTTCAAACTTTAAATCAGCAATGGTATATGCTATACCCATATAACACATATTTTTTCATCTTCTGAACATATAAATTTCACCACTTTAGTGATCATGAAATAAACTCTATTCCATAAAATCATGAATTTTATATTGTACATGCATAACATGTAAAAGAGACCAATCAGATTTCTATAAATAAAAATGAAATAATTTCCCTTCAATGTTCTTTATTGAATGTTGTCTTTTTATCTCTCTAACTAATTCATCAAAATTGTCGCTGGGCCAACTTTTACCATTTTATTTCATCATGTGAATAATTATCAGTGTTTTGTATAATTTCTTGAAGATGGAGCTAAATAACACCAGAATATTTACATTTCCTTTTGGAGATAATACGATATCTGCAAAACATAAAAATTAAATGTATGTGTTATAAATATTTGTGGGATATAAATCTAGCAGCATTAGGGAATAATACAAATACTTCAGTGATTATCAATTTATCAAAATCATTTTTAAACAAAGATTATGTTATCACAAATCACAAGTGTGCTATCATCCTTTATTGATATCAATCAACTTTATTTTTAAAATTCTACCTTTATTTCTCTGGGAAAGGTCCAAGGGAACAGCTGGGGTTTCCAAGACAGATAAGAAACCATAAAACCTATGAGTCTTTGAGCATCATCACATTTTACAAAAGGGAAAATTGCAGCAAAGACCATGAGTTTAGCTTTTATTTCTGAATATTTTTTCTAGTTATTTTTTCCTTCCAATAACAGGCCTAGTCTCCATTTGTAGTCTCAAAATTGCTGCCAGTAATCACTGTTCATTTCCCTGACTGATCCAAGATGGAAATCAAAGGTTATTTGTAAAAAGAAAGGGGGAAATTCTCATCCTTATGAAAGCCAGATGGCAGAATGATTGATGGCATTTTCTTATGTCATACTAGATTAGAATTTCTCAAACTTTACTTACTGTGTATAAAAATCATCCAAGGAACTTGTTAGAAAGAGGGGATTCTGATTCATTCAGTCAAAGCTGGGGCCCAGAAAGCTGCATTTTTAACTAGCTCCTTAAAGAATTTAGAGGTCATATGAATCTAATGATCATGGGGCCATGCTTTGAGAAGCAACCCATTTGTGACAGATATTTAGAGGTTGAAGAAGTCATGAGTGTTTGACTATCTGCAACAATGAGAATTTCAAAAAGAATTACATCTTCTTTCATGATACTAAAGTATCACTGGCTGAATTTTTTATACTTACATTTATATATGTATATAGTAATAAGATACATATTAATCATAGACATTTTGTTATGAGCAAGACATTACTGAACCATTAATAAAGTTGAAAAAGGAAAGATAAATTTTGCCTTCTGCAACAACCCCCAACTTGTGCTTATTATAATTTTCCCCAAAATCAACATTATTCCTTGATGAATACAAATTTATCAAATTCACCATTACTAAATATAAAACAGATAATAATTCATAAGTATTTATTTAGTGCTTAATATATGCTGGTCTCTGTTCCAGGTATTTCACATTCATCATCTCATTTAAAATCAGAAAAAGACACTATGATCTAAGTGCTATAATTATTTCTGTTTTGTCAATGAGGAAATTGAGATAAGATTAAATCACTTGCCTAAGTTTGAAAATCTAGGACGTTATAGGAGCCATATAAATATTTTTAGAAATATCAATGAAAGAGTATGTAGCTTACTAGGATATCTATATAAGGCTTTTTATTTTCTAATTTTCTTTATGAACTCTCTATATACATGAATCATTCTTTTGTGAGATAAAGCAGTTAATTAAAATGAACATCTGTTCTAAAAAATGAACATAATCCACTATATCTGTGATTAAATTATACAATGCACTGATATTCTTGTAAAGACTTGTGTAACACATTTGATTATAGACCAACTCTTTCCATTTTGATCAACATTTGATACTGATTCTTTGATTACTTATAGCACAATAGGAGAGACCTTATATTTCTAATTTAAAGTCTATAAATTCCTTCACGGAGTTATGAAAGAGTAATGTAGCTGACTGACCTCATATTTCAAAGGTCACATGTACAAATCTGATTTAGTTTTTATAGATTATGGAAATTCGCCCTTTTAAATTATAGTATAATAACAGATTGATTCATTTAATAAAATTTTTGGAACATAAAACAACAAGAACTGATTCAAGTAAACCATGCTTGCCTAAATAATCAAGCTTAGAAAATATCATTTACACTTAAAAAGTTTGCTTTACCACTAAAAACAGATTTTGACATTTAGATAATTTCAGGAGAGAAAACATAAATAAACATATTATTAATTATATATATATCATGCTTGCTTATGATATATTAATTAAAAATTAGGATATGAAGATGTCGATACAAATGTGCTCCTTTAAGTTAAAATTCAGTTCCATGTTTGTAGCAGTAACTATTTGTCACAATTAAAAGGAGAGTCACAGTTTTCCCCAGAATTTATCATAAGACTTTATTAGTTTTCATTATACTTTTGAATAATAATAATCTGTTTTTTGCTATCCTGTGAAATTATAATTCAAAGTTCACAACTTCCAAGAAACTTTTAAGATTGAAAAGAACTTTAAGAATTTATCAAATTTATTTAGTGTTTGACAAATAAGAATGAATATTCTATCACTTCTGTGTACTTTTTATTCTTTGCAACATTTTGAATAGGAGGGTGGAGGTGGGATAACTTTATGCAATATAAGGTGAGGAAAGAATTCAGTAGGCACTCATCTGTTTGAATAATGAATGGGAAAGCAGAGGGACAATAAACATTGAAAAACATTGAAAATTCATTGAAAATTGTAAATCAAAGGGATTATCCTATAAAAAACAGTTGAAAGAATTAAATACAATAAGTTAAGAGGTGTTATGGTTTTGTTTTGTTTTTTCTTTTCTTTTAAGTAAAAGATGCCTTCTCAAGGGCAAGCATATCATCTCAGCCATTTTAAATTCTTCTGTCAGTTCTGACCATAGAGCTTGGCACATTGTAGATCTTGAATAAATAAATGGACAAGCAAATTTATGAGAGCTCTGACAATGTGAGATCAATCTGGCAGGGTTTGGAAGAAAAAATTGGGGATGCTATTTTGGAAATCTCAGACTGATTTTAGGATCTTTATTTTTCCATTACAGGAAAAGTTTGCTGATCCCTGTTCTAATCCCAGTTGTTTTATTTGCTGTCTAGGACGGCTCTTGTGACGGGTTGGTTCAAGAGATCCACATCATAGGCCCTGTTTGGATACCAAGTAGCTGTAGAACCTTGGGTATGACGGTTAATTTCTGTGGGCTGCTGCTTCCTTGTCTATACTGAGAGGGAGGGGATCACCGAAGTCCCTTCCAACTGCAGAATTCTTCGACACTATGAAATATATATTTTAAAAATGCCCTAATGGAAAAAAATTCGGGAGAACATAGGGATTGACCCAGGAATCCTCATTATGTGTTTGATTATATTTTTCTATGCAGAGTTTTTGTCTAATTGAGATCATGCTCCTGCCACTGTACATCAAATACAGAGATCCCTCCAGGACTCAAAAAAATGGGATCTCAGATTATACCATTCGACATCTCTGTTTTCTGGATGGGATCATTTAATATATTGTTTTCATCATGATAAATATCATTCAGCATTATACTCTTAAGCTGAACAAATGCCATATACATAAATTAAGAGCTGGAGTAATAACAAACTTGCTAAAATTAGGTATCTGTGTATATATACTTATGAAAAGGTTTATGTAATGTGGCTGGGAATAGAATATGTAGATACCTACATAACAATAGGCAGGCAAAATTCTTTTCTGCCAATGGTAAGAGAATAAGCGATGTTTGCATTCTACCTGGCTTTAAATCTGCACAAAAATTCATTCATTCATTCATTCATTCATTCATTCATTCATTCATTCTAGAGTATAATTATTATATCCAGAAACCAGAGTCTCAATGACATCCTTGAAATGAGTGAAGTTCCTGAAAAATGATTCCTATTCTCACCTTCACTTAAATAAGAGTGTATTTATGTCACCTCACTTTACTTTAAAAATTCTTGGATGGAGAAGTTAGCAACAGGAAGTAAGTGAAGCCGTTCTATATTTTGGATGATGAACCATTAATAGACTATCAGTAACACTTTTCTGAAAGATGTAGTAGTATGACTTTCTAATTCCATGCATGGGAATGAGATTGCAGGGAATTGAGTTTATGCTATTTGGCAAGAAAGCAGTCTGTATGCTGCTTGCAAATTGTGGAAATAGGATGAGAAATTAAATGGAAATAGATAAAATGAACCAATTAAAATGAAGAGTGTCAAATGGCATTTAAAAAAAACTATATACTGTTGACAAGAGCACATCTAAAACATATGGATACAGAAAAGTTGAAAGAAAATGGATAGGTAAAAATATTCTTTGCAAACACTAACCAAAAGGGAGTTTGTATAGTTTAATATAAAACAAAGTAGACTTTCAGAAAAAATGATTGTTGAAAATAGGGGAAACACTTATAATTGTTAAAGTTTAAATTCACCAGGAATTTTTAAAAGTACAAGTATAAAAATGTGTTACCATCATTTGTAACAACAACAGGTGTCAATAATACAGTTATACATGGGAATCCTGTATTTTATGCATGATTGTCCTATAAACACACAACTTCTCTAATAAAGGGGAAAATCACAAGGAATCTATAATAATTCTTAATTATGAAATATCTAATTATCTATAAAGCAAAATTGGACAGAAACATAAAGAAAAATAGATAACATAATTGATGTAGGTTATGCTAACAAAACCCTCTCAGTAATACATATAACAAGCAGATTAAAAATGAATAAGGATATGGAAGGTATAAACAATGGGATTAGAAAATATAAGCTAATATACCTATATAGAATAGTACACTCAAGAACTTCAGAAGTCACACTCTTTTCAAGCAAATATGTAATACTTACAAAAATTGGCCATATACTGAAAACAAGTATAAAATATAGAGTAACCATGAAACTAAATGTTAGTTCTTAGAGAAGACTTTAAAATATATTAAACTTCTAGTGAAATTGGGGGAGAAAGAAAGAAAAAAAATAACAAATTTCAATTTCAGAACTGAAAAAATGAAAAATGAAACATTGTCCCAGCCAGCAGGGTTCTCCAGAAAAACAAACAAGGGAGGGGTGTATATATATATACATATATAAAGGGAAATATTTTAAAGAATTGGCTTATGAAATTGTGGATATTGGTAAATTTGAAATCCGAAGGGCAGGCTGGTCGACTGGAAACTCAGGTAATAGTTGATTGTGCAGCCTTGAGGCAGAATTTCTTCTCCAGGAATTCTCAATTTTTCTTCTTAAGGCCTTCAACTGATTGGATGAGGCCCACCCACATTATTAAGGGTAATTTCCTTTAGTTAAAGTCAACTGATTGCTGATGTTACACACATCTACAAAATACCTTCAAAGCAACACTTTGATTCGTTTTTTATTAAATAACCAGATACCATAGGATAGCCAATTTGACACATAAGACTAAAGATCACAGACATCAAGAACATAATAAAAAGATACTATTAAAAAATTCATGCCAATATATTTAAAATGTATATTAAGTTGAAATCTTCCTTTAAAAAGTGCCCAAATTTTTTATTCAAAAATAATTTCAAAATCTTGAGAGCCATATTACTATAAAAGATGTTGACAAAATGTTTCTGAGATTTTTTTATTATTGTGAATGGTTGATAGAAGACAACATACACTTGAAGGAAAATTATGAAGTGGAATGACTTTATCTACCAGATATCAAGACTTACTATTTAAGGTAAGTGGTATTAGTATAAGACAGAAAAAAAGTAAGTAGACCAGAAACAAAAGAGCCCAGAAGCAGACCCATGTGTATATAGATGCTTGGATTATAACAAAGGTAGCACTGGAAAACAGAAAGAAAAAGAAAATTTTTTTCAAAAAAATGGTATGGACAGTTGTCTGTCTATATAGAAAAAAATCCAGTGGAATCTCAAACACAAAGCTTAATTCCTGGTGGATTTAATTCTGCAAAATATAAAAAACAGTAATAATCATAAATACAGACATGCAGGTGTGTGTGTGTATATACCATGTTGATAAGATAAAATAGAAGAATATCTTTATGATATTAAGGCAGATAAAAATTCCTTAAACAGAATTTCAAAATCATAAAACAAGATATTGATAAATTTGATATAAAAATTAGAAACACATTTTCTTTAAAAAAGTGTAAAGCACAGTTTAAAGTAGGAGATATTTTCACCACATGTAATTAACAAAAGGCACTTTCTAGAATACATACAAAAATATTCTACAAAGAAATTTTAAAAATGAAAACCTACTGAGTAGAAAAATGAGCAAGCAGCTCAAACAGAAGCACCATTTAAAAGGATATATAAAGAACAATAAACATATAATAAGGTGCACAACTTCATTATTAAATGATAAAATGCATATTAAAATAACAATGAGATACCAATATACTCCCACTATGTCTAGAATTTATAAAACTTTCTATACCAACTATTGTTGAGTATGTGGAAAAACTGATATATATATCCACTACTAGTGGGAGTATAAATTGATACAAACACTTTGAAAAACTGTTTGGCAGTATCTACTAAAGTTCAACATATGCTTTTCCTATGTTTTTCCAAGGTCTATATTTAGTCTTATTTTTTCCCTTGTGAATTCCTCCTTGAATGGACCTATTCAGATCCAAGGTTTACCTCAATAGAGTATGGTATTCCTGGCCTTGCTGCTGTTCATTTAAACATGTTCAAAACCCACCATTAGACCTCTAGTTGGAAAGCTGCTTGACATGTTCTACACTTCCTTGTGCTTTACTAGTTGCAGTTCTCTGAATACACCACTGCCAAGGTTTCTGAGATTCACTCCAAATTTAAAACGTTTCACAGAAATGAATTCCCAGATGCAATTTAATTTCATTAGTTTTAACAAAACACCTTTATTTCCTGTTATTTTCTGGAAATTATGTTTCCTGGATAGATTGTAAACATGAAAAATGGAAATGAGAAAGACCAGTATTCCAACTACTGCAAATTCTGTAATACAACATAGGAACAATTGCTCAGTTATTTGATTGCTACCGCCCTTACGTTTCTGATCAAAAGGACCAATTTGCTGGGGAGCCTTCTTTCAGGCAGGCAGAATCTGTATACTTTCTAAAGCAAGGCATTAATTAAAAGATGTTTTATTATGGAAAACTTGAAAAAAATATAAAAGTAGGAAACATGAATGTACTTATTCCATGTGAACTAAAATACTCAGCTTAAACAATGATCAACTCTTAGACAATCCTGTTTCATCTATACACCTACCCACTTCTTCCCTACCCCTGGATTTTGTAGCAAGTCCCAGACATAATATTAATTAGTCTATAAATACTTTAGCATGAATCTACAAGATAAGGATACCTATTTTAAACAGAACCACAATAAACCTAAATAATTAAACAAAATTCCTTACTTTCATTCCAACGCTAGTCAATATTAATATTCAATATTACCCTGTAGTCATATAATTTTTTTAACTTTATTTTGTACATTTAATAATTGAAAACATAAACAATTAAAAACTAAAAAGTAAACACAGATGAATAAATATATACATTTCTCAATTAAATGTAATGGATACATGTAATTTTTTTTTCTTTTTTGAATCAAACAATATATTACACAATATATTTGGTTCATAGTAATGCATTCATACAGTATTTGTCCTTTTGTGTCTGGCTTGCTTCACTCAACATAATGTCCTCCAGGTTCATCCATGTTGCCATATGCTTTATGACTTCATTTCTTCTTACAGCTGCATAATATTCCATCGTGTGAATAGACCACAGTTTGTTTATCCATTCATCTGTTGATGGACACCTGGGTTGTTTCCAACTTTTGGCAATGGTGAGTAATGTGGCTATGAACATCAGTGTGCAGATGTCTGTTCGTGTCACTGCTCTCAGTTCTTCTGGGTATATACCCAGTAGTGGTATTGCAGGGTCACATGGCAAGTCAATGGGGAAAAGATATTTGGAAATCACATATCTGATAAGGGTTTAATATCCAGGATATATAAAGAGATGTTACAACTCAACAATAAAAAGAAAAATGACCCAGTTAAAAAATGGGCAAAAGACTTGAATAGACATTTCTCCGAAGAAGAAATACAAATGGCAAAAAAACACATGAAAAAATGCTCAACATCACTCATGATTAGGGAAATGCAAATCAAAACTACAATGAGATATCATTTCACACCTATCAGAATGGCCACTATTAAAAAGACAGAGAACTACAAGTGTTGGAGAGGATGTGGAGAGATATGAACAGTTCTTCATTGTTGGTGGGAATGCAGGATGGTACAACCACTATGGAGGACTGTTTGGCAGTTCCTAAAGAAGTTGAATATAGTCATATAATTTTTTACACAAGAAATTATTTTTGTTCAAAGTAGGATTAAAAATAAAATCCATACATTGAGGTTGGTTGATGTCTCAGGTCTCTTTTAAACTATAAAGTCTCCTGCCATTTCCGTAAATAAATTGGGCAGAAAAAATGCTCGGATTAGCTTCTAGTATGAATTAAACAACTTAAAAGTTCACTGAAATATCATTTCTTAATTCTCAGGTTGGATAAAACCCTTGAATTTAAAAACACTATTTCAGTGATGCTGTGGAGAAATAGTGTCATACATAGATAGTGGGAATGCAGAATCCAGTAGATTCTGGATTCCACATTCCCAGTAGAGGAGAATTTGGCAATATCTAGTAAAACAACACAGAGATTAAGCCCTTTACCCAAAAGTCACTCTATTAGAAATGTACTCTAAAGATAGATATTGTATAAGAAAGAAGAAAGTTGTAAGTTTGATGAAATGAAAGTGAAAAATTCTCACAGTCATAAATTTGAATTGGAAGTATATTTACAAATTTATGATTATATGCACACACGCATAAATGCATATATTTAGGTGTATGCATGTATGCAAACGTGTATGAATATATGTATATGTACTTGTGTATACATAGACACACACATCCATTTTCTTGCTCCTTTTTAAAGGATTTTCTTAAAAATGTAATCAATGGTTTCAGGGGAAAATTACTAACACCACTCTTTCGGGAATTGCTTTAAACTATAATCTAGTTTAGGATTAATTTACATCTCTGTCCATTCAATATCCATCCAAGAAAAACAACCCTCACCTTTAATTTGTTTTATTTGCTCTTTTAAGGGAAACCTCATTGTATAAGGCTCCTCCAGTTTCATGAATTGTTATTTGCCAGTCCTATTTTTCAACGTTGCTGGAGGTTTCATATATTTCAGGATCTTCATAAGTGTTTTCACAAGAAGATGGGAGTAGCTACCTCAGTGATTACTAGCCAGACTCTCCTTAAAATCAGAATTAAATTATCTTTTGTCTGGGAAATCTACTTCGCATTGTGATTACTGCTATCAAGGAGTATATAGCTGTAAATTTAATGAAATGTGCTAAACCTTATTTTCTGAGCTCATCTCTCTCTCCATTCCCATGCATAGCTACATCATTTAAAAAGAAACTACAGTCAAGATTTTAAGAATATTCATCATTCTTGAGGTTAAAATCCCTACTAAGCTTCTAGAGCAAAATATGTATTTTTATATCAACTATTATATACATTCATTTATTTCATGGGTAGCAAGGTATATATTCTCAGCATCCTTTTAGAAACCCTAAAATACACATGACATTTAGCATTAGAAAAAGGTTAAAAGAATGACATATATTGAATTATTATTATTGTTTTGATTTTGAAATTTACTAAACTCCTGTTCCACTTAATATTCAAATTCTACTTAGAGTATTTTTAAACTGCTATTTTGATAGTGCTATTGATTAAAGTAGTTAAAAATGTACTGGTCTGCTTTTTGAAATACAGAGATTATAGAATGTTTCAATGCCTATAAGGTTTCCTGTCTCTCCAGAAGAAAATATTCTAAAAAGAGTATGACTCTGAGTATGACTTTCATTTTAGTAATGAAAGTATTTCATCCAGGGATATTCATTTATAAAGACTTTAGTGGTACTATATTTCTGCTTCAAATAATACCATCTCTGCTGATTTAGCAGGCCATTAGAAAATGGCTCATGTCATGCAATTAAAGGCACACATTGAAGCAAAATAGTAATATAGGCCAAGTTATTTTTGCCTGTAGTGATTTATTTTAAATACAAATAAATGTTTCTATTATTAAAGCATCAAGTTATCAAAATTTGACTTTCATCAACTGCTTTTACAGAAGAAATCTATACTTTTGCCTTTTGAATGCCATTATATTTTCAATAATTGATCCCCCGCCCCCGCCCATGGCTCCCTCGTCTGTTTTGCGTGTTGTTTTTGCTCTTTGTCTGTCTATTGTCAGTTTGTTTCTTCTTTAGGAGGCACCAGGAACCAAACCTGGGACCTTCCATGTGGAAGGCTGGTGTCCAACTGTTTGAGCCACATCCACTCCCTACTTGTTTTTTGATTTTTTGCTTTTCTGTTTTGTCTGCTTGTTCGCTCGTCGTCTTGCTCATTGTCTTTGCTAGTTGCCTGCTTGTTGTTTCTGCTCATTGTTTCTGCTTGATGCCTGCTCATTGTTTGTCTTCTTTAGGAGGTACTGGGAACTGAACTCGGGACCTCCTGTGTGGGAGGTAGGTGCCCAGCTGCCTAAGCCACATCAAGTCCCTTCAGTAATTGATTTTTAAAAACCATCTATATCTGTGTTGGCCATTATGGTAACCCCTAGCCACATAGGGTTATCTAATACTTGAAAAATATTTAGTACAAATTTTGATGTGCTATAAGTGTAAAATACACATATTATTTTTAAGAATTAATTAAGAAGATAATGTAAAAAATCTCAACAATTTTGATAATATGCTGAAATATTATTTTGTCAATATTGGGTTGATTTTTTATATTACCAAGATTAAATTCACCTGTTTGCTTATATTTTTTAGTCTTTTAATGGGCTACTGAGATATTTAAATTTACATATGTGGCTCACATTATATTTTTTCTGGACAGTGCTGTTCTATAAAATCTGACTAAAAACTGCCACACAATCGCTAATGCAATGGTGTGAAGAACAGTCCTCTCATTGATTATTTTAATGAAAGATGACCTTCTCTCATTATATGTTATTCTAGAAACTAGTATGTATGATGACATTGAGTTTGTTTACAGAGAGATTCTAATCTCAGTCACCAAGTTATATGGAGAAACTTAAATGTTACTATAATTTAGCTGCAATGGTAGTGTAAAACATAGGGAACCAGCATTCTATCTTCCTTCCCTACAGCGGCAGACTGAAGCTGTATGTACCTCAGAAAAACATGTTTTTAAACCTAGTCCATTCCCCTGGGTGTGAGCTCATTGTATGTATTACTGTTTTTTAATTTATTTATTTTAAAGAAACTTTAGATTACATAAATGTTACATTGGAGTTGTAGGACCTTTTGATGAGGTTTCTTTAGTAGAGGTGTGGCCCCCCGCAATCAGGATGGTTTTTAATCCTGATACTCCTGTTACTGGAGTCCTTTACATGAGAAAGAAATTCAGACACAGAGAGAGAAAGTCACAGAGGGAGCAGACAGAAACTGAACATCGGTGGAACCTGGAAGAGAAGGGAGAGGCCAGGAGACACCACCACGTGCCTTGCCATGTAACAAGCTAAGGACCATGGATCACTGGCAGCCAGCTGCAGAACACCAGTGTTCGGCAAGAAAGCAAGGCCTTGATGGTGCCTTGATTTGAATGTTTTTCTAGCCTCAAAACCATGAGCAAATAAATTCGCAATGCTTAAGCCAAACCATTGCGTGGTATTTGTTTGAGCAGCCAAGGAAACTAAAACACCTACCTAAAGTTCCTTGGCTGCATGGGAGTAACTTCTGCCGTGAGAAGGGTACTCAAGAGATTGAATATCCTCATGAAAGATTACAGATTGCTGTTTTCCCACATTCATCTTTTACAGAACTAAGTAGTGATTGAGGTCATAATATAGAGATTGTCCAAAGAAGACACAATCAAGTGGACTAGTGTAAAAGATTTAGATGGGCAGTGTGGGCAACGCTTTCTTGAAAATTAAGTTTATTCACCAAAAATATTGGCAATAAGGCATAACTCCATTCTCATTAGAAAAGAAATGCTTAGTTTGGTACATAATACAATGCTGTTTGTTTAGTCTTTCAGGGCTTTTCATGGTACTGAGTTTAATTTTACTCTATGTAATAACTATGCAAATGTTCAGTACCTAGAAAACTAAAATTGATGAAGGCTATGGACAGTTTCATAAATAATTCAAACTATTTTTGTGTCTGAGTTTTATGCATTTTCACAAATATTTCTATACATGACAATTGGACAGTATTGAACTATAAGGGGAAAATTTAGTAGGTCACTAAGTTTTGTCTCTAAGTTAATGAGTGAATGCTTCAATTGACATTTGATATTTAAAGTTTCATTAGCCTTTACTTGTAAAATCTGTTTTCATTGGTAGCATTTGATGCTAAAGACTCATATCTCAAATTTTTAATGTTTATAATATTGAATCAAATACAGATTCTTGATCACTGTCCTGCAGAGATATTTTTAGTAGGTCTCCTGGTACTATCGCAGATGGTTCCAGGACCATGTTTCGTAAACAGTGTTCTAAAGAAAGATTCATGATGTGACCTTCAATCTCTTGAAGGAAATTTGCTGTTTTCACACAATTTTGAATATTAAAATAATTAAGCACTTATAAGTCAAGTTTTATGGTTACATTTAAGGTTTAAGGCTTGTTTTTTTAAATCGAAGACTATATTAGCAGAGGGAGGATAAAGAAGTATATTTAAGAAAAACATTTCATTTCTTGTACATTCTCATTGGTGGCTCAAAGTGAGTGCAAAAATTACAGGGACAGCTGAGTATTGACATGAGAGGGAGAAAGATTTCCATGATTGGAAGTCATCAGACACATACTGCCTTTAACACTGACAAGGATAAAAGAGAACTTTACATGAGCATTTGGAAGAAATGTTATTTTTAATGGACACTTTTATGGAGATAATTGTAGATTAACATGCAATTCTAAGAAATAATAGAGATCTCTTATACATTTTTTTATTTCTCCCAATGGTGACATTTTGCCAAACTGTAGTATAATATCACAACCAGAATATTGGCATTGATACAATCCACCAATCTTATTCCTATTTCCCCAGTTTTACTTGTACTCATTTATGTTTGTGTGTGTATGTATATGTGCGTGTGTTTTTTTGAAAATTTGCTAAGAGCCGCCAATGCAAAAATACCAGAAATGGGTTGGCTTTTATAATAGGACTTTAGTAGGGTAAAATCTTACAGTTCAGAGTCTGTATAAATGTCCAAATCAAGACATCATCAGAGATTCTGGCTCGCCAAAGGTCAGCTGCTCCACTAATCCTGGACTCCTGCCACATAGAAAGGCAAGAGACAGCTAGTCTGTGTCTTCTCCTCCAGGCTTTCTCACTGAGCTCAGCTTTGGGTGATGAGGTATATGACTCATCTCTCCCCAGGTTCTGCCTGGGTCTCTTCAGCTTCAGGCTGCTCTGCTGATTCTAGCTTCTAGTGTCTCTCTCAGCCTCTCAGGGTTTCTCTGTCTTTCTGCAGCTGTAGGTCATTCTGGAGTCCTCTCTCACATGGCAGGGTAAAAATGGCAGCTCTCTTTCTTTGTATGTTTCCACTTTCAGTTCTCCATTTATGTAAGACTCTAACAAGAAAGCTGGTCAAAGGCCTTAAAGCAATCTAATCAAAAGTGATCTAATCAAAAGGTACCTTAACTGAATAAAACCAAAAGCTCCTACATACAATAGGCTTACATGTACAGGAATGGGTTAGCTTAAGAACATAATTTTCTGGGGTCCACAAAAGACTCAAACCAGTACAGTGTGTGTATTAAGTTCTGTACAAATTTATCACTTGTGTAGTCTTGTGTGTCTACCACTGCAGTCAAGATACAGACCGGTTTCATCACCACATGTATCCCTTCTGTTGCCTTTTTATAACCACACCCACTTCCCTCCTATGCCCATCATTATGCCTCATCCCCAACCCCTGACAACTGCTAATCTGTCCTCCATTTCTAAATTTATGTAATTTCAAAAATGATATCTGAATGGAATCATACAGTGTGTAATCTGCTAAGATTGGCTTTTTTGTTCAGGATAATTCCTTTCAAATCCATCCAATTCGTTGTGTGTATCAATAGTTCATTTTTATTGCTCAGTAGTATTTCATAGTATGAATGTACCACAGTTTAACTATTCACCTGTTGAAGGACATCTGGGCTAATTCCAGTCTCTGTCTGGTATGAAGAAATCTTCTATGAACATTCATGCACAGGTTTTTGTGTGAACATATGTTTTCATTTCCCTGTTATAAATTCCTAGGTGGAATAGATGGTTTTAATGCTTCCTCTGGCCCTGATGTTTTACGATAACGTTTTTCCTTAAAAATAAAGAAAATAAGTTTAAAAATTAATGTCAGGGAATTTTTAAATATTCAATTACATTACTTACATAGGATTTTCAGATCAAACTAATGAATATTACTACTGATAATAATGATGATGTTTAAAAAGAGCCAGGATTATTGAGCAAATATTACATTATCTTCACTGCTGTCTTCACCAGCAGGAATACTCTATTATATAGTGTTATAGTATAGGAAATGAGCTTTAGAAGTTTAAATCTATGCTTCATTTTTCACTAGTTCTGGGAAACAATGATAATTATTTAAATTTTCAAGTCAGATTTTCCTCATTTGAGAAAGGAATATATATATACTATATACCATGTTATGGCTATGGCAATGGTTTTATTCAATTTTAATCCTTGTAATTCTATTTTGTACAGTATACTTTTTAAAAATTTATTGAGATAAAGTTAACATAAAATGAAATTACCAGTTTTGAAGTATACAATTCAGAACATACCTTACAATGTTCTGCAACCATCACCACTATCCAGTTCCAAATAATTTTCATCATCCCAACAGGAAACTCTGAACCAAGTTAGTAACTACACCCCATTCTCCTCTCCTCCTAGCCCCATACAATTACTAAACTGCTTTCTATCTCTATGAATTTACTTATTCTATATATTTCATATAAATGGAATCATACAATATGGGAATGTTTGGGTCTAGCTTCTTTCACTTAGTATGTTTTCAAGGTTCATCCATTTTATATCATGTATCAGTACACCATTCAATTTCATGGATGAATAATATTCCATTGTATGGATATATAACAATTCGTTTTTCCTTTCATCCATAGATGAACTTTTCAGTTCTTTCTACTTTTTAAATATTGTGCATAGCACTGCTATGAACATTTGTATACAAATATTTATTTGAGTACCTGTTTTCTATATTTTGAATATATACCTTTAAGTGGAATTGCTGGTACACATGGTAATGCTATGTTTAACTATTTGAGGAACTGCCAAACTTATCTGCAGTGACTATACTATTTAACATTCCAAACAACAATGTATGAAGTTTTCAATTTCACCACATCCTTGCCAACACTTTTTATTTTCCATTTGTTATTATTATTTGTTATAACTATTCTTGGTGTGTGTGAAGTAGTATTTCCTCATTGTTTTGATTTGAATTTTTCTAATGACTAATAATGTTGAGCATCTGTTATGGATCAAATTGTGTCCCCTCAAAACAACCTCCCTGGTCCAATGAATGTGACCTTATTTGGAAATAAGATCTTTGAAGATGTTATTAGTTAAAATGAGACCCAAATAGTTTAGGATGGGCCCTAATCCAATATGACTGGTGTCCTTATAAGAAGAGGAAATTTGAATACAGACAGACAAAGAGAGAAGATGGTCCAGTCATGGAGGCAGAGATTGAGTTATGCCCTTAACCAAAGAACACCATGGATTGTTGGCAAGCTACCACCACAACCATATAGACTTAAATTACAGCAGCACCCATCTGAGAACTTGATTTCAGTGTGTAGCTGTCAGAATTGTGTGACAACAAATTCCTGTTGTTTTAAGGTACCCCATTGTGGTACTTTGTTACAGAAACCCTAGGAAACTAGATAGTTTTTTATAGAAGTGCAGTGCTGCTGTAACAAATACCTAAAAATGTGGCAGTGGCTTTGGAATTGGTTAGTGAGTAGAGGCTGGAAGAATTTTGAGGCACTTGATAGAAAAATCCTAGATTGCCCCCAAGAGACCCTTTGTAGGAATATGAAAACTAAAGGCAATTCTGGTGAGGCTTTAGAAGGAAATGATGACTGTGTTATTGGAAATTGGAGGAATGGCTGTGTTTATCATAAAGTGGCAGAGAACCTGGTAGAATTATGTTCTGATGTTGGATGGAAGACAAAAGTTTTGATGAAATTGTTCATTATCTGAAGAGATTTTCAAGCAAAGTGTGGAAGGTACATCTTGGTTTCTCCTTGCTTCTTAAATTAAAATGTGAGAAGAAAGAGATAAATTGAGGACTCAATTATTAACAAAACGGAACCAGCAATTGATGATTTGGAAATGTCTAAGTCAATCCAGTTAATGTTCTCTGGAAAAAGAGCCAAGGGTATGGCTGAACAACTGTTTGCTAAAGATGTTAGATGTCTGATTCAATTCCAATCAACCATGTCTGGATTCTTTTCAGAAGAATCCAGGAATAAAGATGTGGTTATCCAAGAAAGATCTATGGAGAACTCTTTTATCTGATGCATTGCACCCCAGTGGATTGCATGGAATTTCAACAAGATCTTTGAGAATTTTATATCAGCAGGAGCACTGTCAGCCTGGACTGAAAGGGAAAGAGAAGGTACATAATGAAGAAAGAATGATTCCGAAGGTTGAGCCATGGATGTGCAGGTCTGGACTGAAGGGGCCTATTTGAGCCAAGAAATCATGGCCACCAACCTGGTGTTTGGATAGAGTGGGACCACCCCAGTGCTTGGTAAGGATTTGGCCTCTGCCCTGGTGTTTGGCAAGGTCATGGCTGCACCCAGTGGTCAGAGAGGGTAGGACCATCACCTAGGTATTCAGTGAAGAGGTCTAAACTGCACCACAGGGAAGTGGCTGTGGCTCAATCAGTAGGGCTCCCGTTTACCATATGGGAGGCCCCGGGTTCGGTTCCCGGGGCCTCCTGGTGAAGGCAAGCCCGCCCGCACGGCGTGGTGAGCTGACCCAGCGAGCACAAGCAGCAAGGGGGGGATAAATGAATAAATAAATAAAATCTTTAAAAAAATAAAAATAAATAAACTGCACCACACTGTTCTAATTACTGCAGGTTTGTAGTAAGTTTTGAAATTAAGAAGTGTGAGTTCTCCCACATTGTCATGGTTTTTTGAGGTTGTCTTAGCTATTCAGGGCCACTTGAAATTCCATATGAATTTCAGGATCAGTTTTTTTCTATTTCTTCAATAAAACGTTGTTAGAGTTTTGATAGGGACTGAATCACTCTGGGGAGTATCACCACTTAACAATATTTAGTCTTCCAATCTATAAAGCCAGAATGTCTTTCTATTTGTTTAGATTAGACCTTCTTTAACTTCTTATAGCAATATTTTGTTAGTTTCCAGTGCACAACTTTTGCACCTCCTTGCCAAAGATTGTTCCTAAGTTATTTAATCTTTTGGATGCTATTGGAATTGGAATTGTTAACTTAATTTATTTTTCAGATACTTTATAGCAAATCTATCAAAATAGCTTTAGGTATCCTAAAACCTTGCTGAATTTGTATATTAGCTCCAATAGAGGTGTGTGTGTGTGTGTGTGTGTGCGTATTCTTTAAGATTTTCCCTATATGAGATAATGTCATACCTGAACAGTGCAATTTTATTTCTTCCTTTCAACTCAGTTGCCTTTTATTTATTTTGGTTGCTTAATTGCTCTGACAAGAACATTCAGTACAATGTTGAATAGAAGTGGCAAAAGTGAGAAGCTTTGTCTTTTTCCTGAACTTAGGGCCTTTCACCATTTTTAACTACAAGTTTTTTTAAAAAATGCCATTTTATCATGTTAAGTTATTTTCTATGCTTAGTTTGTAGAATGTTTTTATCATGATAGAATGTTGAATTTTATCAAGTGCTTTTTCTTCATTAAACAAGACAATTATGTGCTGTACTTTTTATTTCTCCCTTCATTAAACTAATGTGGTGTATTACATTGATTGTCTTTACTATGATGAGCCACCTTTCTATTCTTGGGATAAATCCATTTTGGTCATGGTACCTAATCCTTTTAACATGCTTCTGACTCAGATTGCTAATATATTTTGAGGCTTATTTGCATCCATATTCAAAGGGATATTGATCTGTTGTTTCTTTTCTTGTGGCATCTTTGTCTGGCTTTGGCATCAGAGTGATGCAGGACTCATGGAGTGTATCCTCTTCTAATTTTTGGAAGAGTTTGAGAAGGATTTGTTTTAATTCTTTGACATTTTGGCATAATTCTCCAGTGAAGCCATCTGGTCCTGGACTTTTCTTTGTTGGAGGTGTTTGATTACTCAGTCAAGAGCTTTGCTCGTTATAAATCTACTCAGATTTTCTATTCCTTCTTAAGTAAGTTTTGGTAATTTATGTGTTCATAGGGATTTACCATTTTATCTAGGTTATCTAATTTGTTGACGTACAATTTTTACCTAATATTCTCTTAAAAATTCTTTTTATTTCTTTAGCATCAGCAGTATTGTCCCACTTTCATATCTGATTTTAGTAATTTGAGTCTTTTGATATCAGTCTATCTAATATCTAATGGTTTCTCGATTTTCTTGATCTTTTCTAAGAACCAAGTTTGTTTTGTTGGTTTTATTCTTTTTCTATTCTCCATTTTGTTTATCTCCTCTCTAATCTTTGATATTTCCCTCTTCCTGCTCACTTTAATTTTCTTTTATTTTTCTAACTCCTTTAAGTAAAAAGTTAGGTTATTGATTTGAAATTTTCTTTTAATGTAGGTATTCACAACTAAATTTCCTTGTGAGAACTGCTTTCAATGTATCCCATACATTTTGGTATTTTGCATTTTTGTATTGATTTGTCTTAAAGTAGTTTCTATATTTGCTTGTGATTTCTTCTTTGGTCATTTCACACCTATTAGACTGGCCACTATTAAAAAGTCAAAAAAACTGTAAATGTTGGAGGGGATGTAGAAAAATAGGAATGCTTATTCACTGTTGGTGAGAATGTAGAATGGTTCAGCCACTGTGGAGGACTGTTTGGCAGAAGGAAGTTCAATATACACTTGCCATGTGACCCGGCAATACCATTACAAGGTATATATCGAGAAGAACTGAGAGCAGAGACATGAACAGACATCTGTACACCGATGTTCATAGCGGCATTATTCATGATTGCCAAAAGTTGGAAACATTTCAGGTGTCCATCAACTGATGAATGGATAAACAAATTGTAGAGTATACACATGATGGAATATTATGCAGCTATAAGAAGAAATGAAGTCATGAAGTATATGACAGCATGAATGAACATGGAGGACATTATGTTGAGTGAAGCAAGACAGACACAAAAGGACAAATACTGTATGACTGTGTTATTATGAAGTAAATATATTGTGTAAACTCATGGAGTTAATAATTAGAATATAGGTCACCTGAAAACAGAATGAGGCTAGAGAACGGAAAGCTGAGATTTAATCTGTGCAAAATTGGTAAAAATGTTGTTTGTAAATATTTGGAAATGAATAGAAATGGTGAAAGCATATCATGGTGTTTGTAACTGGCAGTGCTATCGTACGGGTATGACAGTGGTTGAAAGGGAAAGTCTAAGGTCATGTATATTACTAGAAGGAAAGCTAAAAACTGTAACATGGGACTATATAAGATAGTAAAACCTCATGTAAAACACAAATATGGGTGATATTGTATATATAAAACTGTTTTTACAAAATATAAATACAAATATATTACAGAGAAGGAAACAGAATAGCAGCTATGTATGGCAGGAGAAGCATAGAGAGATTGAGAGGTGATGAGTTTTGTTTGTTTGTTTGTTTTTTGTTTATTATTAGTAGTACTGGAATAATGAAAGTGCTCTAAGAATAACTGAAGTGATGATGCACAAATATGTGATTATACTGAGTACCATTGATTGTACACTTTGGATGGAATTATGCTTTATTAATATGTAGCAATAGATTTGTTAAAAGAAAAGAGTGTGGGGAAGTGGCTGTGGCTCAATTGGTTGGGCTCCCATTTACCATATGGGAGGCTCTGGGTTTGATTCCCTGGGTCTCCTGGTGAAGGCAAGCCGGCCTGCGCGGCGGGGTGAGCTGACAACCCGTGAGGTGCAGTGAGCTGGCACCACAAGATGACGCAACAAAGGAAGACAAGCAGACACAGAAAAACGCACAACAAAAGGGACACAAGCAAGCACAAGCAGCAAGGGAGGGATAAAAATATAAATTAATTAATTTTTTAAAAAAGAAAAGAATATGTTGTTCTTTCTGTGAATTTTTAAACTTTCATTCTGTTATTAATTTCTAGTTTCATTCAATTGTGGTAAGAGAAGATACTTTGCATGATTTCAAACTTCTTAAAAATTCTTATAACTTGTTTTTTTGCCTAATGTATAATGTACCTTGGAAAATGTACCATACGCACTTGGTAACAATGTGTGTTCGGTAGTATGTTTTATGTGTGTTTCTTAGGCCTAGTTGGTTTATAGGACTGTTCAACTGTTCTATTTCCTTATTGATCTTATGCTTAGTTGTTCTGCTAATTATCGAAAGCAGAGTGCTGATGTTTCCAACTATTATTATAGAACTGTATTATTTCTCACTTTGATTCTGTGAATTTTTATTCATATATTTTAAACTCTATTGCTAGGTACCTATATGTTTATAATTGTTATATTCCTTAATGGATTGACCCTTTTATCAACATATAATTTCTTTATTTGTATATTGCAACGATTTTGACTTAAATTCTATTTTGTCTTATATTAGTATAGCTATACAACCTTTGTTTTGGTTATTATTTGCATGGGATATATTTTTCCATCCTTTCACTTTCTACCTATTTGTGTTTTTAGATACAGTGTGAATCGCCTGTAGACAGTCTATACTTGGATCATGTTTGCTTTTTTATACATTCTGTCAATATATGACTTTAATTGAAAAATTTAATGAATTTAATCCATTTACACTTAAAGTAATTACTGATAAGGAAAGATATTCACCATTTTGCTATTTGATTTCTACTTGTCACGTATTTTTTCCTCAACTCCTCCTTTCCTACTTTCTTTTGTGGCTTTTTATTAGCTGTTGTTGTTGTTTTTTTTACTAATGGGCCAATTTGATTCCCCTCTTATTTCCTTTACTTCATATATTTTAGATATTTTCTCAGTGACTACCTTGAGTATTACAATTAAAATCCTAAACTCATTTGAATTAATACCAACTTAACTTCAAGATATACAAAACTGCTCTAATACAGCTCTGTCCCTCCTCCTTTATATTGTTGCTATCAAAAAGTCCATCTTTATGTATTATATCTCCATTAATATTGTTTCATAATTTTGTACTTCTGCATTTGAAAAAATTAATATTGGAAAAAATGTTAATCAATCCAAAAATACAATAATACTGGCTTTTGTGTTTACCTATGCAGTTACCTTTATCAGTGTTTTTCATTTCTTAGTATGATTTCAAGTTACCATCTAGTGACCTTTAATTTCCTTCTGCAAGACTCTGTTAAGCATTTTGGGTAAAGTGAATCTACTGGGAACATATGCTCTCACCTTTTTATTATCTGGGAAAGTTTTAATGTCTCCTTCAGTTTTTAGATAGACTATTTTTAGAGCAGTTTTAAGTTCAAGGAAAAAGTGCACAGAGTGTACAGAGATTTGCTATATACCACCTATCTCCTGCTATATACCACACAGTTTCTTCTATTATTAATAGTGTAGTACATTTGTTACAACTGATAAGCCAATACGGATACTTTATTATTAACTAAATGCATGGTTTACATTAGGGTTCATTCTTTTTGTTGTTCAGTTCTTTTAATTTGGACAAATGCATAATGTCACATAACTATCATGAAAGTATCATACAGAATAATTTCACTTCCCTAAAACTACACCGTGCTCCATCTATTCATCCTTCACCCCTTCCTTTGAACCCTTATATTTTGCTATCTCTGTAGTTTTGCCTTTTCCAGAATGCATATAGTTGGAACCATACAGTATGCAACCCTTTCAGACTGGCTTCTTTCACTTAGCCATATGCATTTAGGTTGCCTCCATGTCTTTTCATGGCTTGATAGCTCATTTCCTTTTATTAATTAATAATAATATTCCATTGTATGGATATACTGCAATTTGTCTATCCACTCACCTATGAAAAGATAACTTGGTTACTTCCAATATCTGACAATTATGAACAAAGCTGCCATAAAAATTTGCTTGTGGGTTTGTGTGTGTACGTCAATTTTCAACTTATTTCAGTAAATAGCTAGGAATATAATTGCTGTATCATACAATAAGCCTATTTTTAACTTTGTGAGAAACTGCCAAATTGTTGTCAAAAAAGTGGCTGTTTTACATTCCAACCAGCAGTGAATAAGAATTCCTGTCCTCCACATTCTTGCCAGCTTTTCCTGTTGCCAGTGTTTTGAATTTTAGGCTTTCTAATAGGTGTATATCTATATCTCATTGTTGCTTTTATTTGCAATGCCCTAATGACATATTATATATATATATTTTTTCATATGCTTATTCATTATCTGTATTTCTTCTTTGCTGAGGTGTCTATTCAGATTGGTTGCCCATGTTTTAATTGGTTGTTTGTTTTTTAACTGTTGCTTGAATTTTTTTGTGTATATTTTGAATGCAAGTCCTTTTTCAGATATGTCTTTTTCAAATATTTTCTCCAAGTCTGTGGCTTTTGTTTTCATTCCCTGATCAATATCTTTTGCAAAGCAAAAGTTTTTAATGTTAATAGGTCCAATTTATCAATTTTTTTCATAGATCATGGTTTAGGTGTTGTATCACAAAATTCATAACCAAATCAAAAGTTGCCTAAATTTTCTCCTATGTTATATTCTAGAAATTTTATAATTTTGCATTTTACATTTGGTTGATGGTCCATTTTGAGTTAATTTCTGTGAGAGGTTCAAGGTCTCTGTCTAGATTCATTTTGTGTGTGTGTGTGTGTGTGTGTTTGTGGACATCCAGTTGTCACAGCACCATTTGTTGAAAAGACTATCCTTTCTCCATTGAATTGTCTTTGCCCCCTTGTCAAAGATAATTTGAGGTATCTAGTCTGACATGTAAAGAGTTTGTAATTCATCACTTTCTTCCTACCAAGAAGAAAAAAGCTGAAAAACTAAAAAAACAACTGTCCTTAAATGCAACAGAATTGACGTCACAGGGCAAGTCACTGCCCTGAAATCTGGAGAGAGAGGGAGATACAAAGAATTTCAACTTACCTAGAGGAGAAACACTGGAACAGATGACTGCTTGCTGGAATCACTACAACTAGGTATATTTAAACTGTAAATGATGAATTGCTGGAAATTCAGGGTTGACTATCTTGAGAGTTAAAAAGTTCAGGGATGGGGGTGTGTATTGAGGGGGACAAACTTTCTTGAATTTTACCTCTAGGAGGTAAAAACCAATACAATTCTTTGGGATCAAGGTCCATTCTGCATCCTCAGAAACCACAAACCCACATGGGAAAAATGGGCGACCTTCTTTAAGACTGCCACAGTGCTAGGGAGTGGAGGGGGCAAGGCTACGTTAAAATACCACAAAGCACTACTAATGTGGTTTTTTTTTATTATTATTATGGGTAAAAATCAAAATTCTCACAATACATACAAACATTTGCAAAATGATATATAAGTATATATGCATATATGTGTATTTGCTTACAAAAATGTTATTTATATATATATATACATATATTTTAAGAGGTGCTTAGATTACCCAAAATATTATACGGAACCCACTGGGATTCCCATGTTCCCCACCTCCCACACCTCCCACCACATGGACTTGATGGTATTCTCTACTAATGTGTTTTGGTTGCACTTTTCTTGATTCAGCGTTTGTTCGTTTGCTTTAAAACTTTGACTATTTTCCAGAGCTCTGATAAAGTGGATTCTGACAATTTTTGCTTGTTTCTTCAGTGTTTCTCTTGTGGGATGATCGTTGGAATTCCCTACTCTGCCATTTTTGCAGATGTCACTACCAAGGACTTGTACAGTATATATATTTTTTCATAGGCATATATTTTATTTATTTATTTATTTATTTATTTATTTATTTATTTATTATTTATTGAAGCACATCACTCATACATGAACATACATAAACAATAAGTGTATAGTAATAGTTGTGAACTTAAAAAAACAAAGATACATAACATCATACAGGGCTCTCATATCTCACCCTAACACCGATAACTTGCATTGTTGTTAAATATTTTTAACTAATGATTAAAGAGCATCCTCAAAATATTACTACTAACCAAAGTATTTTCCCCCAATCCACCCTATTCTTATTATTTTTATATCATTTATACATGAACATACATAAACAATAAGTGTATAGTAAAGTGCTTTGTGAATTTACAAAGCAAACATTCATAACATTATACAGAGGTCCCATACATCAAACCTCCACCAACACCTTATCTTGTGAGACATTTGTTACAAATTATGAAAGAACATTGTCAAAATCTTACTACTAATTGTAGTCCTTATCTTGCATTTGGTGTATTTTTCCCCAACCCACCCTATTATTATTTTTTAAATATATTTTTATGACAGAAGTTGTAAACTTACAAAACAATCATGCACATGTGCAGAATTCCCAAACAACATCCCTCTATTACCACACCACACCGTGGTGGAATATTTGCTACAGACTATGAGATGATGTCATCCGATTATTACCAGGTCCACAGTGAACATATGTCATACATTTTCCATACTCCCCCATTATCAACACAGTACATCTTTGGCATAGATGCAAGAATATTACATTATTACTGTTAACCACACTCCATAGGTCACTCCAGTTGTATTTTTCCCATGCTTCTCCACATTCCTACAACCCTGCAATAGTGATGTACATCTGCTGTAGCTCACAAAGGACACTCTTGCATCTGTACCATCAACCACAATTCTCATCCACCTCTGTGTTTACTGTGCTATTCAGTACCTAGAATATTCTCTAGCTTTCTGTCAATTGGCATTTACATCCCTAGACTACCATTTTTGGCCACATTCCCCATTCACAAACCAGCTGTTACTAACCAGCTGTTGAGTAACATCAACTCTGTACATTTCCACACTTTTACAGTAAAGCTAAATATAACTTCTACATACATTAAATATCAGTAGTCCATCTCAGTCCTCCTCTTATCTCCTTTAAGAATCCACCACCTACCACCAGGTCTTAAAGATATGTTCCCACATTTTCTTGTAGAAGCTTTGTGGTTCTTACCTCTATATTTAGGTTTTTTATTCATTTTGAGTTAATTTTTGTATAGGGTGTGAGATGGGGCCCTCTTTCCTTCTTTTGCCACAGATATCCAATTTTCTCAGCACCATTTGTTGATGGGTGGGATTGACAGGCTAGTCAAAAATAACTTGACCATAAATGTGAGGGTCTGTTTCTGAACCATCAATTTGGTTCCATTGGTTTATGATGCCAGTACCATGCTGTTTTTACCACTGTAGCTAGGCAATATGACTTAAAGTCTGGAAATGAGAATCTTCCAACTTCGCTTTTCCTTTTTAAGATGTTTCTGGCTACTCAGGACCTCTTACCTTCCCAAATAATTTTGATAACTATATTTTCCATTTATTTAAAAAATGCTGGTGGAATTTTTATCGGGATTGCATTGAATCTGCATATCAATTTGAGTAGAATTGACATCTTAATGATGTTTATTCTTTCAATCCATGAGCATGGAATGTTCCCCCAATTATTTAGGTATTTTTAAAATTTCTTTTAACAATGAGTTGTAGTTTTCTGAATACAAGTGCTTTACATCGATGGTTAAGTTTATTCCTGAACATTTGGGTTTTATCTATCATATTTTATTTTCACCACTCTTTTGACACTTTTAGTTACTTTTATTGATATATTCTTCATTTCTAGACTCTCTTCCAGAGCTCTTGCTCTTGCCTTTTCTTTTCAGGCTGTAGCACACCCTTTAGTATTTCCTGCAAAGCAGGTCTCTTGGTTACAAACTCTCTCAGTTTCTGTTTATCTGTGAATATTCTTAACTCATCCTCATTTTTGAAGACAATCTTGCCAGATATAAGATTCTTGGCTGGAAATTTTTCTCTTGCAGTATCTTAAATATATCATACCACTGTCTTCCTGCCTCCATGGTTTCTGGTAAGAAATCAGCACTTAATCTTATTGGGTATCTCTTATACATTATGCATTGTTTTTCTCTTGCTGCTCTCAGAATTCTCTCTTTGTCTTTGGCATTTGACATTCTGATTAGTATGTGTCTTGGAGTTGGTCTATTCAGATTTTTCCAGGTGGGAGTATGTTGTGCTTCTTGGATATCTATGTCCTTCAACAGGTTTGGGAAATTTTCTACCCCATTTCTTCAAATATTCCTTCTAATCCTTTTCCCTTCTCTTCTCCTTCTGGGACACCCATGACACGTATGTTTACACATATCTTGCTGTCCTTTAGTTCCCTGAGACCTTGTTCAAGTTTTTCCAATCTTTGATTCATCTGTTCTTTTCTATGCTCACTTTCAGAGGCCATTTCTTGAAGCTCACCAATCCTTTCTTTAGCCTCCTCAAGTCTGCTATTATATGATTCCAGTGTATTTTTAATTTCATGTATTGCACATTTCATTCCCATAAGATCTGCTATTTTTCTATGTATGCTTTCAAATTCTTCTTTGTGCTCATCCAGTGTCTTCTTAATATCCTTAATTCTTTAGCCATCTCATTGAATTTATTAAGGAGATTTGTTTGAATATCTATGATTAGTTATCTCAACTCCTTTATGTCATCTGGAGGCTTATCTTGTTCCTTTAACCGGACCATATCTTCCTGTTTCTTGGTGTGGATTGTAACTTTTTGTTGGTGTCTTGGCATCTGACTTACTATAGTGTTTATTCTGGGGGCAGTTTTTCTCTTTAGTTTGGGGCTTCCTGCCCTTTCTACCTTGCTGGTTGTTAGTAAGAGCCAAGTATGTAGTCGGTGTTATGAGCTGTGGAGGCTCAAGTTACCCTCATTGTCCCAAGGACTGATGAAGGGGCTCCCAACTTTCTCCTTTGCCAGGGGTAGGGACAGAGCCACAACTTTGTGGAATAATCCAACTCATGCTGGCCTAGACTGTAATTGCCCAGAGAGACTGATGAAGCTCCACACCCACCCTTTTCTCCCCTGCTTGGGATGGGGATGGAGCTGCAGGTGTGGGCAGCAATCTATGCCGTGGAGGCCCAAGATGACCACAGTTGCCCCGGTAGACTTCCGATTATTCAGTCTGTGCCAGCTAAATGTACCTGCAGTTACCTGGATAGACTGGTGCAGGGCCCATCAGCTTCCTCCCTGCTGGAGCTGGGGCTGAAGCCTAGGCTAGGTCTGCAGGCCAATCTGGGTGAAAGAAACTGGTCTCTAATATCACTATGATTTTTAGTCAGTCCATCTTCCCTTCATGCTGGAGGTGGAGTCAAAATGATGGCTACCAGCCTCCTTCTGACTTGGACAGGCTCAAACTTTAGCTGTTCTTAGAATTATACTTTAACCAGCCAAATTTACTAATCATTAGCTGAAATCGGTGGCCAACCGTCTCTTCCTCCCCTGTTTTTGGAAAATGGAGCGTCCAATTCCTGCCACAGAATAGCTCCTAGGGTGGCTTGCACTGCCAAAGTAGGCTGATCACTGGCCTCCACAGCATGGCCTGTAATTTCCTGGAGAAGCTGGCACAGGTCCCCCCAGCTTCCCCCACTGCCCGAGGTGGGCCTGGGTCTTAAGCTAGAGTGGCAATCTGGTCTAGATGGAAAGAAGCCGGTCCCTACCAGCACTGTGATTTTCAGTCAGCCCAGCTTCCCTTTACGTCTGGCGCAGAGTTAAGATGGCGGCTACCAGCCTCTTTCTGACTTGGACAGGTTCAAACTTTAGCTGTTCTTAGGATTATACTTTAGCCCGCCAAATTTGCTAATCAGTATCTGAGGTTGGTGTCCAATCATCTCTTCCTCCCCCATTTTAGGAAGTGGAGCTTTCAATTCCAGCCCAGAATAGTTCCCGAGGCGGCTTGAGCAGGCAGTGGAAGATGGGCACTAGCCTCCATGGTGTAGAGTGCTCTACTTCTGAATCTTCTCTGCAGATGGCAGTCTTTTCCTTCCATTCTTTCAAGGATGTTTTAGGGTACACTTCTGGTCTCCTGGGGCCCCCCAAGAAGTGCTTTAGATAGCTCTGGATGATCACCAACTGCCCCGTAGCAGGAGCTCATTCTAGAGCTCTTTACTCTGCTGCCATCTTGCTGGTTGCCCCTGTACAGTATTTTTTTATTCTACATCATTTTATTCATTCATCCAGCATATACATATTGTGCAGTTACTATACATGATGCACAGTACTAAGCATTGAGGATAAAATCATGAAGAAAACAATGTCTTGCTTTCCTGGAGAGAGTATTCGAAAATATGTTGGTGGGTGGGGTAGAAGTAAAAGAATAAACAAAACATATTATGTGCATGGTGTTGTTAAGTGAAACAATAAAAGGTTAGAGAATCATGGGAGTATTTTTAATGCAAGATGTCCCAGGAAGGCCACTCTAATAAGGTGACCCTTGAGCAGAGTACCCAAAGAAGTGTAAGAAGTCTCATAGACATCTGTGGGGAGATTTGACATAAAGAATGGATTTATGGATATGGATTTAGAGGAAAGGTCGAGGCTGAAGGTGTCAATTTAGGATTCACTGGCATCTGTGTATAATCCCATCAAGAATGAGTGTGGATAGAAAAGAAGAGAGGACAAAGACTGAGCCATGGGCCTCTAGGAAACTAGGAAGATAGGAACAGGGGGAGGAACACAAAAAAAAGACTGGGGACAGCTTGCTAGACATGTAAGAGGAGAATCATAGGAAAATTGGGTCCTGGAACTCAACAGTTTCAAAAGCAGTGAGAGATCAACTATGTCAAATAGAGCTCATGGGTTGAGCAAGATGAGGGCTAAATATAGATGATTAAATTTAGGAGTGTGAGAATAGTGGTGAATTTTAAAAGAGTAGACTCAATATATTTATGGGGAAAAACCTGATTCGTTTGAGTTCAAAATAAAAATGGCATATGAAATGAGGGCAATAAATATAGGCAAATTTTCAAGTTGTTTTGCTAAGAAGAGGATCAGAGAAATGGGGTCATAGCTGGCAGGGTTAAGTGGTAAATAGAGGCCTGTCTTTTAAAATTAAGAGCTATTATAACATGTGTATGCTTATAGGAATAATCCAATAAAGAAGTAAGAGTTCATTATAGAGAAAACAGAGGAGAAGAATTACTGTAGAACTTCATATAGTTGACTGTGTATGGGATTAAGTGAACTAGTGGAGGACTGGCCATAAGAGCACAGAGAGCTTTTCTGATGTAAAAGAAAGAAAGGTGGAACACATGGATGTAACTAAAACTTGGCTGCTCTATGTAATGGAAGGTCTAGGTAGTTTGACTATGATTTACCTATCTTCTACTAGTAGTGATCAGATTTCATCTCACTGTAGGTCATTTTGCTATAGCAAATTTTACCAAAGGATATTCATATCCCATCACTCCCTTGAAATTCATCTATTTTTCTAACTCCCCTTCCCTCTTTTCACCCATCTATACAGTCATCTACCAATCTATCTCTTACAAAGTTCTGATTTTCCATAACATCTTAAACAGATATTAGTCCTCTCCCTGTTACAATATTTACCTGTATTTCTGAAACTAAGCAAATTGCAAAAAGTGACAAAAAAGAGAAACTGCACTAAGCCTTGGGTTCCATTATATAAACCCAGGCTCTTATAAGCTAGTTTTAATTGTTTCAATTTATGCTCTTTGCATAGAAATATTTTATTATTATAAGTGTGCCTAAATTCCAAGTTAAAGAGACTTTCTAAAGGGCACACCAGGAGATATCTTTGTTTAACAAGAGCTGCAGCTTTGTGTTTCACAATAAAATCAGCAGCTTTACTGACTAGGTAGGAAACTCACCTGCATTATGCTATAAATTGTAATTATAAAACTATATGATAGCAACCTGAGTTCATTTAAGTGGAAAATTGGCCATTAAACATAAAAGAAAGGCAAATTTTATTAAAAATGTGAAATCATGCTCAGCTGCCAACAGATTTCAATAAACTTGCACGACAATTATTTGAAGACCTGGGTGTGCTTAATGTCAGGCAGCAACACACATCATTAAATGCCACTAAAAACTTTCTTGAAAACATTTTCCAATTCATAAATAGCAACATTTAATTTCAAAAACATCTTATGTTTAACTTTTTGATTGTCAAAACATATGATATATGTTAACTGAAATCAACATTATGAAACATGGCAATTATTTCAGATAAAGAAAAGCTTAAATGTACTTTTTCCTAAATGCTTACTAGAACTCTGCCATTTTATCGCTGATTATCAGCAATCATATAAATATAGATAACGTATACTGCATCATTAAAAAACCAAGGTGTTAGAGATGCCAAAAATACTGTACATCTTTATCCTTTAGATTATTTGCTCAGATTATTATATCCCTCCCTGTCTTAGTTTGCCAGAGTTCCTGTAAGAAAGTAGCATAGGCTCGTTAGCTTTAACAACAGAATTTTATTTTCTGACAGTTTTGGAGGCTAGAAGTCCAAAATCAAGTTGCCAGCAAGGTCATGCTTTCTCTGAAGTCTGGAGCGTTCTGGTGGTGGCTTGCCGGCATAGCTCAACCTCTACTTCCATCCCATGGTCATATATCTCCTTCTGTCTCCTACTTCTTGCTACTCTATGTCTAAATTTCTCCTGTTTATAGGGACACCCAGTTGTATTGGATCAAGGTAAACCCTGATTTATTTTGACCTCATCTTAATAGGATCTTCGCAGATTCTATTTACAAATGAATTCACAACCACAGGACCAGGGGTTAGGGCTTCAACATGTCTTTGTGGAGGACATGATTCAATCCATAAAACTCCCTAAAGTCAATATATTTGTTATAATTCTAATGTTCTTAGAATATTTTTTTCATTTTATATAACATTTAATTCATGAAAAAAATTTCTCTGCTTGGAGATTGGTTCATTACATTAATAAAACTACATAAAAATACACATATATTCAAATTAAAGTAAATATTTTAACATTAAATTAATTATTTTGTAAAAATTATTATTAGGTGAAATTTATCAAGTTCTAATATTAATAAGTGAAATTAGCCAATTAACTTCAAACTAATGAACAATATAATTAACTAGAATCACTGCTTTATAGACTTGAAAGGGCCATAGAATATATAATACGTTTCCTGTGGTAAAGTTGCAAAACAGCAAGTACTTCCAAAAATGAAATGTAATATCATTCTAATTAAACATCTTACAATCATATTAATGGAATTATTTTTAAAATATTTTGTCAAATATGAATAGTTTTATACATACCAATATTTATAAGGAAAACAAAAATATACCTTATTTTTCCTCATAGTTGCTTGATTTTCTTTATTCATATGCTGTACATACAGAAAACGTAGAATCTCATATTTCTATGTATTTTTGTGGAATGCCAGAAAGTGCTGCTTAAAATGAATATGTGAAAATCAAGTAAAAATTAATTAACACCATCACTAACAACACAAAAACAATCATGCAGCTTTTTCTATGGAAGATTCACCAATTTTTTATTGGTTTTTAACTCCACTTTTTACTCCCTATAAGATCTAAAATGCAAATGCATAAAAATTAATGATAATCAATGGTTTTGGATTCATACCACTGGACTCATAATATATAAATATGTATTTTGTGAAAAGAACTTCATAAAGGTGGAGTGGTGGAGGGGTTTAGAAATATATCTTGTGTGCTATTGAGTTTAAGTTGGTATCAAACCCAGAGATTGCTACAAATTTAAAAGGTTAAACATGAGCTCCAAGGTAATCACAAAAAATATCAGAAAAAATTTGGACAGAAGGAAATGTGAAAGATTCTAAAGTGTTCACTGCAAACAATCAACTTAAATACACAAGTAGGCAGTAATGGACTCAGCCATAAAAAGGAATGAAATTCTTATACATTCTACTACATGGTTGAACCTTGAAGAGATCATCTTGAGTGAAATCAACCAGACCCAAAGGGACAGATATTACATGAGTCCAATAATATGAAAGAGTTAGAATATGCAAACTCATAGAAAGTAGGTATAGGATTTGAGGGCCAGCAGGATGGGGAATGGGGAGTTAATGCATGTATATAGGGTTTCTATTGGGGTGATGTTAAAGTTCTGGTAAGGGATGGTGATGAGAGTAGTGCAATATTCTGAATGTGATTAATCCCACTGAATGCTATGTTTGGGAGTGCTGAGATGGGAAAGTTTATGCTGTCTATATGTTCCCACAATTTTTAAAAAATTCAGCAACTGAAAAACAATGACAATTTAATGTAATACATGATCCTGGACTGGATGTAAGAATGGAGGAGAAAAGGCTCAAAAGAACATTATTAGGACATATGAAAAAATTGGAATTTAGACTCTAAGCTTTATATGAATGTTAAAGTTCTTGAACTTGGTAACTGTAATTAATTAAGGTGGTAATATAAGTGAATATCCTTCTTAGGAAATGTACATGGAAGTATGTGTTCAAAAAGTATGAGGTATATAAGCTAAACTCCTCTCAAATGCTTAGAAAGTGGTAGATAGATAGATGCAGCAAATGTGACACAATTGGTGGATATGAATATCTGGGGGAGGGGAAGGTGTGTAGAAGTTCTCTGCATAACTTTTGTACTATTTTTCCAACTGTTCAGTAAGTTTGAAATTACTTAAAATTAAAAACTGTAAGAAGGAAAATAAGAGTGCTCTGCATTGGAGATTGTTGTTTGCACTCAGAATTTTATTACCTCTGTGGGAATCAATCCAAGCTAGTCTTCTCAGTAATGACAGGCAGGTGGATAAGAACAGAGACAAATCAGCTAATAATTTACAAATGCTAGACATATAGAGTGAAACCATTCTAAGTCATCCAGCTACCAGTGGACACAGCTGATCTCCAATATATGATCAAGTTCAACAGAGATTAGCATAGTTTGCCCAAACTAAAGAACCATCTCTCTGACCCATATAATCAAGAGCTGAATAAATATTTATTTTAAGCTACAGAGTTTTCTGGTGCTTTGTTATGCAGCAAAAGCTAACTGATACAACCTTTCTTACATAGCTCTTATAATTGCAAAAATTTTACATTAATGTGATTTTTTAAAATAATATCTGATTTCTACTCTAAACACCAATAGCATAAAGTGTGTTTTGCTCACTACTGTATTACAAACTTAGGATAATACCTAGCCTGTATTAGGTGTTCAAAAACATTGATTGTATGAGTGAATGTACATCTTGGAAGGATTTTATTGTAGATATAAATATTTTCTTTGTGTAGAAAAATAACAATTCATGAAATGCACTCTACCTTATGGTGAAAAATAGTGTGAGTTTATTTTCTGATGATTATGTAGGCAAATGAATGAATGTGCATTCATTCATTCAACAAATATATATTGACTGTTTACTATGTGCATGCCTGTGATCTCAGCACTAGAGATACAGCAGGTGAAAAGATTTATAAAACTTCCACATTCTTAGATTATAAGTTCTGGTAGTGGGAAAAAAGATAATGTGCAAAAAATTAAAATATAGTGGATGTCAGATTGTGATAATTGATATGGAAAAGAATGAAGGGAGAAGAATTAGACATACATGGGTTTGTGATGATATTTTCAAAAGGTAGGTGAGAGAATGAGTTATAACCTTTGAGGAAATATCAAAAGAAAGTAAGGGAATAAGCCATATGGCTATCTAGGTGAAGACAGCTACTGACAGAAGGAGCAGGAATCAACAAGTACTCAAGTCCTAAGGTGGAATATTCAAGGAAATGCATGGAGGCTGTTGTGCCTATAAGGGAGTGGCCAAGCAGTAAGAGTAGTAGGAGATGAAGTCAATTGCAGTATCAGGGGTAAATATATAGGAATTTGGAGGCTGTTTTGGAGTTTATTCTGTTTTTTAAAATATATTTTTATTAGAGAGGCTATGAACTTAAAAAACAATCATGCACATGTGTGGAATTCCCATTCAACACCCCCCCACACACACACCAACACACTCTGTTGTTGTGGAACATTTGTTACAGATTATGAGATAATAGCATCAGACTATGACCACTAACTATGGTCTATAACGTACATTTGCTATATTTTTTCCATACCCACCCTGTTAACACAGTACATCTTTGGCATTGATGCAAGAATATTACAGTATTGCTGTTAACTATAGTCCTTAGGTTACGTTAATTGTATTTTCCTATGCTTCTCCACATTTTTACCACCTTGCAATAGTAATATACATTTGTTCTAGTTCATAGAAGGACAATTTTGTACTTGTACTATTAACCACAATTCTCATCCAACACTGGGTTCACTATGTTATTCTCTAGCTTTCTTTCAATTGACATTTACATCCCTAGACTGCCCTTTCCAACCACAATCCCATTTATAAACCAGCTGTGTTAGTTCTACTCACTCTAATGTGTTACCATCAACTCTATCCATTTCCATACGTTTACAGTCAAGTTAATTAAAACTTCCATATACATTTAGCATCAATAGTCCTTCTCAGCCCTTCTCTTATCTCCTAATAACTTATACATTAAATTTTAACTCCATGCATTTATTCTTTGTATTTATTTCATATTAGTAAGACCATGCATTATTTGTTCATTTGTGTGTGACTTATTTCACTTAGCATAATGTCTTCAAGTTCCATCCATGTTATTGTATATGTCCCAATTTCATTTCTTCTTACAGTAACATAGTATTCCCTCACCTGTATATGACATTTTGATTATCCATTCACCAATTGATGGACACTTGGGTTGTTTCCATCTTTTTGGCAATTTTGAATAAGGCCGATATGAACATTGGTGTGCAAATGTCTATTCATGTCACAGTTTTCAGTTCTTCTGGATATATTCCTCGTAGAGAAATTGCTGGATCATATGGCAGTTCTATATTTAGCTTCCCGAGGAACTGCTAAACTGCCTTCCACATAGGCTACACCATTTTACATTCCCACCAACAATAAAGGAGTGTTCCTGTTTCTCCACATCTTCTCAAGCACTTATTGTTTTCTGCATTTTTCAATAATGGCCATTCTATGCAGTGTGAGATGATATCTCACTGACATTTTTTTTTTATTTTTTTTTTATTTTTTATTATGGGTAAAAATCAAAATTCTCACAATACATACAAACATTTGTAAAATGATATATAAATATATATGCATATATGTGTATTTGCTTACAAAAATGTTATTTATATATATATATATACATATATTTTAAGAGGTGCTTAGATTACCTAAAATATTATACTGACATTTTGATTTACATTTCCCTAAAAGCTAGTTATAGTGGACATTTTTTCATGAGTTTTTTTTTGCTATTTGTATTTCTTCTTTGGAAAAATGACTAAGTTTTTTGCCCATTTTTAAATTGGATTGCTTGCTCTTTTATTATTGAGTTGTATGATCTCTTTATATAGAATGGAACTCAAATCCTTATCGGATATGTGATTTCCAAATGTTTTCTCCCATTGAGTAGGCTGCCTTTTCACCTTGATGAAGTCGTCTGAATCACAAAAGTGGTTAAGTTTGAGGAGGTCCCATTTATCCATGTTTTCTTTTGTTGCTCGTGCTGTTGGTGTAAAGTTTAACAATCCACACCTACCACCAGGTCTTAAAGATGTTTCCCTATAATTTCTTCTAGGAGCTTTATGATTCTAGTTTTTATATTTAGGTCTTTGATCCATTCTGGGTTAATTTTTGTAGAAGGTGTGAGATAGGGGTCTTCTTTCTTTCTTTTGGATATGGATATCCAGTTCTTCCAGAACCATTTGTTGAATAGACTGTTTTGCCCCAGTTGGGTGGGTTTGACAGCCTTGTCAAAAGTCACTTGACCATAGATGTGAGGGTCTGTTTCTGAATCATCAATTTGGTTCCATTGGTCAATGTGTCTATCTATGCAGTATCATGCTGTTTTTACCAGTGTAGCTAGGTAATATGATTTAAAGTCCAGAAGTAAGAGTCCTCCAACTTCACTTTTCCTTTTTAAGATATTTCTGATCATTTGGGGCCCCTTACTGTTCCAAATAAATTTTATAATTGTGTTTTTCATTAAAAAAAATAATGGTGGAATTTTTATTGAGTTGCATTAAATCTGTATATCAATTTGGTTAGAATTGGCATCATAACTATATTTAGTCTTCCAATCCATGAGCATGGAATGTTCTTCCATTTAATTAGGTCTTTTTAAAAATTTCTTTTAGCAACGCATTTTAGTTTTCTGAAGATAAGTGTTTTGCATTCCTGGTTAGATTTTTTCCTAAATATTTTATTTTTTTAGTCATTATTTTAAATGGAATTTTTTCTGACTTCCTTCTCAGATTGCATATTCCTAGTGTATAGAAACTGTACTGATTTTGCATATTAATCTAGTATCCTGCCACTCTATTGAAATTATTAGCTCTAGCAACTTTGCTGTAGATTTTTCAGACCTTTCTAGGTATAGGATCATATCAGCTTTGAATAGTGAAAGTTTCACTTCTTCTTTTCTAATTTGTATCTCTTTTATTTCTTTTTCTTACCTGATTGCTCTAGCTAGAACCTCTAGCACTATATTGAACAAGAGTGGTGACAGAGGGCATCCATGTCATTTTCCAGATCTCAACAAGAAAGCTCTCAGTATTTCACCATTGAGTACAATGTTAGCTGTGGGTTTTTCATATATGGTCTTTATTATGTTGAGAAAGTTTCCTTCAATTCCTATTTTGTAATGTTTTTACCCAAAAAGCATGCAGTATTTTGTCGAATGCCTTTTCTACATCAATCGATAAGATCATGTAATTTTTCTTCTTTGATTTATTAATGGAGTGTATTATGCTGATTGATTTTCTTGTGTTGAACCACCCTTGCATGCCTGGTATAAAACCCACTTGATCATGATGAATAATTCTTTTAATGTGTTGTTGGGTTTGATTAACATGTATTTTGTTGACGATTTTTATGTCTGTATTCATTAAGAAAATGGGTCTGTAATTTTCTTTTTTCATAATATCTTTATCTGGCTTTGGTATTAAGGTGATATTGGCTTCATAGAAGAAATTTGGTAGTGTTCCTTCTTGTTCAATTTTTGGAAAAGTTTAACATTGGTATTAAATCTTCTTTGAAAACTTGGTAGAACTCACTTGTGAAACCATCTTCATCTGTTCCTGTGCTTTTCATTTGGGGGAATTGTTTGATGACTGTTTCAATCTCTTTATTTGTGATTGGTTTGTTAAGGCCTTCTATTTCTTTTGTAGTCAGTGTAGGTTGTTTGTATATTCCTAGGAATTTTTCCATTTCATCTACATTACCTAGTTGTTGGTGTACAGTTGTTCATAGTATCCTTTTATGATCTCTTTATTTCTGTGGGGTCAGTAGTATTGACCCAGTTTTCATTTTTAATTTTATTTATTTGCATCCTCTCTCTTTTTTTCTTTGTCAGTACAGCTAAGGGCTTGTTGATTTTGTTAATCTTCTTTAAGAACCAACTTTTCATTTTGTTAACTCTCTCTACCATTTTTTAAATTATTGTTGTTCTCAGTTTCATTTATTTTTGCTCTGATCTTTTTTATTTCATTCCTTCTGCTTGCTTTAAGAATAGTTTCCTGTTCCTTTCCTAGTTCCTTCAGCTGGGTAGTTAGGCCATTGATTTTAGCTCTTTCTTCTTTCTTAATGTAATCGTTGAGGACTATAAATTTCCCTCTCAGGACTGCCTTCACCTATCCCATAGGTTCTGATATGTTGTGTTCTTATTTTCATTCATCTTGAGATATGTATTGATTTCTCTCAGAATATAGATGGCTCATATTTTCTTATAGATTCTGCCAGTGTGTGTCTTTTGATTGGGGCGTTTAATTCATTAACATTCAATATTATTACTGTAAAGATAGTTCTTACTTCACCCATTTTGACCTTTGGGTTTTATCTGTCGTATTTTATTTTCACCACTCTGTTTACACTTTTAGTTACTTTTACTAATATAAGCTTCATTTCTAGACTCTCTTCTAAGCCTCTCTCTCTGATCTTTTCTTTTCAGTCTCTAGCACTCCCTTTAGTATTTCATGCAAAGCTGGTCTCTTGATTACAAACTCTCTCAGTTTATATTTAACTGTGAATATTCTAAACGTGCCCCAATTTCGAAAGACAATCTTGCCGGATATGAGATTCTTGGCTGGCACTTTTTTTTTCTTGCATTATCTTAAATATGTCATACCATTATCTTCTTGCTTTCATGGTTTCTCATGAGAAATCAGCACTTAATCTTCTTGGGTATCCCTTGTATGTGATGAATCACTTTTCTTTTGCTGCTCTCAGAGTTTTTCTTTATCTTTGGCATTTGTCATTCTGATTAGTATGTGTCTTGGAGTAGTTCTATTCAGATTTATTTGGATGGGCATATGTTGCGCTCCTTGGACATGGATAGCTATGTCCTTCAATAGGGCTGGGAATTTTTCTACCATTATTTCTTCAAATATTCCTCCTTCCTCTTTTCCCTTCTCTTCTCCTTCTGGGACACCCATGACATGCATGTTTGCATGTCTCTTGCTGTTATTTAGGTCACTGAGACCTATTCAATTTTTTCCATACTTATCTTCATTTGGTTTTTTGTATGTTTGCTTTCAGAGGCCATGTCTTTAAGCTCATTGATCCTTTCTTTTGCCCTTCAAACCTACTATTATATGCTTCCAGTGTATTTTTAATTTCACTTATTGTGCCTTTCATTCCCATGAGATCTGCTATTTTTCTATGTATGCTTTCAAATTCTTCTTTATCCTCACCTAGTGTTTCTTAATACCCTTAATCTCTTCACCATATCATTGAAATTATTGAGAATACTTGTTTGAACATCTGTTGTCAGTTGTCTCAACTCCTTTATGTCATCTGGAGGCTTATCTTATTCATTTGACTAGGCCATAGACTCCTGTTTCTTGGTATGGATTTTAATTTTTTGTTGGTGTCTTCACATCTGGCTTATTAGATGTATTTATTCTGGGTTCAGTTTCTCTATTTAGTTTAGGGCTTTCTTGCCCTTTCTGCCTTGCTGGTTGTGTAGTAGAAAGTGAGGATTTAGTTGGTACAGTAAGCTGTGGAGGCATTACCTGCCCATGTTGCCCCAGGAACTGATAAAGCTTCTCCCACCTTTCTCCTCTGCCAGAGGTAGGGATGGAACTGCAGCCATGTATTTTAATCCAAGCCACACAGACCAAGGCCATCTGTAGTTGCCTGGAAAGACTGATGAAGCTTCATGCCCCTTCCTTCCCTGCCTATGTGGGGATGGAGCTGAAAGTGTGGGCAGCAAACTAGGCCATGTGGGTCAAAACTGACTGCAGTTGACCAGGTAGGCTAGCATATCTCTGGCCCCTTCCTCTCCTGCCAGGGGTAGGGAGGGACCGATCAGAATGACCAACAATCTAATCCATGTGGGCCAAAGGTATCTGCAGCTGCCCTGACAGGTGGAAGGAGTACTGTAACTTCTGCCCTTTAAGGGGTGAAGATGGAGCCACAGGTGCCCAACAAATTAGCAGGCTGAAAGCACCTTCAGTTGCCCAGAGAGCTGAGGAAACACAGCTTCCTTCCTATCCTATTGAGATTGGGAGTGGAGCTCCAGGTGCTCAACAAACTAGTCTGTGTGGGCCGAAAGCACTTGGAGTTGCCCAGAGATGCCAAGAAGCACCTCTTAAAATATATGTATATATATATATATATAAATAACATTTTTGTAAGCAAATACACATATATGCATATATATTTATATATCATTTTGCGAATGTTTGTATGTATTGTGAGAATTTTGATTTTTACCCACAATAAAAATAAATTAAAAAAAAAAAGAAAAAAAAACACAGTTCCTCTCCTATCTGATTGGAGCATGGGGATGGAGCCCCAGCTGTCCAACTATCCAGTCTGTGCTGGCTGAAAGCACCTGCAGTTACCCGGAGATGCTGGTGCAAGTCTCCCCTGCTTCCTTCCTGCTGGAGGCAAGGCTGGGGCCTAGGGTAGGGCCGCAATATGATCTGGGTGGAAAGAAGCTGGTCCTTACCATCATTGTGATTTTTCAATCAGCCCTGCTTCCCCTCAAGCCTGGGGCAGAGTTAATATGGTGCTACTGGCCACTTTCCAACTTTGATAGGTTAAAATTTCAGCTGTTCTTAAGATTATACTTTAACCAGCCAAATTTACTAATCAGTAGCTGAAGTTGGTGGCCAACCATCTCTTCCTCCCCCATTTTTGGGAAATGGACCTTCCAACTCCAGCCACGGAGTAGCTCCGAAGGTGGGAGGATGGACACCAGCCTTCATGACATGGAGTGCTCTGCTCATGGATCTTCACTGCAGACAGGTAGTATCTTCCTTCCATTCTTTCAAGGAAATTGCAGGCTGCTCTTCTGGTCTCCTGGGGTCACCAAACAGGTGCTTTAGATAGCTCTGGGTGATTACTAACTGCCCTGTAGGACGAGCCATCTCTTGGAGCATCTTACTCTGCCTCCATTTTGTCCCTTCTCTCCAGAGTTTATTCTGATTGAGATCAGAAGCCATGAGTGAACATGGAGTAAAGGAGAGATCTGATTTGACTTGAGTTTTAATACTTGCTTCTGACTGCTGTTTGTAGAATATGATTTAGAAGACAACAGAGAAAGCAGGGAAGGCAGTTAGGAGGCAATTGGAATAACATAGATGAGGCATGAGATGGTAGCTTTGACTAAGGTGGTAGAAGTGGATCTGATGCTAAGAAGAGAGTGATTCTGGATATGTTTTAAAAATAGAGTCAGCAGGACTTGCTGCAAGATTTGGTGAAGGATGAGAGAGAAAGAGAAAAGCAAGAGTTATTCCATGATTTGTCTTAGTAACTAGAAATGTGGAAGTGCCATTAATGAAATAAGAAAGACTTTAGGAGGAGGTGGTTTAGAGAGGGAGCACAGGAGTTTAATTTGTGATATGTTAAATCTTGGTATTCCTAGTAGATATCCTAACTGAGATAATGTGCAGGCCAATAAACTTTCAAATCCAAATTTGGTAATTGTGTACAAGCTGGAAAAAAATTCTGAGAGTCACTATTATATGGATGATATATAAAGCCATGAGCCTGGACAAGATTACCTATAGTATGAGTGTAAATAGGGAATATATGAAACCAAAGAATGAGTCCTGAGATATTCCAACATTAAAGATTGTGAGTTGAATAGGAATAAGCAAGAGAAATCAACATTTTGTGGGAAGTGAGGTAGTAAGAAAACTAAGACAGTGCAGTGTTTTGGAAGGCAAGTGAAAAACTTTAAAGTGTGGTGGATTTGGCATCTGTGAGTTCATGATTGGATTTGGAGACATGGGATCATAGTGACCTTGACAAGAGTTGTTTTGGTGAAACATGAGGAAAATGCCTGATTGAAAAAGCTCAAGAGAAAATGTAGGGTGAGAGAAATTGGAGTTTTTGACTCTTGAGGTCTTCTCAACTCTTTGGTATAAAAGAGGACAAGGAATGAAGAAGGTGGCAAGGAGGTAAACATTTCTTTTTAAAATAGGAGATAGCGTAGCATTTTAAAATGCAAACAAGAATGTTTCAGAAGAGAGGAAAAATTGATGAAGCCTGTAATAAAGGAGAATTGCTAGAGCAAGCAAGGATGGTATCTGGTGGAGAAGCAAAGGGAATGACCTGAACAAAAGTCCTCACAGTTCCTCCACAGTAGCAGGAAGGTTTAACATATGTCTACAGATACAGTTGTCTGGGTCGTTGAGATAGTGGGAGCTTTTAAAAGTCTTCATTTGATTACCTCTATTTTCTCAATGCATTAAAACTCTAGATCACAAGTTGAGGTGTGTAATGGTCAGAATGGGCGGTCTCAGGAAGTGTGACATGATTGCAAAGTGTCATTAGGGACCCATTTGAGGTTAATGATCATGAATTTAAAGTGACATGTTTCAGTATGATTGTATGTTTTCTACAACCATATTCATCTGAACAGAAGCAGACATAGATGAGCTCAACATTCTCAAATACATCAAGGAAGATGGGGTAGGGACAAGCAAGGAAAATGAGAGTATAAACAATAGAGTTATTATAACTACAGGCATGGAATTGATTGTGTGAAGTGAGGCCATGAAGAGGGAAGAAGAATTTCTGGAATTGAGGCTGTTAGTGAGATGATGAGATACTTAAAATTGAGATCATGGAGGGATTGCAGTTATTGGGAAGATTTGGGTCAAGGATATGGACATAGAAGTGAGTAGCTATGGTTAGCTTGAGAGCAAGATGATTGGGCACAGTTATGGAAGGGATCAACTATGTATATATTGAAATCCACTAGGATTATAACAAGAGTAGTGTTGGAGCTGGAGCTAAAAACCCTTCAAGTAATGCAAGAGAATGATGTAGGTTTGGTAGGGGTTGCAGGTGATTTTGTTTTATTGCCTAATATTCAGACTGGGTTTTTAAGGAAAGATGGAGGATGTGAAAAAGAAAAGAGCCACCACATGAACAGAGAAGCACTATTCCCTCATGGAAGAGTCAACTATGTAAGGCAGAGCAAGAAGGTATAAAGAATATTCAGAGGAGCTGATCTAGGGGATAGAGGAGATTTTCCTGTAAACAGATTACAAATTCAAGAAGAAGGTGTGGGAAGATTTTAGCATTTGGAAATGGTTGAGAGTTGTGGACAGAAAAGTAGATGTACACTTTCCTTGGGGATAAGAGTCCAAAGAATGAAGAATGACCCAGAAGAACTGGTTATCTCATGGTAGCAGATATAACAAGGATAAATGCATAATGATATACTTACTAAAGGAAAAAGATAGATGGTAGTGGTCAGATATCACAGCCCCACTACCTTTGGTAGTGAGTCTTTAGGGACAGGAGAGAATGAGAGTGCTGCAAATATACACTACATTTTAGGATTTGTTATTGGTTTGATAATAACACATCACTCATTCAATATTCTAACTACCTAAATGTATATATCTAATTTGCTATATAGGAGCTCAGCATTTTCAAAACTCAGCCTTTACAAATATCAAACCAATGTCATATATGGAGAGTTTGCTAATGTACATGGGAATTGAGTACTTGGTTGCAAGATGAATGTCTCACCATTTGCCTTTCCCCTCCTATCTGTTTATTTCCTTATAGAAGCTGTGGCAAATATTACAGCACCATTTAGATGTGATGATAAGATAAATAGCCCTCAAAGTTGACTCTTCCTACACTTATCAAAGAGGTAGAGGTCCCAGTACCTGTCCACTTTCCATAAGAAAGGACATCCATTTTAGCTACCAAAATTCAAGAAGAGTAAATGGCAACAAATGGCAATGAATGGTTGGTTGTGCCTAGCCAAAATAGTGAAATACCAGAATGGAAGTTTGAATAAAAGTCGTTCATCATTTACCTCGTATGAGATAACTGGGAAAAGTTAAATCTAATCCCTTCTGTAAGATTAAATTTTGACTTGCTCACAGATCTGGTGATAACAGAGAGATTGTTTTGTGTATTTATTTCATACTCATGGAGACCATGACCATGTATTTATTTCATACTCATGGAGACCATGACAACTAATATCCATTTGATATTACTTTTAGAGCTAACAACACAGAAATATCAGCTAAAAGTAAAAAAAGATAACTATTTTATTTCAGGTATAATTGGATTTTTGACATATTAGATAGAGGTCTGATTACATTTGACAGGTGTATTTTTATTTTCACTTTTAAGCTCTTCTTAGCCAATCAACCTTGTTCTTCCTAAACTTTTTTTGCTCTAAAATGAATGTTTGAAGTGATAGAAAAACTTACTTAACCTTGCTGCCTAAATGTAATACTTATGCTGAATTGGAGTCTGAAAGATATTATCTTTATTCATGCAAAACGAATGTAATGAGAAGCATATTTGTATAGAATTATACAGGACTTGTGTTTTTTAACATGTACTAAATAACCCAAAAGGCATGGCTTAGAACATCTCTTAACTAATTACATTCTGATAATTTTTAAAATGCTTTACACAAAATTGTATTTTTCCAGTTATGTTAAAAGTCATAACATTTGCTATCTTTCCAAACTTCTTTATATAGCTTCCATATCTTGAGGATGAAAGATTAAAGTCAGTGCACCCAATGTTTCCCCAAACCCATGGATTTCACTGGGAAAAATATAGACAAAGCACTGATGATATTATCTCGTAATCTGTAACAAATGTTCTGCCATGGTGTAGTGTGTTAATGGTGGGGTATTGTATGAGAATTCTACACATATACATGATTGTTTTGTAAATTCACAACTTCTGAAATAAAAATATATTTTAAAAATATATAGACAAAGGAAACATCATTCAGTTCCAGTGATCTTGATATGCTTGCCCTGATTTCTTCTCTATCTTATAAATGGGATTAAATGGTAAATTTTAAGCAAGTTTTTTTTATGTTTTCCCCGTGACAGACACTTGATATTTGATCCCAACATATTAAAGACTTTATGAGACAAATAAAACTTGAAAAGTTATATTTCATTTTGCAAAATTAAATCCCACATCTAATTCACATCATCTTTGGTTCCAAAGATGGTATGAAAATATACAGTATGCCTTTCTTTCCACTGCCTGAGCACTTTTATTCTATTTTCTTTTGCTAGTGTCATTTCTAGCATCTAAGAAAAGAAGTGGTCCATTTTTTTAAGAACAGGGAAATTTTATCAGCTTAGCATTGTAATTAGAATATTTATTCCAAAAGCAAACAAACATATAGAAACCTGTTATTGTTAATTAATGTCATTAAGATAATCAGAGAATAACAAAATCTTTGACTTCTAATTGAATGGCCCTTAAGTATAATTCTCCAGTGAATGCAGGAACATACTATAAGATGTTTGTGGCAGATGATCCCCCAGCAACCATTTGGACACATTATATGATGCAGAGTTACTACTTCCTTAGGCACCCATTCCCTTATAGAACCCAATTATAAAATTTTTCCTTATTTTAGTCCCATGTCTCACTTCTTGGAGCTCTCATTCTCTGGTTAAAGTTGTGTTCTCCAAAGCAATACAGAATATTAAACTTTCTTCCACCCTTGAAAAAACACTTTTGAATGTTCAATATCATTTGTTCCTTTCCTCAAGCTTAGACTAAGTTGTGTGCATTTCCAATGTTATATTAGTTCTCTAGACCTCTTAGGATTTAGATCCTGACTGTATTATTTTAGCTAAGTCCTTATATAGTAGACCCCAAACCAATAAGTTCAGCTACCTGTTACTGTATTTCACCAATGATTACCTTGATCTCCAAATACTGTCCTTAAATTCCCTCTCTCTGGGGGCTATCTGCCCATTGTAACCTCACCATCTCTAGCAAGACTACAAGATATTGACCATTGCTATGTCCTTAAAAAAAAGATTTTCTACATTTATAATTTCACACTTTGCCAATAGGTATAACTATATGTGGTTTCTGCATCACCAGTGGAAATTCAATCAATAGATCTAGTTGCAGATTTTGGCTCCATATAAATTTGTCTAGATCTCTCTTAGGTATTTAACATGTGTAACTGACAAACATTACCCAGGAATCACCTAATCAGTACAAAGCAATTTAGAGAAACTTCTAATATTATTTGACCTGGACAGAGTAATTTTACTATTATGGCTCACACTTTAGTTTTTTAAGTAATATCACTACACAGAATGCTGTTACCGTGCTTGAAGTCAGCCAAAAAAAAAAAATATATATATATATATATAAATATATTTAAAGTGCTCCTGAGCCACACATGCCACCATATTCTATTTATTCTATTGATGCTTTGAACAGACATGCTGGATATACCATTATTTCTTTAATATTTTGCATTGTAAACTTTAATTTGATATTCCAGGATATAGATATTATATATCCATGTGACATCTAGTATATTGACTTTTTCTTACTTTATTATGATATATAAATTTGTTAATATGATTCTATGATTTTACACAAGATACAGATATCATGGACTCAGAAAATAATCTTTCAGCAATTCCTTACAGCTGTTCTTGCAGACTCATTCATTCATGACAATCCTTTAGGGAGGCCTTTCCTAGCCACTTTATCCAAAATTGGATCCCCAACAACACTGATATTCCCTATTCCCCTTTCCTATTCATTTTATTTCCCCATGCTATTTGATTACTGTTCTCTCTTCTCATTAGCATATAAACTCCAAGAGGGCAGAGATTTTTATCTGTTTGGCTCCCTGCTGAATCCACAGCAATTAGTATGACCTTTGCATATAGTAATGCTTAATATATATTAATTGCATGAGCAACTGCTCTATGAAAGAAAATTGAAGTTGTTGGAGACACTACAGGAAATGAGAAAATATGTTTTTCTCATGGAGGAAAAAGAGAAGAAACATATAAATAGGTAAATATATATTATAAGTTAATGCTTCACGGAGAAAGAATTAATGGAGATCGAGTTTCCAGGGAAAGAGCAAATTATACAACTATTTGGGGAGAAAGTGTTCCAGGCAGAATGATGAATAATTTAAAAGATTTTGAGAAGAACCTGCTCAGAATGTTGAAGGAACATCACAGTGAACGATGGGGGGATTAATGAAGGTGAGGTCAGAGAAATAGGCAGGGCCAGCTCATGTTGGGCTTTTCTGACCTCACCTCCTATAATAGTCCCTGGAAAATGCAGAGAAGTTTCAAACAGCATAGTAATATGATCCAATTTATATTTTAAAAAAGATCACTCTGGATTCTTCATGGTAATTAGACCCTAGGGTGCAAGATTAAAATCAAGACATTGCAGTAGTCCAAATTAGAAATAATGATAGCCGTAGGGTCAATGTGTTAAAGGTAGTAAGAAGTAATCTGAATTGGGATGTATTTTGAGAGCTTCAGTGTCAGGATTTACTGATGGACTGGAAATTGGCTGTGAGAAAGAAAGAGGAGTCAAATATTATTCCTAGGTTTTTGGCAAGAGAAACTAGATAAATAATGAAGCCATTAACTGGGATGGATAAATACAGGGAAATGAGTTAGTGTGAGGGTGAGGGAACAAGGTACATCAAAAGTAATATTTAGTTTGTGATACCTAATAGATATCCATGTGAAGAAGCAAATGGTAAATTGGATGTACAATTTTAAAACTCAGGAGATTGAAGTTGGAGGTATAAGTTAGGGGGTCATTGATTTATAGATGGAATTTAAATCAATGAGTGCAGATGAAATTCATAGGAAGAGAATATTACTAGAGGAGAGTTGAGACTGAGCCCTAGATTGGTCAACATTTATAAATAGTTTTTTGTTTTTTTTTTTTTTTTAAAGATTTTATTTATTTATTCATTTATCCCCCCCTTGCTGCCTGTGCTCGCTGGGTCAGCCAACCACGCCGTGCGGGCGGGCCTGCCTTCACCAGGAGGCCCCGGGAACCGAACCCGGGGCCTCCCATATGGTAAACGGGAGCCCTACTGATTGAGCCACAGCCGCTTCCCAACATTTAGAGTTCTGATAGCAGAAAAGGATCAAAAAGAAAACTCAGAATTGACCAATGAGGTAGAAGGATAAACAAAAGCTAAGTGAAGATAATATTTCAAGAGGGCAGAAAAGTCAGCTATGTAAAATGCTATTGAGAGATAAAAGATGAGGACATAACTTTGAACTATAGGTTTTGCAGCAAAGTCATGATTTACTTAACAATAGAAATTTCTGTGAAGTTGTCAGGATTAAATTCTCACTGAGCGAATTAGAGAATTGGTGGTAAAGGAGTAGGTATAGTGAATATAGACAATTCTTTCTACGAATTTTCTGCAAAGGGGAGTAGAAAAATGCATAGGTAGCTAGAGAAGACATAGGACCATGGTGTGTGTGTGTGTGTACATACAGGTATATATATTTATTCATATACACATATGTATAGACATATATACACATATGTATACACACTATAAACAAGTTTATACATATGTATAAACATTTAAATGCCTAGAAATTTGGAGATGTTCATTATAGGTACTGGGTTTCTTCAAGTCGAGGCAGAAAATGCTTTTTTTAAAAAATCCAGAATATATTGCTCTGCCAGAAAGCAAATTAAGGCTATTGAAGTTATGCCAAAATGACACAGGAGCAGCCTGAAAGAGCCCTCTTAATTTCTGATTTTTTGGATATGCTGTGATGTTAGAACCATAGTTCATTTTATGCTGTATGTATATCCAATTGACCCAGTAATATGACTCCTTTCCTCTACTGAATTGCAGTGACACCATTATTATAAATTAGTTCATGGACCTGTTTCTATATTTTTATTAAGTTCCATGTATCTATTTGTCCCTACTTGCACCAATACCATCTCTCTCTCTCTCTCTCTCTATGTCTCTCTCTCTCTCTCTCCCTCTCTACCTACCCACCTAACTTCCTTCCTTCTTACCTATCTTCTGCCTGTTTGCCTAGATGGAAATAAATAAAAGGGATTATACACTATGAGCAAAGGGGATTTATCCAAGGAAATAAAATTTGGTTTAACATTCAAAAATTAATTATGTTTAATCATATTAACATTATAATAGAGAAAATATAATGTTTTGATAGATTCAAAAATAATATATTTGATAAAATTCAATAGCCGTTAATATAAAAATATTAGAAAATTTGCAATAGAGAGAATATCCTCAATATGACAGTGTCAATGAAAAACTTACAATTAGCATCATAATTAACAGTGAAAGTCTGACTATTTTCCCCCTAAATTTAAGAATAAGGCAATGTTCTCCACTCTCATGACTTCCAACTGACATTGTACAGTAGGTCCTTGCCAGTGTAGTAATGCAAGGAAATTAAGTGAAATATATTAGAAAAAATTAAGGTGTTTCTGTTCTTAGATGATATGATCATTTACATAGAAATTCTAATATCTACAGATAAACAACTAGACATAATAAGTGAGTTTAACAAATCACAGGGTATAATGTCAATATACAAAAATAAATTTTAATTTATTTATTATTTATTAAGGAACAAATAATTAGAATATTAAATTGAATATATTCTCAATAGTATCAAAACTTATTAAATATTTGGGAATACATTTAACAAAATGCATATAAGAAATTTACAAAATATTTCTGAAAGAAATTGTAGAAGACCTAAATAAATAAAAAGATATTCTATGTTCATGGATTAGAAAACTCATGATCTTTAAGATGTCGATTTATCCCTAATTGCTCCTTAATTTCAATGTCAACTCAGTCAAAATATTAGCAGACTTTTCTGTAGAAATTGAAAATATGATTCTAAAATTTATTTGGATATGCAAAGGACTTAGAGTATCCAATTCAGTCTTCAAAAAGTTAAAATAAAGTTGAAGACCTTACACAACTATACTTCAAGAATTATGATAAAGCTACAGAAGTAAAGCTGGGTGGTGCTTGCATATGAATAAATGAAAATATAAATAGTTTAGATAAAAGACCCAGAAATATGTCTCACAGTATTAGTTGCTTGTGGCTGCTGTGACAAATTACCACACATTTGGTGGCTTAACACAACATAAATTTATCTCTCTCTGTTCTGGAAGCTGATAGAGGGGAGAATATATGAAGGTAACAGCAGGGCTGCATTCCCTCTGGGGGCTGTGTGGGAGAGAATCTGTCCCATACCTCTTCTAGCTTCTACTGGCTTCCAGCAATCCTTGCATTCCTTGGCTTGTAACCACATCACTCCAACCTCTGTCTCCAGTGTCATACTGTCTACTTTTCTGTGCCCAAAACCCTCTGCTTTTCTTATTTTAAGGATACATGTGCTTTGATTTAGGTCCCATCTAGGTAATCCAGCATAAACCCCTCCTCTCAAGATCCTAAAATGAATCACATATTTTAACACATAAGGTAATTTTCACTCTTCTACTCCATATAAGATAATACTGACAGATTTCAGAAATCAGGAAGTGAATGCATCTTTGGGGGAACCATTATTTTTAGCTTACTATACCCACTCACATAGTCTTGATTTTCTGCAAAGGCACCAATTATTTTCAACAGTGAAATGAATAAATTAATCACTCTATAGTTCTTACAATGAAATATCGCACAGCAATGAAAAAGAATAAATTGCTGCATTACCCCAAAACAAAATTGAATTTCACAGATATGTTCTAAAGAAGCTAGATACAAAGAGTACTTTATTACATTTATGTAAAAGTTAAAAACAAACAAAAATGGAGCATATTTTAGAGCTCAAAATACTGTTTACTATTTGTTTGGGGTACTGACTCAAAGGAGACAAGGTGATATCTTTTGGGGTCCTGGAAATATTCTATATCTTGATTTAGGTGATGGTCATACAGGTATATACATGTATAAAAATACATCAAACTGTGCAATTAAGACCTGTGCACTTTAGTCTATGTAAGAGTTCACAACGCCTTTTCCAACCAAGACCACGTTTATCTTGATTTTCTTTCCACAGGACTGGTGTTCTGAAAGGGGTTGTTTTCAAACATGTTTTATATATTAAGTAGTAATTAATTTTTCAACTATTCTTATTAAGATTTGAAGCAGAGCTTCTGTATAAGGTAAGAGAGCAGGAGGTTCCTTATTGAGTTTCTCTAATTCCAGTCAAAATACTTTCATTTATTTAATCGGCTTTTTTTAATGGAAAAATGGGTGATTGGTTTCTATTTGAGATTTTTTTTTTTATTATTATGGGTAAAAATCAAAATTCTCACAATACATACAAACATTTGTAAAATGATATATAAATATATATGCATATATGTGTATTTGCTTACAAAAATGTTATTTATATATATATATATGCATATATTTTAAGAGGTGCTTAGATTACCCAAAACACTACACGGAACCCACTGGGATTCCCATGTTGCCCACCTCCCACACCTCCCACACAAACATCTCCCACAGTGTGGCCCACCAACCTCAATGAACCCACACATCCTGGAGCCCCGCCACCAACCACAGACCACAGTCCACACCGCAGACCACACTCTCCCCCACTCAGCCCTGAGCGGTGTGTGCTGATCCAAAATGGCCCACATCCATCGCCACAACAGTACTCAGGACAACCTCCAACTCCCAAAGAAGCCCCTGTATCTCAACTGCTCATCCCCTCCCTACCCAAAAACTGTCAAGTGGCCACTGGCTCCACCTCATTGTTATAATTTCTTGCATTGCAAGAATCACCATATGTGAGCAAGAGAATACCATCAAGTCCACTCTAGTCCATAGTTCTTCCCCCAATCCAGAGGCGACTGGGATGGTGATGTCCACTCCAACTCCAAGTGAGAGAGGGCTTATATCCCATGGATATGGTGGGTGGGATGATCCTGCCTGCAGATGCAGGCCCTCTCCATTCCCTGGGATGGCCATTTCCCATCGTTGTCTCCTCACCAGGTGACTTGGATGAGTCCATTGAGCTGTAGGGTAGGAGTTGCAGCTCCACCTAGATTTCATGCACACCTGGCACATAGGTAGGCGGGAGGCTCCAGTCTCTGGAAGTATACCTAAGAAACTCCAGCATCACATGTAGGTTTGAATAGAAGGGACTGGTGAACCATGTGCAGGGAGGACTTATTTGAGTCTAATTCTGTCACTCTCAGGAGCACAGATTCCAAAATAGAACCCACTGATAAGGCATCAGTCTCTGGGGCTATCCCCCCTTATATAAGATCAATGGGTTCACTTTAAGAACATGATTTTCTGGGGTCCACAAAAGACTCAAACCAGGACAATGACTTTTTTTTTTTTTACCGGGAGGTCCCAGGGATCGAACCTGGGTCCCTCCATATGGGAGTCGGACGCCCAACCATTTGAGCCACATCAGTCCCCCGACAATGACTTTTGACAATGGATTCTTAGTAAGCACAAGCAATAAAAACAAAAATAGATATTGTTCTCTGTCAAAATTTAAAAGTTTTGTGCATCAAAGGACATTATCAAGAAAGTAAAATGGCAACCTACAGAATGAGAAAAATATTTACAAATCATGTATTCAGGGTGTAGTACCCAGACTCTTACAACACAATAACAACAACAACAACAAAAGACAAACAACTTAATTTAAAAATGGGCAAATGACTTGAATAGACATTTCTCCAAAGAACATATACAAATGTTCCTCGAGTACATGAAAAGATGCTCAAATCATTAGTCATTTGGGGAAATGCTAAACAAAACCACAATGAGATACCACTTCACACTCATGTTGATGACTACAATAATTTAAAAATAGAGAAATAACATGGTTAGGATGTAGAGAAATTGGAAACTTAGTACAGGGCTGGTGGGAATGTAAAATGGGACAAATGTGGAAAAATTTTTGCATTTTTCCAAAATATTAAACTTGGAATTACCATATGACTTCACAATTCCACTCCCAATTGTATACCCAAAAGAGTTGAAAAATGAGTTCTCAAACAAATACCTGCACACAAATGTTCACAGCAGCACTAGTCACAATAGCCAAAAGGTGGAAACTGCTCCAATGTCCATGAAATGATGAATGGATAAACAAAATTTGTTATAGTCATACAAAGGAATAATATTCAACCATAAGAAGGAATGGAGTACTGATATATACTACAACACGAATGAACCTTGAAAACAGTATGCTAAGTGAAAAAAGCCAAACAAAAAGCTCATATATAGTATGATTTCATTTATATGAAATATCCAGAATAAGCAAATCCATAGAGACAGAAAGCAAGTTGCTATTTGCCATTGGCTAGGGGAAACAGGATAGGGGATGCCTTTTAAATAGGTACTGGGTCTATTTTTGGATGATATAATTTTCTTTGGAAATAGATATAAGTGGTGCTTGTACAACACTGTGAATGTACCAAATGTCACTCAAGTCTTCATTTCAAAATGTTTAATTTTATGTTATGTGAATTTCACCTCAGTAAAACAAAAGAAAACGATACAAAAACTTATCCAGCAAAACTGTCAACTTCTTCAATGATTTGGCATTCTTTATCTTCTAAAAATGTATATTTTGCTATGTAACTTATATTTCTCTTAACATCCTGCCCTGTAGTTCCTTCATAATTGACCTTTAAAGAATTAAGCATTAAAGTATAAGTGAAATCTATGAAAAATTTCTAGAAATACATGAACTACCTATAGTGACTCTCAACAGATACATAACAAGTAAAAAGATTGAATCAGTCATCAAAAACCTCCAAAAAGAAAATCCCAGGTCCTGATGGCTTCACAAGTGAATTTTACCAAACATTCCAAGAAGAATTAACATCAATCCTGCTCAAACTCTTCCAAAAAAGTTGAATAAGAGAGAACATTACCCAACTCATTCTATGAGACCAGCATTACCTTAACACCAAAGCCAGATAAAGGTACCACAAGAAAAGAAAATTACATACCAATAACCCTTATGAATATAAATGCAAAAATGCTTAACAAAATATTAGTAAACTGAATACAACAGAACATTACAAGAATTATACACATGGTAGTTCTTGCTTGTCCTTTACTAGATGTCTTTCTGTATATTTATTTCTACCCTCCCCTGTCTTCTAATACCAGATGGGGACAAAATTGTCATTGATTTTTTGTTTAGCATTTTGGCAGTGTGTCATTGAAGAATCAATTGACTAGAATTCTTCTTAGAGAATAATAAGAACATATATCACTTTAATTTCTAAGAACTTACTCTTGAATCACTGATGTAGAATTGCTGGAAATGTGTATTATTATAATTATTACTATAGACTATTATATCTTAAGCTTGATTTTATATAATCTCATACTTGAAAATGGTACAGTCTAATCTCCACAGAGCAGCTAGAGGGATTCTTCTAAAACCTAAGCCTTCTTCTGTCTCTTCTGTATACAGATATCTCTAGCGGTTTCCCTGCACACACCAGAATAAAAGCCTAAGACTCTCGATAGTCTAGCATCTGGGAGAAATTGTAAAGATAAACTTAAAAGATAATAACTATTCAAAGTTATATGTGGTGAAAATTTAAATAAACATTTTATACTCATTCTTTAAATGTATTCTTATATGTAATTTTAACCACATCTTTTACAACTGGCATATTTCTATAGAGGAACTATATGAGAACTATTATTAAATTTGAAGAAGAATTGGAATGCTTTTGTGGCTCTTTGTAAATGTCATTATCTGAAATCTAAAATTACTAGAATGAGCTTAATAACCAAAGAAGATATATCAAAAGTATACATGTTTATTCAATTTAACTTTCTCCCTATATCATTTGGCTGATTAAAGTGCCATAGTTTCACTAGAAAGTTTATAATCAAGCAAGTGGCACAGAAAAAGGGCAACTGGGTCAAGATGATGTTTAAGACCTACCTTACATGTCATTCATTGATTTGCTAACAGCTCATTAAAACTAATTTACACTTTCAGTAAATTAGTGTGCAAGAACTTAAAAATCAACTCTGTTCACAACTTTTATTTTTAATACAGACAGAACAAATTATAGTGTTCAGAGTTGAAAATACAAAACTAGAAGTCAATGTGCTGTCAACAGTCCCTTGCTTCCCAACCCGTGTGGAGGGTTTAATTAGAAAGTAAAATCTTACCTCAGTTCTTTCTTTTGGCAATATTGTCTTCTTTAAAAAAAAAAACAACACTGTCAATTTAAAATGCTAGCAAGCTAGGACTCATTGATAGGCTTTCTCCTAATTCCCCATTAAATGATCCATGATGACATACAGAAATTCAAAAAAAGAATAGCATTGGAAAAAAAGGTAACAGACAACCATTTACATGAATCCTAGGAGGAACTTCCACTAATTATTGAGCTGATGTAGCCAGATGATAGAAAACGTAATTAGTAACTTATGTCTGCTCATCCCCTAATAAAAAATCATTTAGGTAAAAAACTAGAAACAGTTATTTGCCCTGTACCAAAAAATGTATTACCTGCACCAATAAAAACAAAACAACCAAAAACAGGAAGCTGCCTCCTCATTGCATACCACCTGGCATATAGTAGGTGCTAAAAAATATTTGTTGAATTCATGCAGGCATGGGGAATACTTTACAAGGTGGCCAGCGTCTTGTTTTGCTTCTCTCCCTCCTCCATGATCACTTCTCTGTTGGCATCCTTTTTGAAAAAAAAAACAACACAACTCCCTGGACTTAAAATGTAATGTCAGCAGTATAGGGGAAAATGTGGAAGAACTTTATTCTCTCAAGAATGCATAGACTTTTACATATAGAAATCGTTCTGGTGGGAGAGATAGGAAGAGTCCTACATATAGTACATTTTATTGTTGAGAACGATGGATTTATTTGTTACGAAGAAGATAAGGGGATCAGGAGATCACCTCAACTACACTAGATGTAAATTCCCTCTTACATTATCGGAAAACTGTCAGTGGTTATAAGAAAATCTCCTCTTTCTATAGGGAGATAGTTCCACCATGGCATCTTGTTGACCTTGCAAGTATCCACATAAACCACAAAGACAAAGGCTGGAACTGCAGCTAACCTGAGTCTTGGCAGAAGACTTTGGCACAACAGGGAGAGGTGGGAGGCCTGGAAGGAGTTGCTCTGAAGCCATTTCCCACTAGCTCCGTTATCTCCCTATCTCCCCTGGGAGGCTGTCATGGGACAGTTTCTCATCACCTCCTGGGTTCCGATGAGGTATGAGGCTTTCTCTCCTGTCCTCACTCTAGCTGAACACCATAAATCTGACTGGCTGCAGTCTAGAATTAACTCCTCAACAATGGAATAACACATAACTCATATTTAATCACCTGACACCTTTTGTTTCTGTTTAATCTTTTTTGTTCTGCAGGACAAGACCATAGGAAACTGGCACCTTTGGCTGGCTAATCTCTCTCTTCCCGTCTATGTAAGTAATAAACTGTATGAATCTAAAAGTGGCTCATTGTATCTTTACTGGCTGAAGAGGCCAGGCCATGGCTTTGGTCTTTCATTGTCTTTGTGCTTTATCCTCTCCATCTAACAGATGAATGCTTGATAGAAACAGGTAATTGGCCCAAGAGTTCTGTAACAAGCTGTCTCTATATTTAGATATAAGAGATCACTGTCTGAGGAATAAGGGCCTCCTGTACATGTGTCCATCTGGGAAAGATGAATATCTCCTATTTTCTGGAGGAAAAAAAAAAAAAAACCAAACGAACAAATGAAAAGCAGGGATGTGACTATCAAAACACCAGAAGCAAAGGAAGTGAAATCTATACAATTTGGAAGAAAAAATGGTGTATCAAGAATAGTTTAATCTACTCTCCAGGGGATGGTTTGTGGGTAAGGCAACAGAAAGTTATTTTCAAAAATGCAAGGGCTCAGAAAACATATAGGCCATGTAATCTTCCTCAGTATATTAGCCAAGGTCATACTTAAGAAACTGAGGAGGGGATAAATCAAAGCAATGCTGACTCATGGTTCATTCACTCATTTTTATTTCAACCTTGATCAGTAAACATTAACTGAGTGTCTACTGTGTGACAAACACTAAATTAGAGGGCAATGGTGTGCAAGTCAGAGGCTCAGGCTTTAAGGAACTTGTCATGGTGGGGGCAGATAAATACAATAGCCTGTTGAATGCTATTATGGGATTAGGCACTCTATGAAAGTATGTGACCTAGTATGGCCAGGGGGAAAGGGGCATGGCATGCACAGTTTAACATCATTCAGAAAGTTTCAGCCACTAAATGAGAGGCAAAAGGGAAATACGAGGAATTACTAATGGAAAGAAAGATTAGGAATTACTAAAGGAAAGAAAGATTACTTTTTAAATAATATTATAATAAATATTTTTTAAACTCAAGAAAAGAGATGCAATAGAGTTTCATAAACTGGCTGGATTTAAAATAATTATGTAAGTTCTTTAAACTGGCAAGAAACGGTGTTTTCAAATATAATACAAGTATATCTAATTTATAGTGACAATGCTGATTATGCACATTGCCGCACATTAGTACTAAAGTTCAATGTGTACCTGTTGTCACTAGCTTAATATTCAAGAAGAATCATTTTATCAAGTGAAAGAAATCATGTTGAGGTTTTGATTACTCTCCTAATAAATCTGGAAGTTAACTGGTGAAGAATTGCCATCTTTTTCTTTTGTTATATAGGAAATTACAGAAAACGGTAAAACACCTATAGTCTCTCTCATGATTCCCATTCACTATAGTGCTGGAAGTCCTAGCTAGTGCATTAAGATAAGAAAAATAAACAAAGGGTGCACAATTGGCAAGGGAGAAATTAAAATATCTTTCTTCTCAGATGACCAGATAGTCTATGTAGAAAAGACATGGCTCAGCCAAGAAGATCTATTTTATTTCCTCATGCAGAAAGCTAGATAGATATCAAGAAAATAAAATTAATAAACATTTATGGAGGTTTTATGACATACAATATGCTGAGTTATGAAGGGTGCTAAGTGTAAATAGATAATCTCGCTTTGCCTTTCAAGGTTTCTTGTTTTTGTCTTGTTTTAGTCTCTTAGGATGCTTTCTGCCATAAATTACAATACATAAATAATAATGGCATAATATAAGAATATTCAATATCTTATGTAACATGAGGTCAGGCAGTAGACAGTTTTCATGAGTGTTATTCAGTTTCTCAACCAAATTATCAGAGTCTCATTTTTGATCAGCCACTCTCAGTCTAACAGCTTTGTTTTAGGCATGTTCAAGATAAGCTGCTGAAGCTTTAATATACAGCCAGGATGAGAGCCATATTTTCTTTGATTTCCAGGGGCAAATGTTCCCCAAAGTACCCCCGCAGTTTTTCACTTACATTTCATTGTGCAGAATTGCATCCCATGTTTTTGGCTAAACCAATCTTTGACAAGGGAACAGATGCAACAACAACAACAACAAAAAACCCGTGGGGTTGTAATCTAGAAGGAAAGGAGAAAATGGCTCCTGGGAAGACAAAATACTTAGTTATCTACAGGATTACAGTGTCTCAATAATTGCTAATTATAGTTAGAGTCTAATGGGAAAGCTAATGATATCTTAAAGTTATAGTATATTAGGGAGTTTAGCATTATCACATGACCTCAGGTTAATGATTAGGAAATGAAGTCTAGGGAATCCATTTGATTTATTCAAAATCATGACAGTGTACTGTTGCAGGACTTAAACCAATTTTACCCGATTTTTACTCCAGCATTCTTTCTATAATTCATTTTTGTTATGAATTATATATAATTATTTTATATATATATATAGAGAGAGAGAGATAGATAGATATAGATAGATATATATAGAAAGATATATAAAGAGACATATAGAAGATATATAGAGAGATAGATAGATAGAATCCCTATGAAATAGTCTTTTACCTCCCCCTGGGTTCTCTATTATATGACTTAATGCAGTAATCCCTTGTGGCAGTCCACTTTGATTCAATTCTTTCTTTCCTTTTTTTTTTTCTTTCCTTGTTTTTAATTTTTTTAATTTTAAATTTTTAAAGATACTTAGATTACATAAATGATACATAAAAATGTAGGGGATTCCCATATGAACCACTCCCTCCCCCCACACACACACTTTCCCATATTAACAGCATCCTTTATTAGTGTGGTACATTTGTTCCAATTGATGAACACATACTGGAGCATTGCCACTAAGTGTGGATTATAGTTTACATTGTAATTTAAATTCTCTCCCACACAATTTTGTAGACTTATTGTTATTTTACTATAGACTTATTGTGATTCTAGCAATGGAAGAACTTTTACCATTGATGTGGAGGCAGTGGCCACCAGAGGTTCTGATAGGAGGGAGAGGGAAAAATAGGTGTAATATGGGGGCATTTTGGGGACATTGGGATTGTCCTGAATGATGTTGCAATGACAAAAGCAGGCCATTATATATCTTGTCATGATTCAATTATTTCTTACACTCCTTTAGCTGTCAGCAAGCTGCTTCTTCCTGCAGGACAAGTTCTAGAAGGATGTGTCCAAGACAATTTTCCTGGTTCAGTCTTTCAGGTTTTTACCCAATAGATTGGCACTGACATACAGGTCCCTCGGTATGTACATTAGGGTTACTGTGCTCCTCTGGAAGAGGGCCAGCAAACCACAATGGGAGCACAGGCTGGCTCCACATTGCCTTGGAGAGGGGGTGGGGGATGTGCTAACAAAGCTGCCATGAGCTTCATCTACCATTTTTTAAGTTGCCTTGTCTTGATATGGCACTCTCCCAGTTACCGCAACCCTTTAACTGTTTTCTGGAGTTTTTGAGAAAGATGACTCAGCTAGTTTTTGCTAGTTGTGTAAAGATTCTGTGGGAGATTGGAACCCTGGCATATCATACACAACCATTGTGGTAGACTGGAAGCTCTCTTTCACTTTTTTTTTTTTTTTTTTAGGTACCAGGGCTGATCGAACCTGGGAGCCACATCAGCTCCTGAGTTGATTTTTTCCTTTGTTTACTTTTTGTTTGTTTGTTTGTGGGTTTTTTTTTTTTTTTTTTGGTCTTTAAGAGGCACTGGAACTAAATCCGAGACCTCCCATGTGGGAAGCAGGCACTCAACTGCTTGAGCCACATCTGTTCTCCCTCTCCTTCACTTTTGAAGGATAATTTCACTGGCTACAGAATTGTAAGTTGTTAATTATTTTCTTTCAACACTTTAAATATTGCACTCTGATCTCTTCATATATGAATGGCTTGTGATAATAAGTCCAAGCTACTTCTTATACTTGTTCTTTTTTAGGTTATGTGTTATTTTTCTCTGACTTCTTTCAAGATTTTCTCTTAGTTTTTGGTATTCTGAAGTTTGAATACGATATGCCTATCTGTATATATTTTTGGTATTTGTCTGATGTTCTCTTAGCTTCCAAGATCTATGATTTAGTGTCTTTTATTAAATTTGGAAAATTCTCAATCATTATTTCTTCAAATATTTCTACTTCCCTGTTCTTTCTTTCCTCTCTTTCTTGAATTCCAATTATGCGTATATTTCACATTTTGAAATTGCTGTACATTTCTTGGATGTTCTGTTCCAGTTTTTTCCTCATTCATTTTTCTGTTTGCATTTCAGTTTGGAAATTTCTATTGACCTATCTTCATGCTCACAGATTCTTCCTTGGCCATGCTTAGTTTATTGATGAACACTCCAAAGGTATTCTTCATTTGTTTATAGTGTTGTTTTCATTTGTAGCATTTCCCTTTATTCTTAGAATTTCCATCTTTCTTCTTACAAAACTCATATGTCCTTGCATATAATATACTTTTCCATTAGTGCCTTTACCGTATTTATCATAGTTATTTTAAATTCTTTCTCTGATAATTCCAAAATCAGTGTCATATCTGAATCTGTTTCTGGTGCTTGTTTTGCTTCTTCAGAATCTGTTTTGTCTTGCCTTTTCGTATGCCTTATAATATTTTTTGTTTAAAGCTAGACCTAATGTATTAGGTAACATTAATTGTGATAAATAAGGATTTATTTAATCTGGTTAGCAGTTGGACTGCATTTAATGTTTGTTATAGCTCTAGTTGCCAGAAATGTCATATTACTCTGGTGTTCTTTTCAGTCTTCCTTTTTGTTTTTGGGTTTCCCTAAGAACTCCTCCTTAAATAAAATCTGTGGTTTGCTTCTCTTTCAGATGTAATCTTCTGTTATTATATTGGATGTTGATGTGGTAGTAAAGTGTGGTGTGAGGAGGGGAAGTGTTCTATAATCTTATTATTAAATCTCAGTCTTTTAGCAGGTTTGCATCCCTACACTGTGGCTTTCACAATTGATTCTTAGCTTTTTTCCCCTTTACATGAAAAAAGGAAGGCTATAGAAGACTGGTGTCTGATAAAAGCCTTTACCCTTGATTGAATGCTACTTTGGTAAAGTCTTTTCCCCTGAAGAATAGGCCTTTGTTATGGATAAAGCTCTGTGATATTTCAAAATATTTACTTTTCTTCTCCTCCAAGAGCAATATGGAGCTCTTTTTTGGCTTTTTTCTGTGAGAAACTGGTGGTAATACTGTAGATAAAACTCATGAAAGTATGGGGTACTCTTACTTCTACAGTCCCACAAGTTTTTCAATCTCATATTAGTCCACACTCAACTTCGAGCAGTTAATTAACATTGCCGTTTAAGTGTTTCTACCAGTTTTTTACTCCAGCGCCTAATACTACAAGTAAGTAAATCTCAGCTGTGCCTCTCTGAAAGTATCTGTCTTTCCATATTTCAGGGCAGTTTCTTGTCCAAGAAAAGTCGTTGATATTCAGTTTGTTCAACTTTGTTCTTTTTGTAATGAAAGGAAAGATGAATTCCAAGCTCTGTACATGTTGGAGTTAAAACTGGATGTGGGTCCCATTTTAAATAGTTTACCATGAAATATAGTTAGTAAATCTAGAGTCATAAATAGAGCACTGGAAGAGGCTGGTGGAAGCTTGGTAATCAAATTGCTAGACTGCCTGTTTCTATTCATCATATCTTCTGCAGCTATGTTTACTACATTTTATTTGATATTACACCATAACTAGTCAATACCCAGATACTTTTCAGTTTTTTTTTCTGTTCAATAAAGTATACTCATATTGAGTCAACAAAATACTCTTTTCTGAGGAATTACAAAAGCAAAGGAAGCAATTCTGGTTTTAGCTTGGGGATGTAGAGAGCTGGAAAGACATAGCTCAAATCCTTATAAGAAAAACCTGTACAAATTAACAACTTTTCATAAAACCATTAGTGTAGTGATATCACAGTATCAATGAACATCTGGAAGTCTGGAGAGAGACAGGTGCTTTCAGGGAGAAACAGTATCCAAGCATTTTCTTATCTATGGTAGAAGATCCCCAACAACATAAAAGATGGTAAAAAAAAGATTATGCTAGAAATTTATGGAGGTTGTGTGTGGCAGTGTGTGGTTCCTGGGTATTGTAGTCATAAAGGGGACACAAACATTTACAAGCTTTTTCTCCAGGTACCCTACCAAACTTTGGCAGGGAAGATGGGGAGAAACCAGAGAAAACTTCCCCTCCGATGGTACTGGCCTAATTTGTTGAGCAACACTCACTGCCAAATCCATTCAGACCTATTTCCCTGATGGAAGAAAAAGCTTAATCAAAAAGTTTAATCTGCAAAGGGAAGTATATAACCTGTAGGCACTGATAGAATACCAGTGCAGTTGGGGAAAAGCATAACACCCAGACACAGGCCCCCAATCTCACCTAAGGAGAGGGGAAAGAACATATACCTTACTCTGCAGGAGGAAGAGCTTCAAGAACTTAGACCAAGGACACTGATGGGCATCTACTGAACTTTGAGGAAGGGAGTGATGGGTGGCGTTCTTCCCCTGGAGGAAGGGCAGAAACAATCAGGAAAGCCACACCCACGAGACACAGGCCCATTGTGAACTTCCAGAATTGATCAAAGCATCAGAGAACATTCTCCTCCCCAACACCCCAACACCACTTTAACAATCTTCAAGTAAAAATAACTGTTTTACAGTTGAGAGAGCTGCATATATCAGACTTTCTCTGGTGAACAGCACAAAAGGAAGACCCACAGCCAAGAATGGAGACAAAAACAAATTCACTTGAGAAAGTTGAACTCTCTGGTTCCCATTGCAAAAACGAATCTCAACATAGATAACTACAAACAACACACTTCAAACACAGCCCTGACTAGACTGGCACAAATCCCTACAACAAAGTCACATTCACCTCCGTATCTATATCCCTATCCAAGAAAAAAATATGGGATATATAAAAAGCAAGATAAATTACAGCTATCCCCTCCCCATTGTGGTTTCAACGTATTGCAGATCAGCATAAGAAATTAAATGGGAATTTTGGGGGAGTTTTGTGGAAGTTGCAGACAACATGCTAAGACCAGCAGATGACACAAAGTTTAGAAACTCAGAAATGCATAAAATATAGGTATAGTATTGTATAATACCACCTATGACCAAATACTTAACCCAAATTTTACAATAAGGTACTTTAAGCATCCCATAACAGAAAAAGAAAAAATTCAGATTTCTTCTCTGGTACAAAAGATGGCCAAAAAATTTTATGTGGATTTTCCAGATTTCGGGTGTGCTACACCCTTAACCCCCATGGTGTGGAAGGGATACCTGTCTTCTGAAGTGATGAAGCCATAATAAGAACCAGAATAACATGTGTCACAGATGTTGGAAATATCACACAAAAATTTTAAAATAGCAATGATAAATAAGTTAATGTCTCTAACTGAAAAGATAGACAACATGAACAATCAGATAAGTAACTCACTAGAAAACAATGGAATTTATAAGAAAGAATGAAATGGATAAATAAGAAGTCAAAGACACAGTAACAGAAATGAAGAATGCCAAGAAAGATTAAGTGATCTTAGAAATTACACAATCTGAAAAGAAAAAAAAAAAAGAAGAGTTGAGAAAAGGAAAAGAACATCCAAGAAATATGGTGGAATACCAATCAAGGTAACATAAAAATAATTGGAATCCTAGAATGAGAAGAAAGACAGAATGGAGCAGTAGAAATATTTTAAGAAATGATGGTGGAAAATTTTCCAAAATTAGTGACAGATCCAGTAAGTTCAGAGAGCATCAAGAAAGAAAAATACCATGATGAAACAAACAAGCAAACAACACATAGCCAGCAGACCTACCATATAAGAAATGTTAAAGAAAATTTTTCAGGAAGAAGGGCTATCATAGAGACCAGAAACAAGCATCTTCAGAAAGAAGCAAATATTTATTGGGACCCCACTTGCCCATTTGATTGGTTCTAAGGACTGTCTTAAGTTGAGTACCCCCAGAAGTAGATCCTGAGACTAAGTCTTGAGAACAACTATTTATTTGAGAGGTGATCTCAGGAAGTATAGGTGGTAGAGTGGGAGACAGTGAAGAGTGGAAGCCAAAACAGAGGATATTAATAAGCCAGGTACCACTGTGGGCAATCAAGGCTCGATCCCACTGGAGATTTCTGGGAGTTGGTGTTAATATTCACCTCAGAATTATTCCAACCAAAGGGCAAGGAAGTTAGGTTATTTTTCAACCAATTTCTATCCATCATGGGTTGAGGACTGCTCTTGCGAGAACTGCCACTTCTGCCCTGATCCCTGTAAGAGACAAACACCCTCTTGTGGCCAGAGAAAGCCCTCACGGAGGAAGTTGGAGTTTTCCATAAATCCATTGCCCTTCAGGGAAGATTTAATTATTAAGGAGACATGACAAGACATTGACGACATTTATTACAGTGAAGAATTGGAAAGGTCTTAGAGAACACATGTCCTTAAAAGAGAATGAAAGTATTGTGGCACAATGTGGCCAGTAAAATTTCAAGTTTCTAAGAATCAAAATGGTTTCTACTTCTGCTATTTTACACCTATGGGAACACATAAACTGGCAGATGAATATCTTAACCCAGAAGTGGTATATTGTTTATAATATAAGATAATGGCTCTACTTATGTTTCTTGCATGAATCAATTAAATTATGTAGAATGTTTATGAAAAAGAAACCAATTTGTTTTGTCAATATAACTAAATATATATATATATATATCTTAAAAAATATGTCTTTTCCACAAATTCCACTGTTGTGCTAGAATTCTCTTTTGTTTGTAAAGAAGAAATGCTGGCACACATATTCCTTAGGGTCTTTGCTCATGAGCAGTTCATGAGTTGAAAAATGTACACTTAAGAATGTCCTTGGCTTTCATTTTCAGACTCAGTAATAATTAGAAATGAGTATTTTTAGGGAACAGGAAATGATGTATAACATAAAGCTTTTGACAGAAATTTTGCACTTGCACTTGTACATTTCAATTATCATTTTCTATTGAATAGCTAGTGATTCTTTATCTTTGATAATGATAATTGCTGTTTTTAAATTTCCTATTCTAAACATTTCATTTTATTTACATTTCCTATTCTAAAGGTTTTAATTTCAATCTGTTCATGCAAAAGAAAATATGGTGTTTTTCCTGGGTTTCTGTTAATAAAGCAACACATACTGATCAAACAATTTTCTTTCCTGGTTTGCTCTAATGAGGTTGCCACAACAGAAATATCTCTCTCAGAATGAAAGTAATCAATTAACAGATAATAAAATATGCTTGTAGTTTTTTTTCCTGAAAAAAATTATACTGTAAAATTAGATTTGTACGTGAGTAAGATGGAATAAAATTAATAAATTCTAACAGCCGTTGAGAGTAACTGTTTCCTTGAACATAGACCAACTGAGAATCTTGGGGCTTTGATTACAGACAATATAGCTTTCCAATGTGATCCGTTTTCAGTGTGTTTTAATATATAGTATATAATCACAATGTGTTACATGCATATAGTAGCACATAATGTATAATACATGTTACATCATTATATACTTAATATGTACTAAGATAATAAATTTATAGTATGAAATATAATGCATAGCATATAACAGACACAACACACAAACTCTCACCTTATTTTAAAAAGGATGTAAAACAGTTAATATTCTTGCAGGAGTAACTGGTTTTTTGGTGTATAGACTTCATTGCATTTTAATGAGGTTTGCCATTTTTAACACTTGAGGGTTAAATGATTCTCATAGTAGTGGATTAAAATTATAGCCAGTTAAAGTCATATTGCCTTTCAGGTCTATTGTTTGATATGTCTGATTTGTTGTCTGGGTTTCCAGAGAATTTTCTCACATGGAATTAGGCCTTTGGGCATATTTTGTCATTTGTTGTTCACTGATTACTTACACGTATTGTCAATAAATGGAAAGAAAAGAACAGCAGTGAAATTTTAAAACCGGTTTTATAGTTCTTCCTACCTAAGGTTTGAGGAGATTTTTGTAACTATGTTCTGATTTTATGGAGAATAAGAACATGTGACTTTCAGAGAAAAAGTGGGTTGAAAAGAAAGGATCAGCACAGATAACTAAAGCAGCAGATAGCCTTCCCTGCCAGTTCCAGGACTTGAAGAAATAACAAAAGTGTCTGTGGATAAACCAGCAGGGTAACAAGAAAGTATTCCATAGAGCAAGGATATTATTTTATGTTTCTGTCACCCAGCTGACGGAGTGCCTACTCTTTTTGCAACAGGCTCTGCTCCCTGCGGTAACTTCCAAGTTTTAAAGAATGGGCTTTGTATTCATAATCTGAGACGTGCAGATATTCCACACAATGGAGATTATAGAATTGAAGAAAACTGGCAAGTGAACAAAACACATCATTTTTTGACAGAATTTATATACTTTATTCTCTACCAACCAAGATTTAACATATTGAAGTTCAGCAGCTTAGCTGAGCCAACAAGCATGCATATTTCTGAATGCTTCAGATGGTGAATAATGGAGGAAGTTTCTTAGCTTCTTGCCATAAATTCTTTGACAATATTCCTGCTTACTGTGGAATTAGATAATACAGAATATAAAAAATGATTGGGGAAAGAAAACTTTAAGAGAATCTCTGGATTTACTTTGGATGTAAATTATACATCATGATATAGAGTTTTGCAGGAATGAATCCATGTACAAGACTGCAGATTCAACACCTGGAGGGTGGTCTAGAAATAAGATTTGGAGATGTGATTTCTCCTTAAAAAGTTAGTAGTATGCTTTGGGATGAAAAAGGATCTTTAAATGATTCTTGTCTTCTGCTCTCAGTTGGATTAAGCCAGCTGCTTAAATTATTTATGTGCTATTCTCAAAAATATGATTTACATACATATAAGAAGAAAAATAAGAGCCTGTGGTGGAGGGAAAAATGACATGTCCCAAGTTATTCTTATGAAGAAGAAATAGGACATTGAAGGTGGGTGTAAAGCAGGGATCACTGGAAAGTCATAGGAAAGCTTTACCTTTTAGGTGTAGAAGGTTTCTTTAATACTATAGTCCAACCAGAATATGGTATAAGGAAGATCAGTTTAAGGGACAGAAGGCTCCGAATGCCATGCTAATGCTAAAAACCTGAAAGTCATTCATTCATTCATTCTGTTAATTATTCATCCATTCAACTGATGTTGGTGAGCACCTAGTATGTGCCAGTCTGTGTTTGGCACTAGACACATAAAATGAACAATGAAGATATATGGTGAGAGTTATAAACTGTGATAGAGAAAAAAAATTGCCAAGATTTTGGTGCATAGATGAGAGACAAAAAAAATTAAGACATGTTGAAATGGAGCATTTTCAGGAAAGTAACTTATGTAATTATGATGGCATAAGCCAAGAATGATAAAGGGAGGAATTGATTCTCCATACTATGACAATAGATGTTCTCTTCAAGGAAAGGAGGAACTGAGATGGTGAGCTGGGTGATGTGACTCCTGCAATCATGTGGAAGAAGACAAAGAGACTCAAGGGTGTGACTGCAACGAAGATAAGATCAGATTTGATTAGGAAGAAAACGGCATTTAGAATTTTCAAAAACTATTTCAGTATATGTATTAGTCAGCCAAAGGGGTGCTGATGCAAAATGCCAGAAATCAGTTGGCTTTTATAAAGGGTATTTATTTGGGGTAGAAGCTTACAGTTACCAGGACATAAAGCATAAGTTACTTCCCTCACCAAAGTCTATTGCCACATGTTGGAGCAAGATGGCTGCTGATGTCTGCAAGGGTTCATACTTCTTGGGTTCCTTTCTTCCAAGGCTCATTTCTCTCTGTACTCAGATCCTGTTTTCTCCACAAGGCCAGCTGTAGACTATCAGGCAACCAGCTCTGTCTCTCTCCCCAGGGCTTCTGCTGTGTCTAAGGAGCCATCTTTATTTTTCTGTGTTCTTTTCTTGTGTGTTCACTTCTTGGGCTCCAGCTCAAAACTCCAGCATCAAAACTCCAACTCTGTCCTTTGCCATGTCTTTTATCTGTGAGTCCCCACCCACTAAGGGGAGGGAACTCAACACGCTACTGATATGGCCCAATCAAAGTCCTAATCATAGTTTAATCAATTAAAAGTGATACCTCAACAGACCAGTTTACAAACATAATCCAATATCTATTTTTGGAATTCATAAACAATGCCAAACTATTACAGTATACCTATTTAACATTATAAAAGAAGAGATTTCTATCTTTTTTGACTGCATTTAGCTTGACATGTTTTTAAACATGGGCAATATCCATAGCATGATCCATTTCATAACAACATAAATTTATTCTGTCAAATGAAATGCACATATTGAAGCTGTATTTGTGTGAGATGGTCATGTTCAGTATTTCCTGCATTTATCTAGTCCCGTGAAATTGAATACAGGCAACTATTTTGGAAATATACTCATGAATTTTGATTAAAGGCAAATTGTTTAATTAAGATTAATTATGTACCAAAAATAACATGCTTAAAAGAACATCCCTCAGTAAGTATATCATTTTCATGGGCAAAAAAGCAGAGCAAGTAATAATTTTCAAATTAACAGGTCTTAATCCTGACCTTATCAGAGAACAAAGTAATTTACTTCAAAGATAGTTGAGCCTAATGTGCGAAATCTAATAAGATTTAGATATTAGTAGTGTAATTGTTCTCAGTTTACATTAGGGTCCAATTTATAGTGTAATGAAAGCACAAACATGGAGGATATTAAACTTCATAACAACAGGTGGAAATTTCCTTTTGCTTGGATGGCAGTAAAGTGCAACATAAATAAGCAAAGTTTTATTACACAGCACCAGCATTTACAGCTCTAACTTGAAGCAAGTCACTGAACCTTTCTACATCTCAGTTTTCTCATTTGGAGACAGGGTTTGCTCAATAAAGTTGATGAAATGATGTATTTAATGTTATTAAGCTAGTGCCTGGCACATGATACATGCTAATTAAATGTTATTATTATTATTATTGCTGCTGTTATTATTAATTCATCATAGTAGAAACAAATGACCTAAACATAAAAGAAAGGAATTTATGCTGTATTTGATTTAGCACAAAGATTTCAAAGCACTAACATTGGAGTCAAGTACTGGTTATATAATTTGAGACAATCTGCATATCTTCTCATAGCCTCAATTTCACAGGGTATTTTTGCACAAGAGATCAATGGTTGGGTTGATTCAGAATATACCAATCATAGGTGCAAACTTTTATCTTAAGGTTAAATAAAGAAACATAAATTCTTAACAGGAAAGGTTATCACCATTAACCAAAGAGAAAGTGCAAATGTCAAAATTTAAGTTTCTTCCTGCCAGCCAGTGTCCTTACAGCTGACCCAAAGTAGGTATCTGCTTATAAGGTGTGACATCAGAGTTGCCAAAATGTTTTTCTTAAAAACTGTTTCTTCACCAGGCTTCAATAGAGTTTAAAATGCCCATCCTTCCTTTGGATGAAAGTACCGATGGCTTCAGAGAATGCAAATAAGTTAGCTAGTTTGAGTAATGCAATAAACACTTAAACAAACAAACTAGAAAGCACTTTAGGGAATGGGACCAAATGCTGGTAAAAGTTACTGGATTCAAGAAAATTCAGAGCATGGGACAGATCCTTGAGCTTGGGGAGTGTCAGCATGAAGGTGGTGCAGGTGGGAGTGGGGGAGGCAGAAATGAAGGATAGGGTTCTGAAAAAAGGGCATTGTAAAATTTAAACACAGTGCTTACTTGACATGTCTTCCAAGCTTGTCCTTACATTTTGAAAATAATTTGTTATTGTGTAATCATTTGTGACTCTCTCATGTATTAATTTTACCTATATCATTTGTAAAAATTATTTTTCTCCAACTATTGAATGCAACAGTAGATGTAAGTCATACATTCAACAAAATGTTTTGAGTGCCTTGTCTTTACTAGGAAATCTTAGCCAGTCCCATCGGTTCCCTGATGTAAGGAACTAGAGAATAGCGTCTCATATATTGAACAACATCCCAAGCAAATTAAAGCTTTACTGACAACCTTAAATATAATTGTAACATATACTTTTTTTCAAACATAAACATGCATGCTCAGTATAGAAGTTGTTAATACAGACATCAAGTTGTGGTGTGCTCCTGTAAACATTATAAAATACCCATCTTTTAGTAAAACTGTCAACTAGATATAAAGTGCTATTCATATCTCTGAATATTGCACAATTGCCTTTGCACTTGGCTCTATTGGGAAGTATTGCAACTTAAATTTATATAAACCTTTCCCCTAATTCAACTCATTAAGTACTCCAGAATTTTTATCTGAGTTATTCTTATTCACTACATGTATGTTAAAAGCCTTCCCCTGTGAACTTTGTCGTCAATTTTTTCAGTTAACCCAACAATATTCCACTTTATTTTCACTCCTTGTTCCTATGACTTTTCATGCATGCTGAAGAGGGATGTAGGAAGGACTTATGTGAAATAGTTCATGTGTGTCACATCATTCCACAACCAACCTTTCTGCTTCACTGGTCAAGAATGATGATGTTGGGGTGGTGCAAAAGTGAAATATAGTACTGGGTTACAATTTTAGCCCTATCCATGATTAGCAAAGGCATTCTCATTTAAATTATGAAGAAAGTAATCATTTATTTTCATATTGCATATGTTAAGTTTATATTGTTATCATAAAGTCCATAATACATTAAGGAAGTTTAAAATAAAGAACTTCAGAACATTTAAAGCAAGACTTGCCATTGTAATATTTTGATCTACTAATTGTATGCAATTAAAAAGCACTTTAAAAAATACAAAAATGTTAAAATGATTATACCTCAAAGTTCAATTAATCTCTTTTTAATTGAAAATACAAAATTATTATTTTAATAATCTGAACATTGCATTGTTTCCCTTTATGGAACTGACTAGAAAAATAATGTTTACTTTAAAGAAAACAGAAAAGGAAAGAAGGACGATAATGTTTATTGAAATCACTAAATGCTAGACACCACTAAATGCTCTTCCAATGTTAATAAATTTAATTCAGGTTACCATATGTTGCCCTTATATAGCATTACTATTTTATATTAGATTGATTCCAAACATGCATATCGATAGAACTCTGATAAATGCTTTCACCAAAACACATTTATTTTTATTTAGCATTCTTTATATTTCTTGATTATGAATCATTTTTCAAAAGCTCATCAGTACATGAAAGGATGGATGTAGAGAAAGAGCTATACATTCAAAGCACATTTGAAATGAAAACTTTTTTTTTAGAAATTCAACTATATGTAGCGACGGGAAATTCTGAGTTGCAATGCAATCAGCCTAGTTGACAATGCATGATTTTAAATATACTCAGGAAGGAGGGTCTTTTCTGTTGACATTCTTTTCCAATTCTTGTAGCTGTCAAAATTGTTAGCTATTATATCTTAATGAACACTTTGATCCCTTCTGTTCCAGGATGCCTCTCTCTCTTACTTATGCACTTGTTTCTTCTCGGCATTTTTTGCTAACTGAGCTTATGCAACGTTCATCTTTTATATTTCTGAGGAATTAGTTTTTGGGTTTTCCCTTTCTCTTTTCCCTTTGTAGCCCTCCTTAGGGATTTCATCTATTCTCATGCTCGTCTATGCTGATGTTTACTCTTTCTGAGCACCACGACCTGCTTCTTTTTTTGGTAGACATCTATACTAATAGCATTAAGATATTCCCAGTAAACCTTTCCTCTTCTCTATATTCCATCGTAACTAGGGCAACCCATTTACTTAAGCCAGAAATGTATTATCATTGTGTTGGTTGAATGTTTTTAATATTGATATTGCCTTCCACCATTTTGCTTAATGCCACTTTTTAAAAAAAAATTGCAGTAATTTCAAGCTTATATAAGAGTTTTAAGAATAGTATGATGATCTTTCATTTATTCTCTTCTGAGATTCTGATTGTTACATTTTGCCATATTCGCTTTACCATTCTCTATCTATGAATACACATATGTGTGTATGTATGCATCTATTTCATAGCTGCACTGTCCCCCTTTCAGCACACAATCCATCATCATACATTGCCTTTAGTTGTTATGAGTCTGGAGTTTCCTTAAATCTGAAACTATTCCTCAATCATTGTTTGACTTTCATGACATTGCCATTTTTGAAGATTACAGGTCAGTTCTTTTTCAGAATCTCTCTCTACTTGTGTGTGCCTGATGTTTCTTCATGTTTATGTTCAGGCTATGTTTTCTGGTGGAAAGTGATGTTGTGTCCCTGTCAGAGCATTGCATTAGGACATGCAGGATGTCAGATCACCCTATTATTGGTGAAGTTAAATTTGTTTCACAGTCTAAATTCAAGTTCTTAAAATCTTTTATCTTGTGATATTACAAACTTCTAATTGTATTATTTGTGGCCAATTTTCTCCACTGCACTCCTATATTCACACTGATTTCAGTTTTCTCCCTAAATATAAAGGTGATAAAAAAAAATACTTACTTGAATAATGAGTTTGGCTGGGCCTCTGCTTAAAATTTTAACTTCAGAATGTCAACAAAAATGGCATCTGTTCACAGGTGGCATTATACCATATACAGAAAATCCAAAAGAATCCACATACATACACACAAAAATACTAGAGCTAATAAACCAATTCGGCAATGTTGCAGGGTACAATATCAGCATGCAAAAATCAGTTGTGTTTTTAGATACCAGCTAAGAACAATCTAAAAAGGAAATTAAGAAAACTATTCCATCTACAATAACATTCAAAAGAATAAAATACTTGGGAATAAGTTTAACCAAGGAAGTAAAAATCTCATACATTTAAAACTACAAAATATTGCTGAAAGAAATTAAAGAAGACCTAACTAAATGGAAATCCATTTATGTTCATGGATTAGAAGACAATATCATTAAGATGGTAATACTCACCAAAGCTATCTATGGATTTAATGCAATCCTTATCAAAATCTCAAAGGACTTTTTTTTTTTTGCAGAAATGGGCAAGCCAATCCTGAATTTCACATGGAATGGCAAGGTTCCCCAAAGAGCCAAAATAAAATTGAAAAAGAATGAAGTTGGAGGACTCAGATGTACCTATTTCAAAATGTAATACAAAGCTGTGGAACCATACAAAATTAATACAAAACTGTGTCGTTTGGGCATAAGGATAGACATATAGACAAATGGAATACAATCGAGAGTACATACATACATACATACATATATACATATATATATATATATATATATATATATATATATATATATATAATTTTCAGCAGGGTTACCAATTCTATTCAATAGGGAAAGAATAATCTGTTCAACAAACGGTGCTGGGACAACTGGATATCCATATACAAAAGAATGAAGTTGAAACTTTACCTCATACCAAAAAAAAAATTTAACTCAAAATTGACTAAAGATAAGAGCGAACACCATAAAACACCTAGAAGAAAACACAAGATAATTTTTCATGACCTTGTATTTGACAATGGATTATTATATATGACACCAAAAGCCCAAGCAACAAAAACAAAAACAGATAAATTGGACTTCATCAAAATTAAAAATACTGTTGTGCATCAAAGGACTTTATTAAAGAAAGTGAAGAGATAACTTACAGAGTGGGTAAAAATATTTGCAAATCATATATCTGATAAAGGCCTTGTATCCAGAATACATAATGTACTCTTACAATTCAGCAACAAAAAGACAGCACAATTAAATATTGGGAAAAAGGCTTGAATAGACATTTCTCCAAAGTTGATACAAGTAGCCATCAAGCACATGAAATGATGTTCAACATCGTTAGTCATTAGGGGAATGCAAATCAATACCACAATGAGATACTTCCTCACCCCCACAAGGATGGCCATAATACAAAAAGGAGAACGGAATTAAAAAGTGTTGGCAAGGAGGTCAAGAAATTGCCTCATACATGGCTAGTGGGAGTGTAAAATGATTCAGTCACTGTGGAATACATTTTGATGGTTTACCAAAGAGTTAAATATAGAATTACAATATAATCTGGCAGTTCCACTCCTAAAAGTACATCCAAAAGCATTGAAAACCATTTCTCAAGTAATTACTTTCTCACAAATATTCAATAGCAGCACCATACACAATACTAAAAAGGTGGAAATGACTCAAATGTCTAAAAGATGAATGGATAAACAAATTGTGGAATATGCATTCAATGGAATATTATTCAGCTTCAAAAAGAAATGAAGCATTGATACATGCTACAGCATGGATAAACCTCAAAAACATTATGCTATGTGAAAGAAGCCAGAGAGTAAAGGTCACATATTGTACTATTCCATTTCTATGAAATATCCATAATAGATAAATCCATACTAGAATGCAGATTGGTGGTAGCCAGGGTCTGATGTGAGGGCAAATGGGAACAACTGCTTAATGGGTATGGAGTCAATAATTGGGGTCATGAAAATATTATGGAACTAGAGAGAGGTGGTGATTGCACAACATTGTGAATGTATTAAATGCCACTCAATTGTTCTCTTTAAAATGGTTATTTTTATCCTATGTGAATTTCACTTCAAGAAAAAATATTAAGTACAGTTTCATTAACTTATTATCAAATTCCTACTCATAAACCATGCCCTTCTGGCTCCACCAAGGAATGTTATCCACTCTCAGATCACTCTGTTCCAAATTCTTTTGTGACCTTTTCATTTGATTATGATGAGATCATAGGATTAGAGAACAATGAATTACTATACCTTGGCTACCTATTAGTCAAAATGACAATACAACATTGAAGAAGGTGGTGAAATTGTAAGGAACTCTGGATTTCTTAGAATTGGGAAAATGGTATTTTATTCTTAGTCATATAGGATATTACAAAGTTTCTAACTCTTGTTGAGAGTAGAATGAATACCTCATGACCATAGTGCCGATTTAACAATAATTAGTAAATCAAGCAAAGTTTTTCTTCTCTAGAAATTAAATATTCCATTAATGGGCCTGTTAGACAATGCTGCTATATAACACTGAAAAGATGTGCAGTCATCCTTTTGTTTCATTTTCAAGTTTATGATGATTTTTAAATAACTAATATGACTTTTCTATGGTGATTCTTATTTAAAAATTTAACCAATATAATATAAAATTTTTCTAAAGGTATGACAAAATAATATGAAATCCAAATTTCCCTGTGAGATTTTTCTAACGTTTTTATTAGGGCTTAAAATAATAGAATAAAGAATGAATGCCAATACCAAGTTACTGCAGAATTTTATATGTGGTACTAGGAGAAACTGTGAAATACCCTCTCATTTTCAAATCTATTTTAGAGTGCAATTGACATATAAACTCATTATTTTTCCATGACTAATATGTTTAATAAACCAGTGTCTGCTATGACCTACATTTCACTGATGAGGACTTTTTCTGAAAAAAAAATTATATTTCTCAAGAATTTGATAATTTATGTTCACTGCTTACTTAAAACCTTACGCAAATATTTTCACTTGGTGATTTAAATTCTGAAAAGCCCAGTACCATTTGTTGCCTTAGAACCTTTTTCAGAAGACCCCAAGACCACCCTCAGTATCAGTGATTGGCTAAGAGGACTCACAGGTCTCAGAAGTTGTTACACTCATGGTTACAGTTTATTACAAAGAGTACAAATCAAATCAGCAATGGGGCCAAGTCCAGGAGAAAACATGGACAAGCTCTCATGTGTCTCCTCCCAGTTGAGTGGCATGGAAATGGATTTAATTCTCCCAGCAATGATATATTACAAAACATGTGAAGTGTTGCCAACCAGGGAAGCTCAGCTGAGACTCAGTGTCAAAAGATTTTATTGGGGGTCAGTCACATAGATGTGCAGAGCCCACACCACTGACACAAACTCCACCCCTCCCAGAGTTTTCAAAACAAGTGTTCACCATAGATCACATTGTTAGGATAAACTTAACAGTTAAAACTTTATAATGTGGCCCAAGGCCTCAGACATAGAAAAATAATTGTTTACCATAAATGCAGTATGGTCCAAGTTCTCAGGCTTGCAAAAGCACTCTTATCAGGAGAATATTCCAATTGCTCAGAGGTCATCTCCCAAGAGTAGGTCAAGGGCCAGTCCTGAAGACTGGCCTTTCTTTGGAAAGTGCAGGGTTGGAGCAACCCAGAACTGCTGAGTTACCCTTTCCTGCCTAGTACCTCAGATGATATTTCTCTGGAAGACATGCTCCTTTGCCAAGGAGGTAAATTAGTTTATGTAGCAGTTTGGCAGTTTGATATAGTTATGAGTTCCAAAAATAGATATTGGATCATGCTTGTAAAATGGTCTGTTAATCTGGGCATGATTAAGTTCTGATTAGGGCATTGACCGGGCCACGTCAATAGGGTTTTGGCCCCACCCCTTGGTGGCTGGGGTCTGGAAGATATAAGACATGGCAAAGGACAGAGTTGGAACAGTTTTTGAGTTGGAGTTCTCATGTTGGAGTTTTGATGCTGCAGCCCAGGGAGGCGAGCAGACGGAGGAGCTTGGTCGTGAGGAAGGAGAGAAGGCCCCAGGATAGAGACAAGCCATTTGCCTGATAGTCTACAGCTGGCCTTGTGAAGGAAACAGAGGAGCTAAGCCCAGAGAGAAATGGAGCCCCAGGAAGAGAGGAACCCAAGAAGCCTGAACCATCACAGACGTCGGCAGCCATCTTGCTCCAACACTTGGAATTGACTTTAGTGAGGGAAGTAACTTATGGTTTATGGCCTGGTAACTGTGGACTTCTACCCCAAATAAATACCCTTTATAAAAACCAACCAATTTCTGGTATTTTGCATCAGCACCTCTTTGGCTGACTAATACAGTATATACAGTATATAATCACTGTGTATAATCAATGTGTACTGGAATTTTCTAGAGACCCAACAGACAACTAAAATAATGGCAATACTCTGGGAAAGGGGCTTTGAAGGACCTCCAGCTCCATCTATCTCCTCAGATGCTTGACAGGCAGCTGCTTTTCACTCTGATTATAGGTTGTTGGTTTAGCCTATAAAATTGTAATTTAGAACTATGAAAGGGAGAAAATGTTTTTCACCAGCGGGTTACCTTTGTTAACTCAGTAGAAGTGATTATACATGAATTGGAAAGGTCCTAACGCCTCCTTGAAAGCTCATTTCATTAACTGAACCAAAGAGTAGTAAGTTAGCAGAGGTTGTTTGGCATCTAACTGAAGTTACAGAGTAGAAATTGTGCTCCTTTGTTACAGGCCATGAGGAAGAAGGCATGGGGAACATCTTTGACCAAAAAAAGAATTGTTAGAAAACCTCTGGCCTTGGAACACATGACCATACACTCTGAAGTGGGGAAAGTGACTAAAAAACTCATGATGGTGCCCAATTACATAAAGAAAATCTTAACATATAAAGTAAAATTTGATGTGTTAAATGTATTTTTATAGTATGAGAGTGTTTTCAGAATGAGTATATTGAATTATGTGAACTTTAAAAATATTTAATTTTACTTAAATAGTTGAACTAATATCACATAAGGAAATGTCTACAATTCTAGTGTTATTTAGTTCAGCAGCTATGCAATCACAATTATATTTCAATTAAAAAGATGAATTAGCACCAAGTTCTACCTCTAATATTAGTATATAATCTGAAATCATTAAAAACTCTTTAATTGAGTCATGTGTAATTTAGCTTGAAGACATTTTACATAATAAGAAAGATTTTTTGAAGAGATTTAGAAACAGCCTTAAATGATGTAATGTGAAACCTATTGGTAAACCAAAATTTCAAAAGCCTCTTCTACCATTTATTAGTGTAAAAAATAGTGGGAATGAGAAGAAAGGCAGATATATTTGCATCTATTTATATATAAAATTTTTTATTTAGTGCTTCTCACCAGATCTGTTTGATGTAAGCCTAGCCCCTTTCCACTACTTCTTGGTCCTTGGTCTATGAAGGATGAAATAGATGAATATCTGTGCAATTTCCCCTCTCTGCAAGTTTTTGTGTCCCTAATAGAAACTTTAAAAGAAACTTCAGATATCTGCCCATTACAAGTGCCTGAATTCATTTATAAAGAGGACTGAAGAAATTTTGAAACTAAGTTGTTTGCTCTTTGCTTTTGTTGTAATCCTTAGAAATATGTGTCTAATTTTCTTCTTCCCTATTCGACTGCAAATGGAGTGAATTTTCTAAAAGAAAATCTCAATTTGTCAACCCGCTGCTCAAACCACTCCAAGTCAGCTCATTATATTCAGTATCAAGTCTATACTCTCTAAAGTGGCTTACAATATCCTACATTAGCTCCTTTTTCGCTTATCTCTTCAGCCTCAAGTCTTGCCTACCTTGGCTTTTGTACACATGCTTTTGTGCAGAGTATTTCCTTTTCCTGCTTCCTGGAACTCTCTGTCCCAGCCCCTACCTTCCATCTCTCTGTGTCTAATTCTTGTTCATCCTTTAATTCTTTTGGCCTAAGTTTAGATACCATGTTCTCCATGAATCTGAATTCCTCCTTGCTCTTGTAAAGTCAGGTTAGGTGTCTTTCACATGTTTCCACAGCATCTTTTATTTGTCTTGCCATCATATCTGCAACATCACATAATTATCTGTTTATTATCTCTCCACAGTATTATAAATTGCCAGAAAAGAGGTATGCTTGTCATCCAAATTTTTATCTACTTGTTTAGTATAAAATACAGTATTTAACAGACAGTAGTTTCTCCAGAAATATTTTAATGGACAAATAAAAATCAATGGATGTTTTTGAAATAACTAAGAAAGAATGAAAGAATGGGTAGAGAAAATAAATGATTTAGAGAAAATCCTTGGATGTTCTCTAAGAAGAAAACAATATTTTACCAATCCGTTTTCCTTTTCCAGAGTTCACTAGTGAGCAAAGAAACTTGTTGAAGAATGTGAAACAAATAGATTAAAGAAAAATCTTTCAGTTCAGAGTTTTGATTGTTTCTTTTTGTTGCCAAGAGTGGAGAGGCACTGTCTATGGCTTATGTGTAGAATAGGCCCTGATAATAGTCTTTATAGAAATAAATGATCCCAAGATTGTCTAGGAGGTAACTAATGGAACAAAAGAAAGCTATCTTACTTTATAGAATAAAAAGAGTTTAAATTGAGGAAAATTCTGATTATCCCAAGATATGATATAGAGACTGATATGATTTTATTGGATATTAAAGGACAGATTGCTTTTGGTCATTTGGAAATCTTGTGAGACATAAAAAGTACAGGTTTTTTTTTGTTTTGTTTTTTTGTTTTCAATGCCCTAGTTGGATCATGGATTTATCTTTTAAGTCTCCTAGTAGCACCAGTGAAAGGGGAGTCCTTTTAGGTTAAGTTGCTCTTATTAATTATTTAATAAGTATTTCATGTAAAAAATTATGTTATGCCAGTGTGAAAAACAGAAGAGTGCCTTTTATAAAATTTGTTTTTATGGCAACATTTGGAACATTTTAAAAACTCCATTCATACATAAATACAGTAGTGAATGTTTTTCCTAAGGTTCCAAGAAATGAACTTTAAAGATTCTTATGTAACTCTGAACTCTACTTATTAAGGAAAATCTGTGGTTGACAAGCCAGTCATACATATACATGTATGGATTTATGGTATGATTTTATCATCCATGGAGGTCATCTAAAACCAATTTAATTGACTTATTTTCCCATGGCATAGTAGATACTTGATGATTATTTGTTAAATGAATTTGATGCCCATTTTGGAAATATTGTAAATGTGTATGTGTGTATATAATTTGAAAAAGAAGAGAGAGCTTTGCTAATGAGTGAGTGTGGCAGTTTGATATTATTTATGAATTCCAAAAAGAAATATAGATTATGTTTGTAAACTGGTCTGTTTCTCTGGGTGTGATACCCTTTGATTGTATTAGATCCAGCTGAGATGTCTGATTAAATTATGTTAAGATTAGGGCTTTGATTTAACCACGTCATTAGAGTGAGTCTCAGAGTTGAGTCCCATCCCCCTTGGTGGGCTGATGAAACAGACTCTCACACTGATGTAGACAAACAGAGGAGAAGAACACAAAGGAATAGAGACAGCTCATTTGATATTGCAGAGGCCCTGGGAAGAGAGATGAGCCTAATAGTCTACAGTTGACATTGTGAAGAGACCTGAGCAGCTGAGCCCAGAAAGAAACGAGCCCTGGGGAGTGAGAAGAGCTTTATGTCACCCTACAGCTGCAATTGGAAGAAACTGGGACCACGGAGTCTTAAGAGGGAAGAAGGAAGGCTGAACCTTCATAGACATCTCCTGCCATCTTGTTTCAACATGTGGCAAATGACTTTGGGTGAGGAAGTACCTCTTATGGTACCTTGAGTTGGACTCTTCAGGGTCTTGTGACTGTAAACTTCTACCCCAAATAAATACTCTTCATAAAAGCCAACAGATTTCTGGTACTTTGCATCAGCACCCCTTTGGCTGACTTAGTGAGGATAAAATTTTTAATCAACATATCTAAACATTTATATTATTTATATTATTTTATTATTTAAATATCTTTCCCTGTCAGATTAAGAAATATTGTGAACATTTAATCTCTGAAATGCAGCAAAAATTTTTTTTCATTATTCAGAATGAGTGAATTTTGGATGTAGTTCTTTAAAATGAGAACCATTTTGCTTTATTAATGATATTTAACCAATTATATGTAGATGAGGAATGATGTTATGAATAAAATTAATCTCACAAACCATAATTAATTAACCATATTAAATTATTAAATTAATTAAATACTATTTCATTAAAATTTTATCACACTGTTTTTATGTTCCAGAGCTGCTTAATATGTCCATAGGGCCATGAATTAGATCGGAAATGTATATTTATCACCCAAAACATATTAAATGCTACAACTATTATAGTAAAATATCAAATTTCTTAATATGAAACTTACTCTTTTTTGTGTGTTGTAATCTGAGAATGTCTTAATTTTACCTTCATTTTTGAAGGACAGTTTTACCAAATATAGACTTCTTGTTTGATAGTATTTTTTTTTCAGTACTTTGAATATGTTATCCCACTGCCTTCTGGTGTCCATGGATTCTGATGAGAAATTGGCTATTTATTTTATTGTAGATCCATTGTACATGACAAGTCACTTCTCTCACGCTGCTTTCAAGATTCTCTTTTTTTCTTTGATGCATAGATTCATATCTTTCCATCAAATTTGGGAAGTTTTTAGCCATTAATTCTTTAAATATTCTTTCTGTCCCTTTCTCTCTCCTCTCCCTCTGGTACTACCATTATGTGTGTGTTGGTACACCTGATGATATACTGCAAGTCTTTTAGGCTCTATTCACTTTTCGTCATTCTTTTCTCTTCCTGCTCCTCAGATGGATAATTTCATTTGACCTATTTTCAAATTGACTGATTCTCTAATCTGCTGTTGAAATCCTCTGATGAGGGAAGCGGCTGTGGCTCAATCAGTAGGGCTCCCGTTTACCATATGGGAGGCCCCGGGTTCGGTTCCCGGGGCCTCCTGGTGAAGGCAAGCCTGCCTGCGCGGCGTGGTTAGCTGACCCAGCAAGCACATGCAGCAAGGGGGGGATAAATGAATAAATAAATAAAATCTTTAAAAAAAAAAAAAAAAAAAAAAAGAAATCCTCTGGTGAATTTTTCCTTTCTGTTATTGCAATTTATAGTTCCAGAATTTCTATTGGTTTTCTTTTCCTTTAATATATTTTATTTTTAGAACCATTTTAGGTTTATAGTAAGATTGCTCAGAAAGTTCAGAGAGTTCCCATATAATCTCTCTCCCCATACCCTTCACACAGTTTAATCTATTGTTTACTTTTTGGATTAGTGTGGTACATTTGTAACAACTGATGATCTAACACTGATACATTATTATTAATTTAGAATTCAGGGTTCACTCCTATTGTTGTATAGTTCTATGGAATTTGACAAATGCATAATGTCATGTATCCACCATTACATTATCTTACAGAATAATTTCAATGCCTTAAAATTGCCCTGTACTTCACCTAGTTCATCCCTCCCTGCCTGTCCATGAATACTATCAACCACTGGATCATTTTACTGTTTCTATAGTTTTGCCTTTTCCAGAAACATACATTTCATACAACATACATAGTTGAATTATACAGTATGCAGCCTTTTCATGTTGACTTCTTTCACTTAACAATATGCATTTGAGGTTTCTCTTTTTGTGGTTCAATAACTTATTTCTTTTTATTGCTCACTTGATGAAGGACATCTCATTCCCATCCAATTTTTGGCAATTATGAATCAAGCTCCTATCAACATTTGTACACAGTTTTTTTTTTAACATTAGTTTTCAACTCCTTTGGGTAAATTTCTAAGAGCACAATTGCTGAATCATATGGTAAGATTATGTTGAGCTTGTAAGAAACTACCAATCTGTCTTCCAAAGACCATTTTGCATTCCGATTTGGATCCTTTTTTAATAATTTCTATCTCTTTGTTGATATTCTCTATTTGGTAAGAAGTCTTTCTCCTGATTTCCCCTAATTCTCTGTTTATGGTTTCCTTTTGCTCTTTGAGCTTATATAAGACAGTTATTTTAAAGTCTTTATCTAATATATCCAATGCCTGGGCTTCCTCAAGGAAAGATTCTATTAATTTCTTTTTTTTTTGTTCTGTGAATGGGACATACTTCTTGTTCTTTGCATGACTAGTAATTTTTTCTTGAAAACTAAGCATTTTGAATATTATAATGTGGCAGTTCTGGAAGTCAAATTCTTTCCCCTCTCCAGGATTTGTTGTTATTGTTTGTAGTGAGTTGTTGTTGCTTGTTTGCTTAGTGAATTTTTAAAACTGTTTTGTGAAATCTGTATTCTTTTCATATGGGTCCACAGACATCTATGTTCTATTGGCTTATTGCATGTCTAGTGTTTTCACAGATTTAACTTAAATGCCTGGATCTCAAAAAAGAAAAAGTAAGGAAAAATAAAGATAAAGAAAAAATATTCTCGTGCTCTATGCATATTGGCTTTGAGTTTGGTACTCCTTCAATGCTTAGTCAGGTCCTTTCCAACTTCTCAAACAATGTGTGTTGTCACTTGCATGTATGTGTGCATGTGTGTGTGTGTGTGAGGCTTTAAAAATTTTTTGTGCTCATTTTCAATTCTTTCTTAGGTATACAAGAATTATTTATTGAGAGTCTATAATTAGGAGAGCCTTTATAAGCATAGTAGTTATGAACAAGGTGGACAGTCAACCAATTTTGCTCTGCTTGTTAAAATATTCCTTATATGTTGGTAATAATCTACTATTTTTGCTGCACTACAGTAAAACCCTTGTCACTGTAGCCATCCCAGCCCCTTCCCCAGGACTCTTTGGCCTGTTTAACAATTGAGCTGTAACTAAAGGGTTAACATGCAGCCCATCTGCAGACCTCAAGATCTTGATTAGTTGTCCTTCTGGATTTATTAAAAAAGTTGAATCTATGCTGGTTAATTGTGTTTACTATTTCCACTAGATACAAAGATAAATAGGACATGATTCCTGCCTCCCAGAAATTCACATCCAGTGGTGGAAATAGATATCCATAATCACTGCAATACAAGATACATTCTAATATACTGAAAAGTAAACATGGTCCTGGGAAGCATGATGGGGGAGAAAATCCCGACAGTTTGGGTCTGAGAGAGCTTCTGAGCAGATCCTGGGTTTGATCTGAATCTGAAAGGATGAGCTGGGATTTATCAGCCAATATGGGTAGAGAGGTCCTTCCAGCAAAGGAAATAACCTTCTAGAAAGGACAGGGAAAGCAGTTTCGAGAAATAAGGAATAGAGGGTTGTGTTGAAGTTTGTGTATGATAGAGAATGCAGAGAGATATACTTAGAAAAACAGGTAGACTTTGTAGGGCAGAGAGTTTTGTTTTACTTCTTAGAGCAGTGGGAACCATTGAATATTTCTGAGGGGTCAAAAAGCATGAAGTATCTGAGTTTTTGAAAGATAAATCTGGAAGCAATATATAAAACCTCAGAGTGGAGAGATGAGGCAGTTAGATCTGAAAGATAATTTAGTGGCCTTTGACAATAATTTAGATCAGGGAACAACACATGTTTTTTTTATAAAGGTCCATATAGTAAATATTTAACACTTTCATGGTATATGACCTCTATTTCAGCTACTGAACTCTTCCCTTGTGTCAAGGCAGCTATAGACAAAACTTAAGTGAATGGGTGTGGCTGTGTTTTAATAAAGTCTTATTTACAAAAACTGGCAGCAGACTGGATTTGGTACACAAGCAGTAATTTGTTGACTCCTGATCTAGATCATAAGTTACTAATGTAGGTACCTTGTTTGGGGTTCTCCCTAAAGCCAAACATAACACAGGATTTGAGTGCAAATATTTTATTTGCAAAGTGACAACCTGGAAACACTCTGAAGTGGGTAAGAAATTGATGGGGCAAAATCAATATAAAGTTGAATTATAAACAGATTACTGCAGAGACCTGGGGTAATTGTCTGAGGACCTTCTTAGAGACCATGTGAAATACGTTTTGTCACAGGATGGGGTGAGGAGGCTGTGTATGTATTAACCCATCCCTTGTTATTTTTGGAACACTCTTGAGATATGCCCTTCCAGATATTTCTGACTTGAACAGGCTAAGTATGCTCTGATGACAGAGAATGCCTTCAGGCAGAGATATGCAGAAAGGCATTTTGTGTATGGGAACTATCTATGGAGGGGATATGGACTGGGCAATAGTGGGAATCATGGCATATGGATGGGTAGGGAGAAATTTTAAGAAAAGGGTGAAATTGAAATATGTGCCTGCAGTGAGCTCCAATCAAAATCCTTGTGAGTCTGTGGTATGAGCATTTACTTAAAAACCCATTGAGCTGTAGAATAAAAGTTAAGAATGGCCAATCTAAAACAGAGTTAACGGTAGCCTGAATTAAGCCAATGAGGAAGATGAGGATAGTTTCAAAAGAAAAAAAAAAGAGTAGAATGATTCTGTTGCAGGTTGGATTCCTTGGGAAACAGTGTCAAAGATGGAGTTTAACATGCAAGGTATTTATTAGGAGCTCTTTTGGGATGAACAACTCTGTGGAGTGTGAAGGTGAAGGGTAAAATATAATTGGGTGAAAGAAGAATTTGAATTGTGATGCAGTCCCAACAAAGGCCTCAGTCAGCCCCATGGGGAACTCTAGAGCTGAGATAATCTTTCAGAATAATCCTGAGTTAGGCCAAGATGATCAAGCCTTTATACACTTGTGTTGATCAGCCATTGGAAGTTGCTTATGCTTGGAAGTTGACATGATCTTGGGTGAGGTAATTTTCTTCAGCTGAGGCAACCCCAAAAGAAGGCTGGCATCAAAGGTACATTTGATGGTGATTGGATATGGAGAAAGAAGGGAGAAGGAAGAGGCAGATATAATATTACTGAGCAACCTTAAGGAAGGTTGATGCCATAAATGTAAAGAAAGAAAAAAAGCAGGCGGATAAAAAACAAAGTTACAATTTGAGAAGGCTTTTATGCCAAAAATTTTCAGAATATGATAAAATATTGAAATTGTCAACTTACACATGAAAAAATGGAATGTACTTTGACAAAGTATTATCTTAGAAAAAGAAGCAAAACAACACAAGTAAGCAAAAATACTATGTGTGAAGACCATTATTCTTAAGTCCATGACAGAAATAATATATTAATGATGTCATGCTTTAAGAATTGATGGAAATGAAGATTCCCTACTTAACCATAAAATGACCTCTCTGGTATGGATGAAAATTAGAATGTGAAAAACTAATTTTATCGTCCATTATTACAGGATTGCTGTGTAACAAACTGAAGAAATGAAGTACTATGACCTTTTGTTTACTTGAAGTTGTGAGATTTGCTATTAAATTTCCTTTTTTTTTTTTCAGAAAGAAGTTTTTTTGCACAAGATTGATATTTAGAAGAAAAAATGATTAGGACTAAGCTGTTAGCCTATACTTTAATAACAGTACTTGTTAAATTTATTTTGATTGCAATAACATACCATGATTTATAGACATAATTTCAAGATGGCTATGTATGTTCATAGGGAGAACTCACTTGTATATTAAAAAATTAACTTGTACATTTACATATTAAAGATTGTATACTGTGCAAATAATTGGCTCCAGTTGCTGTTTAACAGTCTACATATAGCTCATGTCTGAGGTGTGTGTTTCTGACCTGACAGTTCTCAGTTTCTTATGAGGATTTTACATTGATCAGCTCAATGTGCTCCAGTTTGCAAATATCAGGGCCAAAATAAAATGTATAAAAGCAAATTTTAATAACAACAAGCAGATAAGTGCCTAAACTTGTAGAGTTACTTCCAGGGCCTCCTTTCTATGTCATCGGTTACCTATTTCCAGACACACTGGGGGCAGTGTAGGAGTTCTGAACCTATTTTTTGCCACAGACCCCTTTGAGACTCTAAAAAGAATCATATTCAAAATACTGTTTTATTTCAATAAAAATACATAAGATAGAAATGGATGCCAATCATTTTGAAAACAATGCTGTGAAAATAAAAACGAAACATATTTTTGATGTAGGAATAGATGTGCTCTTTAAAACATTAAACAAGGGAATATAGTGAGAAGTCTACAATTTCCATAATTTTGAAGTAGTAATGCACATAAATGACATCTCAAGATATGTGCCAAAATCGCTACATGATTTGAATCTATCCAAGAGGTCTATTGGTGAGCGAGTCATGGGTGCTTCTTATTATTAAGGTTGGTTACCTACATTTATACTTGAAGGAAATGACATATTTTATTCAGAGGTTAGTAAAAACACAAATGTTACTTTTTTCATCCAGTTCTTCAGTGCCTACCCTGCCCCTCCCTGCAGTCTATAGAAAGACCTGTTAGGGCCCGTGGATACCAGATTAGAAACCCCTAGCAGGGACTGCTCTACTGCCGAGGCCATGCCTGTGGTGAGTTTAGTGTTGGTAAGTCAGTCCAGTGGTCCCTCCATATACTTCATTTCTATGGAAGCTTCCTGTGGTCCCATGAGGACATTCCTTTGATGTGTGTGAAGCCAGACAATGAAGGGGTGTAAATGCCAGGACAAGAAGCTTAAAATTTAATCCATAGATATATTTCAGTCTTTGATACTTTCCTGATAGTATGCTGGCATGATCCATGCAGTGGGCTAGCGTTATAACTCTGCTGGTGGTGAATGAGATAGCCTGGAGTAGAAGTGGATTAGGTAAGGAATGGAGAGGAAGTATGAGATGAGTTGCGACATTACTGTCATAGTCCCATATTAAGAATGAAGAGTGAGGTGACAGGCAGAGTGATGAATTACCAGGAATGGATGACTGTGGAATTTGGAGGAGAGGGAATCAAAGCTCTGCCTGGTAACATTTCCAAGCTATGTAAATATGAAAGTTGTTGTAATCCATAAAGAAGCAGGGAAAGGAGGAGGAGGAATAGATCTGGGGAGGACACATTATGGCTTTGATTTTAAGTGTCATTTCACCCATTTGATATTAATGCTGGGAAAATGTCCAACAGGCACTTACTAATCTACAACTTAAGTTCTGGGTAGGTGACTGAACTGGAGAGCTAGGTTGGGAGTTGTAGTGGTTTGCAACTGAATGTACTGCAGAAAAACCATTCTTAAATCTAATCCATTCCTGTGGGTGTGAACCCATTGTAAGTAGGGACTTTTGTTGAAGCTACTTCAATTAAAGTGTGGTCCACAAATTAAGGATGGGTTTTAATCCTATTACTGGATTATTTTATAAATGGAATGAATTAAGAGAAAAAAAGCCACAGAAGCAAGAAACTGAAAGCAACAAAACCTGGAAGAGAAGGGAGAGACCAGCAGCTGCTGCCTTGTGCTTTGCCATGTGGCAGAGGAACCAATGCTCACCGGCAGCTGGTCTTCAGGAAGAAAGGATTGCCTTGATGATGCATTGATTTGGACATTTTCTCTGCCTCAAAAGGGACCCACCCTTTCCACAGGCTTGCCCAACGGCCATTTTTTTGGTTCCATCCTAATCAAGTATCTGGGTGGTAACCGAGCTCCAGACCTCACTCTCCAAGTACCTTGGGTGTAAATGGACACACCTTCCCCAACCTCTGGGGTAAAGTCTTAACCCCCTTAGTACAGTGAAGTGAAGACAACATCCTCCCTAACCTTTGGCATAAAGGCCTAACCAGCTCAGAGTAACAAGTTGGAGACCTGGTATTCCCTAATCCATGGGGGCAGGCCCACCCCTCTCAGACCTATGGGAAGTCAACCTTACCCTCCCTAATCCTTGGGGAAAGTGCTCCACCCTCTCTATACCCTGGATGGCAAAACTCTTCCTGAACAGTGGGCGAGAATGTCCACCCTCTTCAAGTGCCAGGGCAAACTCACCCTCTCTGTACACATGGGTGGCGTTCCTCTCTTGGCCCAAGGAGATATCTTAAGTACAGATCTCAGCTTCCATTGTTTTTCTCTTAAAGCTGTTTCCCCTTCCATCTTTTCCCTACATGTCCCTTTTAGTCCAAACTGACAGTGGTTTTCTTCATACAGATCTTTCAAAATGCTTGTTGGTTTAGCACGCAAGAAGCAGATATCCAAGCCATCAGACAGTAAGACTTTCCACAAGTCTTTCCTAGATAACTGCATTTTTCAATCCTGATTTACAAGTTCCAAGTTTAGTTAAGTCCTCAAATGGGGCACTATCATCTGGGGGCTTGATTTCCAGAGGCTTGGAATTTCCAGAATCAGTTTCTGTTTTCTTTGTGGTCAGTTTTTCAGTTCTCAGCTTATCTCTCTTGTCTAGCATTTTAATATAAGCTGCAAGGAGAAGCCAATCTGCATTCTCTGAGCTTACTTTGGAAAGTTTGTCAGCTAAATGCCCACGCTCGCCATTTTCAAATTGTCTTCCATAAAACATCAGGAGTTAATATTGCTAAGCTCTCTGCAGTTTTAGAATATGGATCACCTTTCCTCTAGTCTCCAATTATAGTTTCATTATTTACTTCTAAGGCCTCATAAAAAGTCTCTTTAGCATCCATATTCCTGTCAACAGTCTCTTCAAAGCACTGTAGGCCTTTTCTATCAAACACCTCACAATTCCTCCAAAAAATACCCCTTATCCATTTATAAAACTGTTCCAGCATTTTGGTATTTGCAAAAGCACAGCTCCACCCCTGGTACCAAATTCTATATTAGTCAGCTGAAGGGCTGCTGATGGAAAGTTCCAGAAATCTGTTGGCATTTATAAAGGGCATTTATTTGGGGTAGAAGCTTACAGTCAGAAGGCCATAAAGTGTAAGTTACTTCCCTCACCAAAGTCTATTGTCATATGTTGGAGAAAGATGGCTGCCGGTCTCTGTCAGGGTTCAGGCTTCCTCTTCCTCCTAAGTCTCTGTGGTCCCAGTTCCTTCATTTCTCAGCTGTAGGTTAGCATAAGGCTTGTCTCCCCACCGCCCCAGGGGCTTGTTTCTCTTTGGGGCTCAGCTGTTCTGCTCTCTCCACAAGACCAGCTGTAGACTATCAGGCAATTGATTCGTCTCTCTTCCCGGGGGCCTCTGTTGTGTCTAATGGAGACTCCTCTCTTTTCTCACATATCTGCTTCTCTGTGTGTTTACTTCCCAGGGCTCCAACATCAAAACTCTACTCTCTCCTCTGCTGTGTTGTTTTATCTGTGAATCTCTTCCCACCAAGGGGGCAGGGACTCAACATCCTACTGATGTGGACCAATCATAATTTAATCAAGTAAAAACTAAACTGCTGAAAGTTAATACAATCTAATATGCCCAGAGGAACAGACCAGTTTACAAACATAATCCAATATCTATTTTTGGAATTCATAAACAATATTAAACTGCTATACTAATAAATTCCCCTTGTTTAAGCCAACCCATTTCATCTTATCTGCTTTAAGCAGCTTAGGAAACCAAGAGAAGAGTTATTTGAATTAAGATGCTGTTTGCATTTGTGAGTATGGTAAGACATCTACCGGACAATGTGCAGGATGAGAGAAGAGCAGAGAGTTGAAGATAAACTTTGGTGAATGCTAGATGGAGGTTGGGGCAGAAAAGTTGTCAAAGACCCCAAAACACAGGAGACAAAGATTCAAGAGGGAATCAACCCCCTCCAAGTTTATATGCTATTGTTTTCTATGGCTGTATTTTCATCTTCTTATCTACTAAAAATACATCTTTATTTATTTTCGTTTAATATAAATTGTGTTTGTTTAGATTAACCAATGCATTAACATTCACCTTTTTTTTTTTTTTTTTTTTTTGGCTCAGCAATGCTTTTGAATCTCAGGCTTTCTTTTGCCTTCTTTATAAAAGATATTCTTTAAATGTACCTTTAATGAGTATATATTGGTTGTATACTATCTAAATTTTGGTTTGTCTGAAAATATATTTATTTTCCACTTTTTGAAA
>JAKSZT010047090.1:5205834-5324707 GCA_026826555.1 Tolypeutes matacus
TTCCATCATCATTCTTTTGTTAGTTGTCCTGGGTGAGACCAATGAACTGAAGAGTAGGTGTTGCAACTCAGCTGAGATTCAGGGCTCAACCAGCATGTGAATAGAATGAAGATTTGTCTTTGGGACATATATTTAACACCTATAGTGCTAATTATAGGTTCAAATAAAAAAAAAAACAGAAGAGCCATGTATAGGGAAATTATAAATGAGTCTCTGTTACATTGGGAAGCATATATTCCAAAGTAAGGCCCATTGACAGGGTGTCGAATTCCTGAGATTGTTTGTCCTACCTATAGTGTCTAGATGTCTCCGAAGCCCTCAGGAGCCCACTATTTGAGGCACTGTTTACTGTGGCATTCAAAATCCTGGTAAGACATGCATTAGCATAACCTCTGGAAAAACCTCCTGACTCACTTTGAAATCTCTTGGCCATAAAACTCATTTGTATTTAATATTTTCCCCTTTTGGTCAAGATCTTTTTCCAGATTCATCACTAGTTGGTGCTTGCTAATAATCCCTCAGTGGCAGGGAGGCTCATCTCCAGGAGTCATGTCCCATGCTGGGGAAAGGTGGTGCAATTATGTGCTGAGTTTGGCTTACAGCATTTGACTGCACATCTATAGTCTTAAATACTATGACATGCCGTATAAATATGAGATGATGTAGATTCTAGAGATCCATAGACATGAAGACCACAATGATCAGTTTGTCAACATTAGATTAATTAAACAGACATTCAGTAAATCAAGGAATTTTTAAATATACAACATGTGCATTCTGAAAATTTCTCTTGAGTCAGTCTAAGGGGTAGGAGTGCCAGATTGATTTACCAAATAAAAATTCATGACACTATGTTAAATTTGAATTTCAGATAAAAAACAAATACTGTTTTAGTATAACTATATCCCATGCAGTATTTAACTGAGTGTCTTGTATTTTATGTGGCAACCATAGGGGTCCTTTGATAATTTCGTTAAGTCAAATATGAAATTCTTTCAAGTGTTTTTATATTTTAGATGCAGGGACTATGTCAGTCTCATTGAGCACTGATTTCCCAGTACTGAGTGTAGCTATTAAATATTAATATTTTTTCAATGAATTGATCTAATATGACCCCAGATCCAGGCCAAACTAAAGCATACAATTGCAATTACACTTAATGTAATCCATATGTAGATGAGCAGGAAGCTTAGAGTAAAACTTCACCTCTTTATGTTGAGGTAATTACTACCATAGTGTATAACTTAGAAAAGCATAAGAGTTTAGCTATGATTCATCCTTGTAAAATATATTAATCCCATGCTGAATAACTTCACAAACATTTATAGCTGGTTTAAGATAAAAATGGACTGCACAGGATGTAATAATTACATATTTTACCCAGTAATTTTTTTAAAAAAGGCCTGTTTGGAAAGTCAGCTAATTTCAACAATGATATGATAATTTATACCAGATATACACAATTCAGGGTAAGGAAACATCCCTAGATAAATATCAACTCACTATAGTCAAGATGGAAACATAATTCTCTTAGAGTTTGCAGTGTAGATTTTCTTTCCCCAACACTGGATAACTAATTTCACACAGATCTATTTTTTGGAAACCAAAAATAGTGACATAAATTGAAAATATGTAAAATTTTTCCAGTAATATGTCAATGTTCTTCTGGAAAGAGGTGTGTGGAGAAGGGAAGAAGAAGATTTAATTAAATTCAGATGTTGTATGGAAGAAATTAGCTATTCTGAAACCTTGTTTCGAGAAATTGCTGATCCTGGACAAATTTTTCTGACTGTTTCTCCTATACTCTAAGGAGCTAGAAAGATTACTATGAGTCTCCTGTGTGTGCTATGCTCACACTGAATGGCAATTTGCAATGATTACAAGATACTTAACAAATATTTATTCAAATCTGGAGGTATTTTAGAATAGGTTCATAGAACCTCCAAGGTCAAGGTTTTCATAAACTAATTCCATCATGTGAAATGAAATGTACTAGGCATTGCCTCTGCTTGTCCTCTAAGTTGTGATTGACTTATCATAATTAGGCTATAATGTTTGCATTATGACTTTAAATGCTGGAGAATTCCATGGTCATAATTAACCTAAAGTCAAAACAAACTCATCACAGTAAGTTTTTTTCGTTGACCAACCCTCAAAATGGAAGTTGATATCTGTAAGACTATTTTATTATGTTGATTGGTATGTACGCCTTTATCCCTGGTGCTAGTTGGTTTTATTCTTAAGTGAAACTACTGATGTTTGGAACAGAATCCACTTATATTTCAACATTTGAATCCAGTCACTGATATTGCATTTAACTTTGGATTCAATAAAGAGAAAGGAGGATCTCCAAACTCTAGTTATTTTAGTAGAGAAATGATTTTAAAAGCTATAGTTATTTTGTATGCATCAATTACTCCTTCATTCATTTATGCAACTTTTAGATATATAATCCAGAATGATAGTTCACATATAGAATTGCACACAAATTATAAATTGCATACAATGATTATATGTGTTGACATATCCCACATGTGACATAATTTTGAATTGAGCATATGACAGTGTTCAGCAGAATATTGATGTTTATAATATATTTGTTGACAGAATATTTAAATCTTGCCTTATCGGCATATACATACAAACCGACATACTCAATAAAGAGTAAATTTCTGAGGTGAGATACTTCCTGACATTTATATGAGACAAATTAACAGGTTTGGAATCCAGTTATATGAGTTACTTGCACAAGGGAACTTATATCTAATGTAGATGTGTCTTTAAATTCTTAACATTTGCCTGGAAATTAGCCACTTCCACAGCATTCAGATTTTCTAGTTGAAATATTTAAATTTTTTTCTTTAAATTATTTTGTTCTAGTACATGGACTTCAAATAAATGGGAGCCTTCAAATTGTAATCCAGAACATGTAATTTTATGTCAATTTCATTGAGGGAACTCTATAGATAAGTTTCCTAAAGGCAACTTACTCATTTCAAGTTTGTTCATTCATTCAGTTGTTATGTATTGTTCACCTACTATATGGAAAGCAGTTCTATGTGTTAGACCTAAAACAGGTAATAAAATTAAGCCCCTTCTCTCATTTATTGGTATGCCCTTGGCAGGGAAGGAAATTAGGGATGAAGGAGAAGATTAATATTTTATTCCTTCCCAAGAACTATCAGTTTGCAAGTGGATCAGAGTTTGGAAAATTGGAGAAGTGGGTAAGAGGCTTACTAAAACACTGAATACGCTAATTCTATACTGCTTCATTTACATTCAAAATTTGATTTTTTTTAAAATTTCAGGTTTATGTAAGTACAATGCAATCAAGATGTCAGTGCTCAGTAAATGGAATTTAGAATTGCTTTTGTCCCAAGTTCAATCCCAGGTACCTCCTTTAAAAAAAACACACACAAACAAACAAATGAAAACAGCCCAGCTCTCCTGGGGAACAGATGTAGCTCAGTGGTTGAGCACCTGCTTCCATGTACCAGGTCCTAACTTCAATCCCTGGCACCTCCTAAAACTACAACAACAACAACAAACAACTTATGGTTCCAAGGTTATGAAAATGTCCAAATCAAGGCATCATCAGTCAGTGATGTTTTCACACCAAAGGTTGGCTGCTGGATCCTGGAATCGTGTCATGTGGCAAGGCAAAATGGAGGCGTCTCTGCCTCCCCACCCTCCCCAGGCTCACATTCTCCCCAAGCTCAGCTGTGAGCCATCAGGCACTTGGCTGTCTCTCTCTCCTCCTCTCTTTGGGATGCTCCTCTGATTGCAGCCTCCAGCATCTCTCTCAGCCTCTCAGGGTTTTTTGTCTTTCTGCAGCTGTAGGTGATGCTGCAGGATTCTCATATAGCAGGATAAAAATGGTGGCTCTCTTTCTCTGTGTGTCTTTGTTTATACAAGACTCCAGCAAGAGGGTGGAGAACTAACCTGGGTCATGTCTCACTGATGTAGTCCAATCAAAGGTCCTAAAGTGATCTAATCAAAAATTGATCTAATCAAAGTCTCTTAACAGATTCTAATGCAATAAAAGATATCCACACCCACAGGAATGGATTCATTCAAAGAACATGATCTTTTCTGGGATTCACAAAACTTCAAACTGTCACAGAAACCTCTTCAAAAATACAAACCCTCAAGTCTAAAGCTTATATTATATAGTATGTGACAAAATGCAGGCTAAATTATCAAAATATTTCTATACTCATCAGAAAAACATGATAATGTATTTTACTTGTACTGTTTCATGATAATTTTATATGCATTTATTCTAATTAGAATATATCAAGAAAACTTTTGCAAGATATAAACAAGGGAACTGTTATTACATTTTCACTAGGACGAAATGATGAGGCATATTAAATTTTAGGTGGCTCCCAAAACATGATAGTGCATATCAAGATAGAAAGCTGTGACTTTAAAGATGGTATAGAAACTAAAATTCCATCAGGAAGAAACTGACACATGTGTACTAAATCGAATGCAATGAGAATGAGGCTTAATACTTTAGCAGAAAAGTACATCACAGGAAGTTTTGTTTCTTCAGGTTCATCTGAATGTAACTCAATTATCCCACTGTGATGTTACAAGTCACCTGTAGTAACTGAATAAACCAACATACACCTCACATACTCAAGTATTATAGTTTCTAAGTACATACTCTAGTGAAGACAACTGAAATAACTATAACATATAAAACCATAATCTCATTGTCTTATTGACACATTACTTTTATTTCATATAACATTTAAAGATAAAATATTTTGACTTTAAATTAAGAAAAGAATTCACTAAACCGAGTAATGCAGTACCTAGCAGTGTCTGGCATATAGCAGGCACTGAATAAATATTTGCTCAATTTGAATGAATTTAGTCTGGTTGATTACAGGATTTACTTTGAGAGATTAAACTAGTGAAAAATGGAAAAGCTCAGGCTATTAGAATTTTTCCAAAGTTATAATTAGTATTGATCATCCAGGACTCAATTTTCTTTATATTTATTACATAAAAAGTCCATAACAACAAAGCAGGTAATGATTTATATGGAGAAAATTCATATCTCAATCTAACTTGTACTTTTATTAACTGATGATGAACTACATTTAAATATTATGGGGAGCATCACATGGTGACATAAGAAAAGTTCTATCCATAGAATCAGCTAATAAAGGAACAAATCCCACTTGCTTAGAACTCTGTAGGATGATAAATACTGGAGAAGGACTCCACAAATGTTGAATAGAAGAAAAAAAGAAAAATCTCCAAGAAAAGGTAGGAGATTTTCATCCCAGACACACTAGGTGGTACCTTTCCCCGTCATTCACTCCCTTGCAGCTTGGGAGTCACATATAGGCACCACAGCTTGATTTCTTCCAGCCATGGAGGCAGACAGTAAAGCTACTCAAAGCGGGGATGTAGAACACCATACAAATGCATAGGAACCTAAGCCCACAGAGACCCAGGGTGGAACACAAACCACTGAGTTGTGCTGCATGTTGCATACAAAAGGTTCCCAAGGGGTGGGGGGAGAGAAACCTCAGCAGAAATGTTGACAAGAGGTGTGTTCACTCAATCCAGTTTCTGTTGGCTGAACGGACTTTTCTGGAGTGACCACTGTCTAAATTGACCCCATCTGGTACCCTGGGGCAGAATATCTTAATGGGGAAGAAACTGGAAGCAGAAAAGCCTCATAGAAGTGAAAAAAAGGGAGAGATTAAACTGAACTGCTGTCAGACAGCACAGGTTCCAGAACTGAAAAGTGTAAGGAAGGGGGAGCAATGAGTGACAGAGAATTTAAACAAATCATAGGGCTTGGGAGAAAATTCTGCACAAAAGCAAACAGAACAGATCAAGAGTCCCAGAGAAAGAACAGAGGAAAGAAAGATTTCTCCTGGAAGTGAAAGAACTGCATGAACAGTGCAATCTTAAAAATTATACCTTATTATTATTCTAGAAATGGAAGAACTTTTATCGTTGATGTGGAGGCAGTGGCCACCAGAGGTTCTAAGGGGAGAGAGAGGGAAAAATAGGTATAATATGGGGACATTTTCGGGACATTGGAATTTTTCCACATGACATTGCAATGATGGATACAGGCCATTATATATTTTGTCATAACTTACAGAATTGTGTGGGACAGTGTGTAAACTATAATGTAAACTATAATCCACAGTTAGTGACAGTGCTTCAATATGTGTTCATCAATTGTAACAAATGTACCACACTAATGAAGGATGTTGTTAATGTGGGAACGTATGGGAGGGGAAGGGAGTGGGGCATATGGAAACCCCCTATAATTTTTATGTAACATTTATGTAATCTAAAGTTTCTTTAAAATAAGATTTTAAAAAATTATACCTCATACCCAGGGCAAGAATCAGATGAAGAAAAGCTGAGAAAATCTGAACAGTTAAACATGGGCTAATCTAACGGTCTAAAATAAGTTGGACAAAACATCAAAAAAAAGCTTTAAAGAAAGTCAATCAACAATAGAACCATAGACAAGAGGAAGAAAATGAACTTCACAGTTGACTCATCAAGATAATCAGATGTCTAGATATCAGCAAAAAATTAAAAGCTGTGCTAAAATACAGGAAGATATGGCTCAGTCAAGTGAACAATTTAAAACTTCAGATGAGACACAGAATTTGGAACAACTAATCAAAGAAGTTCAAACAATCAATTCAAGGATATGAAAGATAATAGTAATAAGAGCTAAAGGATATTAAAAAGACAATGTGTGAATCTAAAGAAGAGTTTACAAGTATTAAAAGTAACATAGAAATTATGGAGATGAAAGGCACAATAGTAGAGATTAATAATATAATAGAGACATACAACAGTGGATTTGAACAGGCAGAAGAAAGAATCAGCAAACTAGAAGACAGTACAATCAAAACCATACAGTCAGAAGAACAGATAGAGAAGGGAATAGAAAAAATTGAGCAGTGTCTCAGGGACTTGGGTGACAGCATGATGCTCACAAACATATGTGTCATGAATGTCCCAGAAAGAGAAGAGAAGGGAAAAGGGGCAGAAATAATATTTGAGGAAATAATAGCCAAAAATTCCCCAACTTATGAAAGACATATACATGTTCAAGCAGCACAACACATTCCAAATAAAATAAATCTTAATAGACCTACTCCAAGACACTAATCAGAGAATGCTGCAAGAGAAAAGTTATTCATCACATAGAAGAGATCTGCAATAAAACTAAGTGCTGATTTCTCAACAAAAACAATAGAGGCAAGAAGGCATTGGTATGATATATTAAAAGTACTCAAAGAGAAAAACTGCCATTCATAAATTGTTTATCTGGCAAAATTGTCCTTCAAAAATGAGGGAGAGTTTAATATATTCACAGATAAACAGAAATTGTCAGAGGTCATCAAGAAGAGATCTGCCCTACAAGAATTACTAAAGGGAGTTCTGCAAGTTGAAAGGAAAAGACAGGAGAGAATGGCTTGGAATCATGTAAGAAAAATGAAATTCCTCAGTGAGGGTAAATAAAAGTGTAAATGCAAAACCCAATAGCACTGTATCCTCAATATAAACAACTCTACTGTTTAATTACTATAAGAGGCAGAACACAATTGAACAAGAAAAAGACATATTTTCTGATAACGAACATGCAAAATATAAAATGGTAAATTGGGACAAAAACAACATAAAGAGGGGAAACAGAGGAATATGAAAGTAGAGAACATGTATGCTATTGAAGCTAAGTTGGTATCTTTTCAAATTAGTAGGTTATAGATGTAGATTGTGTAATATATACCTCAGGCTAAAAACAAAGTATTTTAAAAAGATACAGAAACAGAAATGAGTAAAGGATCATTTGTCAGATACATCACAAAAGATCAGTTATATAGAAAAATGACTTTGCATAAATAAAAGAGAGACAAAAAATATGAAATATAAAAATCAAAGGAGAAAACAGTTGAAGCAAGTACTGTCTTTACAGTAATTATACCACCTGTTAATGGATTAAAATCCCCAATCAAAAGACACAGATTGGCAGAATGGATTTTAAAAAATAAAAAACATAATCCAACTAAATGTTGTTTACAAGTGACTTATCTTAGACCTAAAGACATAAATAGGTTGAAAATAAAAGGATGGAAAAGGATATTCCATGCAAATAGTAACCAGAAAAGAACTGGGAAGAAAAAAAAAAAAAAAAACTGGTGTAGGTACACTAATAGAGTTTAAAATGAATGACACTATATGTTAATGAAAGAAGCAATCCACCAAGAAGAAATAATGTTCATAAATATTTATACACCTAACCATCATGCCCCAAAATACATGAGGAAAATATCACAAAATGGAAGGAAGAAATAGACACTTTTACAAATAATAGGTGGAGACTTCAATACACCACTCTCATCAATGTATCGAGCACTTTTAAAAATGATCTTCAATATACTCAAGGAGACACATAGAAAGAACTAAAGGATATCAGGAACACATCAATGAACAATATGTGAATCTCCATAAAGAGATCAAATTTTTAAAAAGAAACAAATCAGAAATACTGGAGTTGAAGTGCACAATAATTAGAATGAAAAATTCCTTAGAGGGTTTCAAAAAAAGATTAGATCTGACAGAAGAAGAAAATCAGTGAACTTGAAGAAAAGTCACTTGAAATAAGTCCAGCTGAGGAGCAGAAAGAAAAGACAGTGAAAAAAAATGTGAACAGAGCCTAAGAGGGCTGTAGGACACCTTCAATGCAATATTTTTATTATGTAAGTCTTAGAAGAAAAGAGAAGGGGGCAGAAGGAATAGTCAATGAAATAATAGCAGAAACCTTCTGAAATTTAACAAAAGATATGAATATGCACATTCAAGAATCCTAACAAACCCTAAACAAGGAAAACTCAAAGAGAAGCATGCCCTGATACATGGTATTCAAACAGTCAAATGCCAGGGACAAGGGAAGAGTTCTGAAAGCTGCAAGAGAAAAGCAAGTTGTTATGTACAAGACTAGACACTGATTTATCATCAGAAACCATGTAAGCAAGAAAACAGTGGGATGAACATTTAAAGTGCTGAAAGAAAGCAACCACCAAACAGATTTTTAATGCAGGAATACTGTCTTTCAAAAATGAGGGTCAAATTAAGATATTTCCAGATAAACAAAAGCTGTGGGAGTTCATCACCACTAGACCTACCCTGCAAGCAAGGCTAAAGGAGTTCTTCAGACTGAAAGGAAAGGACACTAGACTACTAGACAGTGGATCAAAATAACATAAAGAAATAAGGACTTCCTGTAAAACTAACCATATGGGTAATTTATAATGCCAGTAATATTATATTTGTTTTAGGTATGTAACTCTACTTTTAAATTCTTAACAGGTTCTAAAATGCAAATGCATAAAATTAATTATAAATTTATGGTTTGAGACAAACAATGTATAAAGATAAGATTTATATCAAGTACAACAAAAAGGTGGGGTGACAGAGGGGTATAGGAACTTAGATTGTGTATGCTATTGAAGCTAAGTTGACATCAAATCAAATGTGCTTGCTGTAGATTTAAGATGCTAAATTTAAGCCCCATGGTAACCACAAAGAAAATATTTGAAATATATATACAGAAGGAAATAAGAAGCGATGCAAAATGGGTCATTAGAAAAAATAAACAAATTAAATGAAAGTAGACATAAATGAAATAGTAGATTTAGAATATAATCTATAAGACTTAAAAGTGAAATTTATAGGTCTAAATGCTTATATTTAAAAAAGAGAAAGAACTGAAATAAAAAACCTAACTGCACCAACTGGAGGATTTAGAAATAGAAAAGCAAACTAAACCTAAAGCAAACAGAAGGAAGGAAATGACAATAATTAGAGTGCAGATAGATCATATAGGGCATTTTTTAAAAATAGAGTGAATCGATGAAGGCAAACGTTGGTTCTTTAAAAAATAAATAAAATGGACAAACCTTTAGCTAAACTGACAAAGAAAAAAAAGTGTACATAAATAGCTAAAATCAGAAATGAGGGGGGGGGGGCATGAATACAAATCCCACAGAAATTTTTGGAAAAGATTATAAGAGGATACTATGAGCAACTACACACCAACAAATTAGATAACCCGTACGAAATGGACAAATTCCTAAAACACACAAACTACCTACACTGACTCTAGCAGAAATAGATCTCAACACACCTATAGCAAGTAAAAAGATTGAATGAGTAATCAAAACCATCCCAACAAAGCAAAGCCCAAGCCCAGGTGGCTTCACTGGTGAATCTAAACAAACAGTCCAAGAGGAGATGGAAGGAAGATCCCTTTCACAAAGGAGGAGATAGAAGGAGACAAGATATGAGAGGTCAGTGTCTTTCTTTTCTCTCAATCTCCTCAAATCCTCAAAGCAGTTAAAAGGGGAAGGTGGTGACTAGATTAGCAAATCAAGAAAACTGTTGGGGAAAAAAATACACACAAAACAAACAAACAAAAACAAAAACAAAAAACAAAGGAACAAATAAGCAGACTTCAGTAGCGATTTTGTGCAACTTTGAGTTTGACACTCTGGTTGAGGAGCACCTCCCAGTGATCCCCTTGTGGGTTTCCAAATCAGAGTAAATGTAGAGATGTGAAAAGTAGAAGTTCATATATGAGATGATAGAAGTAGAACAGCAGGGTCTCTCATGGCAATTTTGTGGACTTGATCCCTAAGTTCCTTCTATTTTGATGTCACAGAAAATAGCTGAGATTTTGCTGGGAGATCACCCAGGTAGTTCAAAGAACTCATATTGTTGAAGGCTACAGAGCCAGGTAAGGCCTGTTTTGGGGCTCTAATTGGAGTTGTAGTCAACTTGATGGGAATCTGCATGCCAAGATAAAGTTTGTCCAGCAGGAGGATATAGCCAAGCTCTTGGAATTTGCCTGTGACAAGAGAACAGCACAAGCCTTCACCAGCCTTAGATTTAAACAGAGGAGGCCACCAATGACTGAGAGGCTAGTGACAGGACTCAACTTGACATCTAGAGATCTCTCTTCCATCACTTCCGTTGTTTGATATTCATTCACACCATTATATGGACGAAGATGAGCGAGAACTCTGTGAGTCTGAACATTTGCCCAAGGGAAAATGAATTTACTTGAAAAGAGATTGTTTTGAACTGAAAGAAACTGGTATATCTTTATTTGACAAGCTTACTTTTTTTCCTGCTAAAATAGAAGAAATGTAGACTGATTGTGGAAAATTAAGAAGGACCAAATTAGTTAACAATTTATTTTTTGCATGTTCCTTATGCTCTTTTTTTAATATATATTTTTTTATTAGAAAAGTTGTGAGCTTGCAAAACAATCATGCATAATGTACAGAATTCCCATTCATCACTCCCCACACCAACACCTTACATTGTTGTGGAACATTTGTTACAGATTATGAAAGAACATCATCAGACTATTACCACTATTGCCCATAGTGTTCATTTGGTATATTTTTCCACACATCCCCTATTATTAACACCATATATTTGTATTGTACATTTGTTATAGTTCATGAGAGAACACTCTCATATTTGTACTATTAACCACAGTCCATCTTCCACCACATGGTTCACTGTGTTATACAGTCCCATGCCTTATACATTCTATCCAAAGTGTACACTCAGTGGCTCTCACTTTCATCACAGTTGTGCCATCATCATCCCAGTAAACCTTGAAAATTTTCCTTAGTTCCACTATTTTTAATGATAAACTATTAAACCAACTATATTTTCTTAACACTTTCATATCCATAAGTTGTTTCACTAATTGTTTTATCTCTTCGTCAAAAGTTTTCATTCAAGAATATCTAATACATTTAGTATAGTAAATCATTTTTCAAAATTTCAGATAGCTTAGATTATTTACATCTGTGTGGCTAAACATGAATTTATAGCACAATACATATAAATAAAATGTCTACTATCATGAGGATAGGGAAGACATTGGCACACAGGGCCTAGGGTCAAATCTGATCCACTGCATTTTTTATGTGTGTGATTAACGTTTTCTTGGAATGCAGCCACACTCATCTGTTTATGCTTTGCCTATGGCTGCTTTTATACTACAGCAACAGAGTTGAGTATTTGCAGCAGAGACCACATGGGGGCACAAAGCCCAAAATAGTTACTATCTGGCCCTGTACAGAGAAAGCTTTTTGAGCCCTGACATGAGAAATCAGGCATTACACTGACTTAATATACTTTTACTTTGTTACGTAACCGTAACCAAATACCTGTCTCTAAAACCTATTTGTTAAAGGATTTAAATCACAATCATGTTAAAATGTCTTTATAAGCACACTAAATATCTGCATAACAATGTAAAGGTTAAATTCAATTAGTTTAAAAAATGGTTTAGGTGCATTGTTTACTTTTTGGTGATTTTATAAAATAAATTCTGGATAGTAGAAGTCAGGTGACTTGAAATCACTGGTAATGAACAAAACAACCAAAAGAAGAAGGTTGTGTTTTCATGTTTCCCCAAGTGACCTGGAATACAGGAGTTCTATTGTGTTCTAAGCTAAACACATTCCACCATCATTGAGCACTGTAAGCAGTAAAACACTAATGTCCCACAGATGTCTTAGCATTGCTTAAGTTATCCACTTTGGAGCAGAGTGGGAAATTAAAAAGTAACCCAGTGAGCATGTGCATTAAAAATAAGTAAAATTTATAGCTCATCTTAATCTCAAACTTCTAAAAGAGAGACAATAAAGCTTTAAAGATCCAATTCCAATGTTTCTGAAATATAAAACAGATGGTGGTAAAAGAGAGTAAATCAGGCTTGCACACTGAGAAGAGTCCATGGTGTTAGAGCTTGCGGGCAATAAAGAGTTTTCCATAGACAAAGACTCCAAGGATCATAGACTCAAGCTGGGTCATAAAACCACTCTGATTTTATATCTTCTTCCTTCATTTTTCTATTCTGACCTTTAGTAGAACATAGCCAATCAATCAAGTAAGAAGAAAATAAACAAAGGCAACTATTTGAAAATAAAAAAAAGGGACAATTGAAAACCAAGAAAAGAAAATCTCAAAATGCAATATTTGAGACCAAAGAGGATCCCCAATTCCCACATTTGCTGCAATTATTTTGTTATGCAGTAACATAATTGAATTTAGAGATCTGGTAGCATATTATGATTTCATGATATTTGCATTGTAATGTCCTAACCAAATTACTTTCAGGATAGAAAATCTGCACAAAACAACTCTAGCTTAAAGTTAGAGATTTACAATGCAGAGCTGTTTACATGGATCCAAACCTGAAACAAATGTAGTAGATAATAACCCATAACTGTTTCCTTTAGATCAGCAAAGAGGTACAATCAGAAATAATTAAAGCTTATCCTTTCAACATCGCAGTTAGTTGATTTTACATTAATCAGCTACTCAATTGTGTGTATCAGTTCAGATATATTTAATCAGTGATATCAACAGAAGGAAAAAATCTATATGAGTTTTTATTATCCTAATGGTTAGGAGTAATTCCAACTCTTAGACCTAGATAAGTAAACCATAAAGTTTTATTTAAGAAAACATCCCCTAGATGTCTGTACTTATATGATATATGCTGTATTTTCAAAAGTTCATTCAATTTAATACTTTACAGTGGACTTGTTTTTTTTGTTTATTTGTTTGCCAAGGATGCCAACTATATGAATTAAATAAAAGAAAAAGACCCAAATGAGTCAGAGATGAAAAGGTAAAGAAAAATTACAAAGGTTAGGTAGTACATTAAAAAGGTTGAAAGGGTCTGGACCTAACAGCTGAAAGATGAGCTATTGATTCAAATTCAGCCATAGATGAATCCTTGAAGATTTTCTATAATTTGGAAGATGTGCAGAATGACTGAAATCAATCATCAGTGCTTAACTTGTCCTAAAAAGGCTTGAATTAATTGTTTTTGCTTGTTTGATTTCTTTTATATTTGATAAAGAATTTCAATTTCAACTTTTAGTCTAGGATTTTCTAAAGCTATTAAAGATTCAGAACTGATAATTGTCCTGCTAACCTGCTGAAATATCCTTGAATAGATATAATTTCTACCAGAAATGTAAGCAACAAAATTTTCCTCAATAATGAAATAAGATGAAGCCATTCTAATCCTGCTAAGAAAGAATCACTTAAAAGAGTTCTCTTGTTAAAATTATTTGGGTAAAAGAAAATAATATACTTTCCCTTATATATGAGGGTTACTGTTTTTCACTTTAATATTTTCAAGAATTGAGCATACTTCCCTAGTGTTTGCTTCAAGTCATGTATACATCAGTTATCCCTTAGGAAATATAATAGTCTCAAAACTATGTGTGTATATGTGTGTGTGTGTATCTGTCTATATATCATATCTATCCATCCATCCATCCATCTCTATGCCCTGTTGATTCAGTTCCTGTAGAGATCCCTGATTGATATAATTACTATATGAACTTAGAGTTTAATTACAGTTCTACCACTTACTAACCACGTGGTTTAGGTATTTCAGCTTCTCTGGCCTTGTGTTCATTTATATCTGCTGCAAATTCACTGAAAAGGAATCCTTCATGGTTTCACAAAAAGAAAGATAAACACCTTGTTTAGAATTTAACTGCAAACCTACTGGCTTAGTGTAATGGAATGTATTTAATACATTAAATATAGGAAATTTTTGAACCTTAAAAACATTTCATTAAAAGCAAGTGTCATCACTATAACTAATTCCAATGTGTGAGCATAACCGGATCCTATTTCAAACGGTAAAGATATTCTTGTGACAGTGGAGTAAATTTGGATATGGACTGGAACCTTGGTGTAGGAAAGTTACATGGTCTTAAGAAATATCTTAATGATACCTACAACTTACTTTCACATTGTATAGTAAAAACTGTAAGAGAAAGAAAATCAGATAGAGAAATGTGGCAATTCTTTTATAATTTATGAATCTTGGTGGAAAGTATAACATTGTTCATTGTATTAATCTTTCAACTTTTATACTGTATATGTTTGAAAATTTTCAAAGTTGGAGGGAAGACTTCAATTTCCAGTAAAACATGTAAAGAGCATTGAAGTCATCACTCACATCCTCGTAATAATAAAAAAGCTGAAAACCCAAAAATCAATCACTATTCCTAGTTCCTTCAGAGAATTGAGGCAGCAAGGCAAATTATTACCCTAATACTGGACAGAGAGGCAGATACAGAGAATCACAGCATACTGAGAGCAGAAACCACTGCTGGAGCCAGCGTTGGGTATGAATACGTGGAGGATAATTGACTAATTCTGGATACTAGGTGTGGATTAGCTTCCGAGATAAAAACTCCTGGAATCCAAACTCTAGGGAGATTCCCACACTTTATGAGTTTTACTTCCAGGAACCACAACAAGTTCTCACTCTGAAGAGTGGCGTGAAATATTTACTTGTTCTGTAAAACATAATAGTACTTTTCTCATCTATAACTTAATTTTGGGGGGCTTGTTTCTTAATATTAGAGTACCTTGCCTATATGAGGTTTTCTATAAAGTTTGATGAATGAATAAAAGAATGAACAAACTTGAATGCCATTGTCTTAGTTTGCCAAAGGGCTGCCAATGCAAAGTACCGTAAATGGGTTGGCTTTTATAATGGGAATTTTATTAGGGGAAAATCTAACAGTTCTGACACCAGAAATTTCCAAATCAAAGCACAATCAGAGATCTTTACTCACCAAAGTCAGCTACTGGTGGCTCCTGTGTTCTGCCATGTGGTGGAGCAAGATGACTGGTGATCTGTGCTGAAGTCTCTGTCTTCCCCTCCAGGCTCACCGTCTCCTAGAGCCCAGCTGTGCATGATCAAGCATATGGCTTATCTCCTTCAGGGCATCCTCTCTCAGCATCTCAGAGCTTCTCTGTCATTCTGCAGCTGTGAACGAACCTGGAGTCCTCTTACATGCATGGCAGGGTCAAAAGCGGTGGCTTCCTTTCTCTGTATGTAACCTCTCTGTCTCAGTTTATATCAGACCTAGGAAGAGGGCAGAGGCCCAAGATGGTTCATACCTCACTGACATAGTCCAATCAAAACCCCTAAAGTGATCTTATCAAGCAATCTAATCAAATCCCACTTAACTGAATTTAATGTAACCAAAGGGCCCTATACCCACAAGAATGTATTAGCTTAAGAACATAATCATTTTCTGGGATTCACAAAATTAAAACTATCACAGCTATAGTTGGAAATGCCATGGCTGGAAAGCAGCATTCATATTCTTAGTTATCTAATGCAAAGTGGCACTTGCAATATATTCCATTTGTTTTCTCTTAGAACACAGTTTAGACTCTCCTCTAAAAGTAATTGTATAAAGGTTATGTAAACACAACTTTATAATGAGCAATATCAATTATTAGTAAACTATGTCCTGAACATCATGCTCCATGTAATTTATGGAAATATAGTGTTAAGAGATACCAGCCTGTCTGCACATTTTAATACAATTTTTCTAAATCTAACTGTACACACGAATTTTGGCAATATAATATTTAGTGATTTCTAATTTGACACATTGCAGTAGTTGAAAACTAATTTATATTATTAGTTGGCAACCAGTGATTGACAAGAGATATAAATAAAGCAATTACATTGGTGATTTTTAAAACAATAATTAAATGGAACATGGTAAAAGCCTCTATATTTAAATACCATATCTACTTTAGAGTTTCATGATTTACTGTTAGACCATCCATATTAGTTTCCTAGGGCTACCAGAATATACTACCACAAACTGGATGGCTTAAAACAACAGAAATATATTGTCTTACAGTCCTGGAGGCCAGAAGTCCAAAATCAAGGAGTTGGAAGAGCAGTGCTTCCTCTGAACTGTGTAGCAAAAAGTCTGCCCCTTGCCTCTCTCCTGGCTTCTTGTGGTGGCTTGCTGGCAGTTTATGGTGTTCTTTGCTTCAGTCATCACATTGCATTCTCTCCTGCACCTGCATGTCTTTGTCAAAATTTCTTCTTCTTATAAGGATACAAGTCCTATTGTAGTAAGGGCCAGCCCTACTTCAGTATGACCTCCTTTTACCTTTCCTAATTCCATCTATAATTACCCTATTTCCAAATAAGGTCACATTTTGAGGTATTGGGCATTAGGAATTCAACATATCTTTTTGGGGGGACACAATTCAATCCATACCGCCCTCTCATGAAAATAATCTATTGCAATTTTCATTTTGAAGGCCACCCTAGTGTTTATGGTTTTGAGCATTCACTGCAAATGTTTGGTATCATGTCTTCTGGAAACATAGATAATCCTGCTAAAGCTTCAGCTCTTGTTTTGCAAATTGAGGGAGGAGAACAGTGATTGAGGCCTATTGACTGACCCCAGTTTCTGCCATGGAAAAAGGAATTAGGAAATGGGACAAAGGAAAGAAGAGAGAGGGTCAGAGCTTTCAGCACTGTCTAGTGGGTGATGTTCATGTTGATGGTGGTGGGGTGTGGATGTGGACAAGATCTCAGGAAAGGCTAGAAAAAAAGCCCTGATTTCTTGGGACCCTATACCCAAGATAATGTCTATTGAGTCAAAGTCATAGAATTGGGAGACTATTGGAAAAACCAATATCTAACGTGCTCAAGTAAAACACATCCAATTTATTTAGATCTGAGCAATTATGGGCATTACTCTAGCAAATATATGTTAAAAATGTACATTAACCTGATATTGCTTTGTCAATAAATTAGAATTTGCTGGGATATGTGCATAACATAAAATTCAAAATATTTTTAAACTTTAGGAATTCACCAACTTATTAGTAACGCAAATGATTATATAACAGGGTGTCCCAAAATTAAAATTGCTAAATAGTCTATTAGCAACAAGTTATTTGGCTTTCATAATGTACTACTTGTGATCTTCTCTAAACATCCAGTACAAAATTTCCAAGCTTACTATTGGTTGTTTGCAATGTTAAGGCTTCGTTTGTAGGATTAAACAAGGTGATGATCTGAGTATCACATCTGGAAGATAAAACAAAGATATTTAACTTTCTGGTATTTATAAACTAGCTCAATGACACGTCTATAAACTTGATGACTTTTTGAAATTCAGAATAAGAATAATCAGGTATGAACTAATGACATTTTGCTAAATTAAATAATCCCTGATTCTCTATTTTTTTAGACCAAATGTTATTCAATATTGGATATTGGAAAATATTCCATTTTTAGGAGCAGTGTTTACCAATTAGTTTATATCTGTTAAACCCAGCCAAAAAAAAAAATTACATGTTTAGAAATAATAACAGAGTAATAAATCCACAGTTTTCATCCCTAACATTAACAAGATCCAAATCATAGATGATTAAATGCCAAAAATATGTTTGGAATCTATGTTCAAAGCAGAGAATAGTGAAAAGGGTTCATAATTCTCAGTTGACCATAATTTCTAATGCTGTTTGATGTACAGCATTCAAATTGTCATCTCGCATTATCTTTCCATGTCCTTAAAGTAAAACATCATAATTCAATAATTTTATCTATATAAAATTTTGCTTACCTCTCTTTACTGCCTCTTGCTCCCAAACCAAATTGACCAAGATTAAAATATTTAGGTGACAAACCTGTAATAACTGAATTATTATCAGGTAAATATTATTAATTTTTGAAATAGCATGGCCCTCTGATAGAGGTAAATGAGCAGTATGTGCTGAGTTGAATTCAGTTCCTTAATTCAAATTGTATAATTCAAATAAAGGGCCATGTTCCTCATCATTATACAAAATATATATAGATAATGATTCACCTTAGTGTAAAGAGAACATTATATATCAGTTTTGTGATTTTAGATTATAAATTTAACAACTCCATGTAAATCATGAATATGTTGTTTTAACAGGAACATATATTCTACTGAAAAATTCAGTGAAAACAGCCAACCAAAATTTTAATAATTGTCCTGAACAAAACACATTAAAAATCATGATACACTTCCCTTTTTTTTTTTTTTTAGTAAATATCTACTTGGTGTATGATGCAGAAAAACAATTTCCCAAATTTTCTCATAGGGGCTACCATGAAAAATTATAAGTGAAATGTCAAACTAGGTTTCTAGGGAAGCAGATGTGGCTCAAGTGATCGGGCTCCCATCTACCATATAGGAGGTTCAGGGTTCGATTCCCAGGGCCTCATGGTGAAGGCAAGCTGGCCCGCAGGGTCAGCTGGCCCACACAGAGTACTGGCCCACAGGGAATGCTGGCCTGTGCAGGAGTGCAGGCCTGCGCAGAGAGCTGGCACAGCAAGATGATGCAACAAAAGAAGACACAGAGGACAATAAGAGACGCAGCAGACAGGGAGCTGAGGTGGTGCAAGACAATGAGCGCCTCTCTCCCACTCCAGAAGGTCCCAGGATCGGTTCCCGGTGCCGTCTAAAGAAAAGACAAGCAGACACAGAAGAACACACAGCGAATGGACACAGAGAGCAGACAACGGAGGGGGAGGGGGAAAATAAATAAATCTTTAAAAAACTAGGTTTCTATGCTATTCTAAGGGAAAATATTAAATCATCATTGAGAAACAAACTTAATGCAAAAATTTAATGCAAAACTCTGTGGATTCTATTTAACTGCATTTAGTGAATTATGTTTTAACTCATCACCCCAAGATTTCAAATTTTTCTGTTGCCTAGATAAAATTCAAACATTACTTGTGATTAATTGAAATTGAAAAGTGTTTGTATTTGATACCCATGGATTTACTTTAAAAAAAAATCAAGTTTCAGATACATGCCTTGGATTATATTATGAGTAAATAATAAGGAAAATACATTCAAATGTTGGTGATCCAATCTTCTCTTTCTGTTTACTGGTCCATCTTATTACTATAAAAATTTAAGAAAGAGAAAAAGGATGTTAATCATGATTTCCTACATTCAAATTGATCATCCCCTTAAAATTTTATGTAACATCTATGTTATTAAATTCCTCAAATATAATCAGCATTTAAATCTCAGGTTAATTACTTCACATGTTGTGGAGTTAACTACGTTTACATGATTTTTGCAAGTAAGTAAGTTTTTCAGATATCTGTGATTTGGCTCTCTCTTGATTATACATAACCTGATTTGGTGCTTCTCTCTCTCTCTCTCCCCCTGCCTCCTTCTTCCCCTGCCTCCCTCTCTCCCTCCCTCCCTCCCTCTTGATTAAACATCAAAACTCAATTACCTGGAAGAAATTACAGCATTGATGTGGAGGCAGTGGCCACTGGAGGTTCTGAGGGCAGGGAGAGGGAAAAACAGGTGTAATACAGGGGCATTTTTGGGACTTGGGAATTGTCCTGAATGACATTGCAACAATAGATACAGCCGTTATAAATCTTGCCATAACCTACAGAATTGGGTGGGAGAGAGTGTAAATTACAATGTAAACTTTAATCCACACTTAGTGGCAATGCTCCAAAATGTGTTCATCAATTGCAATGAATGTACCTCACTAATGAAAGCTGTTGTTAATGTGGGAAAATATGGGAGGTGTGGGGAGCAGGGCATATGGGAACCCCCTATATTTTTTTATGTATCATTTGTATAATCTAAGAATCTTTAAAAAAATAAATAACATAAAATAACTCAATTGCCATATAAAAGTAAAATTAAAATTGGTTTCAGGTAACAAACATAAATTGAGAAAATTAAGCACATCTCCTTAGTGCTTTAAAAGCTAATCTCTAAGGATTGTGGGAAGTTGGTGACAAACTAACAAACAGAGTTGAATGCTCTCACAAAAACAACTGAGAAAGAACCAAAAGCTGTTGGAGGGATCTGCTTTGGGGGTCAGCAGTCCAGGACAGTGCTACAAAACTCCCAGAAGGGTGAGGGACAGAGCAATGAAGAGGCTGGAAAGAAAAACGTGAGTCACCAACCCCCTGTGGCAACTGGGAAGGGGTCCCCTCCCCTACCCTCAAGATATTAAACTGGGGTAAAACCGCTGGCTCACTGTAGTGGACTGAAAGGGGAACAGACATCTTCCTCCATGTCAGCTGTTTCAAGGGAAAAGGGGAGGGGAGGTCGGGGTGCTTTTCTTCAGTGAATTCAGCCAGCAGAGCTCACTTTGAATCTCCAATCTAGAGATTCAACACAGGAACACAGGAAAGCTGAGACTAAGACTGAAACACCTCCATGGAAAGGTGCACTGACTAGTGCCATCTGCTCGCTGCTCTGGAAACTGCATGGACAAAAACTAAATCTGCACCCCACTAGTGAGTCCCTGGCCCAATTTTGAAAACTTGAGCTGGGCAATTTTAAAGACTGAGAATAAGTTAAACCATATATCAAAGAAGAGCTGTGGAATAAAAAAAACTATAGACAAGGGATAGAAATTAGCCATCAGAGTAAATGTACCAACATATTCAGATGCCTAGACATCAGCAAAAAATTACAAGCCATAGTAGAAAACAGAAAAAGATGGCTCAGCCAAAAAAAAAAAAAAAAAAAACAAACATACTGAAGAGATACAGGGTTTAATAAAAATAATTACAGAACATCTGAACTGGAAAAGACAGGAGAACAAATAGAGAAAAGAATTGAAAAAATGGAACAGAGTCTCAGGGAATTGAATGAAAATGCAAAACACACAAACATTCACATGATTGGTGTCTCAGAAGGAGAAGAGAATGGAAAAGGAGCAGAAAGAATGTTTGAGGAAAGAATGACAGAAAACTTCCCATCCCTTATGAAGGACATGAATATCAATATCCAAGAAGGACAATGCACCCCAAACAGAATAAATCCGAATAAACCTACCTTGAGACACATTCTATTCAGAATGACAGATATCAGAGATAAAGAGAGGATTCTGAAAGCAACAAAAGAAAAGAAAAGCATCATATACAAGAGAAACTCACTAAGGTTAAGTGCCGACCTCTCATCAGAAACCATGGATGAGAGAAGAAAGTGGTATGATGTATTTAAGGTACTGAAAGAAAAACTGCCAGCCAAGAATTCTGTATCTGGCAAATCTGTCCTTCAAATATGAGGGTGAGTTCAAAGTTTTCACAGAAAATGAAAACTGACAGGTTATGTTACCAAAAGACCAGTTTTGCAAGAGATACTAAAGGGGGTGCTGCAGCCTAAAAGGAAAAAGCAAAAGTGAGAGATTCGGAGAAGAGTTTAGAAATGAAGATTATTAGGAAGGATAAACTAAAGAATAAGAAGACAAACAATAGAATAGTATGACAACAGAGAGCCAGAGGACAAAATGGATGAAGAAATTCAAAGTTTTCAAGTAGCCATTCACATCTATCCACTGAACTATGAAATATAGAAAGAAGACCTTTCTTGGGAAAGAATACTCCAGAAGCAACAGAAAGTGGCACAGAGGATTAAAAAGAATGAATCATCAGAAGAAGTAATAGATTTCTCACCAAAGTCAATTTCTGACTATGACTTTGAAAGTGATGAAATTGTTGTTGTTTGTGTAACTATTGCTGAGAAACAGAAGACAGCCTCAACAAATGAAACAATGGTTATTGTGTCTGCTTCTGGGACTGTAGAGACTGTAACTGAGAAGGAAGATGGTGCCCCAACTCCAAATGGTGCTGTTTTTATCAAAGCTCAATGAAGGAAAATGCATAGCATGAATTATTTGAATCTGTCTTTTATTGATTATCATTTAAAGTTTTATACATAGGGACATTTATTCTGGAGAAACAGGGCAAAACTTCTCTTTGTAAGAGAACTTCTTCAGGTGAAGCATATAAACCTAAATGGTAGCATTATTGTCTAGTGTTTGGACTATGCTTTGATAAGTTATGGTTTATACTTAACATTCAAATTCTATGCAAAATGTTTTTGATGTATAAATTTAATTTAATCCAAATATATGGATGGATACGTTTTAAAGACACAATTTGAAAAGCAAATTCTTGAATAGTAAATAACTTGGTGTTATTAAAATGTTGACTCATTGGCTTTTGTTTTATGATAAAGGAAATAAGTGATTGCTTTCTCTCTTAGAAATATACTGCTGTTACTATTCACTTGGTTTTCCTTGCTTCTGTAGAGTAAGTTTGTCACAAGGCTTAAAGGTTTTTAATATTCATTTTGATTCAAAGTTGTGGTTTTGTTATATGTGGAATCTTTGAAAGTTCAGCCAAAAATGCATGCAAATGTAAACATTCTGAAGTTTCTCTTAATTCTGATTTGTACTTAAGTTTTTGGCTTTGAAGAAGTTATAACAATGGTAGTAGCCTCCTTCAGTATTTGTTAGATGTGTGAAGTACTGATAAATGTCACAATGATGGTTTTATTTTTTAGATTATTAGTGTAGGTAGGTTAATCCTTACCACAAGTGACTCATTTTTTAAATGTGCACTTTTTAAAATGAGTGGCTTTTACAGATACATCATAATAAATTGTACTGCTACATTTTTAAAATACAGGGGATGATGTGAGAAAGGGAGAGGGGTACATGGGAATCCCTCATACTTTTGATATAACTTTTCTGTAATCTAAAGCCTCTACATAAATAAAGTTTATTATATTAATAAAAAACCTCTAAACCTTTCCAACTTGACAGCCTCTTGGTTATTCACACTTTGAGGAGTCAAAACAAGATTTGCAAGCCATTCTTGTTCTGGGCAATACATATTTTAAGTACTTTTGCTATTAGTATTTTTACTTTCATCTCCTTTCACATCCAATTTTCCTACATCTTACAAAGAAATTTTTAGAAATCTATTATAACAATTAGCAGTGTAATGAGCAATGACCAGTATTTATTTGTATTCTAAGATAATTTTCAGAAAACGATGAGTATTTTCCCAAAGTAGACCCACATCCAAATATAATTAAACAGTCATAGCTGCTCTGGTCAGTCAAAGTAAGAACTAAGCTCCATACACATCCGTCTCATTTCATTGATATGCAAAATGATTTTAATATGTGTGGAAAGCTATGGCTTAAAATTAGTACTGAGAGAGGTTAACTATAAGACCAGTTTTCTCCCTTCAGGGCTGAGAAAGATAAATAATGCATGGATCTGATCTACTAGTGGTGGCCGGAATGACAACAGGTTTGGGGGGACAGATAAGGAAGGGCCTTATAGAACATGCTAAGGTGCTTTCATTTTTTTCTGGAAGGTAATAAAGAGGCACTGAGTGTTTTGTTGTTGTTGTTATTAAGCAGGATGGTGACATACTTAAGATAGAGCTATACAAGAAAATTCATTCTGGCAGCTGGTTGGAAAATGAACAGCAGTGCGAAGGGACAGGAGGCACAGAGACTAGATACACTTTTTATGGTAGGCTAATCCAGGTAAGAGACAATGACCTGAGGCAGTAGAGTGGCTATAGGAATGGAAAGAAGGCAAGAGCTTTCAGAGGTATTGGGCAGTGAGGAGAGATGGAAATTGTTGGAAGCCTGTATAGGAAAAGGTAGAAGGGGAAAGAGGTGCTATATATGGTTCCACCAGGGCTGTGGATGACCCTTTGGTGCATTATAAAATTATATTGGCAAGCAGTAGTCAGTATAATATTTTAAAGTAGAAGTCAGACAAAAAAGGTCACATTTGTATGATTCCATTCATATGAAATATTTAGAACTGGCAAATCCATAGATACAGAAAGCAGATTAGTGGTTGCCAGGGGCTGGGAGGGAGGGAGAATGAGGAATGACTGCTTAATGGGTATGAGTTTTCCATTTGAGATGATGAGAATATTTTTAAAAATAGATAGAGGTGATGGTTGTACAACATTGTGAATGTACTATATGCCACTGAATTGTACACTTGAAAATGGTTCATTTTATGTTATGTGAATTTTACCTCAGTTGTGGATGCAATTAACAGCACAGAACTATATAACTGAATACAATTAAAATGGGGAAATGTTAGATTTTATATATGGTAATAGGATAAAAATTGTTTTTTTTAAATCCATGGAACTACACTACATAGTAAACCGTAAGTTAAACCATGGACTTTAATTAATAGTACAATTATTAAAATATGCTATCATCAATTTTAACAAATGTTCCACACTAATGTATGTTGTTGTTGGTGGGGTGATGGATGGGAATCTTGTATTTTATGTATGATTGTTCTATAAGTCCACAACTTCTTTAATAAAGAAAAATAACACGTGGAAAAAGTGAATGGGATAGATAATATCATATTACACCACAAATAGTAATGACACATATTGTTCATGGCATTACCATTTCAAGTGTGTTTCTGTGTGTAACCAAGGCTTGGATAGCAGGTTGGATGGAGAGAAAGTTGAATGAGATAAAGTACACAGAAAGAATTTGGTTGGAAGATAATGAGCATGTCAGATATTTAATTGAATGCCTATTCTGCAGGTAGAGACATAGTTTTGAAGTCCAAGAGGGGTTCCAGCTAGAGCTACAGAATCCCAATACACAATAAAATAAAATATATTTGGTTCAAAGTGCATATTTAAAGTGATCATAACTTACATAGAACCCGATTTATATTTTCATTATAAATAAAACAATGGTTTGTATAGCCATTGGTCAATTTGATATAATTATGAATTCCAAAAATATAATTGGATCATGCTTGTAAATTGATCTGTTAATCTGGGCATGATTAAGTTATGATTAGGGTGTTGACTGGGCCACGTCAGTAGGGCGTTGAGCCCCAACCTTTGGTGCGTGGGGGAAGAAAATATAAAAGGCATCACAAAGAACAGAGTTGCAGTAGTTCTGAAGTTGGAGTTTTGATGTTGGAGTTTTGATGTTGGAGAGAAGGCCCCAGGAGAAGAGAAGTGAGTTGTTCACCTGATAGTCTACAGCTGAACTTGTGGAGGAAACAGAGGAGCTAAGCCCAGAGAGAAATGCAGCCCGGGGAAGAGAGGAACCCAAGAAGCCTGAACCCTGGCAAACGTCAGCAGCTCTCTTGCTCCAACACGTGGCAATGGACTTTGGTGAGAGAAGAAACTTATGCTTTATGGCCTGGTAACTGTAGATTTCTACCCCAAATAAATACCCTTTATAAATACCAACCCATTTCTGGTATTTCACATTAGCACCTTTTTGGCTGACTAATACAGTTTGCAAAATAAAAATTGCAATGGAAGATTTGTCAACATATGTTGTCGTTGTGAAATAAAATAAACTACCTTTCCAAATATTCAATAATAAAACACATTGAAAACAATGAGTTTTGGGGGAGTATAATAAATTTTATTGCAAAGACAATAAAACTTGATGACATTTGAATAATTAGAGACTATAACTTGTCAAATTTACCTTCTGATGATATACTTAAAAGATTGAAATCGTCAAAGATGCAGAAAGCCAAGATAACACTTTGTAGCCTGTGATTGCCAGTCTTCCAAGAGGCAAGATACAAATTAAGAGGTATTTGTTTATCCAGAGAGTTTTTGAATTGGATTGACCTAATTTACATTTCTTTTAAATGTCAGGTCTGCCAATAATTAAGAGATGAAGATTGTAGATAGTAAATTCATATATTGAAGACTGTAAATGCATTTATTATTAGGGACAAAATGGATGAATTATCTTAATAATTTAAAATGTTAGTACTTCTTCTTTGGGTTCCTTATTTTTTAATAGCCATGATAAAATATTTATTTTCACCAAGATCATTTCAACTTGTTAATATAAAATAATAAGAGGAAATTAATATATTATTCCCTATATGATCAATTAAAAACAAAAAAAGTAATTTTAATGTTAACCAAGCAGTAGCATTTTAAAAATGGATTGTGTGATGAAGAGTACATGGGAATTCTGTATTTTTTCAAATTTTCTGAGTGTTAAAATCATTCAAAATAAAAAGCATTAAGAAATGTTGAGAATATTGGTCATGAGAAAATATTATAGAAAAATACACAATAAAATGCCTCTAAACATGTACAAGGTCCTGAGATAATCAAATTCAATTAATTTCATTTTATCAATTATTTATTATGCAACTACTATCTGTCTTTATGGGCTTTCATAGTAATAATCTGTAAAGCATGGATGATAATTAAAGCTGTCTCTGGCTTAGACGTGCAAGTGTGCAGTCCTACTTATTCTACTCTTCTCTACTTACAATCCACGCTAAACTGAGAGCAAATAAATGTACATCTCCATCCTGGATGTCTCCCCTGAACTCCAGACCTTTTATCAAACTTCCTACTCATCATCTGGACATCTAATAGGCACCTCAATTAGATGCTTACCTCAATTTTACAAGCTTAATACTGTACTCCTGATATCTACCGTAAAACCAGCTCTTCTGATAGTCTTGTCTGTCTGAGTTAATGACAATTTTTTATTCCAGTTGTTCAGGCCAATAATCTGAGTGCCACCCTTGTCCTTCTGGACCCTCACATCTTATTGGTCAGCAGATTGGCAGCTCTACTTTCAAATATAAACCGTGATTTGAGTACTCTCACCACACTCACTGTTAATGCCGTGGTCCAAACTACTATCACAGGACTCATGATTTTTGAGCTCCGAGTTATTTTATGACCCTTTCCTCTATGACTCACCTGCTTTCCTCACCTCCAGCAACATGGCCCTCTTCTGTTGTTCCCCAAACATATCGCTTGCTCCTACATGTTCCCACCTCGGGGCCTTTGTCCTTGGTTTTTCTTCCGCCTGGAATAACATTCCCCCACATGCTCGATTTCTTCATTTCCTCCAATTCTTTAGTCAAAAGTCACCTGCTCAAAGAAGACTGTTTCATAAATAAAAGAAAATCCTTGATTCACATTTGTTTAAGGAACATACTAGAGAAGAGAGACCAACAGTTTAAGCCATTTTTTCCTTTTTAGGTATTTATTGATTCTGAAAGAAGCAACTTGAAGGCTGAAGTTGAGTGGAACTTTCAACAAACTCATAAGTGTAGAGGAAAAATGCAGCTCAGGGGCAATCATGGAGGGTGAGTCTTGGAAAAGACCCAAGGCTTTCAACTGAAACCATGAAGGGCTCCAGTCTGGGATTAAGGGTAAAAAAGAAATAGACCAGCATTCAGAGGTGCCAAATCCCTATTTCAAAGCCTCTCTATTCCTGATCTATTCTTAACTGACTGCCAGAAACAAAAGGAAACTACCAATGTGTTCTAACAATACTCTATCACATATTTACTTTTCTAATATGAAAAAATTTTATCCATTAAATACAACTTACTTTCCAAGGTCACATTGTACTTTTGGTATTGTGATCCATTGTGTTCTTTCAATAGTAGATCTCAGTAAATATCGGAACTCTAAAGGCATATGATGGTGAAAAATAAAACTGGGGAAGATATGTAAAATTTTGTCAATACATTTAGTTCTCAAAATAGATTTAGCATTAAAAATGTGCAAAATTGCTAGAATTATAGACTTTAAAATGCATTGTTGAGAACTGCACTGTGATAAGTTAAATGCCCATTATGGTGGGTTTTTTTATTTTTTACTTTATCTTACGGGGGGAAAATCGTTTCATTAGTTTGTATATTTGCAAAACTAATGCACTTAGCCTAAACACATGTTAAACAAATGCCTGTCAAACTTAAGTAATTTAAATTTATTGCCTGAAGTGTTACAGAAAATACAATTAAATAAAAATTATTTTGTTGAATTGAACGTGTGTATATTTTCATGTGAAGGCTATCAAGAGACACAAAGCTCTGGAGGGCTCCATTTATAATCCGCATGTGCTCAGCTCTGAGGAAAACAGAACTTTTGGCAGTCTGAAGGGATAACTTGTGCTGGTATCCCAGCTCTGTACCTTTTTATTTGTGCAAATTTGGGCAAGTCAATTAAGATCTGCCAATCTAATTTTCATCATCTATAAAGTGGGAAGAATAATTCTTACCTCATAATATTTTCTGTGGAAATTTTGTGTGTTTATGTAAAATATATGGCCCAATTACAATAAGCATTAGTCAAGATTATGTCTTCTAATATATGCTGATGAAGAAAATTCAATATTCTTTCTCTGCTCACAAAGTTCATGCAGTCATACTGGGGAGATGTAGTGGGTTGAATGCTGCTCTCATCCTCCTACCCCTGTAAAGATATTTTCACATCGAATTCCTAGAACTTGTGAATGTCACCTTATCTGGGGGAAAAAAAGTACCTTTCCAGATGTAATTAAGGATCTTGATATAAGGGAATCATTCTGGGAAGCGGCTGTGGCTCAATCAGTAGGGCTCCCGTTTACCATATGGGAGGCCCCGGGTTCCGTTCCCGGGGCCTCCTGGTGGGGGCGGGGGCGGGGGCGGGGGCGGGCCCGCCCGCACGGCGTGGTTGGCTGACCCAGCGAGCACAAGCAGCAAGTGGGGGAATAAATGAATAAATAAATAAAATCTTTAAAAAAAAAAAAAAAAAAAAAAAGGGAATCATTCTGGATTATCCAGGTAGGCCCTAAATCCAATGACAAGTGTTCTTGTAAGAGAAAGGTGGATAGAGATTTGAGACAAACAGAAGAGGAAAAGACACAGAGAGACAAGAAGGCTGTGGGACCAAAGAGGCAGAGAATTGGAATGATGCTGACACAAGCAAGGAAAGCCTGGCACTACCAGAAGCTGGAAGAGGCCAGGAATGGATTCTCCCCTAGAGCCTCGAGAGAAAAGCAAGGCCCTGCTCACACCTGGTTTTTGACTGCTGGCCTCCAGAGCTGTGAGAGAATACATTTCTCTTGTTTTAAGCCACCTCATTTATAGTAATTTGTTATGGCAGCCCTATGAATTACAGGCGATCATACCAGCCCACAATCTAATAGTAATTTATCAAAAGAGAGTCACTGTTATAAGTTATATCATTATTTTCCTGCACCAAATTATAATATAGTTTTACCCTTTGAATTTTCACAAATGAATTCATTTATACATGCATTTAGATGACAATTACTTAGTTTGATTATATGACAGATCAGGGCTAGGGGCACTGATTTAGATTATTATTATGCTGAAAGAGTTTATAAACTAGCAAAGGACATTTTCCTGGAGAATGAAATGCAACACAATGTGCAAATCATGTCTAAGACACTTGCAGTCTTTGAAATATTAATAAATAACATTAATAAATAATAATAATAATATTAAATATTCCTATTTATAGCTAAATAATATACTATTGTAAGTATATTCCACAATTTGTTTATCCATTCATTGTTTGATGGACAGTTGGGTTGCTTCCATCTTTTGACAATTGTGAAATATGCCTCTCTGAATTTCAGTGTGCAAAAATCTGTTCTAGTCCCTGATTTCTATTCTTCTGGATATATACTTAGTAGTGATTGCCGGGTCATATGTCAATTCTATATTTAGCTCCCGAGGTACAGCTAAACTGTCTTCCACAGCAGCTACACCATTTTACAATCCTACCAGCAATAAATGGTTGTTGTTATTTCTCCACATCCTCTCCAACATTTATAGTTCACTGTTTTTTTAATAGTAGCCATTCTAGTGGGTATAAAACATCTCATTGTGACTTTGATTTGCATTTCCCTAAAGCTAGTGATGATGAGCATCTTTTCATGTGCTTTATAACCTTTTGTGTATCCTCTTTGGAGGAATGTCTATTCAAGTTTTGTCCTTTTTTGATTGTGTTGTTTATCTTTTTAATGTTGAGCTGTAGAATTTCTTTATATATCCTGTATATTAAACCCTTATCAGATATGTGGTTTCCAAATATGTTCTCCCCATCAGGTCTTTTCACATTCATGACAAAGTCTTTTGATGCACAAAAATTTTTAATTTTGAGGAGGACACATTTTTCTATTTTTCTTTCATTGCTTATGCTTTGGGTGTAAAGTCCAAGAAACCATCGCCCTGAGTTGCTCATTACTAGTGCATAGAAACACTATTGATTTTTTGCTTGCTGATCTTGTACCTAGCCACTTTGCTGGTTTCATTTTTTGGCTCTAATAGCTTTATTGTAGATTTTTCGGCACTTTCTACATATAAGATCATGTCATCTGCAAATAGTGGAAGTTTTACTTCTTCTCCAACTTGGTTAATTTTTTTTTAAATTTTCTTTCCAAACTGCTCTAACTAGAATTTCCAGTACAATGGTGAATAACAGTGGTGATAATGGGCATCCTTGTCTTGTTCCAGATCTTAGAGAGAAAGTTTTCAGTCTTTCATAATTGAGTGTGGTGTTAGCTGTGGGTTTTTAAAATATGCCCTTTATCATGTTAGGTAGTTTCCTTCTATTCTTATTTTTCAAAGTGTTTTTATCAAATGCTTTTTCTGCACCTGTCAAGATGTGTATGTGTTTTTTCCCTTTGTTTTGTTAATTTGGCATATTACATCAATTGATTTTTTTATGTTGAACCACCCTTGTATACCTGGGATAAAACCCACTTGATCATGGTGTATAGTTCTTTTAATGTGCTGCTGGATTGTATTTGCAAGTATTTTACTGAGGCATTTTGCATCCCGCTTCATAAGAGAATTTGGTTTGTAATTTTTTTTTTCTTGTGGTATCTTTTACTGGCTTTGGTATTAGGGTGATGTGCATCTCATAGAAAGAGTTAAGGAGTGTTTCCTCCTCTTCAATTTTTTGAAGAGCTTGAACAGGATTGCTATTAATTCTTCTTGAAATGATATGTAGAATTCACATGTGAAGCCATCTGGTCCTGGGCTTTTCTTTGATGGGAGGTTTTTGATGACTGATTCAACCTCTTTAGTTGAAGTTGGTATTTTGAGGCCTTCTAGTTCTCCTTGAATTGATTTAGGAGATTTGCTTGAACTTATTTGATTAGTTGTTCCAAAGTCTGTGTCTCCTCTTTAGTTTTAATTTGTTCCCATGACTGAGCCATATCTTCCTGTTTCTTAGTATGGCCTATAATTTTTTGGTGATGTCTAGGCATCTTATTATCTTGATAAGTTAATTCTGAAGGTCAGTTTCTCCCTCTTGTCTAGGGTTTTATTGTTGATTGGCTTTGTGTTAAGACCCTTGTTTGATGAGTGTTCTTATTCTTGACCTTTAGAATAGCCCATGTTTAACAGATGAAATTTTCTGATTCTTACCCTGGATATACAGTACAATTTTTAAGATTGTACTTTTTGTACAATTGTTTCACCTCCATGAGAAAGTTTCCTTCCCTCTGTCCTTCCCCAGGAAACTTGATTGCTCTGTTTGTTTTTGTACAAATTTTCTCCCCACATCCTATGATTTGTTTAAATTCTCTGTCTTACTCTGTGCCCTGTTTTCCTTACACTTTTCCATTCTGGGACCCTTCTGTCTAAGAGTTCAGTTTAACCTCCTATTTTTTCCCTCTGTGAGTCTTTTCTTCCTCTGGTTTCATCCTTGTGTGTCTTGCCCTAGGGCACTAGATGGGCTCAATCCAGAAAGGTGGGTCACTACAGAAAAGTTTGTTTTGTGTTTACATGGTCCAGCCAACAGAAACTGATTTGAGTGAGCACACCACTTGTCAGCCATTCTACTGCAGTCTCCCCATCCCCACACTGGGAGCCCTTTCCCCTTTTTATGTAGCACTGCTCAGTGGTTTGTGTTCCACCTTGGGTCTCTGCAGACTTGGGTCCCTGCCTGGATATTCATGGGGTTCTAGCTTGTGGCTCTGAGTGACTCTATTATCTGTTTCTGTGGTGGGAGGGACCCAGACAACTGCCTCTGAGTGACTTACAAGCTGCACAGGACCAAGTGAGGGGAAAGGGAATAGACCAGTGGGTCTGGGATGGAAATTTCTCACCAGATGTTCTCCTTTTTCTTCAATTCAGAATTTGTGGAGTCCTCCTCCAGTCTCTACCATCCTCCAGAGTTTTAAGCAAATGGGATCTCTTCCTTTTATTCACAGAATCTCTGAGGAGGATTTTTCAGGGGATTTCTAATATTGCCATGTTGATCATGTCACTCCAAAAACATATTCTTATCTTAATCCTTTCCTGTGGGTGTGAAGCCATGGTAAATAGGAACTTTTGAATATGCTATTTTTAGTTAAGATGTGGCTCTACTGAATGAGGTTAGGCCTTAATCTTATTACTGGAGGCTTAATGAAGAGAAAGCTCATGGTAGAGAAGAAGCTGGAAGTGAATTGAACCTGGAATAGACAACAGAGGTCATTACCATGTCCATAACTTTGTAAGAAAAGCCAAGAAACCCCAAGGTTTGCTAACTAGCCAGGAGATACTGATCCTGAGAAAAAGCAAACCTTCTAGACTTTGAAATCATGAGCCAATAAATTCCTGTTGTAAAGCTAATACATTATGTGGAATTTGTCTTAACAGCTGGGAAACTAAGACAGATGCTTTGTGATTATTGGAGCATTTAAGTGGAGATTAATTTTCATCAAGGGAATTGTAAAGTTCAATCCCTACCCCTGGTGGAATAATTTTCATTTAGTCCAATTTTTTTCCTCAGAAATATTTCATTCACAACATATAAAGTGTATAAAAAGGTGTATACACAGATATTTCCAGAATTATTTAGTGCAATATTCCAATATTAGTAGGCAGAAAATAAAATATTAACAAAGTCCAGTTGTCCACATTGCCTTAAACTAAGAAATGAATAGTGACAATTTCAGGCATAAATCAGAAACTGGTAATGGATATAACTGAGAACAATGTGTTATTTTGACATTTATCAAATCACATTACAGGGTTGACAAGATGACCTTGGTAAATAGGTGCTGGGAAAGGTGTTGATGGGAGGGAGATATTCACAAAACATATCTTCAAGATAGATACTACAGCTGTGCCCATGGCTATTTCAGAGGACCCAGCTCACAGAATATTTGCTTGAATACCCCTGTGAATAAGTGAATGGGCAAAAAGTACATTTTAGGGGCGTGGAAACAACAATTATTGCAATGGGAGAAATTCTGAGGAATATGGCAGAATAAGGAGCGCCAGGACTCAGTCTTTCCACCAAAACAACTATTAAATAGGCAGGAACTGTCTGAAACAACTATTTTGAAACTCCAAAGGCCAGAAGAACACTGTACAGTGTCCAGGGAAGAGCAGGAGGAAGAGGCTGATAAATTATGTTAAAAAACAGTAAATTGCTCTCTCTGAACAGTGGCTTCTGGCACCCATACCCCGACTCTTACAGCAGGCCACCTTGGGCCCAGTCTTTGGTTAGCAGCTGGTAACAGAAAGGGTCATAAAAATCCTCTTACCCCAAGAACAAGAGTGTGCACGGCTGATAAATGATCATGGCTTTTGATTAGCAAATTCAGATTGCCAGGTCCTGGGCTCTAAGGACAGCTATTATTTTAACCTGCCCCAGACAAAAGCGTGGCAACCACTGTTTCAACCCCCACCTTGGAAACAGCATTTCCTCAGCGCTGCAGGGGAAAGTTGGCTGAAGGGCTGCATTTGCTGGGCAGGCCACAAAAGCTCAGCTTTGGGGAGCCCTTAGAGAAGTTTTTTTTTTTTTTTTTTTAATACTTAGATTACACAATTGTCATATTAAAAATATAGGGAATTCTCATATGCCCCGCTTTCCACACCTCCCACCTTTTCTCTCCAAAGAAGGCATGCAAATGGCCATAAAGCACCTGAAAAGATGCTCAACATCATTAGCCATCAGAGAATTGCAAATAAAAACCACAATGAGATACCATTTCACACCCATTAAAATGGCTGCTATTTAAGAAAACGGAAAATAACAACTTGTGGCAGTTTGAAATTATTCTATGATTCCCCCAAAAAGAAAGAATATGTTTATGAACTAATCCATTCCTGTGAGTGTGAGACCCTTTCAATAGGACCACATCAATAAGGCGTAACTCAGGTTGAGTCTCCACTCTCTTGCTGGGTTTGATAAAAACAAAGAGAGAGACACAGGAAAAGGGAGCTGCCATTTTTGGTCCTGCAATGTGAGAAAGAGGACTCCAGTTTTGCCCACAGCTGAGCTGCAAGGAGAGAAGCCCCCAAGAGGCTCAAAGAGCTGAGGCCCAGGTTGAAATGAGCCATATGCCTGAGAGTTTACAGCTGAACTTGGGAAGAAAGCAGAGCCACCGAGACTGAGAAAGGAGGTCCAGTAATAGCAAGCCCTATGCCAGATTTGCCTACAGCTGCAGAAAGGTAGAGACCTTAGCAGAGATGGATGAATACCTTGCTCTAATACGTGGCAGTTTACTTTGGTGAGAAAGCATCTCTTATGGTGCTTTGAGTTGGACTTTTCACTGCCTTGCAACTGTAAGCTTTTACCCCAAATAAATCCCTTTTATAAAAACCATTTCTAGTATTTTGACTCGTCAACCCTTTGGCAAAGTAAAACACAAGTGTTGAAGAGAATGTGGAGAAATAGGAGCACTCATTCATTGCTGGGGTCAATGTAAAATGGTGCACCCACTGTGAAAGACAGTTCAGCAGTTTCTCAGCAAGCTTGGTATAAAACTACAGAGGTCCTGGCTATCCCACTGCTAAGTATATACCCAAAAGTATTGAAAACAGGGGCTTGAACAATTATTTACACACTGATGTTCATGATGGCATTATTCACAATTGCAAAAAGATGGAAGCAACCCAAGTGTCCATCCACCAATGAATGGAATATTATTCAGCCATAAAATGGAATGAAGTCCTGATACACGTGACAACATGCATGAACTTTGAAGACATCATTTTGACTTAAATAAGTCAGACACAAAAGGACAAATATTCTATGAGCTCACTAATTTGAAACAATTAGTATAAGAAAGTTCATAGAATCAGAATCTAGAATATAGGTTACCAGGGACTGGGGTGAAGAGGTGGGGAGGATAGGGAATGGGATGTTAAGGCTTTAAATGTACAAGGTTCCTGTTTGGAATGATAGAAATGTTTTGGTAATAGATGGTGGTGATGGTAGCACAACATTGTGAATGCAATTAATAGCACTGAAATATTTATCTGAATATGATTAAAAGGGAAAATGTTAGATGGTATATATGGCAACAGAATAATTTTTTTAAAAAATCCATGGAACTACACTACACATTGAACCCTAAGTTAAACCATGAACTTTAATTAATAGTACAATTATTAAAATGTTCTATCAACAATTGTAACAAATGTTCTAAACCAATACAAGTTGTTGCTGGTAGGATGGTGTAGGGGAATCCTGAATTTTATGTATGATTGTTCTGTAAACCCACAACTTCTGTAAAAAAGAAAAACACAGTTAGAACAATGAACAGCATCTGGTGAGGAAAGTTGAAATTCAAGGGTATACTCAAGTTTACAATTAGATTAGAGAAAATATAATTTACCAGAAATCTGTTTTAATTGTACATGCAAAGTGGCTATTTACAATAGTTTCAGAAATATTAGAAGGATTGTGTCTTCAAATAAATGGGCATTTAAATTCCTACAATAGAATATTCAGTGCTCATAATTATTGAGAAGGAGAAATAGAAAATGTACAATGTAAAACACTGAATATTGGCTTTATGCCATGGAATTTGCTAATTTGATATGAAACCTGATATCTGTTATAAAACTGGTATAAGATTCAGGCTCCTAGAATGTTTCCAAGGTTCAATGTTGCTGTAGAGACAAAGCGCTGGAATGCTTTAAACCTGCTTGTTTCTCAGTGAACTACAACCCATCTAACAGAAGTATGAGCTAGTGCTACAAAGATGCTATAAAATTTTACTGCTGGCTGAGTCTTAAGAGTAGGAAATGGGGACGGTAGCTATGGGGCACTTGTGTCACAATGCCTCCTTTCCATATCCACAGCAAATATCACTAACAGATCATGTAACCCGACCTAGCCACTTGATCTGGATGCCACCTCAAAATCCTTTAAGAGCAGTGCTCCAGACAGCCATCATGGACTGATTAGAGCGGGCTGCACTGCAATCTCTTAGAAATCCCTGGAATCTAATTCATTGGAGTTTCAAAATCAGCAATAGATGCACTAGATATGAATTTTTCATTATGGCAAAAAGCTTTTAGCTTCCAATTAACTGTGATGTATCTCTGCTATAATAAAAAATGCCAAATTTAGCTATATTATACAAATAATTTCTTAATTTAATTATGGTTTGAAGATTATTTTCAATCAAGTTTAAATATATAAAAATCCCTAAATGACATTTTGTAAATGTTATTTTATGAATAATTCATATTTTAAATATTCACCTGGAAAGACATAGTTACTTCAGAAAAAATTTAGGCAATGTTAACTTTCTTTAATATTTCTTAAGGCTACAAAAATTAGACACTTTTAAAGTATTTATTAGACTCAGTAAGCAAATGAGAACCAAATTTTGCCATTCATCATTTTATGAAGTGATCAAGAATGTTTAAATTCATTCTTGTAATACCTCCTTTATGATATCTCTATAATTCCAGAAACATGTAAGTATCTTAAGCAAACTACATGGAAAATAAGTTTACAAAAATCCTTCTGCAAAAATAGTTCACTGTCTTGTTGTCTAAAGCATTTTGCTGCTTCCTCCTCCCCCACCAACCCATTCTATGCTATGATAAATTGATCATACACAACACTAAGTACAAGGTCAGTTAAATTTCTGTGAATTCTTTATATAAAAACAGTTTGAAATATTGGATAGTATCTGCTTACCAATGGCATATTCCTCCACTTGAGTGGATGGGTGTTTTATGTTCATTTATATTTTAAAATGTTTTGCCTGATTTCTTTTGGAAACTCAAGTAAAATAATAATGACGGTACATGTGAACTTCAGAATCTGTCTTTTACTATCACATGGACTCTCTCAAGCTCAATAATAGAGACTATTCCTTTATAAGGTATCCAACATATTTCTCTTGCTTGTATTTAAAGAAGCATAATGGCTTCACATTCTAAGCAAAAGAATTTTTTCTATTTAAAGAAATTGCTTCTATTTTTCAGAATCCTTTGTAAAAAGATTAAATCATGGATATTAATCCTGTAAAATATAAGTAAAGATTTTAAAATATGAAGGACATTCAAACAATACTGAAATTTAGAAAATTGAAAAATTTAAACACTCAGAAAGCTTGGAATATTATTTTTAAATATAAACAAGGGGATATATTAAATTTTACAAGTTACAAAACTTTTTAGAAGAAATTTGAATACATATATACACTTTAAAGCAAATTAATGAAATTTTTAGCAATTAAATATAATATAATTTATATGTAATATTCTTAAAAAAGAAGAAATATTTGAGAGGTAACACGCTCAAGACACACATTGGCTTAAACTACTCAGTGATATTACTCTTCCAAAGAACACAATTCAGGAAATATGGTACTGGATATTCTTTGGGGAAAAAAAAGATTTAAGTTTATTTTAATAGAAATAATTTTCAAGAAAATTAAGTGTGGTGGTTTGGAGCTGTACGTACCCCCAGAAAAACATGTTTTCATGTTCTAAATCTAGTCTATTCCTGTCAATGTAAACCCATTGAAATTAGGACCTTTTGATGAGACTACTTCAGTTAAGTTATGACCCACCTCATTCAGGATGGGTCTTAATCCTATTATTGGAGTACTTTAAAAATGGAATGAATACAGAGAGAGAGAGAGAGAGAGAGAGAGAGAGAGAGAGAGAGAGAGAAGCCAGGGACACAAGAAACTGAAATCAACAAAACCCAGAAGGGAAGAGAGACCAGCAGACACCTCCATGTGCCTTGCCATTTGGCAGAGAAACCAAGGATTGCCAGCAGCTGGTCTTCAGGAAGAAATCATTGCTTTGATGATGCCTTGATTTAGACATTTTCTTGGCCTCAAAACTGTAAGCTAATAAATCACCATTGCTCAAGTCAAACCATTTCATGAATTTGTTTTAAGCAGCCTGGGAAACTGAAACAAATTTCGGTACCAGATATGAAGTGTGTTGTTATGGCAAATACCAAAAATATGAAAACGGCTTTGGAATAGGTTAATGGGAAAAGGCTGGAAGAATTGTGAGCTGTTTGATAGAAAAGGCTTGCTTTGAAGAGACTGTTGGTAATAATATGGACACGAAAGTTATTTCCAATGAGACCTTAGACAGAAATCATGAATGTGTCATTGAAAATGGGAAGAAAGATAACACCTGATTTACAGTAGTAAAGAACTTGGTGAAATTGATTCTGATGTCAGATTGAAGGTAGAATTTAAAAGTGATGAGTTTGGATATTTAGCTGTGGGATTTCCAAGCCAAGTGTGTAAAGTGCAGCTTGGTTATTCCTTGCAGCTTGTAGCAAAATGCAAGACGAAAGGGATAAGTTGAGAACTGAACTCTTGGGCACAAAGAAACCAAAAATTGATGGTTTGGAAAATTCTAAACTTCCAGAAAGTGAGTTCTCAGAGAATAGTGCTCCATGTGAGAGTTTAACTGAACATGGATCCAGTCAGCCATTTCAATGCAAGTCATAATTGGAAATGCAGTTATCCTGAAAGGATCTCTGGAAACTCCTACTATCTGATGGTTTGGACCTTTGTGTACTACATGCAAAACTGACAAGTTTTTTGTAAAATCTTTATGAGTGGAACCACTGTCAGCATGAACTAAAAGGGACAGATTGAAGAAAAAATCACTGCAAAGGCAGAAACATAGAAGCTGAGTTCTCAATCAAAGTCATCTTCTCAAGCCAAGAGAGCAGGCCCACACAAGTATATGAATAGGGAGAGACTACCCTGGAGCTCAGAGAGAGAGACCCTTCCACCACTTGTTCAGAAGAGTGCCATCACCCCAGTGTTCTCAGAGGTTAGAGCCCATTCCCCAGGATTGCAGAGTCTGGCCTCTACCACAGTGTTCTCAGAGGGTGGAGCCTTCAGTGCAGTTTGGGGGGAGAACATGACCACTGCACAAGTACTTGGAACAGGTGAGGCTGACACTTCACCATGCCCAAAATACAAAACATTGTTCCATAGATGACTGCCAGACCTTGAAATCTAAAGGAGTATGTCCTGCAGGATTTTGGAATTGTTTGGGACCCGTGACCCCTGTTTTCCTTCCAATTTCTCCTTATGGGAATGGGAATGTTTATTCTATGACTCTCCTTTGTAGGTTGGAAGCAAATAACTTGCTAGCTAGGTTTCACAGGTCCACTGACAGGGGAGAATTGTGCCTCAGGGCAGATCACACCTATAAATTATTTTAATGAGACTTTGTACTTAGTATTACTAAAATGACTTAAGGCTTAAGACTTTTGGGATATTTTGATAGAAAGAATGTATTCTGCATATAGAGAAAGCATGTCTTTTTTGGGGCCCAGAGGGTGAAGTGTAGTGGTTTGAAGCTGTATGTACCCCAGAAAAACATGTTCTTAAATCTAATCCATTGCTATGGATATAAACCCATTGGTGAAATGTATTTTCATGTCTTTTGACCATTTTCTAATTGCATTTTTTTAACCACTGAGTTTTGAGAGTTCTTTATATATTCTTGATGCAAATGTTTAATAGATATGTGGTTTGCCAATATTTTGTCCCAGAATTTTTTTTCTGCTTAACAGGCTCTTTTGCAGAGTAAAACATTTAAAGTTTGATGACTTCCAGTTTATCAACGTTTCTTTTTATGGATAATGCTTTGGTGTCAAGTCTAAGAACTTTATGCCTAGCCCTATATCTTGTCTATTTCCTCCTCCTTTTTTCTAAACATTTTAGTCTTATAATTCACATTGTCTGTGATCCATTTCTAGTAAATTTTTTATACCGTGTGAAACTTTGGTGGAGATTCATTTTTATGTTTTTGCCTATGGATTTCCTGCACCAGCATCATTTGTTGAAAATACCATCTATCATTCCTCTATTTGTTTTTCACATTTGTCAAAAATCCGTTAGGCATATTTGTACTATCACTTTTTAGTGTATATCATTATATTATGATACAAACTCTTACAATATATTAACTTTTGGAAGTTAAGTTTTCTGAAGTTAGAGGACTTTGGTAAACACCTTTGGCTGTCCAGAGATGCACACTAACAAAGCATAAGACCTTCTGAACACAAGTTCAGAATGATCAGCCAATACTTGAACTGCCTGCTAGAACAAGAATCAATACTTTTCTGATGAAGATAATGGAATCCATCATTTCTATTACATGTTATTCACCATGTCCATTATTAAATTAAAAATGTCTAGATACACAAAAATACATACATTTGATCAGAAAAAAAGTGCTCTCAAAAATTAAGGAATAAAAGCAATAAATAGAAATTAAACTCAAAATGGTCCTAATGTTGACTTGAAATAAAGCAAAAAAATATATACTCTTTTAAATATGGTCAATTAATTAAAGGAAAATAGTTCAAAGAATTAAAGATAATTGGGCTTAATTAGAGAACCTCTACAGAAATGTAAACTATAACAAATAAATAAAGAGGCTGGATCTAAAAAGTAAAAATGAAAATGAAAAATAATGGATATTGGAGATGGAAGAAGGAGGAATAAACTTTAAAATACATAAATAGAAATTATCTAACCGTAGAACAGAAAGAAAATTAAATGAAGAAAAATGAACAGATTCATAAGCTTGAGGAACACTATCCCATAAGGAGAAGATACTGAGACTGTATTTAAAGAAACAATGACTGAAAACATCAAATTTTATGAAAAACACCGATTTACATTTCCAAGAATATTGGGAAGCCCAAAGCAAGATAAATAACAAAGAGAGCCAATATTATGCCCTTCATAAAATTGCTAAAAAACCAAAGAGATAAATTTGAAATATTGAAAGTAGAATGAAAAGGTGACACAGTAGGAAGAAGAGAAATAGATGCCAGAAGAAAGAGAAACAGCACATTTCAAGTGTTTGGGGAAAAAAAACAAACTTTCAACTCAGAATAAAATATCCATCAAAAATAGGGGTTAAATAAAGATATTTTTAGATAAGTGAGAACTGTGAGACTTTATCACTAGGGACCTGTACAATGAAGGCTGTAAGACAATGATTTCAGATGAAATATGAATCTACAGGATTTAAAGTGTGATGAGCACTGAAAAGTGTAAGTAATTTGTATATACAAAGGTCTGTTTTTCTTATTTTAATTACTTAAATGGCAAGTAAGTATTTAAAGCAAAAATATTAACATTAAATGGTTGTGTTTCTAACATGTTGATATAAATATATGACAAAAATTTCACAAATGTAGGGGAGAGGTAAAGGGATTTGCACTTATATAAAGTTATTAAATTCATGGAGTGAGTTTTCAAATGATAATTGTGAAGTGGGAAGGGGGAAAATATACACTATTGAATTCTTAATAGTGAAAAATTGAAAGTTTTCCCCTAAGACTGGGAACAAGACAAGAATATCCAGCCTTACCATATCTATTCAGTTTTGTACCATTGCCTAGTATTGGCTTGAGCAGGCAGAGGAAAGTAAAACACCTGGTGTAAATAAATACTCCACCATGGTTGACTTCAAGGAACCAACAATCACTGGAGGCAGTGGGAATAGATGCCCACTGTCGGCCTTTGCAACCCTGTTGAAGCCAGTCCCAGCACACCATTGTCACTATTAGATGCCTCAGCATAAGATGCATAAGTTTAGAAGTGAAAAACATGAGGTGGTGGGTTAGTGCAGTTTGTCACTCTTTCTAGATCATACAACAGAAGAGGTAGCCTGGTCTTAGAGGACAGCAGTGGTGGCATGTCTGCCTTCAATTTTATCTGTGTGAGTTGTGAGGTCTGTGAGGGCTACGGAGTTGGCAACACACACCAGTAGCAGTGGCATTTCTCCCTATAACACTCATAGGATGTGGTTGGGCATTGCTACTCATTGTGTATTTCTGAGCCTGGATATTTGAGCTTTCCAGGCATTCTGTGAACCACCTCACAGAATATATATATATATATATATATATATATATATATATATATATTTGCTTTTGAATTGAAGTTTCTCATTCATACATGAACATACATAAACAATAAGGTATAGTAAAAGTTGTGAACTTACAAAACAAACATGCACATCATCATACAGCACTCCCAGACATAAGCCCACCAACACCACCTTGCATTGTTGTGAAACAATTGTTACAAACTATGAAAGAGCATCATCAAAACATTACTACTAACTATGGCCAATATCTTACATTTGGTGTATTTTCTCCAACCCACCCAGTTATTAACACCCTGTTTTAGTATTATATACTTGTTATAGTTCATGAGGGAATGTTCTTATATTTGTTCTGTTAACCACAGTCCATCATCTACCACAGGATTTATTGTGTTATACAGTCCCATGCCTTGTACAATTCATTCAAAGTGTACACTCAGTGGCTCTCATATTCATCACTGAGTTGTGCTGCCATCACTTCAGTCAATTTTAGAAGGCTTTCATTACTCCAAAAGGAAAAATCCCATACCCCCTTATATCCCCCATTGTTGCCCCTTAGAATTGATATATCTTCTTTTGCCATTGCTGCGAAAATATTACAATATTACTGTTAACTATCATCCACAAGTTACATTACTTGTAATCTTCCCAAGAATCACCATATTCTTAACACTTTGTGAAAGAAGAACATTCTTATGCTATTAACCACAATCTTCATCCACCACCGAAATCACTATGTTATACGGTCCCTAGATATTCTCTAGCTTCCTTTCAACTGAAATATTACATCCACAGACTACCCCTTTCAGCCACAATCACATTTATAAATCAACAGTGTTAGTTATACTCACAATAATGTATTACCATCAGCTCTATTCATTTCCACACATTTACAAGAAACCTTATTAAAAATTCTACATACATTAAGCATCAGCTTCCATTCTCAACCCACATTCTATTTCCTAGTAACCTATATTCTATAGTTTACCTCTGTGAGTTTACTCGCCATATTTAGTTCATATTAGTGAGACCATACAACATTTGTCCTTTTGTGTCTGACTTATTTCACTCAACATAATGTCCTCAAGGTTCATCCATGTTGTCATACGCATCCCTATTTCATTTCTTCTTATAGCTGAATAATATTCCATTGTATGTATATATCAAATTTTGTTTATTCACTCATCATTTGATGGGCACTTGAATAGTTTCCATATTTTAGCAATTGTGAATAATGCTGCTATGAACATAGGTGTGCAAATGTCAGTTCACATCCTTGCTTTCATTTCTTCAGAATATATTCCTAGTAATGGAATCCCTGGATCATAAGGCAGTTCTATATTTAGTTTCTTGAGGAACTGCCACACTGCATTCCACAAAGGCTGCACTATTCTACATCCCCACCAACAGTGGGGGAGGTGTTCCTATTTCTCTACATCCCCTCTAGCACTTGGAGTTTTCTGTTTTTTGTTTTGTTTTGTTTTTTTAGTAATGGCCATTCTCTAAGGTTGGAAATGATACCTCAGTGTAATTTTGATCAGTATTTCCCTAACAGCTAATGATATTGAACATTTTTTCATGTGCTTTTTGGCCATTTGTACTTCCTCTTTGCAGAAATGTCTATTCAACTTTTTTGCCTGGATTTTACTTGAGTTGCTTGTATTTTTATGGTTGGGTTGTTTGGTCTCTTTATATAACATGGATATCTAATCCTTATTAGATATGTGGTTTCCAAATATATTCTTCCATTGAGTAAGCTGCGTTTTCATCTTTTTGACAAAGTCCTTTGAAGCACAAAAGTGTTTAAGTTTGAGGAGGTCCCATTTATCTATTTTTTCTTTCATTGCTCATGCTTTGGGTGTAAAGTTTAAGAAACTACCGCTTACCACAAGATCTTGAAGATGTTTCCTTATATTTTCTTCTAGGAGTTTTATGGTTGTAGCTTTTCTATTTAGGTCCTTGAACCATTTTGAGTTAATTTTTGTATAAGTTGTGAGATAAGGCAATATGCATGCTGTAATTCAATGATGCTGTGGAAAAGAAATTAATAATGTAAAAAGCCTAGGAGCCATTTTTTCAACAAGTTCATATTCAACATGAACTTCAAACCTTCATATAAGACAAATACCTAACTGATTTTAAAATAAAGAAAACCTGTTGCTTCCATCATTGATTTTAATTTTTGTAACCACCACATTGCCATTTCAGTTCCATTTGGAATACAAAAGGAATAATTATCAAATACATGCGTAAGTGGTGTCTTTTTTAGTGTACCTTCCTTGATCTGAGACAAGAAAGAGAAAACAACATGAAAATGCCCATTTCTAATGTTACTCCAGGAAAATAGTTTAGACTCAATTTCCTTAGACACTTAACTAAAGCTCTGGAAAAATGGTCCACACTCATGACATTTTATTCAATTAAAGCACATCATCAAAATTTCAAGGAAATAAACTAATATTTTTGTTGGATATCATCAAGTGATTCATTATACACTATTTTTTCTCCTTAAAGGATATTTAAGTAGAAATATATAAAAGACATTTTACAATCTTTTCTGTATGCACATGTTCCCAACTGACATCAACATACAGCTGATTTTCCTTTGGTACCATTATACCAATGACATAAGCACACCCTGGGATGAATTACTACATAACTGTATTTCTTTTATATTATTTTTCATCAGTAAAGGAAATTAAAGAATTTTCAAGCTACGCATCTTTCTTCTCTGCTAAAATGTAAAAGACAGATATGGTGTGGTTCTTACTAATACTATGCAGTGCCAAGCAAAATGCTTTGTACATGGTTGCTAAAGATGAAATTCATGAATCATAAATAAATGAACAAATGAATTAATGTAAATTTTGAACTCAATATTTTTCATATATAAGAAAATATTTTAATTAGTGCATTTTAAAAATCTATGGGAAAAAAAAAATCTATGGGGTTTATTTAAGCAGTAAATTTTGTTAAATATCAGATATAAGTCACCCAAGACACAGGTTTTCAGATATAATATTCTTGCTGTCCAAAAAATAAGCAGTCATACATCTATTCAGGAGAGAAATGAGGGAAAATACCTAAAGTGAAAACCCCATAAATCTCTACTAGGTAAAATATGGAACAGCTGAAAACACAACTTTGGTTCACTTTCACTTCAAGTGAAACAGGAAGATCAACTTTCTGATATGGTTCATGAAGCCCAACGCAATATTTTGCACCCAGAAAAAATCTCACTCTTGAAATGTAAAGATAGCACAGGATATTTGAGAAAATAGTCATCAAAATCTAAAGGACTTAGTTTTGGAGAGCAGAATTTGGGTGACTTTTCTTCTTTGTAACGATTAATTTGTTAGTAATAAACATATGCACATTTTTACAAAGGTAATAAACATATTAAAATCCATCAGGCCTAAAGAAAATGCATTTTTTAATATGTGAATATTGATCTTACATTTATGTACATGGTTGTGTCTATTTTAAGAGATATTTCATCTTGTTTGTTATACTTTCTATTTATCCATGGCTTTGCTCCTTTAAAGTTCTTTTTATCTTCTGATTACTGTTTCAAATTCTATACAATGTTTCAGGGTTAGCTTGGAGTCATGAATAGTGAAGATTTCTCAAAAATAACCCAAAGCCAAGACAACCTGGGAAATAGGAAGTAAGGAATTCTGACATTGTAGACATAAAGAAGTAAGTTAAAAATAAATAAATAGTCAAATAAATAAACAATAACAGTCTGCATGATATTATAGGGAAGTGTTCTCTTTTTTATTAAAATTCATGTTATATACAGACACCATTAGATATTTTAAAGGAGGTTGTTTTTAATTACTACAAGAACAAATAAAAGAACTAGAAAAGCAAAAGCACTTTAAAGAAACTAAAAAGGTTATGACCTAAAATTACAACTATTTATGAGAACCCACCCCTCAAAAAATCACTATTTTTTTTTTAAGAATAAGGGGAAAATTGTGTTTTCTGTACTGCTGTTAAAGTATTTCAAAATATTAATCATTCTTGGGTCAGGGGCAAGTTTGCTTTAAATTTAAGTGGCCCAATACGGTTGCCACTAGCCACATATGACTATTTAACTTTAAATCAATTAAAATTAAATAAAATATGAAAAATCAGCTTCTCAGTTGTAGCATTTACATTTTACATACTCAATAATAACACATACTTAGTGTCTACTGTATTGAGCAACTCAGAATAGGGTATTTCCATTATTACAGAAAGTTCTATTGGGCAGAACTGTTTAAAGTTGTCATTTTCTTATTTTGCACACTTTTCATAAATATTGAAACTGAAAGAAAAACCGGCAAATATCCAACATATACAAGAAGCAACTCTAAGTTAATTCACATAACCTTAAAGCATCTCCTTTACAATATGGGCTGAACAAAGGTCTCTCTTTCCTCTCAAAACTCTGAGGAAAAAGACACTAAAAGAATCCAAAGTGGGGAAATACATTGGTGAAAAAAGAAAGGAGAATTGATGAGCAAATGAGAGATTTAAAAATTTCTGAAACACATAATAAAAATGAATGCCAGTTGTATATGAAACAGAATAGAGACTACAGCAATGTGCTGAAGGGTGCTCCAGGGGAGAAGAAGCCAATTTTCTTGCATAGGCCAGTGAGGATTTCAGCTCAGAGTGGCAGGAAAAGAGAGGGTGATGATAGAAACATGAATTAATTAAAGTCCTCTAGCCTAAGAGTTTTACCAATGAGTAGCATTGCCCACTGTCTCCCTATCACCCTCTTCCATCCACAAAGGCAGAAGAAGAGGTAGCCCAATATCCCAGGTACCTGTTGCTGGGCAGGTACTTAGTAGCTAGGTTTTGTTCAGAGGATTGCAGTTTGGGCAAGGCTCAGCACAAACATCTTCTCTGCTCCATATGGTGTCATTTAGGACAGCTTGAAGACTGAGGTGTCTAAATTGGCTAAGGACAAGAATCATCCTAAGGGTTGTTTATTCAATGTATTTGGAGCTTGATAGTGACTCCAGATGGGATCTCAGTAGGGGCTATAAGGCAGAACACCTATCTGCAGCTTCTTGGTTTCTTTATATCATGGGGAATGGATTCCAAATGCGAGCATCACAAGTAGGACCACAGAAAAGTTGCATTGCCTTTTATAACCTAGTCTCAGAAATCACAAAGCATCCCTGATCTACAGAGACAAGACATAGACTGTCTCTCCCCTTGTTTTAGTTTCCTGACCTGCTCAAACAAATACCATGACATGGGTCCAGTTAAACAATGAGAATTTATTTGTTCACAGTTTGAGACTGGGAAAAAGTCCAAATCAAGGCATCATCAAGGTAATGTTTTCTTCCCAAAGACTCTGGGGCTGGCAGCCAGTGATCCTGAACAGCTTAGCCAGAAGAGATTATCGAGGGAACAAAAAAACACTTTGGAAAAATTATTTTATTTAGTGTCCTTACAGAAACTCAGAAAGATAAAATATCCAAAGAATAAGAACAAATTGAGAATTGAAATTATGAGAAGAGGATTAATTCAGAATTCCAAGATTCAAGTAGTAAGAGTCCCAAGAAGGAGAAAAATAAAACAAAACTAAACAAATATAAAGATAAATTATAAAGAAGAAAATTATCAAAGACATAATATAAAGGAACTTTCCAGAGCTGCTGAAAGAGAGGAATCTTTATAATGAAAACTATCACTGAACGCCCAAGCGGTTGAATGAAAAAAATAAATCCCCATGCAAGATAAAGTCTTGTTCTATTTTGTACCACCAGATAAAGAGAAGAGCCTAAAAACCCAGAGAAGAAACAAACACAAATCTCTTCAAAAGACAGAACTTCAGAGTTCTCACTGGCAAATACTAGATGTTGAGAAAAATATGGCAATGCTTTCAACGATCTGAGAAAAATGTATTTGAATTTAGAATTCTATAACCAACCAAGCATTTAGGTATCGTGGGAAAATAAATGTCCTGGGGACCTGCAAGAACTCAAAAAGTCTATCACACACAAATATTCTCCTTTTAAAAAGTTTTCTGATAATACAGTCTAGTAAAACAAAATTGAAAACAAAGAAGGAAGATATCATGGGTACTCTAAAAACAGAATTAACACATGAAGACAATGAGAGAAGACAAGGTGACAGATACAGCAGATCTACAAAGTAATGGATGAAAAACAGAAGATTAATTAAAATATTTCCTCATTTTTAACCATTCATAATGTGTAAGGAAATAGAAAATACAATCAGTTGGGAATTAAAACTTTACATTCTTTTCCACTGACACAGTGGTCTTGACAGTGGACCCACTAAGGAGGAAATGGAATCCTAGCTCACCTTTGATTTTGCTGTCAATATAGTTATGATAACATAAATGCTGTGTATAGGTTTTCTGTACTCAAAGCATAGACTACTTCTTCCTGTTTACAGAACACAATATAAATGCTCTCCTTTATACCTGATAGGAGCTAGAAAGTAGAATTGAGGAGGAGAGGTGAAAGGTAGGGTAAGGATAGAAATATCCTCATCTTAGAGGGAAAGCAAAGAGCTACTACCTAAATCTAAGGAATAAATAAGTGGAGGTGGAAATATATTTTTTAAAATAGAAAGACAACTGAAAAAGAAGTTAAGAGAGTGCTCTTAACCAAATACCAACACCAGCGCTTGTGGACTAAATCCCATCCCCTCTCACTTACCCAAGGATTTTTCTCTGCCAGTATTCTCTCCTTTCTGCAGCTTCATTTTGGCTTCCTTTAACGAATCATTCCAATCAACATACAAACATTCTTTCATTTTCTCCATTTTAAAATAAAAAACAATAACAAATCATGTGTCTCTCAAATTCTCCTTTCAAGTGCAATTCAGTTTCTCTGTCGCCTTTAAAACAAAACTCTTTAAACAAACCTGTATCCAATTCCTCTCTTAAACACTCTCCAAAGGGACTTTTGATCTTGTAACTCCATGGAAATTGCTCTTATAAATGTCAGAAATGACTTTTGTGTTGTTAAATCCTGTGGCCAATCGCAGTCCACATATTACCCAAACCAATAGTAGCATTCGACTTTGTAGAACTGCTTTCTTCTTTGGCTTTCAGGACCGCACGCTCTCCTGATTTTGATCCTACTCACTAGCTGCTTATTTTCTGTCTCTTTGGCTGGTTCGTTTGCACATCCCAAACCTCTGTACCCTGGAGTGCCACCAAATTCAGTCCTTGATCCTCTTATTTTTTTTTACCTGAACTGATTCCCTTGCTGATCTCAACAAGTCTTAAGGTTGTAAATACAACTTCTCCTGAACTCATGTTGCCTGTCCGGTATCTCCATTTAGATATATGATCTTTCCTATGACTCCCCTCTCCCCCCTTTGCTCACTTGATCTCAGCCACACTGGCTTCCTTGTTATTTTTCAAATAGGCCAAGAAAACTCCACTTCCAGACTTTGCACTTGTTTTTCCCTCTACCTGGAACTTCCTGCCCTCCCTCCCCACATACAAATATCCAAGTCTTTGCTCAAATGCCAATTTTTCAGAGAGACTGTCCCTGATTACACTATTTGAAAATTAAAACTCTGCCCCCCCAACACACCCTAACCTCATCATGTGCTTGATCTTTCTTTGTAGCACTTAGCACCTCACAACCTACTCTATATTTTACTTATTGTATTTATTCTGTGCATCCCCACTTGAAGACAAGATCCCAGAGGACAGGACTTTCATGTCTCATGCACCAATATATCTCCAATGCCTAGACTAGGACCTGGTTCATAGTTATCATTCAATAAATAATTGTTTAATGAATGAATATAAGCACTACAACTATCAAAACTGAGGAAGAAGAAAAGGTTCAGGTGCTATAGTTTAGCTAAATCCTCATATTTCATAGTGAGGAGTGAAAAACAAAGTCTGCAGTTGGTATATCAATGAATAGCAGTAAGTTATGAAATATTGAATAATTGAAAGTTTTGTAAGTAATGGTCTCTGGGGAATGGGACAGGAAAGGGTGAGGCAGAGATTATTGTTTTCCACTATAAAATAATTTGTACTATTTTTAACTTTACCACATACACTTTAAAGACATGCAAAGATGGGAGGAAGCTCACCTGGGCATACATATAAGGCATATAATTGTGTTCAAATATTCATGGGGCATTGTCACGGTGGGTGGAAATTCACACAATAACTGAAGGAATAGCCAATCCCTACCCTGGGGAGCTCTGCCTCCTTCTCTAATGGAATAGCTAGAATCCCCTGACTACAGGGACAATAACTAGTGAAGAAGGGTGGCCCATTGACGAGCCTTTGATACTGATGACTGTGCTTATGAACCTTTACTCTTGAAATTGAAACTTAGCCTAGTATTACAGGGTGCCTAAGAGTTGCCTCCTGGGAGCCTCCTTGTTGCTCAAATGTGGCCTGTCTCTAAGCCAAACTCAGCATATAAATACATTACCTTCCCCCCAGTGTGGGACATGATTCCTGGGGATGAGCCTCCCTGGCACAGAGGGATTACTACCAAGCAATGAATAGCAATTCAACTGGAAAAAGACCTTGACCAAAAGGGGGAAAGAGTAAAGACAAATGAGTTTAAATGGCTAAGGGACTTCAAAGTAAGTCAGGAGGTCATTCCAGAGGTTACGCTTATGCATGTCTCAGCAGGATCTCATTGACTGCCACAGTAGATATTACCACTAATAGCTGGGATCCTCAGGGCGCTGGAGTCATCCAGATACTATAGTCCAGGCAGATAGCTCAGGAGTTTGGTGCCTTGCCAGTGGGCCCTATTTTGGAATTTATGCTTCCCAGTGTGACAGAGTTGGACTCAGTTGTGGTTTCCCTACACATGGTTCCTCTGTCCTTCTATTTGAACCTATAATTAGTACTAGAGTTGTTAGGTGTACGTCCAAGAGACATAAATCTTTGGGCTGTCCATATGCCAGCTGGGCCCTGAATCTCAACGGAGTTGCAACACTTACTCTTCAGGCCATTGGTCTCACCCAGGACAATTAACAAGGAGGTGATGATGGACAATCACCATACCAAGGAACCGAGAGAGTCTACAACTGCAAGCAAAAGAGTCCCATCCATCAGCCCTATGGGATCACAGCCCCCTCTCAATTAGAGGTGGAGTAGACATCACCATCCCAGAATCCTCAGGATTGTGGAATGAACTATGGACAGAAGTAGACTTACTGGTATTCTACTATAGACTTATTGTGATTCTACCAATGGAAGAAATTATATCATTGATGTTGAGGCAGTGGCCACTGGAGGTTCTGAGGGCAGAGAGAGAAAAAAACAAATGTAATACAGGGACATTTTCCGGACTTGGTAATGGTCCTAAATGACATTGCAACATCAGATACAGGCCATTATATATCTTGCTATAACCTACAGAATTGGGTGGGAAAGAGTACAAACTACAATGTAAACTTTAATCCACACTTAGTGGCAATGCTCCAAAATGTGTTCATCAATTGCAATGAATGTGCCACACAAATGAAGGATGTTGTTAATGTGGGAAAATGCGGGGCATATGGGAATCCCCTATATTTTTTATGTAACATTTATGTAATCTAAGTATCTTTTTAAAAATTAAATAAAAAAATAAAAAGAGTTTACTATAGATCAGACACTGGGATGGGTATTAGGGAAACATAAATGCACAAAATTTAATCATTGATTTTTTTTTCATGTTTCATTCATTGTAACAAAAGAGAAAATAAAATAATGTGGTTCTTAAGTGAACAGTCATACTTTCTTTTCAGAGAGCAATTTTCAAAGAGCAGGTCTAAGAGTGATTTGAGAACTTGGAACATCACTAGAAAAAATATATTTCAAAGCATACTTCAAAGGTGAGTCTGGAAAGAAGAACAATCATTTGGATGTAAATTGGGAGATGGATCAGCCTACTATAAATGCAGATTGGTCAATAACATGACTCCTAAAGCAGCCACCTTATAGCACCAAAGGCTTCTCTGACTCTACTCCATCCCTGACCTCATTGTCCCAGATCAGAGAACTCTAGAATCACAGAGAGAACACTTCATGCCTCTAAGTTAAAGGTTTTTTATTCCTATTGAAATATAAATACCCTTAGAGATTGGTAAATGGATATACAAATGGCATACTGTTCTTACTGATTGAAAGAAAGAATAAGTTATTAAGGGAACACAGGCTGGCAGCAGAAGGTTAGATTTGGCCTACAAATCGGTTTTAATCATCCTGAGATGGGTATTTGTGGGGAAAAATTCAGAATGACTTAGACCAGGTTTATGCCTGGAGGTCACAGAGACATCATCACTCTTCACTTTACGCTTAGTTGCAGGACATATTTATATTAGCTTTAGGCTTAGCATTTGTAGCCCACTTTCAAACTCTTACTGCGTTAAATACTGGAGGGTTATTGTGACAATGAACACATGGATTGTTTGCGTGTACTTAGATTAAAATGCAACTCCCTTTCTTCTCAGGCCAGGGATCTTTCTGCTACTGCATACTATCTCAGACTTCTATTAAAGAATTCTAAATTATTGAAACAGAGCAGCTGGTTGAAATTTTCATCTGTGGTTAAACTGCTTTCAGTGTTTCACAATTATTTTCTACCAGTTTACCATGCTGCTAGTTACATGCCATTGCTTTCCATTGCATGATGATTATGTTACATAACCATGGCATGGAACTATAATAGATTACAATTAGTGTTATTTAAAATATATTGTCTGATTTCATTCATTCATTCATTTGGTTGTTTACTCAGTCAGTAAATATTTACTGAGCATCTATTCTGTGCAAAGTGCTTTGATAGACACTGGGAAAATGGCAAATTAACTGGACAGACACATTCCCTGTGTTAGTGGAACTTACATACTAGCAAATGAAACATAATAAATAAAATTGTTAATCTACTTGTCATTGTAATCATTTAATAACTTTGATAAGTTACAAAGGAGAAGTGCAGAGTGACATGAGAGCATTTAACAGAGGACTCTGACCTAAACTAGGGAGTTAGGAATAGCTTCTTTGAGTAACTGATCTCTAAAGGATGAATAGGAGATTAATAGTAGAGAAAAAAAAAACAATAGGAGACAGAAAGAGATTAACCAGAAGTGGGAACATTCAATCTCAGGAGAAGCTAAAAAAAAAAAAAAAAAAAAAAGGCCTTTGAAGCTGAAGTTTAGAAACTAAGGGGAAATTTTTCAACTTTATGTTGGCGAGATGGGCAGGACCTTCTAGGACAGGGGTTCTTAATCAGGGGTCCACAGACCCACAAGGGGTCCGTGAGCTTAAACTGAAAAAAAAATCAATTCGATTAGATGCCCAACATGATATGCATGTTGCCTTGTCAAATACTTCACCACAGTTTACTGTTCTTATTCAAGATAAACAATAACAGTCTGCACACTGACATGTCTTTAAAAAATAAAATTTAACTTCCCTATATTTTTGATGTATTGGATTATTATTTAATGTGTTAAGAGGCATATATCTATAGTATTATTTCATATGTTTTTTATTTTAGTAACTACTTCAATATATGTAACTGATTTCCTTTGTAATTTTATTTTATGCATTTAAAAACATTCTTCTGGGGACGTGTTGGTATGGGTGTGATATCTTCATTAAATAATATACAGTATAGTGTGGACTTAGTATGATTTTTATTTTGATGTAGCATGTTCTGAGTGCAGTAGATAACTGCTTGCAAAAAGGTTGGTAAGGATGGTAGAGATGGTTTTATGACACCATGGGAAAACTATTCTAAATATTTCTAAATATTTGCCGAAAATGACTGTTTGAACAGAATGTTGAATTGTGGTAGGCTATTAGGTATTGAAATTATGGGAAAGTTGTAAAATGTAATTTTGAATAATCATAAAATTTAATTTTAAAACATGCGGATGTTGAGTGTCATAAAATTATCTGCCGCTGCACTCTGAGAAGGGGTCCGTGGTTTTCACCTGACTGGCAAAGGGGTCTGTGGAGCAAAAAAGGTTAAGAACCCCTGTTCTAGGATATATTATAGGGTTTGGGAATTATCCCAAAAGCAATGCAGCCAATGAAATGTTCTAAGGAGGAGACTGTCATTGTTGTATAGGTGATTTTGAAAAAATATAAGTGCTGCATGGAAGATGGGCTAAAGGAAGACAAGATACATCTGGGAAGATCAGTAAGAAGGTTTCTACAGACTGCAGGAGTCCAATGAATTCAGGTACTGGCAGCAGAGATGGAGAGTAGATGAATTCTAGAGACGGTAATTTGATTGGGCGTGGAAGGTTAAGGCAAGGGTCATATTCAATATATTCAATGACTGGCCCATGGGCACTGCTAAACAGAACAGATGCCACCACTAAACAACAATATTTATGGTAATAACAGTGTGTACCAGCTGAATATTAGACCTGGCTGGTGAACTTCGGTGACTAGTGCCGCTTCTCACTGAGAAAGAGGAGAAGAGCAATTTGGAGAAAATAGGTAAAGAGTTAGAGAATGAGTATTTTTAAAAATGGTCATAGAGATAAGTCAGAGTCACAGTGGATTGCCCTTATTCGTTCTGCTATGAAAATTCCAATCAAGGGGTATATTGTAAGGCTGAATAAATTATATTCCATAATAATCTTATTTTTAAAAGGAGACTCTTTTTTGAAAATTTCTGTTTGCTTAATATTCACTTCAACTAATTAAACTGGAAGGGATTTTTTTCCCTAAAAAAGAACCTAATCATTTTTTCACTAAAAGATATTATGTCTATTATTGTTATTAAATTAAACAAAGCTATATAAAACCCTATTAACCACTGATAGTTTAAAAATGACTTTAAAGGTTACTGAAAAAGTCATTTCTAATTAAAATGTGCAGGATTAAAAAATACAGCATAGGACCCAATAGTAAAGTTAAAGTAACATTTTTCAAAATACTTGATAAGAATTTTTTTATCCCTAAATTAGCAAATTAGGTACTGTGTAAATATTGGATGAACAAATAAATGAATGAAAGTTGTTTTGAGTATGATTTATTTTCTCCTCTTTTTAGTGAGGAAAAAAGAAACAAACAAACATGGAACTCACAGAAAGCCTGTGGTTGCATAGCCTGTGTGAACCTCAGTTTCCTGGGTTGAACACAATGCCTACATTTCAGCTATATTAAATTGTACAGGTCTTTATACAATGTTAATTTTTGTTTTAATCCTTCAGGATGATTGATAGAAATTATACTCACTTTACTAGCATTAATAGAGAAGTTTAAATACTCTCAAATAACCATTGGTCCCACTCTAAATTATTATCCAGAATCCTGTGTAACCCTCAAAAAAGTTGGTTACAGTTTCAAGTTGGGACAACAGCAGGAAAATCACTTTGATTTTTTGCACCAGGACATAGGTAGAGAACATAGAAGCAATGAGCTGTGACTTTAGTTATTCCTTAAAGAACAAACAAACAGAAACACACCATCAGGGACTGTCTTGATTTTTTTTAAATTGCTGATGACAGCATCAATTCTAGGGCTGTGCTGTCCAATATGGAAAGCATCAATTATATGTGACTCTTGTCATTTGAAACATGACTAGTCTTAATTGAGGTGCACTATAAGTCAATATATACACTGAATTTTGAAAATAGTATGAAATAAGAATGTAAAACACCTTGTATTTTATTGTATTGGTTACCTGTTGAAATAATATTTTGATTATAATGAGTGAAACAAAATATATTCTTAAAATTAATTTCATTAGTTACTTTTTAATGAATCTACTAGAAAATTTGAATTTACATATATATGGCTTGTAGAAGTTTGATATTGTTTGTGAATTCCAAAAATAGATATTGGATTATATTTGTGAACTGGTCTTTTCCTCTAGGCATATTATATTGTATTGGATTCAGAGGTTTCACATTTACTTGATTAAATTATGATTAAGGCTTTGATTGGGCCACATCAGTAGGATGTTGAGTTCTCACTCACCAAGGAAAACTACATGGCAAAGCAGAGGAGTTAGTTGAGTTTTTGAGCTGGAGCCTGGGAAGTAAACACATGGGAGAATGCAGAGCAGCTGAACCCGGAGAGAATCGAGCCACAGGGAGAGAGACAGAGCCATTTGCCTACAGCTGGCCTTGTGGAGAGAGCAGAGCAGCTGAACCCGGAGAAAGGCAAGCCCAGGGAAGACAGGAACCCAGGAGGCTGAACCCTTGCAGATGCTGGCAACCATCTTGCCCTGACACGTGGCAATAAGACTTTGGTGAGGGGGGTAACTTGTACTTTATGGCCTGGTGACTGTAAGCTTCTACTCCACATAAATACCCTTTATAAAAGCCAACAGATTTCTGGTATTTTGCATAAGCACCCCTTTGGCTGATACATTTAATACATGGGTCTTATTATATTTCTATTGGACAATGCTGTTCTACAGGCCAAAAAACAAAACACAAAAAACTGAATCTCTGTACATTTCTTTGAGTTGTGCCCAGTACAGCATCTTGCCCTATTGAGCATTTGCACTAACATTCTGTGAGTATCCATTTGCATATATGTAAACTAAATGAATATATCTACATGAATTATGTTAATATCTAGATATATTTTATAGAAATTCTTCTTCAAATGAACATATATTTTAATGCTGTTAATAATCAAATGAGTTCACCCTTTTATCTTCAAATGTACCCTCAACTGGAGGTGGAAATAAATGCAAGTCCTTTTTTCTATTCACATGTCAAAGAAACTTTTACCTATTAACAATTGAAGGTAACCAGAAAAAAAAAATAGGATAAAGAAAGAATTCTGGAATATGAGATGCCAAAAGAAATTGCATATTTTGTATAATAAATTATTTGTACATATATTCTAATTAGGAGCATTTACTATGCCTTTCGTAATACTAAAGACTGTATATAATTACACTTCTGACTGTTGGGTAAAGATGTTAATCAAGACTGTGATAGTAGAAACCTGCCTGAAACCTTGTTTTCTTTTATAGTAGAAACGTACATATTTCATTTAAAAAGATAATGATCCATATTGGTTTTGCTAACTGGAGTATCCTTAAGGACTAGCACAGTGTTGTTGAGGAAGTTACATGCATTTTCTATTACCAACTTGTTTCTCTGAAAGAGTGGTGTGTATTATTAAGGGGCAGATTGCTCTCCTCAGCATTTGCTCCTCTAACCCCCTTTCCCCCTCACTTTTCCATGACTTAAAAATATCTCTCAGAATAAGTTAATATTGATTCTTATCTTTCACTCTCTCCTGACATTCTATCCATTTAGGTCTTGAGACTGTCTTCTCTCAATTTCCACCCTTACCCCCTAATCCAAATCACCACCACTTTCATCCAGATGATTGTAAAAGTGTCTAACAGATCTCCCTTTTTCCCACTCTGGGTTCCTACAATCTAGTCATTATATATCAGCCAGAAGTATGTCTTAAAAGTATAAATCAGATTAGGTCATTCCCTTTTTTACACCCTCTAGTGGCTTGTAATTGCACGTGTAGTAAAATTCCATACTTTGTCTTGGCCTTCCAGGTCCTACAAGATCTGGCCCTGCCAACACCTCTGGCTGCATGTGATACCCCTTCCTCATTCACTGTCCAATCTCTAGCTTCAAAAGAAAGAAAGCTTCAAAATTCTTTCTTAGAAAGTCGGGGGGGGGGGGCGTCTCTCCTCTTGGGCCACTTCCCACCAAGCACAGTGGCCCCAGAGCTTCTGCATTTGTTAGCCTCTCTACCTGGATGCACTATCTCAGTCTTCATGCCACCCTCAATGTCAGCCTGGACTACTGTTTTTAATAGAATTTTCACTGTCTAAATTTGCCTTGCTCATTTATTGTCTTGGTAAAGGACACACTGAATGGATTAAATTCTGTGGAATACAATCTGAAAACAATTGCTTTTCTCCCACTACTATTCTCCAAATCAGTGAAGGGTCTCCCTTTCTCCACCTCTTGTGGTTACCTCAAGGTAGTTCCCAGGGCTATAACAGTCTCATTTTCAGATATTTATAAAAACATGAAATAAATCAACTCTTTCATTTCATATTCAATTGAATGCTTTTCCTGTTCTTCCCTCCCAGGCACCTGTCCATACCCTCAGGCTTATCTAGTAATTTCTTGGGCTGCTTGTGAGGAAGGAGCTATACATGGCTTGCTTTTTTCTTTCTTCTGCTCTAAACTTCCTCTCTTCTTCCAGTTGCTCTGCTGATATGGCTCCTCCAGTGTTTCAGGATGTAGATGGGATGAGAGGTAAAAAAGTCAAGGCCTCTTACTTAATTGGTTAACCTTCTCAAGTTGACCTTCTAGATTTCTACTCTCTTCTTCTTTCTTGCATTATGCCATATAGATTCTTTCTCCTGGGTTTTTTTTTTTTCACCAAAGCAGACTGCCTCCTTAAAACAGGCTATTCCAAGATTACCCCAAGACCAGCTTCCTTCCATACAGAGTCCACTCTGGCCCACGAAGCCCTTCCTCATGTCAGTGGAAGTGCATCTTGCTCTCACTCTAGCCATTTTTCCCTCCTTCCATGGTCCAGTTGGATGGCAGGAGCTCAAGAAAAGCCAATGGGCATTAAACTGTCAGTTTCCTCTCCTTAAGGAAATCACCCCCACTCTCTTAGAGGAGATCACTTGAAACCGGCCTCCTTCACTTGGACTGTGTTAGGTGGAAAGAGAAGGGAGAAGTGTAGCTCTCCCTGCTCTGTCAACACTTCCTTTCTCAGGAACTCCTTTCTTCATCAGCCACTGTATATGAGTCATCTTATATACAGACTGGAAGCGGGTGATAGGTTAAAGGATTTTGGCCTCCCTTGGTATGGCAGAAACACAGCTATCTACCAAATATCTGTGTTCCCATTTCATAGTACAAAGATGTTATTTGGTAGCAACTGTCTACCAGGGACCATATTTCCCAGAACCCCTTACACCCAGGCATACTCATATGCCTAGGTCTTTCCAAAGGAATGTTAGTGGAAGTAATATGTGTCCGTTCCATGCCAGAGTGAATAAAAAGCTACTAGAAATTCCCTTCTCTCTTTCTTTTTCCTCCAACTATATTCAGAGACCTCTGAGTTCTTAAAGGATGATGGAACCACAAGATGGATGGAGCTTGGCTCCCCGAATCACATAATCAAGGATGCCACCCATCAACCAATCAGCAACAAGTGCAACAGAATGTTACACTTATGCAAAACATTGATTGTGTTAAGCCATTGAAAATCTGGGTTTTATTTGTTATAGCAGCTAGAAATACCTTAACCAATACATTTAGCAAGTCCTAAATAAATGTCATAGCAACCTCTTTGATAGCATAGAGACAGAATTATCTACAGTTTCAGGATTATAACTTTATTTGAAAATTCAGGACAAGAGAAACACTTTCCATTAAGTATCCCATTTTCTGTCTAACTCCACTAGAACATTAACTCCATGTGGAAAGAGGCCTTGTTTGTATTGTTCATCACTTTTTCCTAAGTATCCAGAGTTGTGCCAGGGACATCAGAGATGCCCAATAAAGATTTGATAAAGAATAAAAAGACAATTTATTAGAGGTTTTAATGTTTGTATATAGATCTAACTATTAACATGTTTGATACTCTGGATAAATTAACTAAATAATCAATCAACTGCACAAAAGCTTGAGTTAACCCAGAATGCACTCCTGCTTGCAAGTTATTTGGAAAATATATCAGCCTTAGTTGGAAGAAAGACTGTGGGTTAAAGGGGAACTTTATCACGTGGTTTCTATTTCTGAGCAGGAAAAATTTAATTCAATGAGTGTTTTAGCTCAGAAGTTCAACACTTTCTACTTTCATTGGGTCAGAGTAAATAAAGATTATGTTTTTGTTCAAAAAGAGCTTAATTGAGTCAATGGCAATTCAATATTCACTGGTGACAAATATTTTTTTTCATCATATCCTTCCCTAGAATATAATCATGTATTCTTTATAAGAAGATTATTTCTGAAGTCCAAGACACAATAATATTAACTTAAGGCACATTATTGAGGAAAGCTTCACCTTTATTTTTATTCAATTTAAAAATATTTCCAAGTCAATAAATAAATTGTAAAATGGATATTTTGGAATGTATCATGTAATTCAGAAGAATTGATAACCATAATCAGTCTTAGTAATTTCCTAAATTGCAAATAAGTGTCAGCAGTTCAGAACTCAGAGGAACCAGGCAGGCAGCTGTAAAGTAGAAACACCATTGTCATTTCCTCTGATATCTGCTTGTCACTTTATCTACTGAAGTTATGCCTCACACTCCCATCCCCAATCCTCCACCATCTGACATGAAACACACAGAATCAAGGTGGATTGTTAATGCCAGGTTGTGGATGATGTAAGGTGAGGATGCATTAATAGGAACTGAGGATTTATGAAAAGGCTAGAAACCCCTGAAAAGACTGTGGGCTTTTCATCTATATTCAGACATTTTCCATAATGTTAAGGAAAAGTAAACTATGTAAAGCAAAAGATACCTAATTTCAGGGACCTATCCCTAAGAAGTACCTTTCAGCTTAAGATAAAGTTCTCACTCATTTGTGAGTGTGTGTGTGTGTGTGTGTAAAATATTGAAATGCTTTATTTGTGGTACTACATAAATAAGACATTTTGATAACTATTTGTCACGAGTACAGAGGGCAGTGCTTATGAATCTGTATGCAATAATTGACAACATGGTGAGTAGATATGGAGGTTGAATTATGTACCCTGGGTGTGGGGGGACATATTCTTTACCTTAGTCCATTCATATAGATGTGAACCATTGTAAATAGGACCTTTTGAAAATGTTATGTTTAGTTAATGTGTGGCTCAACTGAATGAGGTTGGTCTTTAATTCTATTACTGGAGGCTTTATGAAGAGAAAGCCATGTGAAGTAGCAGAAGCTAGAAGTCAATGGAATCCGGAATAGAAATGAGAGGTCATTGCTATGTGCATTGCCAGGTGAAAGAAAAGCCAAGAACCCAAGGATTTCTGGCAGCCAGCCCCAGAATACCACAGTCTTTAGGGAGAAAGCATTGTCTTGCTGATGTCTTAATTTTGGACTTCTCTTAAGCCTTGATACCATGACCCAATAAGTTCCATTGTTTAAGCCAATGAATGGTATCTGCTTTAACAGCTGAGAGACTAAGACAGTTTTTGGTAGTGGAAGTGGGGTCCTGCTATTACAAATGCATAAAATGTGAAAACTGCTTTGGAATTAAGTAATGGGTAGAGATTGAAAGCTGGATAAGGTGCTTGATAAAATAAAATTTAAAAACACCTACAGGAGCAGATGTGGCTCAAGCATTTGAGCCCCTGTCTCCCACGTGGGAGGTCCCAGGTTTGGTTCTCAGTGCCTCCTCAAAAAAAAGAGACAAACAATGAGCAAAAACAACGAAGAGACAATAAGCAGACAATGAGCAAAAAAACCCCAAATGAGCAGGGAGCGGATGTGGCTCAAGCAATTGAGTGCCCGCCTCCCACATGGGAGATCCCAGGTTTGGTTTCTGGTGCCTCCTAAAGAAAAACAAACAGACAACGAGCAAAAACAGCTAGCAAAAACAAGGAGCAGACAACGAGTAAAAACAACGAGGGAAAAAAAAAAAACTCTTACTTTGCTTTGAAGAGACTCAGTAGAAATATGGACATCAAATTTACTTCTAATGAGGACTTAGAAAAAAAAATGAATGTGCCATTGGAAACTGGAGAAAAGGTGTGGCAGTTTGAAATTAGTTTATGAGTCCCAAAAAGAGAAATATTATGGTTTTAAACTAATCTATTCCTGTGGGTGTGATGATACCCTTTGATTGCATCAACTTTGGTTGAAGGTTCTTTGATCAGATTACTTGATAAGATCCATTTAAGGCTTTTGATTAGACTATATCAGTGAGGCCAGACTCAGGTTGAGTTTCCACCCCCTTGCTGAGTCTGATATAAACCCAGAGACACAGAGAGAAAGAGACACAGGAAAAGGAAACCTCCATGTTTGTTTCTGCCATGTGGAAGATTTTGCCCACAGCTGAGCTGCAAAGAGAGAAGCTCCCAAGCAGCTCAAAGAGCTGAGGCCCAGAGAGAGAGAGAGGAGGCCCACTAAGAGACAAGCCCTATGCCAGGTTTTCCTACAGCTGCAGAAAGTCAGAGGCCTTGACAAAGATCAGTGGCCAACTTGCTTTGCCATGTGCTAACTGACAATGGTACTCTGATTTGGAACTGTAAGCTTTTACCCAAATAAATCCCTTTTATAAAAGCCAACCCATTTTTGGTACTTTGCATTGGCAGCCCTTTGGCAAACTAAAACAAAGGCAATCCTTGTTATAAAGTAGCAGAGAACATAGCAAAATTGTGTTCTGATGTCTGACTGAAAGTGGAAATTGAAGGTGATTAACTTGGATATTTAGCTGAGGAGATTTCCAAGCTAATTGTAGATGATGCAGTAGGGTTTCTCCTTGAAGCTTATATTAAAATGTGAGATGAAAGGGATAAGTTGAGAATTAAAACTCTTACACAAAGGAAGCAGAAATTGATGATTTTGAAAATTCTGAGCCTATCCAGATAGCGTGCTCCAAGTCTGGGGCCAGAAGGGCTCTATCAGAGACCTCTCTGAGCTTTTGGAAAGTGAGTCCCCAGTGAACAGGGTTCCATGTGAGGGTTTAAATGAAAAACTCTTTTCTAAAGAGGGTGTGGCTGAACATGGAGCCAGTCAGCCATATTTCAGTGGAAGTCAGGATTAGAAATGTAGTTATCCAGAAAGGATTTGTGGAAAGTCCTTTTGCCTAATGGTTTGAGCCCCTTGGAACTGCACACAAAGTGAACAAGTTTTTGTGAAATTTGGATGAGCAGAACCACTACCACCCTAGACTGAAAGGGACAGAAAAGGGACAAATTGAAGGAAGAATGAGTTCAAAGGAAGAACCATGGTAGCAAAGGTCTGGACCAAAAAGATCTCATCAGGACAAGAGCATGGGCCCACCCACATGTGTGGAAAAGGTGGGTCTTCCCCAGCACTTGGAAGGGCTGGGCTTTGAACCCCAATATTCAGAGATAGTGCCTCCTTCTCAAGGCTTGGAAATGGTGGGGTCTGCACCCTGGCATTCTTGGAGAGCCTGACCAAGAATGCTTGGAGAGGGTCGGGACTACACCCTAGTATTTGGGGGAGAACATGGCCACTGCACAAGCACTTGGAAGAGGAGGTGCTGCAACTCCAGCAGGACATAGGACAAAAAACATCCATCCACAGATGACTCTCAGACCTTGAGATCTAGTGGAGTTTGCCTTGCTTGGTTTTGAACTTTTGGGGACCTGTGACCCCTGTTTTCCTTTCAATTCCTCCCTTCTGGAATGGAAATGTTTATCTTATGGCTGTCCCAAAATTGTATTTTGCAACTTGTTTTCCAGTTTTCACAGGTTCCACAGACAAAAGGATTTTACCCCAGGACTGACCACACCCATAACTGATTTTGATGTGACATTGTACTTATCACTGTTACTGAAATGGCTTAAGGCTTTGGGGATTTGTGATGGAATTAATGCATTTTCCATATAGGAAGAACACGGAATATCTTTTTGTGGTCCAGAGAATACACTGTGGTGGATTGAACTATGTCTCCCAGAAAAAAAAAAAACAAAAAACAAAACACATGTTTTTAAACTTAATCCATTCCTGTGATTGTGAACTCACTGTAAATAGGACATTTTGAAGATGCTCTTTTTAGTTAAGATGTGGCCCAACTGAATGAGGTTGGGTTTTAATCTCATTACTGGAGGCTTTATGAAAAGAAAGTCACATGTATGAGCAGAAGCAAGAAAGTCAATGAAACCTGAAATAGAAAGGAGAAGATATTGTCATGTGCACTGCCAGGTGGCAGAAAAGCCAGGGACCAAGGATCACCAGCAGCCAGCCCAGAAGAGCCCAGTCTTCAGGAAGAAAGCATTGCCTTGCTGATACCTGGATCCTGGACTTCTCCTAACCTCAAAACCATAAGCCAATAAATTCCCATTGGCTAAGTCAACCCATTTTATGGTATTTGCTTTAGCAGCTATGAAACTAAGAAAGTGGGCGTTTACCTTTTTGTTAGCATGGCATTGTTTGGACTCGCATGAATTAATCCAACTTCAGATGCAGTCAATTCTTCTTTAGCTGCATTAATAGGAGGCAAGGGCAGGAACTCTTTGTAATAACAGTATGTCCAAAAATTGTTCATGTTTTACTTGGAATTTTTTTTTATTTGATATGGGAATAATTATGTTTCAGAGAGTTGGAATATGGATTTCAAGGAAATAACACACTTCCAATGTGGAAACCTGTATACAAAAGAATGGGGGTGTTGTGATTTCTTTCTTACCTGACCCCTTCCTTTCCATTCTCTGAACACTTTTTCAGTCCAGGATATAGAGATATCTCAAAATAGTCATAACTCCCCTTGCTCAAAATTCCCAAAGTAGGGTTTGAATTTTAAAAAGCCTTCTTGCTTCATTTCTTAAGATTATAAAATGCCTACAAAACCATAAATTAGATTGTTTCCATCAGAGTGAGGCCTAGGTTTCCTTTATGAAGTGTGACAGGATAATAATTTGTCAGATTAACCCAGTTGATCCACTCCCTCTCCTATTTCTCAGTGCCTGCTGCTCCCATCCAAAACACACACACAAACACACAATCACCACCAATTTCAAATTACAAGTAAATCTTTCTAAGCCCATTAGCCCATTGTCCCTGGGGTATGGCTGCTGCAACCACCCCTTTATCCCACCATAACCCTAGGGAGAAAGAAGCAGGACAATACCCTGACCTGACTGAGAAGGCACTGGATCTGACTGATCTTACCAAAAAGTAGGGATTTTTTAAATTTGCCTTCTGAAATCTGCTTTTCAGATTTACTTTCCACTTTTGGAAGAGACAGCTTAACACCTACTTCCCTGGCATTTCTGTAAGTCACGTTGCTTAACATCATATCTAATCTGCACAGCAACATCAGTAATTATGAACAAAGCTTGTCAAAAGGATACATTGTCAGTACCTGGATATTTGGAAATTTAGGCAGCATTCATTCTAGCTGTAACTTGGAGTGAAAATCCTCTTAAGACATTTATTTGTTGAAATTCTTGACCTGTTCAAATTAGAAAAAGAAGTAGCTTCAGAGGATATAACTTAGCTAGCATATATGATTTTTGTGCAAAAAAGAGAACAAAACCCAATGATAGATGATAGACAGAGATGGATGGATGGATGGATGGATGGATGGATGGATGGATGGATGGATGGACAATAGATGGATAAGTAGGAATAAAGGTACGTTTCCCCCTCTGCTGGGAGCCTCTGCGAAGTATAGGCAGTTATACCTTATGGCATGGCCTTTATTCCATAGGTTAAAGTATAAGTGGGTATTTACTGCTGATTGTTAAAGTCATTTGCATTATATACAAAATCAATTAAGAATTTAAAGATAAGTAAATGATTCAGGAAATACATTGATAGTTAATAAGGATATTAATCCTGAGTAAGCTAGCTATATAACTTTGGGAAGAATGACATATCTTTTAAGAGCCAGTAAATCCTTTAAGTATTTTTAAATATTTGTACAAGCAGGATAAGAAAGACAAGATTTTATCATAATTCTAATCTTTGTAGAATCTTTTGATGTATGGCAGATTGCAACATTAGTCAAAATAACCTCCCATAGCCGTATCTATTTTTTTGTTATTATTTAACTCCTACAAGCCAAACACGAACTATATGACATTCAATAGATTTTGGAGTTCAAACAAAATGGAACAGCAGAGAGCTCATATTAAAATTTCCAGAAGAGATCCTAAATATTTTATGCCAAACAAACAACCAATTATTGTTTACAGATAATATAATCAGATAATATATACAGAATATAGTACATAATTTAAAATGTACATACAGAATATATATATAAGATATAATACAGAATATAATAAAGATAAAATATTTTCCAGAAACTCCTGTAAGAAAAGATCAAACTTATGTGTCTTGAGAGTATTAATATTTCTTATATAAACCCTGTTTTACAAAGACTCTGATCACTCATTTACCTCTAAGGAAGATGTGGAAATTGGGGTGAATGCAAGGACAGGTGATAAGCAGTTGGAAAATCAGAGATGCCTTGATATCTTGAAAGTCCCATTGTCACATCTGAAGATCTAAGATTTAAGTAAACTTTCTTAAGTGACTTGGCAAAACAGCAAGTGTGGTCAAAAATACTAAGAAACAATATTTAAGTAAGGACAACAAATTTAGTGCACTTCTGGAAGTATTCAGAAAGCCTCTTCAAGAAATGTACAAAAGTTTTGTATGATGATATTATTTAAAATAAGGCATATAATCTCACCATCTAAGTCTTCAAGTCCAGTTGGTAAAAGGGGCATATGTCTTTACCTTAGACAATTATAATTAGAAAAGTAGAAAAGCTTAATAACTTGGCAACAATATCATTGCCATCTGTAGCCTATGTGGATAGAGTTAGCCAAAAAAGACTTTGCTTCTCCATCAACCTCAATTGAAAGTGAGTGTTGAATCGATGTTGTAAATGTGTCTAAATTGCAAAGATGATGAGTGCTAAGAAGCTTTGCTCCTGCACCTGCATTATAATGTAGAACTACTCAAAGGAATGGGGACTCAAGAATTGTGTTTTCATCTATGTAGACTTTGAAAGAAAATTATTTGTATTTACTTATGAAATACTATGTTACTATTCACAATGAAAAAGAAAATAAATACAGTTAATATAATTGATAATAATCAAAAGTATATGTACAAATAAAATGAGTTCTAGATATCCCACACTGGTATCAAAATAAGGAGAAGTCTAAATTAAAAATTGATAGGAACTCAATACAAACTGAATTGCATTACATTATAATAATGGAATTTATTGCCTTGGGGTGGGGTGGGGTGGGGAGCAGGCTATTCATGGAAAATGGACAAGGGTCATTATTTGAAAGTACATTATTAATGAAATAATACATTTCTGAAACTGTATATATAAGTCCTAACTCAGACCAGCTCACTCACAAAAGGGATATTAATGGCAGGGTTTGGGGATAACTTATTTAATAGAAGGAAGAATTGAATAACCACACCAAGAGAAGTACAGGGTGGCATTTAAGCCTCAGAAATACCTGGAATCAGATAACAAAAGGCCAACAGACATTATTTCCCACATTTATTCATTTTTATCTGTTTTCTCTCTCCCTATGTCTGTCTCTACCTTCTCCATCTCTTACCCTCCCTCCCTACCCCTCCTTCCATTTCATTCTTTCTCAAATCTGTCCAGATTCCTTCACAAGGTAGAGGGTGTGGTGGTCAACATTTCCAACATCTCATCTCATTTCCACGTCTAAAGAAGAACCCCTTTCTTTTCTCTGTGCACTATTGAAAATCCCAGGGAAAGATGCTTATTAGCTCAGCTTTGGTCACAAGCCCACCATTGAAGCAATCAATTGAGGAAAGAGGGATGAGGACATGTAACACAAACACAAAAAAAAAATGATAGAGAAGAGGAAAGCCGGGTTGTGTTGACAAAAGTTATCTGCTCTATTAAGAGAATAGCATCGATTTCAGAAAGTTGGAGGATGAGTATAATGATGCAAAGCAGAATTGCAGGTGGCTTACTACCAAATGCTGACAACAGTTTACAGCATCAAAGATTCATTTACTTTCCAATTTTCTGCCTTGTCATCCTTAGCATGTTGGTTATGCCCTTGTGTTCTCAAAAGGGTTGCAGCAGTTCCAGACATCAAGATTTCACACATCAACCACAGAGCAGAAGAGGTGTGACCCTTCACTGTTACACCACATGCCAATTCCTGAACTAATAAGTAGCAAGGGGAATAAAATACCATTTGGAGTTAGAAAAGTCTAGATTCATCTCAGCTTTCCTGAAGTACACAGCCACCTGATACTTGAGGTCAATAAAGGTATGTTACCAAGAAGTGATGGCTTGGAGTGGGTAGAAAGACAAGAGTGGAGGGGGGAAGGTCATGGGTCATGGAGCTTGGAGATTTGGGAGCAGAGGATATTCATGTGTTCAATACTGTTCTCAAATTAAGTTTTTTCAACTTAGAAACCAAACAGTTGTGTGGCAACCTTAGTAAGATAAAGTATTCTACTGTGGAAAACAAAAGAAATACAATGAAAGTTGGGGGCATGGGTAAATATATTCAAAAATAAAAACCACTGAAAATAAGCAATAGAAACATTTGAATTCTCTCTTAGTGAAGATAAGAAATTTCCTCTGCTGTACGTACAAATAAAAATGACTTTTCAGGAAAATATTTTCTAATCCCCAAACAAATATATTATTGTTATAATTCTATGTTTATGAATATTCATTTACATTTAAAAGGGACAAGTTCAATTTCTTCTTCCTAAAATACATATTCTATTAGGTCACTGAGAATCCTCTGATGACTGAGGATATAGAGATATTCACAAAATAGTCAAAGAATAAAAATCAAAGGAGGAATTGTAGCATGCATGAACTAAATCGGTATTATTCCCAACACTTAATACCTTATAAGTGTTCTTTGTCTACATATTTAAAATTAAAATAACATACTTATTATCAATTAAAATATATAAGTATTATCAATAAAGAAACAAAAGTAATACAAATATTCATGACTAGCCATTATGGAAATGCAAATCAAAACCACAATAAGATACCACTTCACACCTTTAAAAAAAAAAAAAAACAGAAAAAGAAAGAAAGAAGTATTGGAGAGGATGCAGAGAAATTGTAACTCTAAAGCGTTGTTCATGGGAATGTAAAATGGTGCAGCCACTGTGGAAAGCAATATGGCAGTTCCTCAAAAAGTTAAACATAGAATTTATGATCCCCAGTGTGACAGAGTTGGACTCAGTTGTGGTTTCCCTACATATGGGTCTTCTGACCCTTCTGTTTGAACCTATAATTAGTACTAGAGTTGATAGGTGTACATCCAAGAGACTTAAATCTTTGGGCTATCCTTGTACCAGCTGGGCTCTGAATCTCAGCGGAGTGGCAACACCTACTCACCAGTTCATTGAACTCACCCAAGACAACTAACAAGGAAATGATGATGGACAATAACCATCCCAAGGAACCGAGAGAGTCTACAACTGCAAGCAAGAGAGTCCCATCCATCTGCCCTATGGGATCACCAACCCCTCTCAATTAGAGGTTGAGTGGGCATCACCATCCCAGAATCCTCAGGGTTGGGGAATGAACTGTGGACTAAAGTAGACTTACTGGTATTTTACTATAGACTAATTGTGATTCTACCAATGGAAGAAATTATATTATTGATGTGGAGGCAGTGGCCACTGGAAATTCTGAAGGCAGGGAGAGGGAAAACCAGGTGTAATATGGTGGCATTTTCGGGACTTGGGAATCGTCCTGAATAACATTGCAACAACAGATACAGGCCATTATATATCTTGCCATAACCTACAGAATTGTGTGGGAGAGAGTGTAAACTGCAATGTAAACTATAATCCATGCTTAGTGGCAATGCTCCAAAATGTGTTCATCAATTGCAATGAATGTAGCACATTAATGAAGGATGTTATTGTGATGGTTAGTCTAATGTGTCAACTCGGCCAGGTAATTGTGTCCAGGTGTTTGGTCCGGCAAGCACTGGGCTAATTGTAATACAAGAGCATTTATGGACTTTGATCACCAGTGAGTTTACTGCGTGGATGGCTGATTACATCAGATTGCATCAGCAATGGATGACGCTTTTATTCAATCAGTTGAATACCTTAAAAGGGGAAGTAATTTCAACATTTGGAGAGAATTTCCCAGCCCGTCCTTGGATAGCCAACTTCTCCCAGAAACTCATCAAGGACCTTTCATTGGACTTTCATCGGAGCCCCTGGTTTGCAGCCTGCCTGTGGAACTTGGGCTTGTGCATCCCCACGGTCACATGAGAGAGTCTTATAAAATCTCATACTATTTACAGATATCTCCTGTTGATTCTATTTCCCTAGAGAATGTGGAAAATGTGGAAGTGTGGGGAGCAGGGCATATGGGAATCCCCTATATTTTTTTATGTAACATTTATGTAATCTAAGTATCTTTTAAAAAATAATAAGAATTTAAAAAAAGAATTACCATATGACCCAGAAATTCCACTTCTTAGGTATATAATCAAAGAAATGGAAAACTGGGTCTCAAACAGATACTTGTACACTAATATTTATATCAGCATTATTCACAATAGCCAAAAAGTGGAAACAACCAAAGTGTCCCTCAAAAAATGAATGGATAAACAAAATACGGTACTTGCACTCAATGGAATTTTATTCAGCCATAAGAAAGAAGGAAGTTCAGAGACAGGCTGCAACATGGAAGAACCTTGAAACATTATGCTCAGTGAAATAAACAAGACACACAAGGACAAATATTGTATGATGTCACTTACAAGAGATGTCTAGAAATGACAATTTCACAAAGACAAAGTATATTAGAGGTTATTAGGAGATGGGAGGAGAAGGAAAGTTGGAAAACCAACACTATTCTTAACAATTAAAATATGTTTCATTTAAACCAAGTCCACTGATAATTGCCCTTATTAAATAATCCCAAATACATATTTAGTAACAATGTATTAAAAATGCAAAATAATTAGCATTAAGACAATCCTATTTTTTCTTCCTGTTACCTAAACCCCCAAATATATGCCAGCCACTACAAATATGTGTTTCCAAGATAAAGGTCTGCTGTAGAAATGAGGAAGAATCAATACTGAAAAGAGACTAGAGAGCTCAATCCTCCTTTTATCATATGTGTGAGGACAAATATTTAGGTTAATTTAAGCTTATTCTAGTAAACTCTTGATACATGCAGATATAATGCTAATCAGTGTAGTCTCTATAGAATATCATATAACTAAAACCTCTTTTCTTTGAGAATATATTGTCCATAGTACAGGATTTAAAAATAAAATTGCTATGATTTGAATAATTTTTCCCAATATCCTTATTTAATATGGACATTGTTTAGGGTTAACAGTTTAATTGTACAATGTGAAATCTCTTATTCTTTGTAAAAAGACAGTCGATGAACATTTTCCAGGTTCTTACAAGTCTTACAGTCTGGACGCCTCATGTCATAGATGAGGAAATAGGGCCCAGAGAGGTTAGAAATTCACTTAATCAACTTAGGGTGGGATTAATGAATGAGTTATTAATGAGAACAACAAAAGCTATTAATTCCTATGTGACTACATTATTTAACTACAAGCTTTAAACATACTACAACTATTTTGTAATTATAAAACCAATAACATTCACTACAGCAATTTGAGAATTTCCTGAAAGATATAAAGGCGATGAAAATTATCCATAATCTCATGACCAAAAGAAAACCAGCTAATGTTTTGTTGTAAAAACTTACAGGTTTAATATATCAATATAGATGCATATATAGAAATAAGATATGATAGGTTTATATAAATGGAATACATAACATTTATATATGCATATATATACATACATATATAGTATTAATCAGAATTTTTTTCCTATTCCTCTTTTATTTAAAATCTTAATTTCCATTCTTCAGCATTATAAGTTACACAGTGAAGAACTACTGTATATGAAAATCATTGTGCACCATTATGATTATTTTCCGCCAGCAAATTCCCTAGAGTAAATCAGTGGTTCAAAAGGGTTGAGTAATTTTTAAGATCTTGAAACATTTTGTAAACCTGCCCTTCAAAAACTTTGTATCAATTCAAATTCCCATTATAATATATGAGGTTGCCTTTTTCACCCGATCCTCCTTAAAACTTGGTATTATCACTTTTCAATTTTGTCTGTTTGGCAAGTCAAAATAAAACTTATTTAGTTGCTAATTTCATTTATTTGATAAGTGGAAAGGACTTGCATGACCTCATAACTTTGTACACTCTGTTCCTACTGTCTGCCATACTAAAACTAGCATCTCTTTCTGAAGGAACACCACACGGATGCTGAATCTTGAAAAGCCAGTAGTGTTTGGATGCAAAAGAGCTGTACCTGAAAGGAATTTGTAAGGTGTTTTTAAGCTACTCTACTACATACCTCTGACCTCATCGCATAATATTTGACTCTCAGAGGAGGGGAAACTATATTATTACCATATTTCACCTGCATCCTCCCCATTTCTAACTTTTTCTCTGCATTTTTTTCAGGGATTATTATTTCATGAATAAAATATGTCTGAGGAAGTATGTGGTAATTGAGGTGGTAGTTTACTTTGTGTAATAGAAGGTAGAAAGATACTGAGATATTAAATGCTATGGAAGTATTGCATCCTGGGAGTTGACATTCCCATGTACTGATTATAACAAGAAGTTATCCAGAAATATATGAAAATATAATAGAAGTAAGACAATCTATAGACTGCATTTAATGGAAAACATGGGCCCAAAGAGACCACTTTTATTTTTAGGACAAAAAAAAAAAATCTGGTGATTACTAAGATGAAAAGATTTTGCATCAGAAACGAAGAACACTTCATTAAAAGTACAAAGTAAAAGTACATTTTTATAATAGAAAGAAAAATGCTACAGAAAATGTAATTATGTTTTTGGAGAGCATCTACTTAGTGCTCTCAATAAAATTCAAAACCCACTGACTTAAAAATAAATGAAGAGAAAGTTGATAAAAAAGACTGAGATGAAAAGTGTGGTGGCTGATTTACAGAAAGAGTGTGTTGAAAAAGAAATAAATAAAAGTAATAAAAATATTTACAAAGCAATAGCTGAATTAAAATGTTTTCTTTTGCTAGCAGTAGAAAGCAAAGCTGATGATGCAGAAAATTGAATTGGTGATTTGCATGATAAAGTTCAAATACTTGATTAGAAAAAATATGAGATGAACATATTATGAATATTATGGAGGGACATTGGAGAAGCAGTACTTGGGTATTTGGTGCCCCTGAAGGGAGACCAGAAAACGATGGAAGAGAAATATTAATGATGTATACAACATAAAATACTTCTCTGAACAAAGCAGAGCCTAGCTATCAAACAAATTTAAGGAAAAGAGACTAACTTCTAAGACATGTCAGGAAAATATTTTAAACTCCAAATAAAAAATAAACCCTTACTAAGCATCCAGGAAGGAAAAAACAAAGTTTTGGAGAATGAGCAAAAATGATGCTAAGATGATAGAGAAGAGAGACTGATCCTGACATCAGAGCAGCTTCTATAGAGCTATTATTCTATCATTTATTAGTACTGTGATTTTGGCAACTTAGTTGATACTTCTGACACATTTTTCTTATCCATGTATTTCGAGTACAATGCTGGACTTAGTCCAAACCTGTTTCTTGAGAAAAACTCTGCCTTTACCTTTGAGTGTATGGTTCACTATCATGGGGTGGGTTTTTCACACAGGTAATAACATTATCTGGAGATCTCAAGTTTCATAATGGAATGTCAACCATATACCTTACATAAAATTCTTCAATATCATGACAGAATTCCATATCAAGAAGTACAATCTTGGGAAGCGAATGTGGCTCAAGCGATTGGGCTCCCACCTACCACATGGGAGGTCCCTGGTTCAGTTCCTGGTGCCTCCTAAAGACAGCAAGCTGGCACGATGGTTAGGCGCAGCAAGCTGATGCAGCAAGATAACTCAACAAGAGACACAAGAAGAAAAACGTAATGAGAGACACAACAAAGCAGGGAACAGAGGTGGCTCAAATGATTAGGTACCACCCTCCCACATCAGAGGTCCCGGGTTCGGTCCTGGTGACTCCTAAAGAAACAGGAAGATGAACAGACACAGCAAATACAAACAATGAGGGGGTGAGAAGAAATAAATAAATAAAATAATGCTTAAAAAAAAAAGAAATACAATCTCAATATTTGTGCTCTTGAGCTCCCATAAAAATTTGGACAGGAAACTTTATCTAAAGCAGTACTTCTCAAGTGCATACATTCTATGTACAAAATAAGAATCATCACCCATTGATAATAGAATGCATTAATACTGTTGATAATGATTCTCTATTCCACTGCTGCTCAATGCATAAAGTGCCACCTAAGACTTCTTGCTGATGTCTCTTTCTGTATATTTCTCCTTCCTCTTCCATTATCCAATTTTTCACTTCTACTTGTAGGAATGACTTTATCTTGGTGTCATTTGGATCTTTTACTCTTACAATTGCTTCAGTCATTGCTATTGCCAGAAACCCTTCCCTTCACCTGAGGGCCCCTTCTTCTACTTTATTCTGGACTATCCAACTCTATGCTGTATTTGAAAAAAAATCCTCAAGATTGGGGAATGAACAATGGAATAAAGTAGACTTATTATTATTCTACTATAGACATTATTATTCTAGCAATGGAAGAACTCTTATCATTGATATAAAGGCAATGGCCACCAGAGGTTCTGAGGGATGGGAGAGGGAAGAATAGGAGTAATATGGGGGCATTTTGGAGACATTGGAGTTGTCCTGCATGACACTGCAGTGATGGATATAGGCCATTGTATATTTTGTCATAACCTACAAAATTGTGTGGGACAGAGTGTAAACTATAACGTAAACTGTAATCCATGGTTAGTAGCAATGCTTCAATATGTGTTCATCAATTGTAACAAATGAACCACACTAATGAGGGGTGTTGTTGATGTGGGAAAGTGTGGAAGGAGGATGGAGTGGGGCATGTGGGAATTCCTTATAATTTTTTATGTAACATTTATGTAATCTAAAGCTTCTTTAAAAATTAAAAAAAAAATTTAAACTTAAAAAAAAAAAAGCAGGGAAGCGGATGTGGCTCAAGCAGTTGGGTGCCCACCTACCACATGGAAGGTCCCAGGCTTGGTTCCCAGTGCCTCCTAAAGAAGACGAGCAAGACAGCGAGCTGATGCAATAGGCTGGCGTGGTAGGCTGATGCAACAAGATGATGCAGTGAAGAGACACAAAAAGGAAGCACAATGAGCGACACAACAAGCAGGGAGTGGAGGTGGCTCAAGCGATTAGATGCCTTCCTCCCACACAGGAAGTACCGGGTGCAGTTCCCAATGCCTCCTAAAAAGAAGATGAGCACACAATGAACAGACGCAAAGATCAGACAGTGAGCACAAACAACGGGAGGTGGGGGGGAATAAATTAATAAAATAAATCTTTAAAAAAAAAAAGCATCAGGACAACCCTCAAATAAATTCTGCTTTCTCTTGCCTCTATATCACTAAATATGAAATGTAATCTGCTTGGAATATCATCCTTACTTTGTAGTGCCAAATCATCTGCCTCATTAAAAATCTTCTCAAGGCCAATGATTCTAATTATACAATGAAACTGCTTTCTCCAGACATCTCACCAGTCTAAATGCTAAAGCACTTAATGGAAACATCTATAATTGGCTCTATAAATGTTTTCTACATATGCATTATTTTCTTTGATTCTCTTTTCTCTCTCATTAAATCAAACAATTGACTTCAAGAAGCTTGCCTTTTATTTCCCTTAAAAGTCATCACTGCATCCGGCTAAGTGCTCAGCATTTAGTAGATGTCCAACAAATGTGTTGACTAAGAAATTCAGCAGCAGACCTTGGGAAACTATTGTTCTCTGTGCTTCAATTTTCAAAAAGGAATATTGTGAGGGTAATTTTCCATTTGAAAACTATTTGGAAATCCTTGAACAGAGGATACCGTTCAACAATTGCATGAAATACTGCCACAGTTACAATGATTTCTGGATGCCACTCTGCTACAAATCTGCCACCTAGGAACAAAATAAAATGCCACTCGAAGAAAGCTGCTTAACAAAGTACTGGGCAAGGCCAAAATGCCACCACTCCATCATACATCAACTGTGCACTTGGCTTTAATCTCCCGACACTAGCAAAAATACTTTTAAGGAAATTTCAGCTGAGAGAAAAATCTTTTAAAAAAATAAAAAGATTCTTCAGAAAGAACAGCTATTTTCCAGCCTGGAATGCCTCTTTTCTTTCTTTTTTTTTTTTCTTTCCAATTTTCCTGCTGGAATTAGAAAGTTTCTAACAGATGGATACTCTACTGCAAATCAGTTTGAATAAGTGGACACTTAACTCTATAAAAGTCTGTAAAATTTTTGAAGTAGTAGGTAGGAAAATATTCTACTAATCTAATGACAAGGGTGTAATTAGAAAAAGAGAAGATTTCAAATTCCATTTTTGGTAAGTAATAAGTGAACAAATGATGCAATTGATACATAACAATAAAAAGTCTCTCAGTCTTGAAAGATTTTATGAAAAATCCTTTAGAAAAATAATATGATGGCTTAATAATCAAAATAAGGCTCAGTACTTCTTGGAAAAATTACTGAGTGCTATTTTTTAAAACAATTCTTAATGCCCTTTATTGTAAAATATTTGGATAATATTTTTGAATTACTCTTATCATCCAATTGCTGTTTCTTCTTTCTGGAATGTCTCATCCCTTTCACTTTTTCCTAGATTAACCCTTTCTCATCTTTTAGATATCAGCTTAATTGTCACTTTCTCAAACAGGCCTTTTCTGAGCCCCAAATCTAATTATTTTATTCCTGCTTTTCTTGCCCTTTTCATTGTTGTATATACTTTCAAAACACTTATCACAATTTGTAACTATAGATTTATTTGTGTGTTTATTTTCTTAATGGCAATTTCCCTCATTAAAGCATAACTTCCATGATGGAAGGGTATCTGTCTTTTTGCTCTGATATTCTATATCTAGCATCTAGCACAATGTCAAGTACTTAGTATGTGATCAATAAATACTTGAATGAACAAAAGGATGAAAGGGTAATAATGCTTAAACATGTTGTCCAATATTACTGGAAGGCTCATTCATTTCCGTAGATGAACATGTGTCATTTAAATTCTATTTCTGACTTAGGAAAGCATATTGGGTCTCTAAGATACTTTCCAGTGAGTAGTACCAATTTAATAAGAAACCTGTTCATATGAATGCATTACCTTCCCCCCAACGTGGGACATGACTCCCGGGGATGAGCCTCCCTGGCAACGAGGGAGTAATACCAAGTGCCAAATGGCAACACAACAGGAAAAAGACCTTGAATAAAAGGGGGAAAAGGTAAAGACAAATGAGTTCAAATGGCTAAGAGACTTCAAAGAGTCGGGAGGTCATCCCAGAGGTAACGCTTACGCACACCTCAGTAGGAGCTCATAGAACATCAAAGTGCATATCACCCCACACAGAGGAGCTCCTGAGGGCTCTGGAGACACCCAGGTCCTATATAAAGGGGGATAGCCCCAGAGATTGATGCCTTATCAGTGGGCTCTATTTTGGAATCTGTGCTCCTGAGAGTGATAGAATTGGACTCAAATAAGTCCTCCCTGCACATGGTTCATCAGTCCCTTATATTCAAACCTATATGTGATGCTGGAGTTTTTAGGTATACTTCCAGAGACTGGAGCCTCTGGCCTACCTATGTGCCAGGTGTGCTTGGAATCTCAGTGGAGCTGCAACTCCTACCCTACAGCTTAATGGACTCATCCAAGTCACCTGGCGAGGAGACAACGATGGGCAGCGGCCATCCCAGGGAATGGAGAGGGCCTGTAGCTGCAGGCAGGATCATCCCACCCACCATATCCATGGGATATAAGCCCTCTCTCACTTGGAGATGGAGTGGACATCACCATCCCAGTCCTCTCAGGATTGGGGGAAGAGCTATGGACTAGACTGGACTTAATGGTATTCTGTTGTACACATATGGTGATTCTAGCAATGGAAAAAATTGTAACAGTGAGGTGGAGCCGGTGGCCACTGGAAACTTTCAGGGCAGGGAGGGGATGTGCAGTTGAAATACAGGGGCTTTTTTGGGACTTGGAGGTTGTCCTGAGTGCTGTTGTGGCAACGGATGTAGGCCATTTTAAATCAGCACACACCATTCAGAACTGTGTGGGAGAGAGTGTGGTCTACGATGTGAACTGTGGTCTATGGTTGATGGCAAGGCCCCAGGATGTGTAGGTCCATTGAGGGTGCTAGGCCACACTTGTGGGAGATGTTTGTGTGGGATGTTGTGGGAGATGTGAGAGGTGGGGAACATGGGAATCACTGTAGTTTCCATGTAATATTTAGGTAATCTAAGCACCTTTAAAAATATATATATATATATATATATATATATATATATATATAACATTTTTGTAAGCAAATGCACATACATGCATATATATTTATAAATCATTTTACAAATATTGGTATGTATTGTGAAAATTTTGATTTTTACCCACAATAAAAAATAAATAAATAAATAAATAAATAAATAAATAAATAAATAAATAAAAGAAACTTGGTTTTCTTCCTTTTATCATACTTTTCAAGCTCATCATAAATTAGTTTTAGGACCATACTTTGAACTATGGATGATTTATATAAATGTTTAAAGATCTGGTGTTTATTTTTGTCATTTTAAAAAAAAATATTGAAGTATATCACGCATACATGAACTTACATAAACAATGAGTATATAGTAACAGCTGTGAACTTACAAAACAAACATACATAACATCATACAGGCCTCCCGCACCTCACCCTACCACCAATACCTTGCATTGTTGTGAAACATTTTTAACTAATGATTAAAGAACATCCTCAAAATATTACTACTAACCAAAGTATCTTACAGTTGGTGTATTTTTCCCCCAACTCAACCTATTATTATTATTATTATTTTATATCATCAATACATGAACACACATAAATAATAAGTGTATTGTAAAAGTTGTGAACTTACAAAGCAAACATGCATAACATCGTACGGGGTCCCATACATCAACCCACTACCAACACTTTGCAATGTTGTGACATAGTTCTTACAAATTGTAAAAGAATATCATCAAAATCTTACTACTAACTATAGTCCTTATCTTACATTTGGTGTATTTTTCTCCAACCTACACTATTATTATTTTTTAAATATATTTTTATGACAGAAGTTGTAAACTTCTGAACAGTCATGCACATGTGCAGAATTCCCATACAACACCCCTCTATCAACACACTACACCATGGTGGAACATTTGTTACAGATTATGAAATAATATCATCAGATTATTACCAGATCCCTAGCGTACATTTGGCAAACTTTGTCCATACTCCCCCATTATCAACACAGTACATCTTTGGCATAGATGCATGAATATTACATTATTACTCTTAACCACAGTCCATAGGTCACAGCAGTTGTATTTTTCCCATGCTTCTCCACATTCCTACCGCCCTGCAATAGTGATGTACATCTGCTCTAGCTCACAAAGGACACTCTTGCATCTGTACCATCAACCACAATTATCCTCCTCCTCTGGGTTTACTGTGCTATTCAGTCCCTAGATTATTCTCTAGCTTTCTGTCAATTGGCATTTATATCCCTAGACTACCCTTTTCAGCCACATTCCTATTTATAAACCAGCAGTTACTCACTATAATGTGTTCTTATCAACTCTATACATTTCCACACTTTTACAGTAAAGCTAATTAAAACTTCTACATACATTAAGCATCAGTAGTCCATCTCAGTCCTCCTTTTATATCTAAGAATCCACCACCTACCATCAGGTCTTGAAGAGATTTTCCTACATTTTCTTCTAAAAGCTTTATGGATCTTACTCTGATATTTAGGTTTTTGTGCCACAGTTGTCCTGGGTAGACTTCCAACTATTCAATCTGTGCCTGCCAAATGAACCTGCAGTTATTTGGAGAGGCTGGTGCAAGTCCCCCCAGCTTCCTCCCTGTCGGAGGTAGGGCTGGGGCTTATGCTAGAGCTGCAATCTGATCTGGATGGAAAAAAAACGGTTCCTACCAGCACTGTGATTTTCAGTCAGCCCCCTCCTACCAGGGACAGAGTTAAAATGGCAGCTACCAGCCTCTTTCTGACTTGGACAGGTTCAGACTTTAGCTGTTCTTAGGACTATACTTTAGCCCGCCGAATTTACTAATCAGTAGCTGAAGTTGGTGCCCAACTGTCTCTTTCTCCCCCGTTTTTGGGAAGGGGAGCTTCCAATTCCAGCCACGGAATAGCTCCTGAGGCGGCTTGTGCTGCCAGTGGAGGATGGGCACCTCAAAGGATTGTTGTTAAATGACAATTATCAGACTTAAATGAACAACTATTTTTAAAGCATTTAGAATGGTTTTTTGGCTATATAAAAATGTATTATAAAAATATTAACATTTTTAAAAGAGATATGAATATTTTCTACATAGACTATGGCTTGAAATGGGCAGAGCTTGATTCTTTGGTGCCAGAAGGCATTACTAGAGCAATAAATCATTCTACGGTTCAATGTGAGTAACGTTCTTTGTCTTTGATCAATACTATAGAACCTTAAAAGAACCTTTAAGAAACCTAGGGTGGAGATTTGAGGAAATGGTTTAGTGGTATCAAAACTGTATACTCTTAGATTATATAATAATATTTTTACAGAGAAAATAAATTCCATTCCCTCATTTCTGAGTTTTCACAAAGCATAAATTATTGAAGTCCAAGTTGATAATGTTTTAAGATAGCAATATCTGATGGATTAAATTGGGGCTGTACATGACATTAAGGCACAAAGAATTCATTTGGGAAATGCTTCATTCTTTTTCTTTTGTGTTGCCAAGATTCTATTTAGCATATCAAAGAAGAATTTGCCACTTATTAGCTGTGTGACTTTGGGAGAATCACTCAGATTATCTAAAGCCTTTTCCTCATCAGTAAAATGGAGTTGGCAATAACTCCTGGCTCTATTTCTCATTCCCCACCCCAACTCCCTTCTGTCACAGGGCAACTGTGAGTATAAAACAGTTTTGTAGAGCTATCCATGACAAACTGAGTGTGTATTTTGTTTGGTGTCTCCCTCGCAGCCGAGTGTGAGACAAGTTTTGAGGAACAGGGCATTTAATTGATAGGTTATCTGTGGAAAGATGAAGGAGGGAACAGGGAGTGTGGGAAAGGCAAGGTTTCCCTGCTGGGCAAATAGGCTCAGGCTCCCTGTGAACCTTCTTATGTTCATATGTAGAATGCACTCAGACATGGGCTTCCCCCAAAGGACAGGTGGCTGGAAACACATTTACTACAAAATCCATCCACTATTGATTGAAGATTTTCCCTGAGTGCATTAAAACCCAAACTGACTTGCCAGTGGGCAGAAAGAAACTCTGAGGCAGAAGAGAGAGCACAAAGCCCTTGATATGGGACGCTGAAAGGGTGCAAGATATCGTCCACCTTCCACCATAGCTGTAGGTGTGGTCAGAGGTAGGCGTCTGCTGCGGTGTGCTTTCCTATGCCCTCGCGAGTAGAAGTACATTTGGGGTATTGTATAGGGAGTAATACAAAAATGCCTTTTGCTTTGCTGCATTATGCTGCAACAAAGTGCCTTCTCACGTTTTCTTCCAGCAGCTATCTACTGTCCTTTAATTCCCCGTTTTCCCTAGACAGATTATTTCACACTTATATGTGGGAAGCAAAATTGAGGGAGTCCATGTCTGCCAGGATTTGTCTTGCCTTGGGCATCATTACTAAAATGAGCTTTCTGCATTATGTGCACACCTAGCTTTACTCTGTTTTTGTGATATTTCTCATACTCTGCTGTAGAAAAATATTTAAATTTCCATATTTTTCCTTTCCTACATTGATCCATATTAAACTGTGAACTACTAAGAAAGCAAGATCCATTAATTTAAAATGCAAATCTTTCATTTTCTGCCATCTTCAGAGTACATAAAAAGTTTATTTTAATTTCCAATGAGATTTTAATAAACTCCTCACTGACCTATAATCCTTTATGGCTCTGGTTTCATTTGGTGAAAAATATCTAAGTGACTACAAGTAACTCTGCATATATATATATATATATAAAACTGAAAACCTCTAAACATTCTTTGATTTTGTATTCTTCCCTCCCCCCACCTCAAAGTAGCTCATTCAAAATAAATGGAATTTCAGAGTTGGTCTTCCACATTGGCTATTATGATTCCCAGCTAACAAACTCATTTCTTTAAGTAAATGAATACCTGTGGGATCTTTAGCAGGAAGATGAGGCATTTTCTCCTTTTATCATTTTCACCATAGCACAGTACTCTATTAAAAAGGCACAATAAATGTTCTAAAGTTATAAGATTCATAAGGTAAGTATAAATAGAATTAAGATTTGGAAAATTACTAAAGAAAAATACAAACATTAGTTCAAGTTATTAATGGACTTCTAAGTAAAAGAACTAGTACACTTTTATGCGCCCATAAAGGCAAAAGTTGCCTGGATAGAGACTAAATTGAATTGAAGACAAATTATAGATGATTAGTGTCTTCTCTGTCTAACTTCAATATTAATAATACACATTTTTAAGTTATTACAGAGGAGTGAAACACTTTGGAACCAAAATTCTAAATATTTACCTGAACGTCAAATATTAATTTCTTTTAGACAACTAATACAATAATATTTTTAAAGTGTCTCTCAGGATATATGGTATTGATCAAGGTCAGTATGTTCACAGGGGCCAAACGATATGTTTTCCTTTAAACAATTTTCAAGTCTTTTATAATGATTCATCATTTCGGTATAGCTAAAAGTAGACCCTGTATCTTTTTTAATGCCTTATCAGCCTCCAACAGTTATGTAAAATTTGTAAATATTATGACATTTTTATTTATTACTATTACTTTACTGTAAATTCCAACAATTTTGATCATTTTAAATATATAAACATGAGTGAAATGATGAATTATAAAACTATTAAAATATAGTCACTATTACCATAAATGACATGTCAGGCAGAATAATAGAATAATGGCTCCCAGAAGTTGCCCACTGCCTAATCCCCAAGACTTGTGAATAAGTTACCTTACATAGCAAAGGGGACTTTTCAGATATGATTAAGTTAAGGATCTTGAGATGGGGAGACTATCTTTGATGGGATATCCTTGACAGGATGAGCCCAATGTAATCCTAAGGATCCTTATAAGAGGGTGACAGAGGAGTCAGTCAGAAAAGGAGATGTGGAGACGAAAGCAGAGGTTGGCGTGATACATCCACAGACCAAGGAATGCAGAAAGCCTATAAAATCTGGAAGAGGCAATGAACAGATTCTCCTATAGAGCCTGCAGGAGAAATAAAGCCCGGCTGCCACCTTAATTTGTGGAACCACTTTAACAGAAGAGAATATAAAATTAAAACTGCAACATTAGGCAAGCAAGTGACTATATATTGAGAATGGGGAAAGAAATCACAATAAATTACAAATTCTGAAAGCTGATAAACACCACAAACACCACAAAATCCAGAAAAATAATATGATAATTTAATTGGCTGCCTGACACATCTCTGAAATGCCTTTATCTGCTATGTTTTTGGCCATGTACTTTTTGATTCCTTCTTCATGTGACAATAATTTTCTAGTATCCTTTACTATAGAAAGCAGAGAAAGACCATTTAATCATTCCAGGAGCATGGCTGATTGAATTTATAAACTGATGTTTAAACTTTTTATTCAGCTCCACAACTTAGTAATATCATATACACTTTTGGGAAGGCTGTCAAGCTTGGGAAGCCTCTATTAAATTTCTTTTATATATGAGCTGTAAGATTTCAGGACAATTCACATTTTCTTGTGCAATGATTAATTTAAGTAATCTTTGAACTGGCAATGCTCAGAGTTTCTTGATGTCTTTGTTAAAGTGGCATATTGTGATTTTTGTGCTCCTTCATCAATGGCAGTATTTCCTGTCAAATTAGCCTGAAACTTAAACATTTTTACAATAAGTGTATATATTCAGTTCTCTTTGTTAATTTAACTCTAAAACAACACAAGGGATTTTTCGATATTTCTATTCAAATTTTATCTCTTCTTAATGAATTACTGCATTAGTTATTGACTGAAAAATATAAAATTAAATTTTTGATGTTAGAATAATTTCTATTAATTTTTGTCACGTATTTGTAATATGTTATAGTCCATTAATTCTTTTACTCTGAATATTTCTAAGTTCTTCAACAAAGATCTTTAGTAAAGATGATCAAAGAAGGTAATTATCATATATATCCAAATAAGGTATCTGACTTTCACTCTTTTATTGAAATGTTCCAAAATGTTTTTCCAACTTTCAGTTAAAATGTGTTGATTTTTAACAAATTTTTAAATTTTATTGTAGTAACATATATGCAACTCAAATTTTCCCATTTTAAACACTTTCAAGTGGTATTCAGTAGTATTAATTACAGTAACAATATTGTGGTACCATCACAAATATCTATTACTCAAACTTTGTAACTAAAATATTTGTGTTCAGATTTCTCTTTCAAAACTTCTAAAGGCTATTAGAGTCTGTTTTAGTCCATTGGGCTGCTGATAGCAATATACTAGGCTTTTATAATGGGGATTTATTAGTTTACACACTTACAGTTCTGAGGCTGAGAAAAAAATCAAGGCATCATCAGGTGATACTTTCTTCCCAAAGACTGGCTGCCAGACTGGACTGGACTCCTCTGTCACATGCAAGGCAGATGGCAGTGTCTGCTAGTTTCTCCCTTCTCTTCTGAGTTTCGTTGCTTTCAGCTTCCGGCTTTCTCTTTTCTCTCCCTGAATTACATTCTCTTATAAAGGACTCCACTAAGAGAATTAAGACCCATGCTAGGCCACACCTTAACTGAAGTAACCTAACAAAAAGGCCCTACTTAAAATAGGTTTACACCCACAGGAATGGATTCACTCTAAGAATATGATTTTCTGGGGGCCATATAGCTTCAAACCATCACACTCTACCCTTTGGACCCAGAAAGACATGTTCTTTCCATACACAAAAGGTATTCATTCTATCACAATATTTCAAAAGGCTTAAATTATTTCAGTAACAATATTAAGCACAAAGTCTCATCAAAATTAGTTATAGGTGTTGTCTTTCCTGGGTCACAACTCCCCTCTGGCTATGGACCTGTGAAACAGAAAACAAGTTATCTACTTTTAATATACAATCAGTCATAGGATAAATGCTCCCATTTCCATAGGGAGAAATTGGAAGGGAAACAGGGGTCATAGGTCCCAAATAATTCTGAAACTCTGCAGGTCATATTTCATTAGATTTCAAGGTCTGAAGGTCATCTATGGACAGTGGTTTATCCTCAGGGCCCAGTGAGGTGGCAGCCCCACCCTTTCCAAGTGCTTTTGCAGTGGGCATGCTCTCCTCAACACTGGAGTAAAAGCTCCAAAAATCTTCAGACTTTGAAGTGATGGCCAGGCTCTCAGCTCCATCTTAGATGGCTGGTAGACCCTAGGCTCCACACTCCTCAAGCATCATGGTGGTGACTGGACTCTCGGCTCAACCCTCCACAAACATCAGGGTGGCAGCCAACCTCTAGACTCCACCTTTGTCAAACAATGGGTTAGCATCCAGTTTCTCAATAATCCCCCAGGCATCTGAGAAACCTGAGATCCTAATACTATTCTTGAACAACAGGGTGGAAGACCCACCCTATCCAAGCTCTGGGACATACTTACCCTTTCTACATATGTGAGTTGGTCTGCTCTCTTGGCCCCTAGAAGATGTCTTCGGTCCAGACCACAGCTTCCATGGTTCTGCCCTTGAAGCCATTTTTCCTTCAATCTGTCCCTTTTAGTCAAGTGTGGTAGTTCATATAGATATCACAAAAAAAAACTTGTTGGTTTTGCATGTATTACACTGGGGTCCAAGCCATAGAACTATAGGGCCTTCCACAGATCTTACCTGAATAAGTTCATTTCCAATCCTGACTTGCAATGAAATGGCTGACTAGTTCCACTTTCAGTTAAATCCTCACAAAGAGCACTATTCTCTAGGGACTTGTTTTCTAGAATCTCAGAATTTTCAAAGCCTTCAACTTCTGGTGTCTTTATGCCCAGGAGTTCATTTCTCAGCATATCCTTTTCCTCTCAGATTTTGCTATAAGTTGCAAGAAGAAGCCATGCCACACTTTACACTTTAGTTTGGAAATCTCCTCAGCTAAAGCTCAAAGCTCATCATTTTCAAATTCTGCCTCCCATCCAACATCAGGACTCAATTTTGCCAAATTCTCTGCAACTTTAAAACAAAGATCCCCTTTCTTCTAGTTTGCAATGACACATTCATCATTTCCATCTATGGCTTCATCAGAAGTACCTTTAGCGTCCATATTTTTACCAACAGTCTCTTCAAAGAAATATGGGCCTTTTCTATGAAACAGCTCAAAATTCTTCCAGAATCGACCTCTTACCCATTTACAAAGCCATTCCCATATTTTTGGTATTTGCAATATAACAACACCCCACTCTCTTGGTACCAAAATCTGTTTTAGTATGCTGGGCTGCCAAAAGGAATATACCAGAAATGGGTTGGCTTTCACAATGGGGATTTATTAGTTTAGAAGCTTACAGTTTTGATGCTGAAAAAAATGTACAAATCAAGGCATCATAAGGTGGTGCTTTCTTCCTGAAGATTAGCTGCTAGCCATCCTTGGCTACTCTGTCATATGACAAGGCACATGGCAGCATCTGCTGGTCTCTCTCTTCTCTTCAAGGTTTCATTGCTTACAGTTTCTGGCTTCTGTGGCTTTCTCTCTCTTAGTCTGAATTACATACTCTTATTAAGGGCTCTAGTAAGAGGATTAAGAGCCACCCAGGACCATGCCTTAACTGAAGTAACCTAATCAAAAAGCCTACTTACAATAGGTTTACACCCACAGGAATGGATTGGCTTATAAACATGATTTTCTGGGATCCATATATCTTGAAACCATCAAGGAGTCTTTAAAACATTTTTCAGCATGTTGCAAGGTTTAATTAGATTTATAATACACCATCTCATTCATGCTTAGATTATTTAAAGAAAAATCCAAATCAGTACGCTTATCTATATATCAGATGCAAAGAGAAAATATTTAACTGCTGTAAAATGCCAAATTAGCCAACAATTTTAGGTAAAATAAGAATCTTCCATCATCCAAAACTCACAATCAAACCCTCTCTGTCCCCAAAAACCACTGATATGATTGATATCTCTGTAGTTTGGATATCTTTAGACTTTCATATAAATGGAATCATACATTGCATACTCTCTATGTCTCTCTTTTCTCTGTAAGCATAATGCTTTTGTGATTGATATATGTTCCGTGTATCAGTGGTACATGCTTTTACATTGCTGAGAAGCATTACATTGAATGACCATACCACAATTTGATTATCAATTCACCTGTTGATGGATATTTGGATTGCTTCCAGTTTGGGGATATTATAAATAGACCTGTTATTAACATTTGTGTACAAGTCTTTGTGTGGACACAGTTTTCAGATTTCTTTCGTAAATACTCACAAATGGTAATGATGGATTATAAAATAGATATATGTTTTACCTTTTAAGAAACTGCCAAACTATTTTCTGAAAGTCATTTTGAACATTTTACATTTGTATCAGTAATATAGGAGAGGGAAGCGGCTGTGGCTCAATCAGTAGGGCTCCCGTTTACCATATGGGAGGCCCCGGGTTCGGTTCCCGGGGCCTCCTGGTGAAGGCAAGCCCGCCCGCACGGCGTGGTTAGCTGACCCAGCGAGCACAAGCAGCAAGGGGGGGATAAATGAATAAATAAATAAAATCTTTAAAAAAAAAAAAAAAGTAATATAGGAGAGATCAGGTTGTACCATATCCTTGTCAACTCTTTGAATTTTCAATTTTTATAACTTTAGATATTTTAATGCTATGTAGTGATAGCTCATGGTTTTAATTTTTTTATTTCCCTGACGATTAATGATAAGAATCTTTTAATGTGGTTATTGGCCATTTGTATATATTATTTTATGATGGGTTTATTGAAGCCTTTTGCCAATTTTTATTGGATTATCTTATTATTGTTATAGATGTTATTCTGGATAAAGTCCTTGGTCAGATATAGGTACTATGAATATTAGTCCCAGTATATTGCTTGAATTTTTGTTTTCTTAATAGTGTGTTATTCAGAGTAGAGAGTTTAAATTTTTATGAAATCCACACCAATATATATGTTGGCATTTTTGGGGTGGTGTCTTGTCTAAGAAATATGCATCTATTCAAGGTTGCAAACTTTTTCTCCCAATAATTTCTCTAGAAGTTTTATGGTTTTAGCTTTTATACCTATTTTTATGATCCATTACAAAATATTTTTGCATATGATGGGAGTCAGAGGCTGAGGAATAATTTTTTCTCTGTGGATATCCAGTTATTCCAGAACATTTTTGTTAAAGATATTAACTTTCTCTCAATTGAATTACTTTGGCATATTTGTTTTTTAAAAAAATCAATTGACTGTATATGCTTAGGTGAATTTTTAGATTCGCTGTCCTGGTAAAATGATCCCAATGTCTATCATTATAACAATAGCATACAGCCTCAATTAATGTAGCTTTATAGTAAGTCTTTAAATCAGGTAGTGTAAGCCCTCCAACTTTGTTCTTCATTATAAAAATTGTGTTATCTCTTTTATTACCTTTCCATTTTTTTTAAATTAGCTTCTCAATTTCTACCCATCCCCCAAAAATCATGCTAGGATATGTATTTGAATTGTGTTGAATCTATAGATTAATTCAGAGAAAATCCTCAGAAAGACTATATTAAGTCTTCCAGTCCTTTAGCATTGTACACCTCTCCATTTATTTAGATCTTTAATTTCTCTTAACAAAATTTGGTAGTTTCCAGTGTACATGTCTATTTCATCTTTCATTAAATTTATTTCTAAGTGATTATGTGTTTGAGGTTACTGTAAATTATATTATTTTAAATCCATTTTCGTAGTGTTTGTTGCTACTATATATATAAATACAAGTAATGTTTATATATTGTTTCTGTTTCTTGTAATCTTGCTAAATTAATTTATTAATACTTGTAGGGCTTTGTTTATTTTGTTAGGGTTTTCTTGTTAGAAAATCATAATATCTGCAAATAAAGAATTTTACCTCTACTCTTCCTTTCCAATCTCTAGGGTTTTTATATCATTTTCCTGTTTACTTTTTTCATTTTTCTTTTTTACCTATTGTTTCCAACGTTTAGAATGACATTGGATAGAACTGCGGAGAGTGAGCACCATTTTTTTTTGTTCCCAAACTTAAAGGGAAAGCATTTACTCTTTCACCATTAAATATATTGTTAGCTGTTAGTTTTTGGTACATTTCCTTTAGCATATTAAGGACTTTTCATTCTATTCCTAGTTCACTGAGATTTTTTTGAATTAATTGATACTGGAATATCAACCAAATTTATTCCTGTGTTAAATCATACATTTTAATTAAATATGTTGTGATTAAATTGCAATCACATGTGTAATTAAATTGCAGTAAAACTATATATCCAACCTTTATCTTTTTTTGAAAAAAACTTTTGCATTCAGCTTTCCCTTTTGAATTTTCAAAAATGTATTTCAGAGCCCTCAAAGTGTTGAATGGTTTAAGAGTAGGCAGACTCTCTCATTTATCATACTCTCATTTAACTCACAACTCTTCATTGTGACTTCTAATGGGAAAATCTCTTTCACTTAATAACTTCAACTACTCCTTTTTACTCTTCAAAATAATACTCAAAATCATCTCTTGCCAGCTCTTCAAGTCCTTTTCTTGATGCACATTAATGGGATTATATGTGATCTATGGATGACACTCTGGAGCTCTGGTTACTCTGTGAAATCTGTAACATTCCCAGGTGCTTAACAGATTCTATCACCACAAAAACATGGTGAAAATTTTGGTGTTGCTGAAACCATTTACTCAATTTAGTCTTGGTATGGGCTAGCTAAGATCTTTTAAGCATGACTTTCGTATTCATTATCTATTCCTATGTAAAAAACTAACATCAAAATTTAGTAGCTTAGGGGGACGGATGTGGCTCAAATGGTTGGGCATCCGTCTCCCATATGGAGGGACCCAGGTTCGATACACGGGACCTCCCGGTAAAAAAAAAAAAAAAAAAAAAAAAAATTAGTAGCTTAAAACAACAAATATTTACTACCTCACTCAGTTTCTGAGGGTCGGAAATCTGGAAGTTGCTTAACTGAGTGGTTCTAGCTCAGAGTCTCTCAGGAGATTTCAGTCAAACTGAAGAATTGCAGTCTATGGCAACTAGAAGGGGTGTGGAGGATCAGCTTCTAATCTCATTTATGTGGCTGTTGGCAGAAGACTAGCGCCTCATCACATGGGTTTCTCCATAGGGTTGCTTAAGACATGGCAGCAGAATTCTCTCTCCTTAGGGCTGTCTCACGACATGGCAGCTGTCTTCCTCCAGAGCATATGATCCAAGAGAAAACATCACACTCCTGATAGAAGCCAAAGTCTTTTTATAACATAATACTTGAGGTAACATGCCTTTACTTTTGCTGTGTTCTCTTTAAGGGCAAGTCACTATGTCCAATTTATACTAAAAAGAAGAGGATTTAAGCTCTATCTCTTGATGGGAGAAAAATTAAAAATCTGGAGACATATTTCATTTAAGAAATGTTTTCGAAACATTTTTCTAATGATGTTTGCTAGAGTTTTAGAAGTATTTCTCCTCTGTTTTATTTTTGTTTAAGTTTTGCAATCATAATTTTTTTAAAATAGCCTTTCCTTAAAGAATTTTGAGTAAATGTATTGCTCTTAATAAGAGTCATAAAGAAAGATCACAGTTCGTATCAAAGACAGCACATTCATTAGACTGAAGCTGCTTATGACGAGGGATGCTCATGAAAGGGTGAGACAAGAGAGGCACTCAAGATGCACAATTTAAGGAAGCACTCACTCTCAGGGTCATGCAAATGCAGGATTGGCACCTGAAAGTGAATGCCTCTTTAAATTTGGTCCCTAGGCACCTTTGCTTGGCTCACCCTAGTCCCTGCCCAGCTCCTATCTTCTGTGTATGCCCCACTAACTGCACAAATTGTGTTTTTCTTTCCTTTTATTTTCATCTCCCATCTCCTTTTACATTTTTTGAATACCTTGATTCTCATAATTATCGTAATTTCTTCTGATGTAATTTTCATTATTTCTACTTTTTTGGCTATTGGGTGCCTTTTCTTTATCTTTATGTTTTCACCATTGGAAACTTTAGTTTCCACTGTTATAGAATATGTGCTTGACATTTTAAAGCTTCTGCTAATCTTAATACATTGAGTTTGAATTTTTTATTTTCACTGGATACATATTTCTTATTATATATGCATTTTTATTTGAACAACAATTATGAAAATAATACTCAAAATTAACTTGAAATTGAGGCACACAGAAGAGGAATTCAAATGTATTTTACATCTATTGCTACAATGAACTAAATTACATAATTGTGAAAAATAATACTACATAGATTGACTTATAGATGGATGGATATAATATTATCCCTGAAAAAATTTCCCCTACATCATTGGTGGTTTCATTTTAAACTCCCAGATCTTATTTGAAAAGATATAGTAGGCACACTACACTGTATGATTTGCTCAAATATATAAAACAAATATATAAAACTTGTGTGCATCTACAAGTTTTGCCCAACAAACACTGGAATTCTCACAAAATATGGCTTTTTGCCATTCCCATCAAAAGAAGAAAATAAAATTTATGGTGTGTTTACCACTGTATATGTTTCTTTATTGATTATATTCACAATAGGAGAGAACTTCCATTTAGTCTAGTTTTACACATTAAGTGATTGGAAGAATTTGCCACAGTTTAGCTTCTATATCCATATGTTTCCAACCTGCTCACACCCAAACATACACATACAAACCTGGTTGCAGAGCTGTGGTATAAAATCTAAAATTAAGGTTCAATTTTATGTCCTACCTTGACATCTGAAACTGGGGGTGGAACCCTCTTTAATGAGGGAACCAGGCTCTGTTCCTGCTTATTCTTGAGTAGTGAGTTTCAGATTTTAATTATTCAAACAAGCCAATCATTCTACTGCAATAATCACAGGGCACCCTAACCTCTTGCTTCTACAAAGCCTACTTCCCACAGCCCCTGTATTTCACTGTGTGTGTCCAGGTGGCCTTGCTTTGCATGATATGTCATCCTCCGCCAGGCTGGGAGTATATGTGACTAATAAACTGCCATGGATCTCATCTGTCCAGTGTCAGGTATTGTGTGTTCTGCCATTCCACATAACTCTAGGGCAGGAATCTCTCCCTCACCAATGGGTGAAGAGGAAAGGATGAAATCAAAAGTGCTTTAAGACATATTCATACAAAAATGCACCCTCTTTCCCTGCACCATTGGGTCATGATACTGGTTGGTCAACACAGTAGGCAGAAGGAAAATACCTAGAAGTCATCCTATACCAGGATGGTTAGAGATTACTTAACTACACGTAGATTCATGATGGTGGCCCATGTAACTAGAAGCATGCAAAGCTCAAACTAAATGCATCCCCAACTCAACTTCCTTTAGCCACATTTCAAAAATGCTTGCTATTATTACCATTCCCTCATGAAGGCAACTGTGATGGTGAGGAAGTCTTTGTGGAAAGAGACAATTATCTGAAAAAGTGCATTTAAAATATCTTATATTTCCAGAATTTGCAAAAATATGACACTGTAAGCACCTTGCCTGGATCCCTCTCAGGGCCTTTGAAAGGGATCTCTAAGAGTTATATGTAACTATGGGTGCATCTAATTTCATAAATACATGAGCAATATGTATATATAAGAAATATCTAGAAATGTGTCACAATGTTGTAAATATTCTAATTGGACATTTTTGTTCACAATAATTTTTTGGAAATATTAACTTAAAATTCAGTATTTTTAATTTAGATGAACTAAATTATGGTTAAGATTTGAAAACTGATTTAGATTTAGAAAAATCACCTTGGAGTTACTTTATAAAATTGTATATTTTATGTATCTCTGGGGTTTGGCCAGCAATATATACTACTATCAACATGTTAGATAACACAGCATTATCTCATTACTAAATTAATTCAACAAATATTTAATGAATGCTACTCTCTGAGAAATATTATCATGTATCCACAAAAAAAGAGTTCTAGCCATGGAAAAGCCTGGAGACTACAAAGCAGGCAATGTATCTGGGTAAGAATGAGCAGCTGCATTAGGCTAATTAAGGACTAGGTTCCATTTTCTACATATGAGAAGAGAAGCAAGTTCTTTACTCCACAAATTCATAGTCAATTCCCAAAGACATAAACTCACAAAGGAGAGATAAAATCTAAGGAGTCTTTAATGATACCCCGTCTTCCTGTTCAGTTAGGAAAAAGGGGAGAGAGTTTCTTAATCAAAGAAGGGTATTAAGAATTACAATTTCTTATCACTCAAGGCAGAGTTTAGAGCAAGTTTTTGATGTAGAAGGATGTCTATGTGGAGTGGTTCCAAAAAGCATATAAGTCCTAAGGAAATGTTTTTTTCCCTGATTTAGGGGTTGGTAATGGATAGCGTGGGAGACGTAGAGACAGCACAGATGTTAATAGAACAAAGTCAGACGGAAAATCAACAGTAGCATGAAATGGACATGTATTCTGTTCCATAGATCAGACTTTTCCTGAGAAACTATCATAAGACCCTCCCTTTTTGTAGCTAGTTGGACCCCTTATTGTGAGTGACCTTGCATACAAGGGCCAGGTGCACTGACACAATTAATCTCTTTTAAAAAAATTTACAGTAAAAGCCAAATGCTTTCTTGCATTTCAAATTTAGCCCTCCTTCCTAACTACGGATGACAGAGTTATATTCAAATTGACTTAACAAACTTTATACCAAGGTTACCAGCTTCGACTATTTGAAGTGCAGGATGGTGATAAAAGAAAGTCTTGTTTCAAAATGGTATTTGCTTAAGGAGCTTCAAACTGATCAAGAATTTTCTAGGGGCTTTCTATTAATCTGGCAATTCACTTCCATAGTGGAAATATTGAATGATGAGCAGATAGTATCATTGTATTGGTCAGCCAAGGGGGTGCTAATGTAAAATACTAGAAATTGGTTGGCTTTTATAAAGGGGTATTTATTTGGGGTTGAAGCTTAGTTACCAGTCCATAGAGTGTAAGTTACTTATCTCACCAAAGTCTGTTGCCACATATTGGAGCAAGATGGCTGCTCACGTCTGCAAGGATTCAAGTTCCTCTTCCTTTTAAGGCTCCATGGTCCCAGCTTCTTCCAATATCAGCTGTAGGCTGGGATAAGTCTCATCTTTCTCCTGGGGCTCATTTCTTTCTGGGCTCAGCTGCTCTGCTCTCTCCACAAGGCCAGCTGTAAACTATCAGGGGAACGGCTCGTCTCTCTTCCCAGGGCCTCTGCTGTGTGTAATGGAGCCTTATCTCTTTCCTCATGTATCTGCTTCTCTGTGTATTTACTTCTGGGGCTCCAGCATTAAAAAACTCCAACTAACTCCTCTGCCGTTTAGTTTTCTCTGTGAGTTCCCACCCACCAAGGGGGTGAGGACTCAACGTACCACTGAAGTGGCCCAATCAAAGCCCAAACCAAAGCCCACAACTCAATAAAGTTAAAGTGAAACCTCTGAATCCAATACAATCTAATATGCCCAGAGGAACAGACCAGTTCACAAACATAATCCAATATCTATTTTTGGAATTCATAAACAATATCAAACTCTACAAGCATGATCTCAGAAAAGCTTTATAGATTTTAATTTATCTTATTCTATTCTATTCTATTATGGTCTATTCCATTCCATTACACTTCAGTCCATTCCATTCTACTAATTTTCAAGTTTTTTCACTAAAGCTGGTGAGACAAGTTGGCTTCATATGTAATGAATAGCTATGGTGCATATAAGGGCTCTCCCTTCTATTAACCACGCCCTTATTACCTTTGCTATTTTTAAATGCAAACCTGAGGTGCCTAAATGAACATCCCTAGAGTTTGAGACTCAGTGTCCTCATCTTAAGATACTTATCCCTCAAAGTGTGCTCCAAAGAGCAGCAGCAATAACATCATCTGTAAGCTTGATAGACATACATCTGCTTGAGTTCCATTTCAGACCTACTGAATCAGAATCCAAGGGCTTCAAGCCCAGGAATCTTTTATTTCATCAAGCTGTACATGTAATAATTAATTATGCTTAAATTTGAGAGTAGCTTACTCTTGAGTACTATTAACTGACCAGTTGGAAAAATACTAACATCACTTGAAATCTTAACAATCCTATTTTGGTATTCTGTACTTTGTTGCTTCACTGTAAAACTAATATATTTTATATAATAGCAAAATTATGTAATGTGAAAGCTTGTTGCAGAAGTTTAAATGACATTTCTTGAAAGCATTGCCTGAGACTTTAGAAACCAAGTTTAGTGACCTTATGCTCAAATTCTGCCTTCTGAGTATTAAATTGCATTTTGTCATCAGCACATGCACATGCTAAGTGCATAAGATAGAGCATGAAAAGAAAATTCAAAAGTAAAGTCTACGAGAACAACAACCTATAAAAGAATAGAATTGGCAACTTAAGATCTGGGGGCATGAAAAGACTTTATTAAAATATTTCTAATCATATTCATGCAGCCACAGTATGAGAAATTCTATTACTTTTTCTGTAACAAGAATTCTTAAAGCCTGCCTTTATTGATCCACAATTCTAGACTAAAGACAAACTTCCTAGTATTTAACTGAGTTGAGACTTTCAACACTTTGGGACCTGGGAAACATGGCATGTATAAATGTGAGAGCATTTCTGTCATCACCTACAATTGATATAAACACACACAGACACACATACACACATCCCAATTATTAGCCAAGACAGATGGAATGATGATACAATTGAGAATATCAAAGAGAAACATATTTGAAAACATCTGCAAAAAATTAAATTGTTTTCCTTTCATTCATAGTTTATGTTATATATGTATACTATGTATTTTATTTATTATACATAACTATGTGACACTCCATATATTTACATAACATATATTTGTATTTATATATTATACAGATGGTAGTTGCTTGGCATAGGGAATAGATATGTTGGAAGCTAAGGCAGGCATCTAGGAAAATCATATGATCTAAATTTCTGCAGGTTCATTTTAGCACATATAAAGTAGGCTCAAAAAGTTATTGGAAAGTCTTATTTCAGAAAGTGCATGGTTGAAGTAGCTAAGACTGATGTGGCTCTAGACGGCTTGATATAGTATATTGGGAAATTTTCCAATGGGGCTTCAAAGATCTGGGCAACACCTGACACAAACAGGAAAAGCATCCCCAATCTTGTCAAATCCAAAACACTTTACCAGAGGAATTTATTCAGTTATAACTGAAAAGGAACACAAGGTAAGAGAGAGGTCATGGCCAAGAGATGAAGGCTCTCTGGGCTACCAGAAAAGATTCAAAGACTGAAAGTGATCTGGGGTCAATTAGAGCTAGTTTTGTGTCTTCCAACTCTTAGAAGACCTTCCAGGAAACCAAGTCAGAAAGAAGGACAGAAACTGGGAGAGTGGATTTGTTTTCTCTCTGTGTTTGCTTCTATTCTCTGCTCCACTCTCTTGGTAAATTGCCCACCACTTCTGAGCCCGTGTCAATGTATGCTCCTACTGTGTAAGATCTCCTTGGAATAAGCTATGTCTTTTTGAATATCTGTGAGTTGAGAATTGTCTATAGCTGGGTAGTTGAAACCTAAAACAAACGAATAAATAAATAAATAAATACGTTTATGTATATGTTTGTGTGTGTGTGTGTACATATATGTGTGTTTCGTGTGCTTTTGTGTACGTGTAATGTTAAGATTAACTGATACAACCTGAGGACCCCTGGTTAAGCACTGGAAATAAATACTTTGGTTTTATTTCTAATCTCTTCGACCTGCCCCACCCCAGTTTCAGAATTTTCAGAGAATCTTGTTTGAACCCAGCATCACTTTAAAAGTTTCACCTTCATAATTGTATCTAATTGTATTTAATATTCATAAAAACCCTTTAAAATAAACCTGTTTTGTTCATTTACAGAGGAAAGTAGAGATTCAAAGAGGATAGATGCCTTAAATGGCAACATAAACCTAGAAAATATCACTATTTTATAACTAGTAGGAGGTCCCAATAAGTGCATTTGAAATTTTTGTACGCTCAATCACTGTATCAAAACATGTTGAGGAGAGTGGGTGTAGCTTGGTGCTTGAGCACCTGCTTCCCATGTACAGTGGGTTCAATCTCTGGTACCTCCTAAAAAAAGTTGAATTAATTTATGAAATTATTGTTTAGATTTTGGAAAATATATATAATTTCTGGCTTGATATCATTTCATAAGTGATAGAAAGTAAATATTGTAAAAATAATAAATATAGAAACAAAGCATTTTAACACTAATGGACATTTAACAAATTATTTTAACTGATAATTTGTTACCTAATCATTGGTTTTGACCTTCTGCTTACATTTATGCTCAGGGCCCACTGTCTGCTATAGAAACAATTATCAAGGGGCAATGCAACATCAAGTTCTGTGATTAATGGAGGTTAATGTATGTGTTTTAGCCATAGGTTAAACTCTGAGCTCTTTTGAGACTTCAGATCTTCAACATGTAAATGAGAATAATGAGTGCCTCTTCTTTATTTCTTCATTGCCAATCCCTGTGCCTCTCAGTATAGGAGGCTCACAGTGAATCCTTGTAGGTAAATGGTTCTTAGTTTCATAAATCAAAACACAATGCCTCTAAAATCATTGAGCCATGCGTTAAATGCTTTTGTTGGAATTTCAGAGTGAGGACTGTGGAGATCCTGGAACAAAGATGAATGATACTCAAGTCTCTTTTATCTTACAGAGGCAGGACAAATCCAGTCAATGGCAAGGGCGTCTGATGTTTGGGGAGGCCTTTCCATTTTAAAAGGTACATGATAGTCACAGCATTCATTCTAGAAGTGTTGCCCCTCTAACAACACTCCCTTTAAAAGCACCCCAGGACATTGTGCCTCTCCCAGGAAAGATATCCTATAAATTGGGGAATAGGCCCTCTGTCAAAGCTCTCCTCACTTTCTGCATCAGGACCCCCTGCATCACAGAACTTGATGTTGCATTGCCCCTTGATAATTGTTTCTATAGCAGACAGTGGGCCCTGAGCATAAATGTAAGCAGAAGGTCAAAACCAATGATTAGGTAACAAATTATCAGTTAAAAATCATGAGTCATACCTTAACCTATTATCAAATACATTATTGAAATCACTGAATAGGTCAGTTTGAGAGCCATCTGATTCAATTACAAATAGCTGCACATGGAGTTTCTTACAAAATATCACTCTAATTAAAATATACTTCCTTTTGGTGACTTCCTTTTGGTGTTCCTATAGGAGTTTCTCCTTCCAGATTCACCATCTCAGACAAAAATTCAAGGGCAGAAAAGTTATAGTTCAAATCCTACTGGCTTCCATAAAATCAAACCTCCTCTGAATGTCTTACCTTTGGACCAACTTAACCTTCACCCCAGAACTTGCATTATCTGCCATTCTTCCTAATCTTCTTTGGCTCATGACATTTAGAGAAATGCTTTAGAAGTTCCACTTATTCAAATTTTATGTTTCTTTTCAGGTAGTTCTAAAATTTATGATACGGCAAGGAACATGCTATGCAGAGGATCAACCATAAGTAGTGTGGTGATGAGGCAGGATAGAATAGGGACATAACGAAGAGGGACGGAAAACCTGATGAGCTACACAAATACCACCTAATAAGAGATGCAAAGTCAACAGCCTGCTAACTTGCACAAGCAAGTTATCAGGGGGCAGCTTGCAGCATTCATCCAGCAGCTGCGTTATCAGAAGGCACTTAGGGTGGGGGGAGGTGGGGTCGTGGACACTGTCATAGCCCCTTGCACAGCAAACTCCAGCAGAAGTGGACAGCAGCCAGAAACCACCGGTGGGCAACCCCTAGAAATCAAACCACCCAATGAATTCCCCTGTTTTGTCTCAAATACAACAATCAGTGCAGATCCTAACCCCCTATGATAGCCCATAAAACCAGGAACCCCAGAACAGAGTGAGCACGTCTCTACCTTGAGCACACCCGCGCTCACGTCTGAGTGTGTACTTTCCCCTATTAAACTTTTTTCTAACTTTCTTCTATAACTGTGGTGCCTCTCTGGATTCTTTCTTACAACGCAACCAAGGACCTGGAAATCAGCTCCGGCAATAGTGAGACCTCTGGCCTTTGGCCACTAATGGCAAATGCCCTCTCTGTTCAGTGTAAAAAGGAAATACAACCTGGCCTGCAAAAGCCTATGGTAAGCCCGTGGTAGTACTAGTTCTCTTTAGAGGTATACATTTTCTCTTGTGGAAAAGCTTAAAGTACAACAAAATAGCCCTTCTCTCTGTTATACAGTCAGATATAATTTTTTTATCCTGACCTGGTGCCACACATCAGTGGATCTCCCATTCAATACTGATTTGATAATTCTAATATGCTATGAGCTCAGAATGCAGAGTCCCTGGTTTGTCAAAAGACATGCCTGAAATAAAGATTGATTTTGAGAAAAGGCATGATAGATTGTCTTCTAAGCATAAGTGCACGAACTTTGGGAGACACATTTTTGTTTCTGTAGTAATTCGTATTTTACCATCTGCTTTCCAATTATATTTTATATTTTGAAAGCTACTAGATATGTGACCTTTAGCTAAGTGACATGTTGCTATTTTTCTTTCTTGAGCTGACCTTTTTAATAGGTTAAAGTTACATACACATGCACACTCACATATCTTTAACTACAACTATATATATATATATATATATATATACTCTATCTATACATGTGTGTACGTGTGTTATGCACATAAAATCCCTAACTAGACATGCAAATTCCTATAGGGCAGACAGCAAAGACCGTGTTACTCATTAACACAAGCTGCTTTAACTTCCCCTCGCCAACAAACTATCACAACCCCTTCACCTTAAGCTGCTTGACATGGGCAGGAACCTGCCCCATCCAGTACAGGAATTACTAGCCAAACGCATGCGCACTTGCTGCCAAGTAGAACCTAAACCAACCCTTCCCCCCAAAATCTTGACCTACTCGTCATGCTAAAGACGCCGTTTTCTGATCATGCAATGTATGATTTAGCAAGATGCCTATTTGCCCATGCTCCTCTTAGCTCCACCCACACCCCACCCACAGTACCTAATCCTCTAAAAAAAAAAAAAAACTAAAAAAAAACAAACAAAAAACCCAGCACCACTATAAAATCACGATAACTCCTGCATTTGGGGTGAGGGATTTGAGTTTTAGCTCTTGTTTCCTTGCTTGGCAGCCTCGCAATAAATCCCTTTCTTTTCTCAAAACCCTGCTGTCACGGCAATGACTTCTGTGCACATCGACCAATGAGCCCATTGCTCCGTTAACAGTAGCTGCTGAGAAATTAGTGACCAAGAAGATATATGTAGTCTCACCTAAAGAAATGGTAAGCATGAATATTCCTGAGTGGAGAAAGGCAGGTTACCACGGGAGCATGTAACAAGGGCATGTAATCTAGTCCAGGATGTCAGTGAGGGCCTCTCTGTAGAAGGAATATTTAAATTGAGCCCTTCGGGGTGAACAGGACTTAGCAGGGTAAATATGAGGGAAGTAGCATTCCAGGAAGAAAAAAAAAATGTACAAGTCTCAAACCTCGATCAGAGGTTTTATTTTTTCAGCTCTGTTCTCTCTTTTCTCCTTTATACGACAGAACTCTGCATAAATAATGGTTTAAAAGACCGTTTGGAAGCAAGGGGACATAGATATAAACACTCGTCCTGCTACTTAATTAGTTATGTGACCTTTGGCGAGCTGCTGGATTCCTTTTAGATTCATTTTACTTTCCAGGTGATTGTGAGAACTAAATGAGTTAAGGTATTTAGAGTGTATAGTAACATTCAATAAAGGTTGTGTCATTGTTGCTGCTCCTGCTGCTAGAGCAAAACCTGAAGATCTAAATTGCATTCCCATCAGTTCCTCAAAATCAGTCTAGAATATTTAAAAAATAACGTAATGGGACATTAAGGGAAAAAGGTACATGAAGAGTATGCATGCAGGGCTCTAACAGTCCCTTAAAGGTAAGTTTCATGAGGGAAGTAATCATATCTTCCTTATTTAACCTTGTATGCCTAGTACCTCTTACAGGACACCTAGAAGGCATATAATAAAAATCTGTTGAATAAGTGAATAAATGAATGAATGAATTGAATAAATCGATTCAACATAAATTCCATAATAACAAAGGAGCTGAAGGGCTGTGGATACATTATCTATAGTTTATTGCCTGTTCTACCTCATTGTCACACAGAGACTTCCTTTTATCTATACTGATCAATTTACATTAGCATGAACATGCCCTACTTTCTCACTTTGGGTCTTGGCATATGTTGTTCCCTAAAATTAAAACAAAGTTTCCAATGTTTCCAATCACTTAACTCTTAACTGTCCTTCAACACTCAATTCAAAGTCTTTGTAGTACTTCCTAAGCTCACTCCTAAACTGAGGGTAAAGCCCTCACTTTCTGGTGTATTGCAAACTGCATATTTTATTATAGCACCTATGACATTGTATATGTCTGTTGGGATACATATATATAAAATTTATATATATAAATTTCTGCCCAGTATATGTTTAGGAGTGGAATTGCTGAGTAAAAGGGTTTCAGTATGTTCAGCTCTAGCATATATTCCCAAACAGATTTCCAGAGTGATTGCATTAATTTATGCCTCATAGCAGCAATGTATGGTAGTGCCAGGTGCTCCACATCCTCAATACTTGGTACTGTCAAGATATTTAATTGTATCCATTTTGGAACATGTGTAACAGACTTCATTGTGGTTTTAACTCACATTTCTCTGAGGGCAAATATGTTTGAACAAATTTTTTATGTTTATTGAATATTTGAGTGCCTTTTTTGACATGCCTTTTCAAGTATCTTGCCTATGTTTCTATCAGATGGTCTGATTTTCCTTATTGATTTTCTTGCATATATATATATATATATTTTTGATAGCCATTCAGTTTCAGATATATGTATTGTAAATATCTTTTCCTCTTCTCTGACTTTCCTTTCCATTCACATTATGGTTTCTATTAATGAACATAATTTCTTACCAATTTTCAATCTTTTTTTATTATGCTTAATGATTTTGTGCTCAGTTTCAGAAATGTTTGCCTACCTTAGGCCATGAAGGTATTTTTCTAAATTTTCTTCCAGAAATCAGATTGTCTTGCTTTATGCCTTTTGATCTACAATTCACCTGGAATTGATTTTTATGTATAGTTTAAGGTACTGATCAAAATTTATTTTCTAATATTATCCAGTTGAACCACCACCATTTATTAAAAATACCATCCTTCACTGCAATGTAGTGCCATCTTTGTCATAAGTCAACTGACCTATTATGTAAAAGAATTTGTTTCTGGAATCTCTTCTGCTTTATTGATCTATGTGTCTATCTTTGTGCCCATTGTAGCATCACCAGAATAAATATGTAATATCCCACAATGACTATTTAAAAAAGAATAATGCTCATTTAGAAATAAAAATTCTAGAATGCCTTTTAAAAAAATCAATTATGATGATTATTTTTTTCTGACACATAAGGATTTGAACTGTAACCTAATTATCAATCATTTCTAAGCATAGGAAAAATGGTTTTCAAAGTCTTTATAGTTGGGTTCTGGGAAGATGGCATAGAAGTAGGCAAGCAGGATGCAACTCTCTGACTAAAACAATGGAGAAAGAGCCAAAAACAGTCCAAGGGACCTGCTCTGGGGGTCAACAGACCAAGACAGTGCTAAAGAACTCCCAGAAGGTAAGGGATAGAAAGACAAAGAACCTGAAACAACAAACATGAGTTACCAAACCACAATGGTAGCTGGGAAGGACTCCCCTCCCAAACCTCAAGATTTTAATCTGGGGTTAAACTGTTGGCTCACTGCAGCCAACTGAGAGGGGAACAGACATCTGCCTGTTACAAGGGAAAAGGGAGGTGGAGTTGGGAGGGGAGAGGGGTCTCTTCAGTGAATTCTGCCAGCAGAGTTCACTTTGAATCTCGAATCTAGCCAAACCAAAACAAGGAAAGCGGATATTGAAAGAAACACCTGGATGGAAAGGTGTGCTGACAAGTGCCATCTGCTGGCCAGTCTGGAAATTTCATGGAGAAAAACTGCTTTTAAGACTCTCTAAGCCCAAACTCCTGGGAGAAAATCTGGGCTCCATTAATAAGTCCCTGACCTGATTTTGATAACTTAAGCTGGGCAATTTTAAATACTTTGAATAAGTTGAATTGAATATCAAAAAAGAGCTGTGAAAAAAATAGGCAAGAGAGAGAAATTGGGCATCAGAGTGAATTTACCAACATGTTCAGATGCCTAGACATCAACAAAAAAATTACAAATCATTCTAGGAAACAGAAAGAGATGAATCAGCCAAAGGAATAAACCAAATATCTTGAAGAAATACAGGATTTACAACAATTATCAATGATAATCACACAGCACTCCTAAATCAATTCAAAGAATTGAAAGAAAATATGACAAAAGAGAGAAAGCATATTAAGAAGATACTGGGTGAGCATAAAGACAATTTGAAAGCCTGCAAAGAAAAGTAACAGAGCTTATGGGAATGAAAGACATGATGGATGAGATAAAAAATATATTAGAGGGAAGCAGCTGTGGCTCAATCAGTAGGGCTCCCATTTACCATAGGGGAGGCTCCGGGTTCAGTTCCCGGGGCCTCCTGGTGAAGGCAAGCCCGCCCGCACGGCGTGGTTAGCTGACCCAGCGAGCACAAGCAGCAAGGGGGGGGATAAATGAATAAATAAATAAAATCTTTAAAAATATATATATATATATGTATATATATATTAGAGGCACATAAGAGCAATTTGAATTGCTTGAAGACAGAATTAGTGATTTTGAAGACAGAACATCTGAACTGGAAAAGACAGGAGATCAGAAAGAGAAGAGAAGGGAAAAAAATGGAACAATGTCTCAGGCAAATGAATGACAACACAAAACACACAGACATATGTGTTATCGGTATTCCAGAAGGAGAAGAGGATGGAAAAGAAGCAGAAAGAATATTTGAGGAAATAATGACTGAAAAATTCCCAATCCTTATGAAAGGCATAAATATCAATATCCAAGAAGGACAATGCACCCAAAATGGAATAAATCCAAATAGACCTACCATGAGACACCTATTATTCAGAATGACAAAAATCAGAGATAAAGAGAAGATTCTGAAAGCACCAAGAGAAAAACAAAGCATCACCTACAAGGAAACCTCGATAAGATTAACTGCCAACCTCTCATCAGAAAGCATGGAGGTGAGAAGAAAGTGGTATGATGTATTAAAGGTACTGAAAGAGAAAAACAGCCAGTCAAAAATTCTGTATCCAGCAAAAATGTCCTTCAAAAATGAGGGTGAGTTCAAAGTCTTCACAGACAAACAAACTCTGATGGATTATGTTACCAAAATACCAGAATTTCAAGAGTGCTAAAGGGGGTGCTGAAGCCTGAAAGGACAAAAACAAGGGAGAAAGACTTGGAGAAGAGTAGAATTGAAGATTATTAAAAAGGGTAAATTAAAGGGTAAAAAGACAGATAATAGTAAGATATAACAACAGAGAGCCAAAGGACAAAATGGATGAAGTAAGTAATGTCTTTACAATAATAACATTGAATGATAATGACTTGAACACCCCAATCAAAAGACACAGACTGATAGAATGGATAAAGAAATATGAGCCATTTATATGTTGTCTACAGGAGACTCACCTCAGACATAAGGACACAACCAGGTTAAAAGTGAAAGGTTGGAAAAAAAAGTATTCCATGCAAATAGTAACCAAAAAAGAGCTGGAATAGTGATACTAATATTAGACAATATAGATTTTAAATGCAAAAATGTTATAAGGGATGAGGATGGTCATTATATATTAATAAAAGGGGAAATCCACCGAGAAAAAATTACTATACTAAATATTTATGCACATAAACTGAGTGTCTCAAGGTACCTTAGGCACACATTGGCAAAATTGAAGGGAGAAATAGATGTCTCTACAATAATAGCTGGAGATTTCAATACACCACTCTCAAAATTGGATAGCACATCTGGACAGAGAATAAATCAAGAAACAGAGAGCTTGGATAATATGATAAATGAAGTAGACCTAACAGACATCTATAAAGCATTGCACCTCAAAACAGCAGGATATACATTCTTTACAAGCGCTCATGGATCCTCCCCCAGAATAGAACATATATTGGGTCACAAGACAATACTCAAAAATTTTTCAATGCGAATATTCTCACTGTCCTGATATTGTGATAATCAGGGTAGGCTATGCATTTGCTATATTAGAAAACATGCATGTGTCCCCAGACCTAGTGTTTTCTCCCTAGGTCTGGTTTTTAGAATGCTGGTGATAAACCAAGACTGATTTATTATATGACCATCCTGTATGGGAAATGACTGTAACTCTAGGTATTTTTGGTCAACCTTAAGAGATTTAGTAGGGGGACGGATGTGGCTCAAATGGTTGGGCGTCTGTCTTCCATATGGAGGAACCTGGGTTTGATCCCCCGGGGCCTCCCGGTAAAAGTTTAAAAAAGAAAGAAAAATATAGAAGGCACGCAGGCCGCCAGGCCCCGTGCATGGGTGTGCCATCAGGCCCTGCAAGCCATGCAGCAAAATGATGACATAACAGGAGAGTGACACAAGGGAAAGCCAAGATGAGACGCACCGAAAAACCAGGAACTAAGGTGGTGCAGGCAGTAGGACGCCTCTCTCCCACATCGGAGTTTCCAAGGATCCAATCCCAATGAAGACAGGAGGAGAAGGATGAGAAGAGAGGGCAGGAAACAGACACAGAGAATCACCCAGCGAATGGACACAGAAACAGCAAAAACGGCAGGGGGGGGGACCAAAAATGGATAAAAGTAGATAAATCAATAAATAAATACTTTTTTTAAAAGTATAGGATATAGGCCATTTTACATCAGCATATACCATGCAGAACTGTGTGGGAGAGAGTGTGGTCTACAATATTAACTATGGTCCATGCTTAGTGGCAAAGCCCCAGGATGTGTATATCCATTGCAGGTGATGAGCCACACTAATGGTGGGAGGTGTGGGAGGTGGTCAACATGGGAATCCCAGTGGGTTCCGTGTAATATTTTGGGTAATCTAAGCACCTCTTAAAATATATGTATATATATATATAAATAACATTTTTGTAAGCAAATACACATATATGCATATATATTTATATATCATTTTGCAAATGTTTGTATGTATTGTGAGAATTTTGATTTTTACCCATAATTTAAAAAAAATAAAAAAATAAAAAAAAATAAATGGAAAAAAAAAAAAGATGTTTCTGTGGGAGGTCATGGGAGGTGTGGGAGGTGGGGAACATGGGAATCCCTGCAATTTTTGTGTAACATTTATGTAATCTAAGCATCTTTTAAAATATATATATATATAAATAACATTTATGTAAGCAAATGCACATATATGCATATATATTTATATATCATTTTACAAATATTGGTTTGTATTGTGAAAATTTTGATTTTTACCCACAATAAATTTTTTTTTTTAAGTATAGGGGAGTAAGATACGGACTATAGTTAGTAGTAATACTTTGACAATATTCTTTCATAATTTGTTAACAAATGTTTCACAACAATGAAAAGTATTTGTGGTGGGGTGATGTGTGGGAGCCCTGTATGATGTTATTCACGTTTGTTTTTTAAGTTCACAATGTCTACCGAACACTTATTGTTTATGTATGTTCATGTATGAATGATATACTTCAATAAACTGTTTTTAAAAAAAAGTAGACATGCTGAAAAGTAGACATATTCAGCATGTAATTAGTCATTGTTTCCTTTCTCCAACTCTCCATTTAAATTTTATTGCATTTTTATCACCTCTGACAAATAGATATTGAGCAATCATTTCTTAAGCAATCCAAATGCCCTATATGAGTATTATGAAACCCTATGTTATAGACCTGAATGAGAAATGAAGTTAAATATCTATCTTAAAAAAAGAAATGGGTGAAAAGACTTATTGTAGCTTATGTTTTTATTCAATAGCATATATTTTAATTGAAAGAACATTTATAAAAGCTTTGTAGTCAACATTATGTCACTAATCTATACACTATTTCTTCCAATGATAAACCTTTTCCTTGGCAATGTTATTTTAATTTTACTTCCAAACAATTACCTTTTTAAATTGAACTTTTGCTTTTGGTTATTAATTAAGTACTGTGGAAGAGACCAGCAGTCAAATTTTTGTACATTTACTACAAAGAAACATTAGACCCAGTAATCTGATTGTCAGCAATGAACCTTCAAACCAAACATAGTAATAATGATTAAAGAAGAAAAAAAACTGTTTCTGAGTGATGAACATTTATTTTTTGACAGTAAATGCAAATGTGATTACTTTGTTCCCTATTTCTGCTAATCAGGCCAAGGGTAACTTATACAAAAAGAAATAGAAATAAAAAAAATAAATAAAACTTGATTTTGGAGCTGGAATTTGTTGGAGTGACAGGAAAATTTGCGGGTTGATTTGAAAAGCTATAACAGAAATAACCATAATGAGAAAAGCAACTCTGTAAGATACAGCATAACTGACTTAAAGGAGATTTTCAGTTTGTCTGAAGAGACCACGGGTGGGGGGATCTAACAGAAATAGCAATTATAGCTATTAAGTTTTCAATAGCACAAGTTTTTATTGTGACAAATCATGTTTTCCTCCTGCAAAACATTCCAAGTGGTTGATTTTTCAAAATGATTTTTTGAAAGGGTACATTACATTTTTCTTTATTCCTTGGTGTATGCTTGAAGTATCCCATAATACAAATTTTTAAATATTAAACAACAACATCAACAAAATTTTCAAATACGAGGTTAGCTACAGATTCACTGTGAATTTTTTTATATTAACAATAACAACAACAAAAGAAAACAACTTAAATGCTAACAATAGGGGGATTGTTATAAAGTGTGGTTTATCCAGATGATGTAATATTACAGGACCTAAAAGGCAAAAGCATAAAATGTAAAGATAAATCAATGGTTTTATACTCATAAAAATGTAGAAATAAATGGAAAATGTAGAAGTAAGTTTGTTAACGTAGAAAAATATTCATGATACGTTGAGTGACAAAGGTAAGTTGTAAAATTTTATGTGAAGGGTAATCCTGTTTCTGTTTATATACAAATATATATACATACTTCTAAGAATTTATCCCCAGGTGTATTTACACCCATGAGAAATAATTTGCACACAGGGTTTTAACTGAGGCATTGTTTGGAGGAGCAACAGATTAGCAACAGACTAAATGGGCAATAACATGGGGCTGATTTTTAAAAATCAGAATACTATGAGCAATAAATAAGCCAAACATGAGGCTGAGAAACCTTTTTGGGTACTGATACGGAATGATTACATCTTTTAGTCTTTTTTTAAAAATTGTGCACAACAATGCGCATACTATGCTACTATTTGTGCAAAATATGGGAGGAAAAATATATATCTATTTGCTTGTACATACATACAATCTCCAGAAGGAGACAAAGAAGCTGGTAACATTTATTGCCTCAGAGAAGACAGCAGTGGGTTGGTGAGATAACAATGGGAAGAAATCTCTTTACCGTATATCCTTTGTACCTTTAAAGCTTTGAACCATGTAAGTGAATTATTCATAAAAAATTTTTAAAAATACATATTATCAAAAAGGCCAAACACAAAGGTATATATATTGAATTAATCCACTTACATGACATTAAAGAACAAGCAAAACCATCGTCATAGAAATCAGAACAGAATAGTGGTTACTCCTTGAAGAAGTGAATTTAACATGAAAGGGCATGAGGGAGCTTTATGGGATGATGGCAATGTTCTAGATCTTAATTTGGGTGAAGTTACATATGGGTATATACATTTGTCAAAACTCATCAACTATACTTAAGATCTGTGTATTTTACTGTAAAAAAATTACAGCTCAATGAAAAAATATATATGAATGCAAAAAAGTCTGATAGTATATACTTCAAAAATTTAATGATAATTATCAAGTGTTAGTATTACAAGTAATATTCTATTTTAAAAAAGATTTATTGAGAAATATTCACATACAATACATTCCATCCAAAGTGTACAATCAATGGCTTTTAGTATGATCACAGAGCTGTGCATTCATCACCACAATCAATTTTAGAACATTCATTTCTCTAAAAAGAAAAACCCCATTCTCCATAGCAGTCACCTCTCAATCCCTGTATCTGTTCCCAGCCCTACATAACCACTAATCTAATTGTGTCTATAGATTTATTTATATTTACTTTATACAAATGGAATCACACCGTATGTAGTACTTTGTTTGTAGTTTCTTTCATTTAAGTTCCTTAGTAAATAAGTCATTTTTTTTAAAGTAAGGATTGTTTTTCTCTAACTCTATGTTATCCTGTAAAATCTAAATATTAACACTCAGGTTCAAAGGCTGAGCAATGTAATTTTGTATTAATTTTTATTTTGAAAATAATGAAGAAAACATTTATTGAATGTTCACTCTGTGCTAAGCATGTGCTAAGTGTTTCCCATTCATTATCTTGTTTAACCCTTGCAAACAACGTAATTTAATTATTCATTTGGCCTATTTTTAAAGCTGAAAAATGTGGGGCTTTGAGAGTTACCCCCAAGTCACACAATGAGTAAGTGGCAAAGGTATCTATCTTTCCCTGACATAGAATAGGAACAATGACACATTAAGTCATGCCTCAATACCACCTCATAGACCACAGAATAAATAGGCTTTTGATTGGAAAAATAGCAAAATCACTCAAATTCTTGTAAAAGATTTATTTTGACCTAATGTAAAGGACTCAGACAGTGATCCCTGGCCACCTAGACAATCTCATCTCTCAGAAAACCTTCCAAAGCCAGTCTCCATGGCAGGTTCTTTGGTGCCTGTCATACTTGGTGTCACAGTCTGTTCCCTCCACTGGCTCCACCGTTCCCTGTCTCTAAGGAGGAAGGTCTGTCAAGGAAAATCTCTGTATGGCAAGGTTGTGTCACCTTGTGACTTTCTTGGAGGCACATTAATTCAGTCAAGGAGTTTTTTCATAAATACTTGCACTATGCACGTGATATTACACAAGATCAAGTGAATTGGAGTAAAGTTTTGTTCTCTAATATACTACTCTATAAAATCTGAGTGGTGGGACCAAAGATGAAAGTCTGAACAATCCTCTTTTTATCACTTTCCTATTTCCTCCTTCTTGTCTTTCTTCATCTACTTTTCTCTACACTTTAACCTTATTTCTAACCCACTTTCATTCATTTTATCTCCTCTGCCATAGGGAACTATTAAGGCAAGATGAGAAAAGAATATTACAGGGCCAATAGAGAACATGGCCACATCTGCCTACATTCTATGTGGAATTCAGTGCTCATCTCCCACTAGCTTTTAGGCTCTTAATTTTTCTGGAAAGAGTATAGTTTAAAAGCGTATATTTAGGGCTTTCTGACACTCCCCAATTCCTGTATCCTGTATATTTCATCCTGTAAGGGTCCTGATCAGTAGGTATCCCATAGTAAAAAACTAATTGGCAAACCCAAACTAACTTGTAATTAGACTCTCTTACACAAGGATAGACCCTCATGGGGCATTCACCAACATTCTTGGAATAATGGCATGACATGCATGTCTGTCTAGTATCCTGGTACCTTAATTTGGCACCTACAATTCTAGGCCTATAAATTTCTTATTTATTTATTTATTTATTTTTTACTGATTATTCCTTCTATACCACATTTTACATGAGCATAACAGAATACACCATATACAACAAGAAATGATTATTTAAATCTATAGAATTCAGAGTTCTATTGTTCAGGACAGTAATAAATTAGCTTTAACAAGATTCTATGCTTACATAACAGGGGAAAATGTTAAAAGCATTAATTATCCAGGTCTGTATTAACACTGCATGCTTCTTCCTAATCCATAAAAGAAAAAAATATAAATTGGACGTCACCAATATTAAAAACTTCTCTTCAAAATACACTGTTAAAAGAATGAAAATACAGGCCACGGGCTGGGAGAAAATATTTGCAAAGCATATATCTGAAAAAGCACTTGTATCTTGGGTATTTAAAGAATTCCCAAAACTCAACAATAGAAAACAACCAGCCCAACTGAAAATAGGAAAAAGTTTTAAACAGACATTTTTACAAATAATATATACAAATAAGGACATGAAAAATGCTCAGCATCATTATTTGTTAGGAAAATGCAAATCAAAGTCACAATGTAATATCACTAGACAACTACTGGAAAGCAAAAATTAAAAGGACTGACCATACTAAGTGTTTTCAAAGATGTAGAGGAAATAGCACTCTCATAAAATGCTGGTAGGAATGGAAAATAAAACAGCTTTGGAGGATTGGCAGTTTCTTTAATTTAAGCATACACTTACCATATGAGGCAGTCATTCCACTCATGGGATTTTACCCAAGAGAAATGAAATCATATGTCCATACAAAGACGTTTATGTTCTTAACTGGATGCTCATAGGAGCTTTATTTGTAATTGCCAAAAATGGGAAACAATCCAAATGTCCATCATGAGGTAAATGGATATACAAATAGTGGAGCATCTGTATTATAGAATACTACTCAACAATAAAAAACACAGAATGAACTATTGATAAATGCAGCACATGGATGAACCTCAAAATAATTATGCTGATTAAAAGAATTTAGCCAACAAAGGCTGTACACTATACGTTTTCAGTTATATAAAATTCTAGAACATGCAGAATAATCAACAATGACCAAAAACAGAATATTGGTTGCTTAGGGAATTGGGTGGCTTGGGCATGAGGGGCAAGAAGGCAGAAAGGATTACAAAGGAGCATAAGGAAACTTTTGGGGGTGATAAATTATTTATCTCGATTTTTCAATGGTTTCAAGGGTGTATGCATATATTAACACCTCTTAAATTGTATGATTTCAATATGTGCACTTTACTGTATGCCAGTTATACCTAAATAAAGCCGTTACAAAACACTGCGTGCTTCAGAGATTACATATAGCATTTCCTGGCAAACACTGCTCAGCAAGATAATGAGAGAAGTTGTGAATTGTCACCCATCATCAGAAGCAAGATGTATAAGTGGAGATCACTGCCACATATGGATATTTATCTGGTAGCAGATAATACCATGTACAAGGTAATTAATGCAGGATAATTAATGAAGCTGCCATATTTAGATGCTCAGATCTTTATCCATTTATCAACATCTCCTCCTTAGTTCCATAAATTAAAATATATCTCACTAGTATAAAATGCAATTTTGATCATATTTGGATTCACTGCACTGTGCAGGATGGCTTCCTCAGCCTCCATGTAAAGCCTTATTTTTTTTTCCTTTAGTTTAAAATTGTTTCTATGTAAAGTTTATGCATGAAATAAAAAGGAATTTTACAATTAAGAAACTTCCGATAGACTATGTTTAATACTCCACATATTAGGAAAGCATCTTTGAAGAGAACTTTGAATATGAAAACATTTCTTAAAAGATATGAAATAAAGTAGTTCACAATATACCACTATACCTGAGAAACTTATGTAAATGTTTTACTTGAGAAATGCCAAGGACCTGCCAAATCACGCTTCCATTTGTCTGTAAATAACCCCTTGCAACACATTGCAAATTTATTTTAATTGACCAAGGAGCACACCTGCATGCACACACACAGGGTTTCTTTTCGCAATTAAATTGCTATATGTATCCTGGCAGTTTCAAAATTCAAATATAAGGCTTTTAAACAGACTGTCATGGGTGGGTCTTTCAGTCACTAGTGTTCCTAAAGCAACCCAAATTTATATTCAATACAGCATCTACAGCATGCCCTGCACTCCCAGGGACATCTATGTTGCTAACATATGATCAGGAATTACAAATGAATTTGTGCCAACTAAATGTGGGCCTCGTGGCAAACACTGGAATCGCAGGCGTGTTTTCTCTTCATCAGTCTGGCAGATTATATGCAATTGCCAAATTTATGCTTACTGCACTCCTATTATTGCACTTCTAAGTAGGTTCAATTATTTTTTTAATATTTTAGAAACAATTTTAATTCTGAGCACTGTTTCTTCTTCCATTCTGTAGTGACTTCCATTCAGGAAACTGATAATTATACATGACATACCTGCGGCTGTATGCCAAGAGTTGATCTGGAAGCCACTGCTGAGCTGGTGGTTGAACAGACACATCATCTTGTTTAAAGGCAGAACATGCAGTTCATGTCATCACTCCTTGTTCTCTTAATGTGAATTAATTTATCTCTAGGGGTTGGAGCTAGACTTATTCTGGGGGCAGAGGCAGGAAGAAAAGTTCTAGTGCTCACAAGTCCTCAAGGGTGACATATTGCAGGTGTCTAGAGCTGTCATGCAACATCGGAACACAGGCCTCTGGGAAAGCAAAGATGGTAAAGGCAAATAGAAAAGCCCAAAGGACAAGAGAGGATCCAAGGAAACATAAGCTACACACTCTGCAGTGCCTTAAGGCCACGCTTTTGACAACCATTTCAGTTGCCTAAAAGAGTGTGGGATGCTTTATAGCAACTGTGGTCTATTGACTTATGTCCTGGAGAAAAGACATGTTCAATTCCTAATTCTTGGTCCTGTGATTGTGAAGCCACTTGTAAATAGGATTTTCAAAGATTCTATTAGTTAAGGTGAATTAAGGTGGGCCTTAATCCAATATGATAGGAGGCCTTATAAGCCAAAGAAATTTGGACACGGGTGTACAAGCTACAGGAGGAGACAGGAAGAGAAAGATCGCCATATGATGGAGGCAGAAATTGATCTCCAGCAAGCCACCACTAGAATCCTACAAACTTTGGAGAAAACATGGCTTGCTGACTCCTTGATTTTTCACTTCTAGCCTCCAAAATCTGAGACAATAAATTCCTGTTAAGTCAAGCAATTTGTGATCTTTTGTACATAGAAAATTTTAACAACAACCCACTCTTGTATTGGAAGATCAGTAGCACCTGACTGATTTATTTTTGTCTGTTTGTATCTACTAGTATGGGACAGACCACTCAAGTGATAAGAACAAACCAGCAAGATCTAAATTTGATTTTAGCCAAGTTTTGATAGCACCTTCCATGGCTTTCTCACTGAGACAAGCTAGGAACCTAATCTTACCTGTGTTATGCCTTGGGTTGGGAGACAAATGTATTCCAAATCTACCGTATATTCATATCATATTAAAGTATTTTCAAAAAAGGGATATATAACCATCTGACCATATCTTTTTCTGACATTTGCCTGCAAAACTAAGAAGGGAACAGTGAGAAGAAAGAGAAGATAGGAAAAACAAAAATCTACCTTAAATAATGTGTTAACATTTTCTGTGGTGCTGTGGTTTCTAGATTTATTTGAACATTAAAGAAAATATAATGCAGTAATGCTACTGACACGCTATGTGACTGTGAGTGTCTCTGTGCTTCAGTTTCCTCCTCTGTAAAACGAAAAAGAATGACATCTACATGAAATTGTTGTTGAGAATTAGAGAAGATATAAGGAGTGTTAGTAGTTATTATTAATAAAGAAGACATGAAAAAATGAAACTGATAACCATAGCAGAATTATCATATACTTCAAATACTGTATACATAGATTTTTCAAAGGTACAACTAAATGCTAGATTTTATATTTATATCATGCATATCCCAGCATCTAAATAACTTCTCTCCAGGATATGCTTTATTCAAAGATTAAAAGGTAAATTTTAATAAACACAGTGTTTGCATGCAAATGATGCCTCTACATGATTTTTTTCAATATTGGAAAAGACTGTTTTTCTAAATGTGAAAGGCAGCAATAAGTTGGAGATGACAGTTAGTTTATTAAATAGAGGGATAAACATTAATTAATCACCTACTAGATGAAAGGCACATTTCATATGTTCTCATTCAGTACCTATAACCACCCAGAAAATTTTAATATTCTCAATATTTTACTTAACATTCAGTTAGGTTCAATTATCTACACAAGGTCACACAGCCAGAGAATGGCATAATTGGAAGTTGAAGTCATTTTTGTCAAATCACATAAAACAACGAGAAGATTTAACATTTACTTAGTGCCTTCTGCATGTTCTGCAGTAGAGGCTTCCCAGGCACTATCACCCATCAATGTCATAAAAACAGGTTATCTAGGGAGGATTCATATTGTCCTTTGATAGATAAAGAAACTGAAGTTCAGAGGGGTTAGATAGTCTGGCCAATGCCCCAGAACCAGGAAGTGCAGTTTAGAGAGTCAGGGTTTGTTTTTCATGTAACATGGGAGCATAAAAAAACAGTCATATGTTGATGATGGCCTTTGATTTTTAAAAAGTTGCATCTATTTGAGAAAATATTATAAAGCCCTAAGATATAGAAACTCAAAGTAAAAGTAAATTTCATATAAAGTGATTCTCAATTATTACAATATTATTGTTGGTAGCCCTGAAATAGCTCCACATCATGTAAATGGCAAAAATCAAAAGATGACCTACTCAGGATATAAAAATTAGCCTGGCTTATATTCCAGAAGAAAGAGAAATCTCAAAAAACTTTCATTGAAAACGGTATTATTTCTTGATATTTTAGAAAGTAGTACTTAAAAATTATTTTATAAAAATAAAAATGGAATAAGCTAACTAAAATGTAATTTGTGTTCAAAAATAAACAACTCCTCTTTCTCAAGCCAACTTTTATGGTTATGGGAAGAAAAAGCTAAAGCTAAAAATCAAATGAAATATATACCCTTGATTTTACCTTCAAATGTCTCCAAAGGAATACTTTAAGAAAACATTACAAACAAACCAAATTGTTTGACTTCTAAATGCATTCCTTTGGAACACAATAACAATTAAATAAGAAATAGCAAAGTACAAGAGGTGCAAGTTTTTGACTACGTGGTGGATAGCATAAATAGATTCAAATGAAAAATGCAAAAATAAGTGGTTCTATTTTTGCTCAACATCACATTCTAAAATGTACATGTCAAGCAGTGCTTCTTATCAACATAATATTAGAAATGAAATTTTGAACTGAATTTGTCATTTTAAAGACAGCAACTGGCAATAAATATATTTCAGGAAAGTATATTATTTCAGAGAGTGGCAGAATGTTGACTATAAAAACTATTTCTATCTTGCTTTAATGTAGGCCTAACATAAGAAGAACTTTATTGTGCACACATTAAACATTTTATTTAGACATTAAACAGAAGTTTTCTGATGTGGAGCCTTTATCAAAGCTGAATAAAAGCTTATTTGCAGTTGTTTGGACGAGGCTTTCTCCTGCTGATGTCATAATAGCTCTCTTTCCAGTGTGCTAACATTGAAATTGCAGATTTTCAGAAATGTGTCTTAGGTATAATTCACAGTTGTGCTGAAATAAATGAATACAATCACTTTTCAGCCAGTAAAAAGACATTTACGGCTGCTATTGAAGAAAATATAAGGTAATTTTTTACTATGTCAAAATTGATCATTGTTAACCTATTTTCTGGAGCTACCAGCTTACATGACTATCTGTGATTATCAATGAATAATAGAGAGGATTTCAAACTACTATATTATGAATGTTCATGGTAGAAACCAAATGTACTAATATGACTGAAAACCACCTTAAATGTCATCCTCAGTATTTAGCTTTCTAACGTGGAGTCAACAGATTTAAAACAGCTTGGTAATGCCATTAAACTGAGTCAACTTTGGATAGATTGTATGCTTTATTATTATAGATCAATAAAACTGATTTGTTAAAAAAAAAAACTGAGTCAGTTTAATGGTAACGTCTTACCACTGTAAGTAAATGCTATATGAAAATATCCTTGTCATGTAATGTTTGGAAATAATTTTAGGCCACCAGGTCATGATCAACATATTAAATTCTTACAGCATGAATTTTGTTCATACAGCTAGAGAAATCATAATTCAATCAATGAGGCTTGGTATATTTAATCAATGATACTTGATATAGCACAATAATACTTGGTAACCACACACACAAACACACAACCATTTATTTTCTTAATTTGGGAAACTCTGAAAGTATGTATACATTTCATATCATCATGGGAGATACTCTCCTGTATCTGTTACTCTGTAGTGGCCTGAATAGAGTCTTGGTTTTTAAGGGCTATATGTAAGAATCACGAGGTAAGGTTTGTGGTGAAAAATCTACATTATCTGTATCTGAGGACTCCAGAACCCTAAATTAATTATTTAATTTAAAGAAAGCTCACAGTCCTGGCATATATAAACACAAATCTTCCCTGGAAGGAAACACATATAAGAATTTCTAATAACGAAATTTCTGAATAATTAAAATTACAAACTCAGTGACCTAATCAATCAGCAAATTAGAGTCTATTGAAGAAAGAAATAGTTATAAAAAATGATAATACTAGTCATTTGACATTTTCTGATCAGGCATTAATTTCTTCATAAGTAGTTGAGTTAGATTTTCCTAATATTTTTAATTTTTTAAAAATGTGAAAATGTAGGTCTTATAAGTTATACCATGCACGAAAATTTTAATTATTGTAAATATGTAGGCATTTAAAAAAATAAATTATTTTGCCTTAACTTTTTTTTAGTGGTTACTTTGGCTAAATAAAAATCTTTAAAGTGTGTTAAACATTGAAAAACACTTGAATAGATATGAGTGTTGGAAAAAATTAACATTGACTGCATAAATTCAAAGATTGTGAATTCCATAGTATATGGACACTTGAGAAAATGCATTACTTTTGAATTGTATTTTTATCTACCTCATTGAATAAAATATCTATTCTTGATTTGAAAAAAAAAATGATACATTTTGGGGAAAAATCACCATAATGTAGCATGGGGTGACAAAACAATTAATACATATGAAGGATAAATGAAGAGGCAAATATGTAGATTGATATGGTAGAAATATATATCTAATCAGAGTTCCAGAAAGAAAGACTAGAAGAATGGAGGAGAGGCAATATCAGAAGAGATAACACTTGAGAAATTTCAGGAACTAATGAAAGACACCAATTCTCAGATTCAACAATCAAATGAATCGTGTGTGTGTGTGTGTGTGTGTATTTCAATCTTGGACATATTAGAGTAAGACTTTAAAACAACAAACACAAAAAGAAGATATTTAAGGCAACTAGAAAGGATGCATGGAAAGTAACAATGGTTAGATTGAAAACTAGTAAGATAAGAACAAAAGTAAAAACTAAAAACAAAGGTAATACTGACAAAGATAAATTATTTATGTAAAATTCTATGCCCAGTGAAACAACA
>JAKSZT010047090.1:5424832-5506740 GCA_026826555.1 Tolypeutes matacus
TGACAACAGTTGATCTTTATAGTTAAAAATAATCATTGGAAGGGGAGGGAGCGGAAGTAGTTCAGTGGGTGAGCACCTGCCTCCCATGTAAGAGGTCCCAGGTGTGCCGCGTTAGGAGAAGAATGTTGCTTCTATGCCAACCACTCCGGCCTCATAAAGGACAACATGGCCCAGCTGAGGGAAGGCCTGGCTAAGCGTAAAAAGGAGTATGAAGCCCTTAGCAACAACACCTGGACCTCCTGGGGATTTGACAAACTCCTCCCTTACCTTCTCCCCTTCCTTGGCCCTTTAATACTCATTCTGCTCCTTCTCTCTCTAGGCCCTACCCTCTTTAAAAAACTTTTACAGGCGATCCGCAACTCTCTCTTCGACAAGCCAATGACCGTCCGTTATCAGCGAGTCCAAACCCGTGAAGTCGAATATCTGCATCTCTCCAACAACAACCAATCCTTCAATCGCCCAATCCATGCTGATCACTCACCCCTCTAGGCCCCTACCCTGTCCCTCCTCCCCTTCCAAACAAACCTCTCCACCTATTACAATTTGGCCAAGATAGAGCTGAACTGGTGAGCCAATGACGGGCAACCTAGCCAGGCACAAAAGGTAGCCAACCTAAGACAGGGCACCAGCCGCTGTTGCTCCGCTGGGCTGTTGTCCTATGACGGGCAACTGAACCTTATACTAGCACCGCTGGACAACCTAAGACAGGAACCTAGCCGATTGTTGCCATGGCGCCTGGCTCAATCATTGCTGCTAGAGTCTCCAAAGACGGGTAAGATCCAGCCCCCTTTTTCTGCATGGTTCTGACCTAAGACAGGCACAGTCCCTACTGTTCATGCACAGCTGCTGCTGGGATAGCCCAAAGACGGGTAAGAGCTACAAGTGCCTCAGCCGGCTATAACCTAAGACAGGCCCAGCTCCCTATCAGTTGGCTTAAAAAAAAAAGAAAAAAGGGTGGAGATGCAGTATCTGCAAGCCGCAAGCCTTGCCATGGCCTCGCCTGCGCGGCATAACCCCCTCCCCCGTTCCCCTTTTCCCTCTCTCCCTCTTCCTTGTTCCTTCTCACCAATCAGAGCTCTCGCCCCAGTTATTGCCTTATTTGGACGACCTTGCTTCGCCCCTTGCCGCCCCCAATTCTGCCCCTTTCCCTAGCAACCCCTGACCCTAACCACTGCCCAATGATAGCCTCCACCATCGGCTGAGGGACTGCCCCCAGCCTAAAGAGTATATATGCACTGTACTTCCTCAATAAACTCTCTCTCTCTTGCTTCTTCCCCCGCACTCAAAGGTCTCGAGTCTTTCTTTCACGCGCGGTCCTTACCAGATACCCCCCACACCTGAGCCGTGGAGACCAGGGAGCCCCCAATCTGACGCCGCTCCCTGAGAACCTCCTCACCCTCGCCGTTCCCGGAGTGCGCACCGGACGGCCAATAACTAGCCAGTGTCGCCCCCCGGGCTGCAGCAGGGCTGATCACCCTCAGGCCCGGGAACAAAGCGGCAGAGGCAGATTAGTTTCCAGAGATGACTCAGCATACTACAGAGACATCCATGTATTGTGAATTTCTAATAAACATAAGCTCTGAGTGGGTAGAGAAATATAAGGTGAAAATATATCCCTTCCATAATGTGGGGGTAACCTTACATGCAACCAGAACATGGAGGTAGATTCAGAAGATTTTAGGATTGCACTGACAACAGTTGATCTTTATAGTTAAAAATAATCATTGGAAGGGGAGGGAGCGGAAGTAGTTCAGTGGGTGAGCACCTGCCTCCCATGTAAGAGGTCCCAGGTTCAATCCCCAGTACCTCCTAAATAATAATAATAATAATCTTTGGGAGACTGCTATCTTCAAACAATCAAGCAATTAAGCAAAAAAGAATAAATAAAAAACATTTTACTCCTTTCTGTAACTTATTTTTGGAGAGGGGTAACATCAGTTTGGGGGATGTCTGAGTCCCCAAGAGTCTAGATTTTAAATTGTGGGGTTTAAAAATGGACATGTGAGGATCCAAAAATTGTTTAAAATGAATAAAAAGGCAAGAAGTCAGTGGGCTAGACAGGGAGAGTGAAGAAACAAAAGGGGGACAATGTAAGGGCAGCACCATGACATAGAGAAGGGTCAATGGAAATGGAGATAACTGGTTTTAATTCTGGTACTGCTATTTGCTAGTCAAATAGCTTTGGACAAGTTTACATAATTTCCGAGTCCCAGTTTCCTCCTCTGTAAAATGGGATAAACAATAACTTCATTTAGAGGAACATGGAAGTTAAATGAGAGAAGGGGTAAAGAAGTAACTAAAAAAGCATATCATTAATCATAAGGATGAACCCCATTTAGATCCTGGTTCAAATAAAGAATTCTTTTTAAAAGAACCAATAACAAAAACTCACATACAAGCATGAGACAATCAGAGACGTGAACATTGCCTGAGTGTTTGATGATATTAAGGAATAACTTTAAAATATTTTAGTTGTAAAGTTTTCATGGGTGGCAGTCAGACCTGAAGACTGGATTGTTTCAGAAGACAGGTCCACTCCAACCCTTTATCTATAGAGTAACTGAGGTAATTAATATCAATGTAATCCTCCTCTAATTTTCTCTTCCTTGAAGATTTACACCACCTCCCACTATTCATGGTAAGCCTGGCCTGTCTCAACTGCGTCATTGCTGACCCATCTCAAGCATAGCCCAAACCTCAAGGTAGGAGGGTCACTGTGCACATGGGAAGAAATAACCATCTCCAAGTATAAACTATGGACTAAAGATAACAGTAATATTATGATGTTCTTTCATCATTTGTAACAAATGTGTCATAACAATGTAAGGTGTGGTGGCAGAGCGATGTATGAGAATCCTGTATGGTATGCATGATTGTTTTGTAAACTCACAGCTTCCCTAATCTAAAAAAAAAATTTTTTTAATAAAAATAAAGAAATACCCATCTTGAGCAGGCCTCAAAACAGCTCCCAGCCCTGGAAAACGAGGAGGGCACACAAAACCCCAGGGCAGTAGCTCTTCTAGAATCCATCAGTAACATCAATGGGTATTGCAAGGGAGCTAGGTATGCTCTGCCTGGCAGTAGATCTGTCCACTCAGATGACCCTAAAAATTCCAGCTGTTAATGATAATTCAGACATTTCCCAAGACCATTGATATAATTTGTCCTGGACCCTTCACCAGGCCCCCCACCTTCCAGTCATTTCTCCACATGATGATGAATTCTAGATTCAGTATCCTAGCTGTCATCCTGCACTAGGGTCTCTGACTTGGGTTCATTTTGAATATGGTCTCTTTCATAGACTCTTGAAAACCCCTTGATTAATATCTGAGGTTTTCTTGTCTGGCCCTATTCATTGGTACCTGGTCATACTGATCAACTCCTTGCCTCTCAAAAAGAAAGGGAAATGTCTTTTTGTCATTTCAGAATTTTAAAGCATGCCTAGAAATATCCTGCTACTCGGGATATCACTGTGTAAATCCAGCTTTATATAGTGAGGGTGCAAGTTAATTTAGTGTACACTCTAATAAGAAGATAGGAAAATACAAATTAAAATACCAGTGAGACAACAACTTCTCACCCATAAATTTAACTAAAATTTAAAGGAGCAATAAAATAAAACATCTGTGAATGTAGGGTATTCACATATATTAATTTGTGAGAATATATGACCTAGAAGAAAACTTTTGCAATAAATTTTGGCAACATTTATAAAAATTTTCTATCTCCACATCCCCTCCACTTTAACTCAATTTCCATTTTACTATATTTTCCCATGTGAAACCATGCACATTTAACCAATAATTCATGTTCAAAATTTTGATTTCAGTTCTAAATCACATCAACAAATAGGAACTACTTAGATGTCCATTAATAGGAAAATTGTCATATTATTTATGGAACATACATGCTTTTGGAGTAGATACAAAACTGAGGTAATATATATGTGCTGTCATGGAAAGATCCTGAATTCATTTTTTAAGGGGAAAAGGCAAGTAAAAGAATCATATGTACATCTTTATCCACTAAGTCAAAATAATCACAGTATATTTTATAGTACATCCATGTAATAAAAAGCTTAAGTTATCTTTTAAATAATGCATGAGAATTATTTGTGGTTACTTCTGAGGAAAGAGAATTAATTTGGGGGAACATTGTAAAGGGAAGAACTGTGGTTTATGTATATTGTTAAATTTCGCAACAAAATATGTATAGACTAGCGACTTGGTCATTAGAATATTTAAATATGTTTAACAAAAATATTAGTTGTGTATTAAGCAGATAAATTAATTGCTACCTGATGAAACCCACAAAACCTGAGTTCTGAATGGCTTCCCACAACCTACATTTTTTAAAAAGTGCTTTTTTTTTTTTACTTTTAATTGTAGTAACATATATACAAGTCACAATTTCTAATTTTACCCACTTTCAAATTCAGTAATATTCATTGCATTCACAATATTGTGCTACCATCACCAATATCCATTACCCCAACCTTATCATCACCTCAGACAGAAACTGCACCCATTAAGCAATAACTCCTACTTCCCCCTTTCCCTGCACCCTGGTAATCTATAATCTACTATTGCTTCTTCTGGGTGTTTCATATAAGTGAGATCATACAATATCATACAATATTTGTATTTTTGTGTCTGGCTTATTTCAACCAACATGATTCCTTCGAGGTTCATCCAGGTTGTAGCATTAATTCCTTTTTACTACTGAATACTATTCTCCATTGTGTGCCTGTACCATATTTTGTTTATCCATTCATCTGTTGGTGAACAAACATTTATTTTGGGGGACATAAAATCTGATGTGGGTTGGCATGGGAACTCTACTATCAGATAACCAAAGGGTCCAAGCTGATTCCACTTTGAAGTTACATTTCAACATAGGGTCGCTATGTTTGTTCCTAAATGAAAGTAAAGGCATGGAGGAGGCATACTGACTCTCAAATGTGGTAACCTGTAAGTTGAAAATAATGCTTTTGCTCATATTCAATAACAAGGGCTAGTTTCATGATGGAAGATGTGGATGAAATCCATACATTATAACTAAATTGTGTTTATTCTCATATTCACATTCCTTTTTTTAGGTCTGCATATAGTTCTTTGGCCACAGGGTCCTTCTTTTTATTGTCCTGTACCTGATGGAGTAGTCAGACCTGAGAAATCTGATGGAGTATTGAGAAGAGAAATGAATTAAGAGGCAGAAAGTCTGCCTCAGCCTGGGAGGAGTGGAAAAGAGTGTGTTCTAGAGAAATTTCAGACCAGAAGTCTAGTCATATCTCTGTTACATACTAGTCATATGTACTTGGGCATGTTCCCAATCTCTCTGAGCCTCGTTGGTGATGAATCTCCTAGGCTCCCCAAGGATAAAGTGCTTTCTCCCAGAACATAGATCCATCATATTCTGTACTTCCCAGATTTTCTTCCTTGTTTTATTTTCCTGGCTGCTAAAACAAATACCATAAAATAAGTTGGATTAACAACAGGAGTTTATTGGCTCATGGTTTCAGATGCTAGAAGACTTGCTTCCTCCCAGGGTCAGTATCTTCTGGCTGAATGGCAATCCCTGGGGTTCCTTGGTGTGGCAGTTTGAGATTATTTATGAATCCTCAAAAAGAAAGATTATGTTTGTAAACTGGCCTGTTCCACTGGGTATGATACCTTTTGATTGTATTAGATTCAGCTGATATGTCTTTGATTAAATTATGTTAAGATTAGGGATTTGATTCGACCACGTCAGTTGGGTGTGACTCAGGGTTGATTTCCCACACCCTTGGTGGGCTGATATGAATGGACACTCACTCAATAAGACACAGAAGAAGGCACAGGAAGACAGAGAGCTCCATAAACACAGAAAAGGAGAGAACTTAGGCATTTCAGTTCTGCCATGTGAAAGAAATGGGAAGTTTCAAATAGCTAAAGTTGCAGGAAGAGAGATAAGCCCTATGCCAGCCTACAGTTAAGATCAGAAGAAGCTAGGCCCATAGAGCCTTAAGAAAAAGAAGGAAGGAGAGGCCATGCAGATATCTCCTGCCATCTTGCTTCAACACGAAGCAAGAGGCTTTGGTGAGAAAGCAACCTTGAGTTGGACTCTTTAAGGCCTTGTAACAGTAAGCTTTTACCCCAAATAAATATCCTTTATAAAAGTCAACCTATTTCTGGTACTTTGCATCAGCACCCCTTTGGCTGACTAATACACTTGGTTTTTCTGTCATATGGCAATGCATGTTGTGGCATCTTCTCCTTTCTCTTCCAGGCTTAGTTGACTTCCAGCTTCTAATTGTTCCCCATGGCTTTTCTCTCGGTCTGACTTTCACTCTGCTTGTAAAGGACTCCAATATCTGCTTATAAAGGATCCATATTAAAGCCCCACTTGTTTCAGTTGGGCCACAGCTTAACTGAAGTAACATCTTGAAGAGATCTCAAATGAGTCCACACCCAGCAGAATGTGGACCGAGTCCAAGAACATATCCAAATCAGGGTAATCAATTCAATCCACCACACTCATCAGTGGCACAGTGTCCCTTCATATAGATCACACCCAGGATAAGAATCAAGATGCAGGTATTGAGCATGCACATGTGACCACTAAGCATCCCATCAAAGGTGAAGTCCAGGGTGTTGACTGAGGCATAGCAGTGGCTGGTAGAGTCCACTTACTTAAAGTCAATGCCAAAAACCACTCCATTTGTCAGAAGCAATACTGAAGATCTCAGGGAAGTAGCCCATTTACCCTTTGATGACAATCTTTAGCATGTTTGTTTTTGTGGAGACTGCAAGGTGCTTGGACTAGCATCCTCTTTATAGTCACTGGAGCTTTCATCTCTTGTTCTTTATGAGATGGCTATGGTGGCATTGGAAGAGAATAGGCACTCTGAGCACCCTAGGGAATACTGGGTTGTCTAAACAGCAGGCGCCTCCTCCAATTTGCCTGGAATAAGATAAGAAGAGACCTGTGCATCTTCCAGTCTCTGGGTCTCATCACAAGCATGAAGTTATTGCTCATGTAGGAAGCACAGATTCTCCTTATCACCAGGCATGATGAATTATGTGGGTGGCAGCAGAAAGGACTTTGTTCAAAAGAATGGGCAAAGTAGGCCCACAGACAAAGGGAGAGAGATGGAGTATGTGAGTGGCCACAGATGGTAAACTAAAACTTGGCAGCTTTCATTAATTCCACCACCACTCATTGTCCTTTGAGGGACAATGCTCTAGGGCCACACAAATGTCTTATCATCAAGGTTGACTTCAGCTAAGAACTTGAAAGAGTTAAGTGAGAAGACTTCTCTGGGGCTGTCAGTCAGTGTGATTCAAGACTTTCCAAGGCTCACAGTACAGCAGGCTGGGTCGGACTCTGTGTAACTAACAATGTGTTGGGTTGGATGGCCCCTGAACCTCCATTCATGTTTCTTACTTTCTCTGATGGTAGGGTCTGGGCAGTCTTACCAATAACTTATCTCCCTGAGAAACCGTAGTAGAAGGTGTGGAGGAACCTCATCCAGGCACCCATGCCCAGGATTTCCTAAGGTTGAGAGCAGGAGTTATAATCTGTGGCTCCATTTATTCTGGTCTGGGTTTTACTGTCAGACTTCACTCAAGGTCCTCTACTGGCAGGGCCTGGGACTCCTGCTGATATGACCTGATGTAAGCTCCACCGACCAAGGTCTTCAGTACTCTGAAGCAGGCAAGAGGGGGAGAGAGGACAACTCCTCATGTGATCCCAGCCCAAGAGTTTTTTGGGCTGACAGCAAAGGGAGGGAAGGTTTGTGGGGCCTCATCTGTTATTAAGTTGGTGGTCCCCACAGTTCTCACTTTAGTGCTTTACCATGACTCCAGGTGCTGCCTGGTTACCATCATTTCTATTGTACTTAGTTCACCTGCTTCAGACCAAGTCCCACAGCTCACTGAGTCCTCTTAGTGTGAGGTGAAGGTGCCTGACTTTTGGAAACCCTTGTGTGGGACCAATCAGGGCTAACCTTTGGGACAGGGCTGAGTTCTGTGGGGTCCCCTGTATTCTGGATTGGGAGATCCCGATAATCTTCACTTATGGCTGGGGTTTGACATTTGTGCAGGCCTGGAACTCCTCCATCAGATGACCTGATATTGCTCGCACACACTAAGGCTTAGCCTCTCTGTTACAACAGTGAAGACGTGAGAGGGTATTTCATCTAACCAGCCTGATCAGTTCTTCCAGGGGTTCCAATGACCTGTGGGACTATACTTTTCTGGGATAGTGACCTTGCCTTGACTCCTGGCTGGGCCTGGGACTCCTTTTGTTGGCTGATGTTTCCTACTCAGAGCAAAGTTTTCACCTCTCTGAAACCCCCAAGGAGGAAGTGAAGGGATGCCTCCTGCCTTACCCAGCCTCTCCCAATGTCAGCAGTAGGGTACACTTGATTTATACCCGCTCTTCTGGGGTGGGATGTTTCACCAGTCTCCCTTCAGTGTTTTCCCTTGACACCTGGCAATGCCTAGGACTCCTTCCTCCACTGAATGAGTCTGCTTATCCAGACCAAGGCCATCATAGCTTTCAAACTCCCAAGGCAAATCAGAGGACACTCCTTCCAGCCTCCCCTGATATCACTGTTGATTCTCTAACTATAATTCATTGTTGGAAAGCATGTTAAGGCTGTATTGATTCTATCCTTCTGACAAAAAAGTAATTGCCCCTGCAATGTCAAGGGTTTCATTGTAATATATGTAAAAGAAGGTAAACCTTAAATGACAAGAGTGATAAAATTGACCACTTATTCCTTCATTGTGCAAAGATTTAGTGGCAAACTTTGACTCAACACATACTATTCCAGTCACTTGTGATATGACGGTTAACTAAATAAATATCTGCTCACAAATTCACTTTCTGGAGAGAGACAGTGAGATAATGAATGAAGAAACAAATATATTAGTTCCAGTTGGTAGTGCTAGATATAGAGGAAATGGAAAGTAATTAGAGAGTGATTGTTGGAGATAGAGGATAGAATTTGGCAAAAACCTGCACCCATTGGGCAGTTTACTTTTACAAAGTAAAACCTCACTGATAACATTTTGGCAGTAACCTAAACTCAGTGATGGAGGCAGCCCTGTAAGCACCAGGGGAAAGCAACACAGACTGTAAAGGCCCTGGGGAACTTGCCTGCTGGGTTTGAAGAACAGCAAGGGGGCCTGTGCTGAGGGAGTGGCAGGAGAGAATGGGCTCCAGTGGAGGAGTTGAGATCAGAGAAGGGGCGGGACTGACCAGGAGGCTCTGGCAGACCAGCCTACAGACTTGTGCTTTTATTCTGGCATATGCTGGGAAGGCACTAGATGAATCTGCCCAGAGGAGCCACAAGAGCCCACTTACCTTTTAGAAGAATTGCTATGGCTTCTCTGTGGGAATAGACTGTATCATACTTCAAGTATGAATTATAGCTTGAATTGAGTTCAAGCTATAATAATAGAGTCTATAGTAATAAAAAATAATGAAAACAATAAGAACATATATATAGAAAGCCTTATTACTTGCCAGGTAACATGCTAAGCATTTTATAGAATCACCCCACTTAGTTTTAATAAATGACCAATATCTCCATATTACAAATGTGAAAATTGAAGCTTGAAGAGTTTTAAGTAACTATTTCACAGTCACACAGCTACCAAGTGTTAGAGTCTGCATTCTCAGTCTAGTAATCTGATTCAAAAGACCATTCTCTCTATATGCACTCCAGAATCACCTGCGAACTTTTACAACATTGCCCTACCCACTTCAACCCCCTTCAAGAGATTCTTATATAATTGTTCTGGAGTATGGCCTGGGCACTGGTATGATTTTTTAAATTTTCCAGGTGATTTTAATGTGCAGCCTGGATTGAGAAACTCTGAATTCAAGGACTTCACTGTAAAATGTAAAATTACATGGTACAATGATTTGTTTCAAATTTATTATTTCATGTGGTAATAAGACAAAGCTCACTTCCTGGGGGTAAAAAAAGTATTCAGTAGAAACCCATCATTTTTCTATGTAAAAATGTTGCTACTGATTGAGCAGTGACAGCTGTGTACATTTTAATGTGAGACTAATTCAAGTGCATCTTCCGTCCTCCATCCCCAACTCGACCTTGGTTGGTGCCAGAGAACGCCCACCACATGGACACTGCTGCCCTCCGAGTGCCTGTGATCAACCTTTGCTCACACTCGGTATCTGACATCTTTGCTGCTCCCAAGACCAAATCTTTTCCTTGGCTTCATTGGTCAGTGGCAATTTGGGCTCCACATCCAGGATTTGAGGGCGCTCACATTTCAAGTAATGAACCATATCCTCTTTATTTAAACACTAAGGGAGGTAAAAACATTGGTGACCACCATGAACATGTATGTCCTGGGTATTTTCATCCTGTTTAAATTTGAGAGGTTTGAAATATAATACTGAAGTTTTGTCCTTCACTAAACAAGATAAACAAAAACGTGTAACATTTCTAGTAGTCCTGATACAGTGATTCGAGTGTAAGTATCCAGGAAATAAAGGAAAGACATTTTACTAGTGCTCCTTAAGAAGAGTGCTAGTCAAATTGTTCTTTCATAAAAACATCATCAACATGCTCAAAAATTCAGTGTGCATTATGCTTTTATCAGGCATTATTAGAAAGCAGGGGGAACAGAAGTAAATGTAAAGAGAGACACCAAGCTAAGCACAGGGAAGAACTGCAATTTTCTTTCACTTGCATTTTAATGCTTAATTTTTTAATGGTCAATGATCAAGGAACTAGAGGGCAGGACAAAAGTCTATGACATATTACAAAGTACAGATTTGGAGAGTATAGCGGTTTCTAAATAATTTGGTTAATGGAAAGAATTGCTGGGTAAATATTTTGCATGTCAAATTTCAATACCTAATCTCAGGATTGAAAACTGAAGTGGAAAAAGCATTGTAATTGAACATTTTCTTTAATTGGCAAAATGATGCTCCATTATAGGGATGCTGTTATAATAAAGTTAAAAGAGAGCCTTCCAAATTCTAATTACATATCCCGAAAGCTAGCTAAGAGGATGCTTAGGAAACTATATGAGAAATAGTCCTACCCTTTATCAATACAAATGAAATAAAATGTATATATACTATACCTTCTTCTTGAGAACAGCTATCATCAATTGGAGTTGGAAAATTCATTGAAAGGAAGCCGGAAGACAAGTGAATCATGCATGCCCCATCTACAATGTATGTTAATTCTCCCATTTAAAATATCACCACACAATAATATTAAATTTTAAAAGCTCAGAAAAAAATTTATGATGAATCTTTATAGTATAAAGCCATTTATCTGTATTAGAGGCAGAATTAAATAGTTTCCAGGGATGACTCAGCACCCTACAAGAATATCCATGCATTGCGCGTTTATAAGCAACATAGGCTCTGAGTGAGGGAGAAAGGTAAGACAAAACTTTAGCTTTATTAGGGTGCGGGGAAATTGCAGGCCCCAAGAACCCAGGGGTGGATTCAGAAGGTTCCAGGGTGGCACTGGCAACAGTTGATCTTCATAGCTACAAATATCCTTGGGAGACAGCTAGCTTAATATGAGCAAACAAGGAGGCAAGAAAAGAAAAAAAAAATTTCCCTTTATTCTGTGACACTGTTGGAGGGGAATGACATCATTTTTGAGAGTTATCTTAGTCAACAAGAGTCTACATTTTCGAATTTGGGATTTCATAATGGACATGTGAGGGTATGAAACATCCTTTAAGATGAATAAGAAGGTGAGAAATCAGCAGGCTAAAAAGAGTGTGAAGAAATAAAAATGAGGACAAAGCAAGGGCATCAACATGCCTTAGGGAAGGATCAATTGAGGGTGGCAGACCTGGTTTTAATTCTGGCACTGCCATTAACTAGCCACTTAGCCTTGAGCAAGTTTAGGTAATCTCTGAGTTCCAGTTTACTCCTCTGTAAAATGCCCTGAACAGTACCTTCATTTGGAGGAACCTAGAAATTAGATGAAATTTAAAGCAAAAGAGAAAGGAATAGGGAGGCTCAAAGAATATGTGGCTTATGATCTGTGATTTCATATCATAAAACCACAATGGCTGAACCTTATTTAGATCCTGACTCAAACAAAGAAATGACAGCAAAAACGCATGTACAATCATGTTTGATAAGGGAAATGTGAACACTGTCTAGATGTTTAATGATGTTATGGAATAATTTCGCAGTATATTTAGTTACAATGATATGGCCATGTCAAAATAAGGGAGTCTTTTTTGTTTTAGAAACATTTACTGAACTCTTTATGGATAGAATTGTATGAAGATTGAGATTTGCCTCAAATTAATCATGAAACATGTTTTACCATGCATTGATAATTGCTGAAGCTGGGTAAAGGGTGCATGGGGAGTTTATCATAATTTTATTTCTACAGTTGTATATAATTTATATTTTCCATAATAAAATAATTTTTAAATCCCCTATATGTTAAGAACAGGAATTATCATAGAATACTTACGAGTATGACATGAGATAATCTATATCAGGAACATAATCCTTTATTTGGCATTTAACAGGCAGGTAAGCAATCCTTTTAAATGGAATGGATCCAGTCTTTAAAAGCAGGGCTTCCCAAAATTTAATGTGTATACACTTAGGGATCTTGTGAAAATGAAGATTCTAAGTCAAAAGGTCTAGGATGGGGCCAGGAATTTAGAGATCCAATGACTTATGACCAGAATAGTTAGGTTTAATCCACAAAGTAGGAAAATCTTACAATCTAACGTGACAAGTATGCACACAGCTACCAGAAAACCAAAGAGTATCAAATCCAGCCTGAAGCTGGAATTGTAATTAGTTTGTCCTGTCCCACAGGCTTATAGAAATATTAACTGCAAGCCTGAGAAGATTAGTCTGTAGGTATCTGTGAGCCGGTAATACATATTTAAATGCTATAAAAGTAAATGGACCTCTTAATACAAACATGCATTTTTAAATATTAGAAATGACTTAGACAATAATTGAAATGGAAAACTGAAAATTTAATAAGAAAACAATATGAGAATTAACACTTTCTTACATTGTTAATGTATAGCGAGGTCAATCTATTTCTAGCTTCATTACTCCTTCCCTCAAATTGAGATCTGTTTATGATAAAATTCTTTTGGTGGCATACATTCATATAGGGTTGCCTAGAAAATTATTAAGATTCCCACTAACTTCTGTTTATGCTAAAATATTAAACATGCAAAAGTTTGAATGTTTTGGATATTTTACAATATAAATCCATGAAATAAATAGTATAAATAATTTTCATAGAATGATTTTTATCAACACTATATGAAAGCACCCAGGCAAATAGAAACCCAAGAAAGCTATCTCTCTCTCTTTTTTTTTTTACTGTAAATACTTGAGTCATCAATACTATTGATGGATTATTTCTAATAACAATTAGAATAGAGGACAAATGCATTAGTTCAATAAAGCAGAGGCTGGAGAAAACAAGGTATTATTTTTAGTTCTAATTGAACTTCTTGGCATCCATATTTTTATTTTAAATTCGGCTGTTTCCCCCAAAATTTGAACTTCATTAGAATAGAATTATCATAATTTCTTGTCTTTTTTTTGTGTTCCTGAATGAAACCTGAACTACAGCTTGCCTATACCAAGGAAACAACCAGTAGCCTCTAGGAGTTGATTTAAAAGGAGAAAACTTCTATTTAGCAGAATGTTTTCCTCTAATATAAAGTAAAAACTGCTTCCCAGCCATTGATAGCCAATTTTTGGTAAAATATCAATAACTAAGACTCCAGTCAATTACATTTCAGTCCACAGTTTACACAGACATTTCTCAGAAAGTTACATTGTCTAACATTCATATTCAATGATATATATGTGTGTGTGGATGTGTGTGTCGTTTGTGTGTGTGTGTGTATAGATGTAAATCAACTGTGGTAGGTTGGATTATGTACCCTAATAAACACATGTTCTTAATCTTAATCCCGTCCCTGTGGGTGTGAACCCATTGTAAATAGACTTTTGAAGATGTTATTGTTGGTTCCACATGGTGAGCTGACCCAGGGTGGGCCTTAATCCGGTTTATTGAAGGCCTTATGAAGAGAAACGGGAAGTCACGGAAGTAGAAAAGAGAGAAAATCCCCCATGTGATTGGAGGCAGAAGTACAATCCAATGAACCCCAAGGATTGCTGGCAGCCAGCACCAGGAAGCTGTAGACTCCAGGAGCAAGCAAACCTTGCTGATAATCTTGGTTTTGGACTTCCTCTTGTCTTAAAGCCGTGAGCCAATAAATTCCTATTGTTTCAGCCAACACATTGTGCAGTGTTTGTGACAGCAGCCTGGCAAACTAAGATATCATATGATATAATTGAAAATAATGCTTTGGGTGCTTATGCAAAAAATAAATCTTCAGAAGAGCCAAATCTGCCACTTTTCTGGAAATAAAACCAGACCATGTAAAGAATGCAAATTCAATAATGAGCTGTAGTAAAGTATTTTTATGTTCCAAGTCTAGAGACTGTATGCATGGAAATGATGTTCTCTGACCCATAGCAGAAATTTGTTGTTGTTAATTCACATTTCCAGTATCTATGCTTAATTGGACTTATACAATATTTTTTAAAATATGCCAAGGATGTTATCAATTCTACAAAACCCTCAAGTGACTATATTCTGTTCCTTCTGTATATGTACTTAGATGCAATTCCCAAATAGCACTGTTGCCTTCAACTTTGCAAGAAGATGTCCTGGTAATGATCTAGAAAGGACAAATATAAACACTATATTTTCAAGGAAAATTCATATACCAACTCTGCCAATAAATGGGTAACCTTGGACAAGTCACAGATGTCCCCTAGATACATATATCTTCAATCTTAAAATATGGCACTGACCTAGAGAGATTATTTTCACATTATTTTATAGAGTTTAAATTCTATGTATTCTCTTCCCTTGACCTTAAATTTTGCTAGGCTTTGCAATTTATGTTTTGAATTGGTTGTGCAATGTTTTATGGCACTGTGGGCGAAATATGGGCATGAGAACTAAATTGAAATTCTAAAATATTAAATTTCCTAGAAGAGAAAGATTCCATAAATCATTTTACATGATTATTTGACTTTGCCATAATTATAAAGTGAACTTGCCCAGTGCGAATAATTATTGTTCTTTTTAAAAGTAGTTTTCCATAGAATAATTTATAATAATTAAGCCAAGAATAATTAAGCCAGAAGGCTCAGTGAGGGTGAGAAGGTAACAGTGAGAAGACTCATAAAAAGATGTGTATGTCTGCACTGAAAAGTTCAACCATTTTTAAAAATCTTAATAGAATCTTAACTGCATACCTAGATTATTCCATAGACAAGCAAAAATATATTTGAATCAATGCATTATAAGTGAATTGCTTAAATATTAGATTGGTGTGCTGTATGATATACTCTGAAAATACCAGAAAGATAAGCCTAAACTTGAGAAGTCATTGTGGCTAAGAAATTAAGTCTCAAAAAAAAAAAAAAGAAAGAAATTAACAGTCTCTTCTCTTCATCACTGAATTTTTCAGAAGGGGAGTTTCTATTTTAAAATTTTCCACCAATTTACTTTGAAAGTAAATGAAAATCTGCTTCTCTTCAATTGAACATCACCCAGATCATCATTAATATTGATCTTTGCATGCAGTTTCATCTTTATAGTTATCACTTGCCCACCCCTTCCTTCTCCCTCTTCTTGTGCCCAAATCCAATATTGTCACTTCTTCTTTCCCTATTGCTTCTCACATCCTTCTCTCCACCTCTACTTCTAGTAATCAAATTCTGTTCCTTATAATCCCTTGCAAGAATTAGAAGGAAAAGCAAAGGATAATGCATAAATACATGGTGTGGCTGAGTGTAAAAGGTTGCAAGAGCCTCATAACTAATTTAGTTGCTTCCAGATTGTCTCCAACCATTTATCTACTCTCTTCATTGGCTCCAGAGACTCCTAATAAAGCAAAGATTTTCTTTCGCTTCCCACAAGTAGTTCTCAGAATTGGCCATTCAAATGTCCGTGAAATTTTTGTGCTTACCTGCCTTGTCTCATGTTCTTATAGTATTCTCTAAACCTCCATGCCCAAATTCATAGTCTTACTGGCAAATTGCTACTCATCCTCCTTGTCCAAAGTCCTCTCTCAATCTTTATCCCTGACACTATCATGTAGAAATGCATTCTTTCCTCTCTTTTAGAAATTGTCACAGTCTGAGCGTGTTATAGGAACTAGTGGATATGTTCTAGGGACACTATGTACACTAGAATAATTTGTGTCTTGTAAAATGTCATCTTGTTGAGGGCAAGTTGTTCCAGCACAGGACTGCATCTAATGAAAGAAGGGAGACATTTAATCTTTTAGAAATGTGTCATATGCTCCATGCGTTTTTCTCATTTACCTGGTGGGAGTGTTTTGTTTGCCTCCTCTCCACCTCATTGGTGAGGGAGAGAGTCCTGTCCTAGGGATCTAGAGATAGCTGGCCACCTGCCACAAGACACTGGACAGATCAGATTAACAGCAGCTTAATGGTCATATATAATCTCAGCCAGAGGGAGGTGGACACCACATGCCATGCAGGAACACAAAGGAGTTGCACTTGGGTGTAGAGTGAACAAGAGGGATTATAGGAAGCAGGCTTTGTAGTAACAAGAGGGTGAAATGTCCCCTGATTTCAGAGTGAGAATGTGACTAGCTGTTTGAATAATTCAGCTGGCTGGCAGGGAAATGAAAACAATTCGGTTTAGGACCTGGTAGAGTGCAGCCGGTCTGACTAATAGGGAATTCCTTTTATTACTCCTCCATCATGTCTTGTCTGTTACAAGGCAATTCATTCTGGTTTTCATAAGCCATAAAATTCCTCTTATTTAATCCAAGTCAACCCCTTTCCCATATATGCCTTACATATGGGAAAATCTGTACAGCAAAAAGGGAAACTGACTCTAACACTTTAGAGTTACTTCTGAGACTCATTACCCATGTTGATGGTCATTGATCAAACATTTGCACTTCATGGCACTCATTATAAAGAGTCATTTTGAAATACTGGGTTTCGCTTTTGTTGCTATGTGGTAGTGTATTGTTCAAAGTAATTCAAATAAAAATAAAGGAGATGATTCAAGGTTACTTACAAAATCTTACAGATATCTTTCATGATACTAGCTTTTTAAAGTTTTATTGTTTCAAAAAACATACTGTATTCATACAATTTACATTTTTTTCAAATATATATATTTCCCAATAAAATTCAAAATTATTTAAGATTATTCTTCAAAAATTTTAAAGCTCTTTTTAAAAAAGAAGCTAATTCTTATGTATATCTTCCTTCTTTTTTTGGAAGAAGAGTTATTTGCTCTAGAAGTAAATACAGTAAATTTTGATAGTAACCTCTCTGATAGTCTAGATTTTATAACACACTTGGCTCTTGCCCATTTATGTACATTTTACACAGAATTATTATTGGAAATCAGTTAATTATTAAAATTTAAAAGAATTTTCCTGTAAACTGATTGTTTCCATTTTATTAATTTTGAGTCAAATGTCAGAATTTGAATTGCTAGTATTGCTTTTTTATTCACTCTTGCATTTTGCTTTTAATGCATTAACACAGCCTAAGGATTAACACTTAAATAATTTTTACTGAACTACAAAGAAAACTAATGAAACATCAGTTTTTCTTCTATTGCTAAAAAGATTGAATATTGTGTTTTACAGAATGAATCTCATTTTATAGATCTGTGTGAAATGTTGAACTCTCCTGAACATTTTCTGCACAATTGCCTGATCTTTGTGAAAGTTCTTTGTGAAATTAGCTTTGACATAGACATACAGTTGGATGTCTTTGTATCATGCATTCTATAAGCATTTTATAAGTATCCTCTGTTACTTTACTCCTTTGCAATGATTCTTAGCTCATAAATTGTAAAATTCCAAGTCAAAACAGACTTCATAGGATATTGTTAAAGTGTAGACATTGAAATGTGACTTCACAGAAATCTACTGCATTCCTAAATATATGTAGGATTATGTAAATCAATGGGGAATTATAAGGAAATAATTCTGTTGAGAGGTCCAGGTGCCATAAACCATAGAAATGTAGTTTGACTGCTTTATTAGCATTAGGTATGCTCTAAGAATGAATGTAAGGAGCAGAGCTGAATACATATAGATGTTTGATTATCATTTTCTATTTCTGTAAAAAAAATAAAAATATCAATTCTCTCATTTTAATTTTAAAATAATATAACTGTGTGGAAATCTCTATAGTAATAGTTTATTTCACTTTATTTGGGCCTTGTTATAATTCTATTTGGCCCTTCACAGGAGCCCACATTAGCAATCATCTGAAGTATTTTGTATGCTTACTGTATTTTAAGTTTGCTGTTTTTTTCCTATAAGGAATGTGATAATATTGTAAATGGTTCCTGCCTTTGAGGAATATAAAAACTCATTGGATAGCAAGATATATGCACCTTAAAAGGTAAATAATATTTTCTTTCATGTAATTCCATGTCAAATTGGGATGCATGTAGAAGACAAGCATAGAAATCAGATTAGGGAAAGATCAAAGCAATCTTCTTAATGAGGCAGGACTTATTTGGAATCTTGAAGGGTGGATTGGATTTGAATCAGTAGTGGAGACAGAAGATGGTAATTGCTGGAAGGAAATGGCATTCACAGAATACAGAATGTAAACAGATTGCATACATTTAGGAAACTGTGTAGATAGGTTCTTTCATTAGTCAGGGTTCTTTAGGGGGAAAAATGACAGGAGATATCTGTAAATATTATAATATTTTTACAAAAATTTTCTCACACAACTGTGGGGATACATGAGTCCAAATTCTGTAGGGCAGGCTGCAAACTGGGAACTCCAATGAAGGTTTTTGATGACTTCCCCAGGAGAAGCTGGCTGGCAGAAGTACAGATGGAAATTCTCTCTTCTGACTGCTGAAATCATCACTTCTCCTTTTAACGCTTTCAATGGCCTGGAAAAGTCATTTTTTATGTTGAAGGCAATCTCCTCATTTGATTACAGATGCAATCAACCATAGATGCTATTAACTTACTGATTATTTAAGTCCACAAAATATCCTCATAGTAACAATCAGGTCAGTGCTTGCTTGACCTAAAAACTGGATACCATCACCTGGCCAAGTTGACACATGAAACTAACCATCACAGTTACCCTAGTTGAAATTTGGTATTAGAAAAATAGATATAATATATAGTTGGGATCTTGAGTAGCAAAATAAGGAGTTAGGTATTTGCCATGTGGGCATTAGAGGAATAAAGACATTTACTCTTACAACAATGGTCAGAAAGGGTTAGAGGAGGAAGACTGGAGAAAGGGAACAGAGACCAATCAGACTGCCATTTCTATTGGTCAAGGAGGAAAGAAATAACTCTTTCCCCTCTTATTATAGCAGTAGAGTCGGAACATAATGAGCTGATATAAGAGAAACCATGAGGTTTACCAAACTTGGTGACCAGGCACAAAAGGACACAAAAGGACAGCAGAGGAGAAGAAACATGACAGCTGACTCTGTGTTTTCCAGCCTATGTCCCAGTCAGACTGATGATGTAATGGCAAAGTAAGGGTTGGTAGGAAGGGGCTTTTTCTGGGGAAAAAGCAATTCAAAATTGTTTACTTTTCTTCTTTTCATGTATGCATGTTAAGGTTATCTTGTAACAAGCCTGACATTTGCCTTCTTCATATGGCTTTATTTGTAAAGAGAATTACAATCAAAGATTTTTGTGATGATGTTTTGTTTTTAGAATAGTGAAGTTGTGAAAGGAACGTCTTACCATAGATTTTGGTTTGGAAGAATAATGGCATTATAATACCTTCAGTGCAAAAATCTATTGACCCTTCTCTGTGAATGGTTCCAGATAGACCCTGCAAGAGGTACAGATATGGTTGAGCAACACTCGTGCCTTCAAAGATCTTACAAATTAATAGTGAAAAGTGCATACAAAAGGTCTGATGCAAGGCAGACAATTAATGCCACAATAGACATAGGAAACTTGTGTTATGGGACTCCAAAGAGCAAGAGGTCATTCTGATAATGAAACCAGGAAAAAGCACCTGGGCCAGTTGGTGTTTAAGGTGGTCCTTGAGAGTTTGGTATGTGTTCACAAGAAACTTAAAATATCTTTGTTTAAAAATATAATTTATCATGTATTGTGATTCACTCCTTTGCTTTTATAATTTTTCAGATATGTTGACTAAAGATGTTTGTTTTATTGTATAACCAAATGAATTAAAATATTTGAGCATCTTCTAAGTAACAATATAGATATCCAATATTTAATGAACAGAGAAATAGGCAGTTAACTTAGCAGGTAATTATAAAGCTTCCACTTGTCAATTCCAATGCTTTAACTTTTAATCGGACTAAAATTGCCAGCTGCATTACGTGGTAGATAGAATTTTAAAATGTCGCTTTTAAATTAATTTCTCTGCTAGTAATTATTACTGGTGCTTAGCCATGGTCCACATTAATGCACGTTTATATTCTGTGCAATAAGCAGTGCACTTGTATATTCGTGTTTGAGTTTCTTCTTCCTTAAGGCCTCCTATGCAATAGGGAAACCAGCTGGATGAGTTGCAGTGCCAACATTATGTCCTGTAGTAGAATCCTGCCAGCAGGAATAGACAGTTATTACACAATTGCATTTTCATGGCATGCTTTTTTTTTTTTTAAGCAAAACATGCTTGGTAGTACTTTGACTTAGCTGAGAAGGTATAGATGCAGAAAGATGCATGACGATAGAAGGATATACAAAAATAAATGAATAAACATTTATGAAGGTTATACTACATGCATTATGCTGAGTATTGAGATGTGGTGTTGAAGGTGAATAGAAATCTAATTTTGCCATTAAAGATTCTTGTTTGCATTTGTCACCTAGCATACTTTCCCCCTTAAGAAAGAGAATGAATGAGTACAAGTGGTTTAAAAATAAGGAAATTCAATATTAGGCATAACATGAAGTCATGTGATTGAAGATTATCGTGGTAGTTGTTCACTTTTTCAGCAAAGCTATTAGGGATTTATTTTTGCTCAGCCATTTTCAGCCTGTCAGCTTTGTTGTCGGCATGTGCCCTAATAACTGTGAAATGGTTGCTGAAGTTCTCATATAACACCTGCATTAAGCTATTCCTGAGGCAGGACAAGTGGCATCTCTTCTTGTGCTTCCCTTTTCCCAGAAGACAAACATTTCAAAAAGACCCACCACATAGTTCACCTTACATCTCATTGACCAGAATAGCACCTCTTTCATGTCGCTGAAACAGTCTTTGTTAAAGGGACTGGAACATCCACAAAAAGCAGAACTCTTAGTGAAGAAGGAAGGAGAAAATAGCTGTTGGGAAGTGTTTTAGTCTGTTAGGCTGCCAAAAGCAATATACCAGAAATGGGTTGTCTTTGTCAATGGGTATTTATTACCTTCAAGCTTACACTTCTGAGGCCATAAAAATGTCCAAATCAAAGCATCGTCAGGTGTTGCTTTCTCCCCAAAGACTGTCAGAGATCCTGGACTCTTCCATTACATGGCAAGGCATATAGTGGTGTCTGCTGGACTCTCCCTTCTCCTCTGGGCTTCCTTGTCTTCTGCTTCCTGCTTCTGTGGCTCTCTCTCTCAGTCTGAATTTCATTCTCTTATAAAGGACTCCAGTAAGAGGATTAAGACCCACCCTGGGCCATGCCTTACTGTAAAAGCTAATCAAAAGGTCCCACCCAGAGGAAAGGATTGGCTTTAAGAACATGATTTTCTGAGGTTCATCTGACTTCATACAGTCACATGAAGCAATCAAGAGAAATCTCTCCTAGATTACAATATGTCACTAGGTACTGCTAGTCATAGTTGGAGTCTATTTTAAAATCTGGTGATACCATGAAGCTCAGGATCATTTCACGTCTTCTGGTTATGTGTGAAGAAACCAAGGCCTAGGAAATCCAATTGATTAAGTCAAGAGCGTGGTACTGTGTAGTTGCAAGATTTGAATCTAGTTTAACAGATTTCTACTCCAATATTCTTTATATTATGAGAATTTTTTCCATTTTATAGTTTAATTCCATGTCTTTCACAAGTCCAGTTGAAGACACTATTTTCAGGGTGAAAAGGGCCTATATATTTGAATTTCTTTGGATTATTTCTATATAGATATAGAAATTATTATGTTTTGAAATATATTTCACACAAAAATCTTATTTTAAGGAAAACTAACTCATTTTAACATGTTTTAAGCCCAGGACTGACAATACTATGATTTTTTTTTTATTTTCTTTGAATGTATCATAAGAAAAGTTGTAAATGCTATCTCACTTGAGTTTTATCTGGTTTCTCACTGTGTTGCCTAAATTATGAAATATATTTTTCCTTTGAGATAAACTTTTTTTTTCATTTACCAAATTACTGCATTTCCATTCTATCATATATTTCTTCATGGATGAACATTAAACATTATAATAATGTTTATACTGTTACCTATTTTATTTTAAATTACATACACTAAAAAAAAAAGATTCAAAATAATTTTATTGGCCCAAGACTTAAGCCCACAGTCTTCTTCCCCATGTGTTCCCTCTTGCCTCAAACAACACAAATTTCCCATCACCATAGACTACCCTCTGGCTCACGCCCATAGGCTGTTCCATTGCACAGGGCCCAACAAGGCCATATTCTTCACTTTGAAATCTTTTCACTTTGAAAAGTGAAATCTTCACTTTTGAAATCTTCTTAAGCTTCAAAAGAGAATCTGATAATCAAACTCTATAATTCATCTTTGATTTTGTTCTCCTCTGAAGTATTTCCCTACATCTGTTGTCTAATATTTTCCCTATTGACAAAAAGTAAGACCACAAAATTTTGACATGAAATTTTGGGGTCCTGTTATACTTCTCAGTTTTCCAAAAATCATTCTTGTAGGCTGTTTTCAACCCTGGTGAGGCAGATAAACTCTCTTCTTCTTTGATAACAATCTCCTCGTCAGGCACCTTCATTAGTAATCCCCACTGCTTATTTACAAAGCAATAGAGAATAAACTCTTCTTTTCCACCAAAGCAAGAGAAGAGGTTATAAGAATATATTGATGGGCATATGCTAACAGAGGTTTGTGTGTTTCAGAGCCATGTACATTTGTTCCACATAACAAATGAAGTCTACTTTTTTTCTCACATTATTTGCATTTCTGAGGCCAGACTTAGACCATTTCCATTTGTTAATTTGAGTATGTGCCATGAAGGCATAGTGTGTAAGTGCAGAGAGCTCCTTGTACACTGGCAGTAGGTAAGTTGCTGGTTTATTAGTGGTGGTGTGTACATCTTTAAATACCTTCCTCATACCTTTTCCAACACTTTTGTTATCCATTCTCTCCCAAACTTCCAGGTAATCCTAGCCCTAGGTAAACAGATAGAAAGAATGCTTCCTTTTTCTGATCCTAGCCCTACATTTTTACTCCAACTTATATTCTGGCCATATTTATTGTCCCTGATGTTATTTCTCTATATTTTTGGATTTTATCTCAAATCCATTCCAACTGCCATCTCTAATTTATCTTGTTTACCAGTATAGTTACCATTGGTGACATTGTAAATTGTCTGTCTTGGAAAAGTACTTCCCCATCCACCTCCTGCCTGAACTGCCTGAATTGTTGCTCTCGTCATGCTGTTCCTTGTTCAGAAACCAAGTCCCTGGAATCCAAGTGCTCCACAATATGGCCCCAGCACTCCTTAGTCTTGTCGTCCACTACTTTTTTCCCACTTACCTTATATACAATCCAAATTGTACTTCCTCTTCTCAAAAAGAATTTCCGTTGGGTTTTGCATAGTTCTTTCATAAGCCCAAATTAACAGCATATGTCTATATGACTTAACTTTATTAAAATTGAAAGAGCCCTTAAAACAACACATATTTATTATCTTACCATTCTGTAGGTTGGAAGTCTTCCTGGGCTAAAATGAAGGTAGGAGTTCCTTCTGGAGGCTCTAGGGGAGACTCCATTTCCTTGCCTTTTCCAGCTTTTGGGAAGGCCACCTTGACTCAAGGTCCTTACCTCCATCTTCAAAGCCAATAGTATAATTTCTTCAAATATATCTCTCTCTGACTCTGACACTCCTGCCTCCCTCTTACCTTTGTGATTAAATTGGGCTCAAAGGATAATTCACGATAACTTCCCATCTCATTTAAGCATATCTGCAAAATCCCTTTTGCATGTAAACATCATATTCACATGTTTTGGGGAGTAGTATGTGAATATCTTTGGAGGGTCATTATTCTGCCTACCACAACATTACTTCCTCAAAGTCAAATGGCAAGTAGATGGCATATTTTTCTCTCAAAATCTAGTTGGGTACTTTTGGGGTGATAAAATGTTCTGAAATTAAATCACGATGGTCTCACAACTCTCTGAATATACTAAATACCACTGAATTGTACATTTTAAATGGGTGAATTTTATTGTGTGAATTATACCTCAATAAAGCTGTTAAAAATCCAAAAATAATGGAATGAGCCTTAGCAAATGTTACTACTTCTGACTCATGGCTTAAAGTGAGAAAAGAACATTGTTCAATTAATAGGAATCAACACCTACAATGAAATCACAGTCTATGAGGTGAATGGGATTTAGGGCTATGGAAAAACACCTGTTGAAGAACCAATCATTCCTGACCACTTGAGATCCATTTCATGCATGAGAATGCTGATCTTTTAAGCAGACTTTAATGATCTGTATGTGCTTAGTTCTCCTGTAGACAGAAATTTACATATTCTGATGATTTTTTTTTTCAAATGAGAATAAAAAAAAATAAGTCAAAATGAAAATGGTCCTGACCAGGGCTTAATGCCTAAAGGTTTTAGTATATGCTAGAACTGCTAAGAGTGTAGCAGGGTAATTTTCAATTTGCAGAAGAAATTGAAAATGAAATTTCTTAGTCTGGTGCTGATAACATTTCCATATAAATATATTCAAGTTTGCAACTGTGTTCTTTGGTGGAGAAATATCTTGTCAGGATACCCTCATTTTTTCTTTTCAAATGATTTGGCTCTTATTAGCCTTTAAGTAATATTTTCCAGCATACAATTTTAAATTGCTTGCAAGTATTTAAGACTGTCCTTTCTACTAGCGTTTGTAAAATCTTACCAGATTAATCAACCTGTCTATACTTTTTTCTCAAGACACTATGGGCTGATATGATCTTACTTTGTGTAATGTATAGTTTATCACTTTTGTGTGATTCATGTTTATTCCTTTTCTTCAGGCTTTATTATCTACTCTTACTAATATTTTGATTATGGTAAAATAATTTTGTATTTATGTTGAACACTTGTTTATATTTGGTCTTCGAATGTTGTGTTTTGGTGATCTTTGATTTACAATTGTTATTTCCTTGAGAAAATATTTGCACAGTCTCCATGACGGTTTGAGGGATGGTTGAAAACAATTCAATTGTAAATTGCACAACCCAAGTTCTCCTCTAAAAGGTTGAATGGCTCAGTTTAGCAAAACAAAGCCATAACCCTTCTGATTTTTCCTAACAATATTGAGATGGGTTCGCTTGTATTTAGTTTTATTTCTTTCCATTTTTGTCAGAAGAAAAGACATAAAACTTACAGGGTATTTTCCTCAACAGTGCTTACTAGGAAAATCTTCCAACCAAAATGACATTCAAGGGCTTTGGATGCTAACTGGCCTAGATCTATAATGACATTGCAGTGACATTTGACTTCGATTTAAAGTGTCAGAAGGTTTAGAAGTGTTCTGTTTAAGCCTGCAGGTGATTGGAAGAGTCTGACTGGAGCAGTGATTAATTATAGTTAAATATTATTACCAGTTTTCTAATACTGTCTATAAGTATTATAAGTCTGTGTTTTTTTACATAATTTAATTGTTGCTATTTTTTAAAGTAAATATTAACACTTATTAATATTTAAACATAAATTTTAATTATGATGTAAAATGGAATTAAAATATATTTAAATGGAAGCATGCTTTCCTCATTTAGCGATTTATGAGAAATATTGTTCACCCTTAAGAATATAGATGAGATTATAAAGACTATTTTTTTACAAAAGTTAGGTAAATTTCTTTGAAGGACAACAGTTAAAAATTAAAAATAAATGCAATATAAAATATCAGTTACAACAACCTTTGTTTTTTGTTTTTTGTTTGTTTGCTTCCTTTTTATATTTCACTTAAGAAAATCACAGATTTGAAAATTGCTGAGATACTTTGGCACACTAAGTGGGCTAACATAGTGAACTAACACCATGAAATGGCAGTGCCTAAGTCACAGAATGTCATTCCTTTTTTGTTGTGGTTTTGTGTTTGTTTGTTTTTTTATATATACTTTTTAATTTTTTAAAAAAAGATACTTAGATTACATAAATGTTACATAAAAAATATAAGGGATTCCCATATGCCCTGCTCCCAACCACTACCACATTTTCCCACATTAACAACATCCTTCATTAGTATGGTACATTTGTTACAACTGGTGAACACATTTTGGAGCATTGCCACTAAGCGTGGATTATAGTTTACATTGTAGTTTACACTCTATTCCACACAATTTTGTAAGTTATGACAAGATATATAATGGCCTGTATCTGTCATTGCAATGCCATTCAGGACAATTCCCCAAGTCTCGAAAATGCCCCCGTATTACACCTGTTTTTCCCTCTCCCTCCCCTCTGAACCTCCAGTGGCCACTGCCTCCACATCAATGATAAAAGTTAGAATCACAATTAGTATAGTAGAAAACCAGTAAGTCCACTCTAGTCCATTGTTCATTCCCCAGTCTTGAGAATTTGGGGATTGTGATGCCCACTCCACCTCTAATTGAGAGGGGGCTTAGATCCCATGGGGCAGATGGGTGGGATTTTCTTGCTTGCAGCTGTAGACTGTCTCTGTTCCTTGGGATGGTCATTGTCCATCATCATCTCCTTGTTAGTTTTCCTGAGTGAGTCCAATGAATTGGATTGTAGGTGTTGCAACTCCGTTGAGATTCAGGGCCCAGCTGGAACATGGACAGCCCAAAGATTTAAGTCTCTTGGACATACAACTATCAACTCTAGTACTAACTATAGGTTCAAATAGAAAGGGCAGAAGAGCTATGTGCAAGGAAACCACGACTGAGTCCTTTCAGACACCCTAAATGGAGAAAAACCTCAAGAAATTGTTATTATAATCAAAAAAGTATTTCTGTAATTATATATTCATTAAGAGAAATTTAGAATGTTGGAACCAGGAAAAAACCACATAGTGATCAAGTAGTACAGTGGTTTTCTGATATGGATTTTTTCTAGCAACTGAGTTCAAAGTTTGATGAAACAGTTTGATGACAGATGAGTGCAATGCCCATGTGTCATTGATGGCTTGCGTACTGTCTCAGGGATGGTTATTGGAGTTCCAGGACTATCAGCCAATAATATTTCATGGTGATCCTACTCAGACTTACAAAATTTCCTTCCTGAAAATGAGCAACATTAATTATGTTGCAGATAAATGCCTGATTTAGTTACCATATATCTTAATGAGCATAAGAAATTAGTTAATTAATTAATTAAAGAAAAAAAAAACTACTAGGGTAGTGTTTCCCTATTTTAACTGATATGTATAAGTAGGTGAACAGTGTCGGATGCTCAAATACCCTGAGAAACCAAAAGCAGAAACTTCAGCAACAACCCACATTTTTTGGTTGTTACCAGAGTTCTCATTGAACTATGAAAGTAGTGAATATCATCTTTCAACACATACTGGACATACTGCCAATGATTCACCCTTAACATATCTTCAGTAAATGTTTTCTGTATGAATAAATGAATGACTGAATCAATCAAAGTTCCAGAAAGTTCATATTCACTGATTCAAAACGTGGAGTCTTATCCCTAGTGAGATTTTCTGCCTCCTTGCAGGACTGCCTAGTGCTACAACTGCTCACCTAACTTGAGAATTCCCATGGATAACTATCACTGAGAGTATTATTATGGTTATTTCCTTCTCAGGTCCCAACACTGTCTAGGAGTTGGGGATGCTCGTAACAGATTGGTACATGGTGCTTTCTGCATTAGGCCCATCACATCCCTGTACCTCCAGTCAGTTTAACAAGGACAAGTGCCATCTACACAGCTTTTCCAACCAAAAAGCAAATATCTGCACCTTGGGTCAAGCCCTTACCCCAGACAGTAGTTGATGGCAGTGTAGGTCAGTAATCATAGCTACAGAATACCTACTCTCTGGTTTGCTAAGAACTCAGGAACAATGAGAAGCATTTTGAGATGAAGAATTGTCTGGGTTATTCAGACAATATGTCCATATCCAACCCTTTATCTGATTTACTGATTTACTGAGGTCACTAGCAATTGGGTCTTTCCTTCTAATTTCCTCCTCCTTGAAACTGCATACCTCCTTGCACTACTCATGGTACTCCTGTCTTATTTCAACTGTCTGTCATCGCTCACCAATCTCAACCATTCACACAGGACCAAACTTGGAAGAAGAGGGTCACTGTCCACAGAGAAACAAATACATGTCTCCAGCAAGTATCAAGACAGTTCTGAGCCTTGGAAATCTGCTAAGAGTGTACTGGATCACCATGGTAGTCAAGAAATGTAACTCTCCCAAAATCCATCATTACCATCACTAGGTGACACAAGGTAGTTAGCTATACTCTGCCTGACAATAGATAAGGGGATTCTAAGGTAGAGCAGGGTGTCTGGTATGCCTCTTGTCCATTCATTCAGCAGACCTGCTCAGTCAGAAGACCCTACAATTTCCAGCTAGCAGTGGTGATTCAGAAATCTCCCAAGCCTATTCATGCAAGTAGTCCTGGACCCTCTACTGGATGTTCCACTTTCTCTCCTTCTGGTCCTTTTTCCATGTGATGCTGAATTTTAGCTTCAAAAATTAGACTGCCACCCACTTGAGGTCTCTGGACTTGGTTTTGTATATGATCTCTCTCATGTACTCTGGAAAACCTGTGGATCCTTACTAGCTGATGTTTTCTTATCTGGTGTCACTGCTTGGTACCTGGTCATTCCTACCAAATCCTTGCTTCTCAACTTGAAGAAGAAATGTCTGGTTGACATATCAAAAATTTAAAGCTTGCCCAGAATTTTCTTGTTACTCAGGACATCACTGCATAAATCCACCTTTATACAAATTATAATATAATTTTCTGTTCAACCTACTTATAAACAAAGAAATATAAATTAACAGTGAAAAAATATATGCTCACCCTTATGTTTGATTAAAATGTAAGGTATTGATAAAACAAAATGTCTGTGAATGTGTATGGTATTTGCATTCATTAATTTGCAAGAATATAAACTAGAAGGAAATCTTTAGAAATAAATGTTGGCAATATTTATAAGAATTTACATTCTTCACGTCCTCTCCAACTTAATCCACTTTCTAATTTGCTCTATCTTTCCTATCAGAAACCATGAACATGTGTTTTAGTTTGCTAAGGCTACTAATTCTAGTTCTTCACCTGGATTACTGGAATTGTGTGGGCACGCTATCTTCTGATGAGGTGGACCATTCCCCTCAGACCAAGGCCCATGCCTTACTGAGACCCTTAGTGTGAGGTGAAGGTGTGCACTTTTTAAAACCCCTGCACAGAACCCCCTAGAGCCAAATGAAGGACAGGGAAAGCCTCTGTATGGTCCCCTTTTTCCGGGAATAGGTTTTCCCCACAGTTCTCTTAGATTCAGTCACCTTGACATTGGAAAGAACCTGGCACTTCTCCCTTTGTTAACTTTTGTTGGCCACTGACACTTCCCTGTGACCACCATATAGGAGTGAGGGGGTATTTCATCTGGCCCATCCTGCTGGAGGTTTTTCCAATGCCCCCAGTGGTCTGTGGGACCCCACTTTCTGGGGTGGGTGAGTCCCCTAGTTCTAATTCAGGGTCCTAACTTTTGGCAGAGCCTGGTACTCTTCTTTCTGCTGACTTAAGGTTTCCTTTCTGCTACCACTGAGAAGTGAAGGGTCCCTGTACCCTGACTGCCTTTGCCAGGGCTTCTAGGCCCAACAGCAGGGCCAAGACAGGTCTTTTTGTGTCTCCACTTTTTTAGAGTGCGAGGTACTACCATTTCCCCATCAGATACCTAGCAAGGCTTTGGAATCCTCCTTCTGCTAACTTGAAGCTTCACCACACACACACCGTGGAAGTCACACCTCTCAGACTTCCAAGGCAAAGACAAGGGCCACTACTTCCAGCCTCTCCTGTTTAGAGACTGTTTTGGTTTGCTAAAGCTACCAATGCAAAAACACCAGAAATGGGTGGGCTTTTTATAAAGGGTATTTATTTGGGGTAAAAGTTTACAGTTCCAAAGCTGCAAAATTGTCCAAATCAAGTCATCATCAGATATGTTTTCTCACCAAAGGTCAACTGCTAGTAAATCCTGGAGACCTGCCATGTGATGAAGCAAGATGGCAAGTCTGCCAGTCTCTCTCTACTTTTTCCTCAAGCTCAGCTATGGGCGATCAGGCATCTTTCCCTGGGCCTCATCTCCTTGAGCTTCTCGGGGCTTTTCTGCCTTTCTGTGGCTGTAGGGGAACCTGGAGTCCTCTCTGTCACGTTGCAGGGTCAAAATGGCAGAGCTCCCTTTCTCTGTGTCTCTCTTCTCTCTCTATGTTCTGTTTATATAAGACCCAGCAAGAGGGCAGAGACACAACCTGGGTCATGCCTCCCTGTCATAGTCCAATCAAAAGCCCTAAAGCTATCTAATTAAATGTGATCTAATCAAAGGGTCCTTGTGGCAGTTTGAGATTATTTTATGAATCCCCAAAAGAGAAAGATTATATTTGTAAACTAATCTATTCCTCTGCATGTGATACCCTTTGATTGAATTAAATTCAGTTAAGGGGCCTTTGATTAAATTATTTGATAAGATCACTTTAGGGCTTTAGATTGGACTATGTCAGTGAGGTGTGACTCAGGTTGAGTCTCCAACACCCTTGCTGGGTCCAATATAAATGGAAACACAGAGAGAGACTCACTCATGAAGAACACAGGAAAAGGAAGCAGCCATGTTTGATCTTGCCATGTAAGAGAGAAGACCATTTAAGCATGAAGCCCCAAGTGGCTTGGTCCATGAAGCAAAACAAGAGGAGATGATGAGCCCATAGGGGAAGGTTGAAATCTCAGCAGAGATTGGTGGCCATCTTGTTTCACCATGTGGAAACATGCCAGGATCAACAGTAGCTGACTTTGGTGAGAAAGCATCTCTGATGGTACCTTGGTTTGGTTCATGACCTTGGAACTGTAAGTTTTTACCCCAAATAAATGCCCTTTATAAAAGTCAACACATTTCTGGTACTTTGCATTACCAGCCCTTTGGCAAACTAAAACCGGTCCCTTAATTGAATCTAATGCAATCAAAGGACCCCACACCCACAGAAATGGATTAGTTCAAGAATATAATCATTTGTAGGATTCACAAAATTCAAACCATCACAGAGATTCTCAGGGATGATAGCTGGGTTGGGGCTCTAATCTATCATATCCCTTCTGTTCTGGGTTGGGTGGTCCCCTGAGTTCTTTTTTATGTGGGTGTTAATATGGGATCTTTGCTCCTTTATTTTAAAGGCTCCCTGGGAAATGCTACCTCCATTAAAATTTCTGTATTTGCCCATCTGCAAACCTTGCTGACATTGGGTTGGGCCTCAAAATAAATGCCAGATGGGAAGCTGCCCCACAAGGCACTCTTCTAGCACAGGTGATAGATTATCAGAAAAGAAAAAAAAAGTAGGACACTGTCCCATAGGTTCTCTTCACTAGCAAGACTTAAACTCTTGGGTACCTCTGTCTTTAAAAAATTACCTTCTACATGGAAAATGTTGAGTAGCAGCATGATTATATGAGTCCCCAGTGCAATGACTTTGTCTTTTTTTACCTTTATTAGTAGTAAGAAATATATTGAACATTGCTACAAGGGTGTGTTTTCATCAAAAATTACTTGTGTGATTCATGCAGACACTCATTCTATTTCTAGTATTCCCTATATTCTATTACAGCAAGAATAATAATGAAAGGTCAGCCCTCACCCTCTAGTGATTTCAGGTGGTTATTAGTATACCATCTGGAGTCATATTACCCCAATGAACCCAGACTTTGATTCATTCTTTATATTACCCCATGCTTCAGATATCCGCATTGAATTTATTATAGCAAAACACACTGGGAACACTCAAAGGCTGATTTATAATCTTTCTTGTAATCTATCATGTCATCTCCATTCTATTACAAGCTACAGTTCCGCCCCAAATTTTATGCAATCTTCGCATACCTACACAGAAGTGTTGGTTGAAAACACTCTATTTTTTTCCCTAGGGATTTTTCATGGTTTGTTTTTAGATGTTCCTATTTTTATTTCCATCTTCCTTCCATGTTCATCCAGGATTGATTTTAAGAACAAGTGACAGCAGCCTGAGCGTTGTTATAATCTTGGCAGCTACTGAGAAGGCATTATTCTGTAAATATATGATGGGAATTGGCATTTTGATATTTTTACAATATTGTATACATCCTTTAATGAGTATGATATGCTATTATACTTGTTTGGGTCTTCTTTTACCTAATTTTATTGGTGATCTTCAATATTTCCCTTTGTACAGATCTTGAACATTTTTTTTAGGTTTCTTCTTAGGGAACTTTGAATTTTCTTGCTCTTATGTATGAAAGAATTTGTTTTACATGATCCAATTAGTTATCGCTTTTGTGTGGCAAAGGCTCTTGATTTTACTACTATGATCTATACACCAGCTTTCTGAACTCTCTTACTTATTTGAATATGGTGCATATCTAGTCTTTTGATTTTCTAAATAGATTACCATATTGTAACAAAACATCACCTCTTTCTTTTCATTATTCAAATACCTTATTTATGTTGATAGCCTAATATTCTGGCTATGTATCACAGAAGCTTTGAGCAATCACCAAAAACTACCAGAAACATCTTTCTTAAAGCTCCAGAAAACTGTAAAAGGACTGCAGTAACAGGGCAAGCACTGAATCAAGAGCAAAAACAACAAGCAAACAATGAGCAAACAGACGAAGGAAGCCAATGTGTCTCAGTGGTTGAGTGCCGGCCTCCCACATGTGAGGTCCTGGGTTCAATCTTTGGTCCTGGTACCTCAAAAAAAAAAAAAAAAGGTAGTATCAGAGGACATCAACAAGGCAATGTAAGACATCCCCCTGAAAAAGCCTCCCCAGAGATTTAGTGAAAAAAAGGACAAATCCCACTTGCTTAGATCTCTGGAGGATGGTAGAGACTGGAGAAGGACTCCACAAATGCTGAATCAATGAAAAAGAAAAATATCAGGTAGGAAATTTCCATCCCAGACGACCGATCCATTCTCCTTCACCACACTCAGTCCTGAGCAGCTTGGATGTTGCTCAGAGGCAGCGGCCCAGATCCCTCCCACTGAAGACAGGGACTATGTAGCTACTCACAGTAGTGAGTTAGAATCTCACACATAACCAGGCACAGGAACCCACATCCACAGAGAGCCAGGTGGAACACAAGCCACTGAGGAGTGCTACTTACAAAAGGGTCACCCAGAGACCATGGTAGAAATTCTGGCAAGAACTTTTGCACCCTCCCTCAATGCAGTTTTTGTTGGCTGGACCACCTAAAGGCAAAACGGACTTTTCTGAAGGGACCTACTTTCTGGATTGACCCCATCTGGCTCCCTGGGGTGAGATAATTAAGGGAGAAGGAACTAGAGGCCAAAAAACCTTACAGAAAAACAAGGGGTAGGGGTAAACTGAACTACTCTAAGATAGGATGGATCTTAGAACTGAAAAGTGTAAGGAAAATGGGGCATTGAGTGAGGGAGAGAATTTAAAGAAATCATTGGAGCTGGGGAGGAAATTCTGCACAAAAACAAACAGAACAGATCAAGATTCCCAGAGAAAGACCAGAGGAAAGGAAGCTTTCTCCTGGAGGAGAGACTATTACACAAAATCTTCCCCCCTAAGATCTGGAACAAGACAAGAATGCCCACTCTCACCAGCTATTCAACATAGTACTGGAATTTCTAGCGAGAATAATTAGGCAAGAAAAAGAAATAAAAGGCATCCAAATGGGAAAGGAGGAAGTAAAACTGACTATTTGCAGATGGCCTGATCCTATAAATAAGAAGTCCTGAAAAACCTACAACAAAGCAACTAGAGCTAATAATCGGATTCGGCAAAGTAGCAGGGTACAAGATCAATACACAAAAATCATTAGTGTTTCTATGTACTAGTAATGAGCAATCTGAGTAGGAAATGAAGAAAAAATCCATTTACAATAGCACCTAAAAGAATCAAATACGTAGGAATAAATCTAATGAAGGATGTAAAGGACTTGTACACAGACAATTACTGGACATTGTTAAAAGATATCAAAGAAGGTAAGAGAACTCAGGCCCTGGTAATGCCACCTCCCAGACATGTGAGTTGATGGGCCTAGGGTGGCTCCAGGAGCTATGGCCTTTACCCTGTACTTGCTGCTGCAGGTGGCCCTGCTCTGCATCAAAGCCATCACTGTACTGCACGAGGAGCACTTCCTCAAGAACATTAGCTGGGGAACAGACCAGGGAATTGATAGATTCGGAGCTGAGCCAGGAATTAAATCTCAGGTAATGAACCCTATTCCATCTGTAAGAACTGTGATGAGAGTGCCATTCATAATCGTAAACTCAATTGCAATTGTATTACTTTTATTATGTGGGTGAAGATCCATGGGGGAAATGGAGACTTGGAAGAAGGGATACAAGCAGAAGTTATTACTACAGTAATAATTGGAATATAGTTATTTTAGCTGGCCAACCTTGCTCTTGGCAAATGTAAAGCTGACAATAAAATAAGATTTCCTATTTATCTGTTTTTTTTTAAATGTTGCACTTGTAGATTCATTACAAAAAGGTCAGATTAATACAACAGAGGCAGTAACTATTCAGAAGTGAAATACATTTGATTGCTGACTGTTAATAATAGTCCATGTTGTGGTAAATATTATTAAAAAGGAACAAGACTGTCACATCTATGTTCATAGAGATTTTTCTCTTTCTCACAGGAATAAATTTGTTGTTATTGTTATTGTTTTCCCCCAAATTTTTGACATTTCTTATGACTTAGCTATGATGTGAGAGTAATTATCCCACTAGATAAAATTTAAATGATTTTAAAAACTATTACATATAAAATGATAAATAGGTAATTTTAAACTTTTTAGTTAAATATTTTGACTGACTATTTTCTCAGCTATTGAGGAGTAGTACCCCCTAATTTCAGGGAGAATTCTAATTTTTAAAGTCAGTCACATGATGATTGTGCTTTTGTTTTAAGTTCTTTCAGGCATTTGTTATTTTATTAATTTGCCAAACCACATTTTTTTTTCAAACTTCTGAATAGAAGACAAATCCCTTTTTTTTTTTTAAAGATTTATTTATTTCTCCCCACCCTCTCATTTGCACTTGCTGTGTCTGTTCGTTCATCTTCCTTGTTTCTTTAGGAGGTACTGGAAACCGAACCCAGGACCTCTGATATGGGAGGGAGGCATCTAATCATTTGAACCACCTCCGTTCCCTGCTTTGCTGTGTCTCTCATTGTGTTTTTCTTCCTGTGTCTCTTCTTGCATCAGATTGCTGTGCCTGCCCGTCACATCAGCTCACTGTCTTGCTCGTCCCCTTTAGGAGAACCTCCACTCCCTGCTTTGCTGTGTTTCTTTTTTCTTTTTTTTCTTTTTTTTTTTTTTTTTGCTGTGTCTCTTATTATGGTTTTTTTTCTTCTTGTGTCCCTTGTTGCGTCAGCTTGCTGCACTTGCCTGTAGTGCCAACTTGCTGTCTTCTTTAGTAGGCACCAGGAACCAAACCAGGGACTTCCCATGTGGTAGGCGGGAGCCCAATCACTTGAGCTACATCCACTTCCCTGCCAGACCAATTTTAATTGTTAGAAAACTCTATGTAGAAAAGATGTGCCCTTTTTACAATGATGACTTTTTTTTATCAGTATAAATGTAAGCCTACAGGAGAAATTCTAAACAATCACTATACTATGTAAAATTACTATATTTATTGTGAAGGATTTACCTCCAAAATATTAACACGTTTCCATTTTCTTGGTGGAAACATTAAGATGTGTGGATTTAACTCTTCATTCTTCCTGACAATAGGACATTTATGCTACATTGTTTAGTTTGGTTTTGTTCTTATGTCTTAGACCATCTTAAGAAGTTATTTGCTCATCCCATAATATAGTTTTGTGTGAAAAGTTTAAAACTATGTAATGATTTTGGTGGAAATTATCAGTTGTAGTATTCTGAAGGGATGGAAAGGCATCTTGTTTGTAAGAGAATATTTGTAAATAAAGTTGAATTTCCAAGTCAAAAAAATAAATAAATAAAAGATATCAAAGAAGACCTAAATAAATGGAGAGACATTCCATGTTTATGGATTGGAAGACTAAATTCCATTAAGATGTAAATTCTACCCAAAATCCTTTCTAGATTCAGTGCAATCCCTATCAAAATTCCAATGGCTTACTTTGCAGGAATGAAAAAGCCAATTACTAAATTTATTTCAAAGGGTAAGGGGCTCCAAATAGCAAAAAATATCTTGGAAAAGAAGAATGAAGTTGGAGGACTCATACTTCTGAATTTAAAGCATATTAAAGTATATTAAAAAGCTACAGAGGCCAAAACAGCATAATACTGGCACAAGGATAGATATATCAACCAATGGAATTGAACTGAGAGTTCAAAAATAGCCCCTCACATCTATGATCAATTGATTTTTGACAAGGTTGCCAAACACACACAACTGGGAAAGAATAGTCTCTTCAAAAAATGGTGTATATCCACATACAAAAGAATGAAGGGGGATACCCATCTCACACCATATATACAAATTAACAAATACAAGAACCAGTACTATAAAGCTCCTAGAAGAAAACACAGGGAAGCATCTTCTGGATCTTGTGTTAGGCAATGGTTTCTTAGACTTCACACGCTGTTTTCATCAGCTAAAGGGGTGCTGATGCACTGGAAAACTGTTAGCTTTTATAAAGGGTATTTATCTGGGGTATATTAGCCCACCAAGGGGCCAGGGACTTAACCTGAGTTATGCCCTACTAATGTGGTCGAATCAAAGCCCTAATCTTAACAATTTAACCAAAGATATCTCAGCTGAATCAAATACAATCAAAGGGTATCATGCCCAGAAGAACCGACCAGTTTACAAACATAATACTTATCTTTTGAGGGTTCATAAATAATCTCAAACTGCCACACTCCACCTTCTGAATCCCAAAAAAAGATATTACAGTATTCCAAAAAACTCAAATCAATAACACTGCTAAGTACAAAATCACATCACAATCAGTTTATAGAAATACAGTTTGTCTTGGGGTAAAGTTCCTCTCTGGCTCTAGACTGTGAAACTTACAAAACAATTCATCTTCTTCCAATATACAGAAGGACAGACATAGGATAAACATTTACATTATCATAAGGAGAATTTGGGAGGGAAACATGAGTCCCTGGTCCCCAACAGTTCAGTAAACGTAAAACTGCAGGGCATACTCCATTAGATTTCAAAGTCTGAGAATCATTCTTAAAATGATGGTTTCTTCTCATCCTTGGGGCCTCATACGGGTCCACCCTTTCCACAGGCTTACCCAACATCCATTTTCTTGTTTCTGCCCTCATCAGGCATCTGGGTGGTGACCAAGCTCTAAGCCTCACGCTCCAAGAACATTAGGGTGATGGCCACACTTTACCCAATCTCTGGGGTAAAGTCTCAACCCCCTTAGTACAGTGAGGTGGCAGCAACATTCTACCTAATATCTGGCCTACAGGCCCACTCTTCTCAGAACAGTGAGCTGGTGACCTGGCCTTTAAAGAATACAAACATAATCCTTATCTTTTTGGGGTTCATAAATAATCTCAAACTGCCACATACCCAAAGCACAAGGAACAAAAAATAAAATAAATAATGTGACCCCATCAAAATCCTTTGTGCATCACAGAACTTTATCACAAAAATGAAAAGACAATCAACTCAATGGTAGAAAATATTTGTACCACATAAATCTGATTATGTTTAATACCCATAATTTATAAAGAAATCCTACAACTCAACAATACAAAGATAAGCAACCCAATTAAAAAATGTGCAAAAGACATGAGTAGATAGTTCTCCAAAGAAGATATACAAATGGCCAAAAAGCACAAGAAAAGATGTTCAACATCATTAGCTATTAGGAAAATGCAAACCAAAACCACAATGATATACCATTTCATACCCACTAGAAAGGCTATTACTTAAAAAACAGAAAAAAAAAAAAAAAAAACAGAAAATTACAAATTTTTGGAGAGGATGTGGAGAAATAGGAACACTCATATATTACTGTAGGGAATGTGAAATGGTACAGTCGCTGTGAAAGACAGTTTGGCAGTTCCTCAGAAAATTAAACATCAAATTACCATATGACCTGGTAATCCCACTTTTAGGTATATAACCAAAAGCATTGAAAGCACAGACTTGAACAGATATTTGCACAGCAATGTTCATAGCAACATAATTCACAGTTGTCAACAAATGGAAACCCAAATTCCTAACAGCCAATGAACAGATAAATAAAATGTGGTATATATATATATATACAATGGAATATGATTTAACCATAAAAAAATGATAAGTTCTGATGTATGTGACAACATGGATGAACCTTGAAGACAGCATGTTGAGTGAAATAAGCCAGACACGGAAAGACAAGTATTTTATGATCTCACTGATATGATATAATCAGAATAAGCAAACTCATAGAGTCAGAATCTGGAGTCTTGGTTACCAGGGGCCAGACTGGTGCTAGGGAATGGGGAGTTAATGCTTGAGTTGTACAGAGTTTCTTTTTCTGTTGATATTAAAGTTTTGGTCATGGATGGTGGTGATGGTAGCATAACATTGTGAATGTAATTAATAGCACTGAGTTATATATGTGAATGTGGTTAAAAGAGGAAATTTTAGGTTGTACATATGTTACTAGAATAAAAATTAAAGAAAATACAAACATTAGACTGTATAAGACAAACAGTGAGCCCTATTATAAACGATGGACTATGGTTAATAGTACAAATATTAAAATGTTCTTTCATGAATTGTAATAAATGTACCACACTAATGCAAGCTGGCATATGGGAACTTTGTATTCTATATATTTTATGCATAATTTTTTGTAAACCTATAACCTCTCTAACAAAAAAATAATTAATTTTCCATTATGCCAATAATATCAGAGATTACAAACAAAAGCAAAATATAATTAGGCAGGCACATTTTAAAGGAATGGAATTCATAAATGCATTACATGCTTGATTGACTAATATTAAACAAAACTAATCTGTATATGACAGATGGGAATGATGCTGAAGGAAGAATTAAAACAAAGAATTAAAACCTCTATGAACACACACAAAAAATTGCCAAATAGTTTCAATAGATACTTCTTCAAAGAAGATATACAAATGGCCATCAAGCAAATGAAAAGGTGTTTACATAATTAGTCATTGAGAAAATGAAATGAGATACTACTTCACACCCATTAAGATGGCCATAATAAAAGTTTTTTTAAAAAATGGAAAGCAGCAAGTTTTGGTGAGGATGTGGAGAAGTCAGAATCCTCATACATTGCTGGTGGGGATGTAAAATAATGTAGCCACTATAGAAAACATTTCTGCAGTTCCCCAAAAAGTTAAACATCAGATTACCATATGACCCAATAATTCCACTTAGAGGTGTACACCCTAAAGAATTGAAAACAGTTTCTCAAATACTTGTACACAAATGTTCATAGCAGGACTATTCTCAATAGCCAAGCAGTGGAAACAATCTAAATGTCCAACAACTGATGAATGGATTTAAAAATGTGGTATAGCCACAAAAAGAATGAAGTACTGCTACAACATGTATGTACGTTGGAAACATTATCTAAGTGAAAAAAGTCAGATGCAAAGCAAGCTTTTGGTCTGATGTTATTTTTTTTAGTGTGTATATGCAGCACTTTTGAGGAATATCCTTGCGGCTGCAGGTGGGAGGGAACTAGCCACGTTTTGCCACAAATCAGTGTAAAAGAAATCAGAATAGAGAATTGACTTAAAAGACAAAGGGGAAATTTTAAAGGGAGGAGGTGTGATACCGTCATGCATAGTAGATGGGATAAGGCAAAGGGGGCAATGGAACTTTTCACTCAGTGGAGTCTCGAAGTCACACTCTTCAGTCCGTTGTTAGCTCTTCGAAATGTAACTAAACCAAGTAGGGACAATAAAGACTGGACTTCACACTTCTTCACTCTTGTAACTCCTGGAAATGGAAACATGGATGTTTTGCCTCAGTTATGGCTGCTGTCTGCAGGCTGTAAAAGGGGCTGCTACCGGGAATACTTTCTGTCACAGAGCAGAAAAGACCCCCAAGACCTCCAGCTGTCTGCAAGTCTCCTGTACTGGTTAGTCTATTAAGATGGCAGCCCATGCTGAAGGGACAGGCCACAGTTCTCTTCTCAACTTTTTGTTGCTCAGGATGATGACCCAGTACCGTGTGGATGTTAAAGGGGAGAACATGGAGTTCCATACTTGAGGTCTCTTAAATAAAGATTTATGCATGGAGAAGATCTTTGATGAACTTGGACTTAAATGTTGCCAAAACATGAGGCAGAACTTGTTTGCATATTATTTTTATAAGTGCTGCTTAAATAAAGCAACCATTTCAATTTAGTGATTAAATTTCGGGATTAATAAAAATATTCAATGCATTAGCACACAAAATTAGAAGATAATAAGTACATTGGTTAATGAAAGTAGCGGTGACCCCAGTACTTGTTATAACAAAGTACATAATTACTATCCCCTATTAAAGATTCCTTATAGAGAATTTCACCACAAAGGGATCTTTACTATTGTTTAAAATTAGCCTGGTTATGCATAGCAAAGGTGCACCAAAGGTGCACCCATGAATCTCCAACGGTTTTATGGACTATGTAATGGTTCACATTACAGGAAGTAATGGACAACCTGAACTAGAAATGAAGGGCTGTTTTGTATACTCAATTCACACACACACAGACATATACATTCAGTAAAACATGTCCACAAATTCTTTGCTGCTACCTTGGATATGGGCTGGTCTTAGCAACTTGATCTTAACAAATGGAATGCGAGAATGACGTAACCCGAATGCTAGCCATCATCTGACTGCAACTACATGGCAAGAGTCACCTCACTTATACTAGTTATCTCGGAACTGTGAGCGGTCCTAATCATCATGATTTTTCTGTTGTTGTTTTATGTCACTACATTTGGGATGGTTTGCTCTGCAGCTTTAGATAATCAGAACATTAATATATCTATTTTTTTAGTCATCATTCTTTTTATCTTCTCTAGACCTATAACTATTTCGTGAAAAATGGCAATTCCATGCTCTCCTTACCTTTCTATATCTGGTCATACTCATCACTTGAAGAGCTTTAAACAGTTCAGAATAAGCCAAAAGAGAGAAAAGCCAAATAACTAAACACACTCCTTGTACAGGTGAGGAAACTAAGGCTCAGTGGTGAAAGGAAAAATGTGGGCAGAATCCTCCAAAGAGTCATTAGCAGAAACTTTGGCCTTCCATCCAGCCAACAATTCCCACAGTGTGCCATCCTGTCTGCAATTTTCACACACCCTCTGCTACGTGTTATGTTTTGCACATAAATATCACACATGAAAACTAGTAAAAGCTTTTATGTGAGTTACTGGTTTTTAAGGCATTTGGGGGATGACAACAGCTCTCAGCAGTATCACATTCATTGCTACTCATAGTATCACTGATACAAGTAAATAAGAAAATAACAACAGAAACAAACCCCCTAAACAATGATCTGTCTTGGTTAAATCTTATAGAGTCTTAAAAATTATGATAGGGTATAGATGTAGTTCAAGTGGTTGAGCACCTGTTTCCCATGTACGAGGTCCCAAGTTCGATCCCCAGTACCTCCTAAAAAAAATAAATTATGCAAAAACCAGAGATGTATTTCAAATGTTATTTGAGTTTTATATTGTTTTAGAAATTTAAAAAATAAGAAAAATATAAAAGTAAACTACCAATTATCTATATTTACACAGCTCTTTTTGGGGGAAAAATGATGCATTTTTACTTTCAATCAATGAAGACAAGTACAAATTTGATGATGATGATGATGATGATGATGATAATCATAACCCAAATCCAAAACCTCAAAAGTAAATGATCACTAGAGTGGACTTACTGGTATTCTACTATAGACTTATTGTGATTCTAGCAATGGAAGAACTTCTATCATTGATGTGGAGGCAGTGGCCACTGGAGGTTCTGAGGGCAAGGAGAGGAAAAACGGGTGTAATGCAGGGGCATTTTCAGGACTTGGGAATTGTCCTGAATGACATTGCAACAGCAGATACAAGCTATTATATATCTTGCCATAACTTACAGAATTGTATGGGAGAGAGAGTAAACTACAATGTAAAGTTTAATCCACCCTAGTGGCAATGCTCCAAAATGTGTTCATCAATTGCAATGAATGTACCACACTAATGAAGGATGTTGTTAATGGGGGCAAATGTGGGCGGTATGGGGAGCAGGGCAGATGAGAATCCCCTATATTTTTCATGTAACTTTTGTGTAATCTAAATATCTTTTAAAAACATAAAAAATTTTTTTTAAAAGTAAGTGATCACGGTTTAGGACTAAATAGGCACTTCTCCAAAAGTGGTTCTAGAACTTCCTTGAAAAATTCTCTTTCATCAAATTATGTTTTAAATATTTGCTTCTTTCTCATCAAGGTACGGAGAAACTTGGACAGATGCATAAGTTCTGGTTGTATTTCTGGAAAATTAATTAACAGATCACAGCCTGTAGCAGCTGCCTCCCTTGAAAGGTTTCCATATCTTCCAGAATGCATCTACTCTAGCCAAATTTCTCTTCTCTTAATATTCCTGATCACTTAGCTCAACAAACTGTCAATTAATATTTGGCCTCTCAGGCACTTTCAGCTGATGTATTTCTGGGAATTAAAAAAAAAACATATTTGCTCACCTGGACATCTGCTTTTGCTTGAATTTGGTGATATATAGATATATTGACTTTTTACAAGAAATTTCCTTTTTCATCCATATCCCTTCATTTTTCCGTTTTATTTTTACAAACAACAGTATTTTTTTTAATTAACAACTTTATTTCAAATTCACAAAAATAAAAGAACAAAAAACATAGCTCAACAAGTTATGGAAACATTACTCTTAAAAGTTCTTTTTCAGGCACTTTTATCTCATCTAATTCCCACTGCTAACTCAGTTATTCCTCTAGCATTCAGAAAGATACACAGATGAACACAGATTAGTTAAATGACATAGTCAAGTTCTCCTTACTAATGAAAAAAAATGAAGAGAAAAAAATGCTTAATATTCATATTTCACAAAACCAAATCCCATATTCTTTTTTAACCTTTAGAATTAATATAGTACCAACTTTGCTTTTGTTACAAAAATATTACAATGTTTTTGTTAATCTAGTCCATAAATTACATTAGTCCTATTTTTCCCATGTATCATCACATTCTTAAAATCCTGTAGTAGAAGAACATCCTTGTATTTATATTATTAAAACAACACTATTTTTTACACCACATTTTAAATGACACTCTTACCCCATCTTGCCAATTGTTCTGTACTTTAGTTATACTCAGAGGCATTCTGAATAGCAGTTTAAATAACATCTTTCTTAAAAGTGAAGAACACAATATTTTGATGCAATTCAAAGGTGTGATACACACCTTAATTTAAGGCTGCCATAGACATAATAGATGGATATTTTAGAATTTATTAGTGAGACTGTACACAATGTGGGCAAACAACAAAGAATAGGAATTTTTACAAACCTTGTTGTCATCTCTCTCAGAGACAATGCCTGATTTAAGTCCACAGATAATCTCTGTGGTAGGCAGAATAATGGCTCCTCAAATATGGTCATGTCCTGACATGGACACCTGCAAACGTCTTAGGTTATGTGGCAAAGCAGAATTAAAGCTGCAGATAAAATTAAGGTTGCTTATCAGCTGATAGGGAGATTATCCTGGTTTGTCTGGGTGGGTTTAATGTAAATAAAGAGTCCCTTATAAGTGGAAGAGGGAGACAGCAGAGGACATTTTGATTACAGAAGGTAAGGCTGGAGTGGTGTGATTTGAAAGGGACTCAACCTGTCTTTGCTGGCTTGGAAGATGGAGGAAGTGGGCCATGAGCCAAGGAATGCAGACAGCCTCTAGAAGCTGGAAAAGTCAAGGGAACGGATCCTTCTCTAGAGCCTTCTGAACAGAACACAATTCTACCAACTCCTTGATCTTAGCTGAAGCTGAGTGAAGTCTGTGTTAGATTGGGACCTACAGAACAGTAAGTAATAAATGTCTCTCCTTTTAAGTCACTGTGTTTGAGGCTAATAGGAAACTAATACAATCTCCAAACCTAACTTTGAACAATACTTGCAATCTCCATCCCTTAAATCCTTTTTATCATAGTGAATAAAAAAACAAACTAATTTGAGATCCATTACTTTCCTTTACTTATTTTGTTAGAGAACAGTTAATGAAAGTGGGGGCTCTCAAACCCAGAAGAAACCCCAAGGGGGACCCTCAAACCCAAAAGAACTGGGTTAACTGTTCTGTTCAAGGTAAAAACAGGTTAGAAAAACTTTGAGGACCAAGGAATTTGTATTGACTTGTTTATAAAGCTAACAACTACCATGAGTATTACTTCAAAGATGCCAGATGAAAGTTAGATAAAATAATTTGACTGGCAAAATGCTGTTTTATCTGATTAATGTTCTTGAGTCTATAAATTCAGTGATGAACCCATATTTATTATAACACCAGCATCATGCATGCTGTAAAGATGGAACAGAAATTATATTCTTTGGAAGTGATATGAGAGGATCAAGTTCTAGATTTTTTCCATCTTTCATTTGTCCAGGAGTTCATCAAAGAAGGGAGTGATAGCCATCTGGAGGAGAGTAAAAACAGACCATTGGGAAGTTGAGAAGTATCTAAAGCAAGGAGTTCTAATCTAGGGTACAAGGACAGAGTGGATCTGTGAATTATAATGGGGAAAAATACCACCTTTATTTTCCCAAACTTTTAACTGCAATTTAGCATTCCCAAATGACAGTCTCATTCACTGTACCTATTACTTGGTTACCAAAGAATAACAGATAAGTTATATCACAGTTCAGTTGTTGCAGATATCATCACTACTTTTAAAATGTGGTAGTTATTAGCTCACGATCAGATCTTATTACGTATTGTGTTAATGAAGAAGGACATATTTAATATATTACAATATTTTATTATTTTGATGATTGATTGTAATATTACTAGTTTCTCCTGTAATCTTTGCATTTTTAAGTATAGTTTTTTATTTTATTTTTTAAAATACTTAGATTACATAAATGTTACATAAAAAATATAGGGTGTTCCCATATGCCCTGCTCCCAACCACTCCCACATTTTCCCACATTAACAACATCCTTCATTAGTGTGGTACATTTGTTACAACTGGTGAACACATTTTGGAGCATTGCCACTAAGCGTGGATTATAGTTTACATTGTAGTTTACACTCTCTTCCACACAATTTTGTAAGTTATGAAAAGATATATAATGGTTTGTATCTGTCATTGCAATGTCATTCAGGACAATTCCCAAGTCCCCAAAATGCCCCCGTATTACACTTATTTTTCCCTCTCCCTCCCCTCAGAACCTCCAGTGGCCACTGCCCCACATCAATTATAAAAGTTCTTCTATTGCTAGAATCACAATAAGTCTATAGTAGAATACCAGTAAGTTTACTCTAGTCCATTGTTCATTCCCCAATCCTGAGGATTCTGGGATGGTGGTGCCCACTCCACCTCTAATTGAGAGGGGGCTTAGATCCCATGGGGCAGATGGATGGGACTGTCTTGCTTGCAGTTGTGGACTCTCTCTGTTCCTTGGGGTGTTCATTGTCCATAATCATCTCCTTGTTAGTTGTCCCGGGTGAGTCCAGTGAACTGGAGAGTAGATGTTGCAACTCTGTTGAGATTCAGGGCTCAGCTGGCACATGGGCAGCCCAAAGATTTAAGTATCTTGGATATACACCTATCAAATCTAGCACTAACTATAGGTTCAAATAGAAGGGGTAGAAGAGCCATGTGTAGGAAACCACAACTGAATCCAACTCTGTCACACTGGGGAGCATAAGTTCCTAAGTAGGGCCCCCTGGCAGGGTGCCAATCTCCTGAGCTGTCTGCCCTGGCTATAGTGTCTGTATGTCTCCACTATTTGAGGAAATATTTACTTTGGCAGTCAATGAAACCCTGCTGAAACGTGCATAAGTGTAACCTCTGGAATGACCTCCCAACTCAATTTGAAGTCTCTTAGCCATATAAACTCATTTATCTTTACCTTTTCCCCCTTTTGGTCAAGGTCTTTTTCCAGTTGCATTGTTAGTTGGTGCTTGGTAGTAATCCCTTGGTGCCAGGGAAGCTCATTCCTGGGAGTCATGTCCCACACTGGGGGGAAGATAATGCATTTATATGCTGAGTTTGGCTTAGAGAGAGGCCACATTTGAGCAACAAGGAGGATCTCAGGAGGTAATCTTAGTCACCCTGTAATACTATGCTAAGTTTCAATTTCAAAAGTAAAGGTTCATAAGTACAGTCATCACTATTAAGGTGATTCTGTAATCTTTGCATTTTATTTTATGTATTCAGAAAACACTATTCTGTGAAATGGTCTAGGCTTCATCAAACTTCCAAAGAGGTCAGTGGCATAAAATAATAAATAAATGAAACCAAGAAACACTGATCTAGAGCAAGAGAATCTAGGTACATTACTACTCTCAGTATATATACCCAGCCTACGATTCACTTTGGTTTCCTTAGAGACTTGCTTAATTCTAAGTTACTAATTATTCAGTCTAGTATAATGAAATATTTTCAAATAATGGCTCTCCAGCATTGTTCTTTTGGTGGGCTTTTAGCAAAGATCAAGACCCATGAAGATATCTGTGCCAAATCCTTCTTTTATTTGGGTGGCTAATCTGAGCCAAGCAATTCTGGAATACAGGGATGAATGATGAAGCCCCTGAGCTTATGGAGCATATAGTCTGTCATGAAATGCAGGCCTGCAGGAAATAATTTCAAAATACAATGATAAATGTTTCAATACATTTTCAACCTTAATTCACTTCTCTCCTATGCTGACCTGGTTACTCCATCCACACAAATATATGTCTTGTGCTTCTCCTTACTTCTCCCCCTCTCTGATTCTGCCATTCTCTCTTTCCATGCTCCTTCTGCTTACAGGAAATTTATGCCCCTTTCCTAGAGTCTAGCCACCAAGATTTTATTCCATTTTACACCAGAGTACAGTGTATGCATGGAAAAAAAGTGTTTACTACCTGAAAATTCTCCTTAAATGTCTTTTCTTCCATGAAGTTCTCTATAATATTTAGTGATATTCTTCTCCTATCAACTCACAGAACATTTTTTTCACCTAATGTATAATACCGAATATCTTCTGCCCTGTACAGCAGTAGTGGTTTGTGTAGGTATTTTTTCCATTTCTACTTGATGGTGGGCTCCTCGAGAACCAGGTATGTGATATATTTATCACTCTATTTCTCCAGGACTAAGAACAAGGCTTGAGGTGGCACCTAGTAAGTTTTTGTTGAGTAGGTAAATAATATTGCTAGTAAAATCAGCAAATAATATCAGTGTAGGAAATTATTTTCAAAGTACTCATTTCTGAGCATAGCTGGTCCATCAATCAATTTTAAATTGTGGTTAAAAGCATTCTTTTAAATTGATCCTTGCCAGCTAAATCCTTTGGGTTCAATTAGAATAAGAATGCATTAACTGTTCTTGCTTATGCTAATGCTTCATGTTCCAATAAAGTAAAATGTGGGAAGAATGTTACAAAGTTTATTATCCATAAAGTTTCAAAGGTGTTTCATATTTGTATGTTGATTACAAAGAACAAATTATAGAAACAGTTTAATAACAGTTGTTTCTATCATATTTTTAATAACCCAAGCTATAATTTCAGCACCATAGGTTCATTTGAGAAAAGAAAATATATATTTTGGAGGACATTAGCTGAAGTTACACTGGGGTGGAATATCAAGTACTATAGGCTAGGTCATCATGCAGTAACAAACAACACCTAAAATCAGTGGATTAGCATGATAATGTATTTCTTGCTCATGCTACATATCCATCATAGATGGAGAGTATGCACTCAGAGGCTCAATTTCCATGTGTGCTTCTATAATCATTGTGGCAAGAGAAGGGAACCTGAACAATTGCTCAACATCTCTTAAAGCTACCACTTAGAAATGACATATAACACTTTCACTGTCACTGGCCAAATAAATATATTCGCACGTAACTTTAACATTGGTGGGGAAGTACAAAACTACCATGTGCCTAAAAAGGGGAAACATGAATATTAGTAAAAAGCATTAAAAATTAATCTGATTAGTCCATGAGATTTTTTTTTAACCTTTTCCCATTCCCCAGTGCTACCATGCTGATTAAACCTAGAGACCATACAGAGGTTTTATTGAGGCCATGTCATTTTTATTATGGTGTAGATTGTATATGAAAGTTAATCACAAAGGTATTATGCAGGACTTATAGTTCGGATTTTAAAAGTGCATTCCTAAATTTCATTTGTGCCTGGAATTCTGTCCAAAGACAAACATTTTGGAAAGCTTTAAGTAAATGTGATCTTGTTGCATTTGCGTTACTGAGTATTGTCTTATTAAGATGTATTTAAAGATCAGAAGGCCTATGCCTATGAAGCCAGATTGATGAAATATTTGATAATGTGCTATTTGTGATAAAAATCTACTTCTGTGTTCTATCATGGAGGAGACTGTTGGTTTACCTACCCCAAAAACCATTCCTCCCTTCCTTCTGAGTGACAAAACCCTAATTTTATTTAGCTGTATGAGGAGGGGAAGAAAGGCTCTCATTCTTCCTTCCAGCTGGGTGTGGTTGTCTGATTAAGATGTAGTCAATGGGCTACAAGCAGAAGTGTTGTATGATATTTCTGGGAAGCTTATAGGGAAAGGGCACACTCTTAATCCTGCCATTCTTCTTTCTGGCTGCTTTGAAGGTAAATATAATGGCTGGAGTTCTGGAAATTTTCACTGAGTCTTGAATAAGCGCATAGGGAATTTCCTGTACTAAGCATGACACCAAGTGTCTCACCAAGCAGTCAAGGTACTAGAAGAAGGAGGGAAATCTTTTCAACATTTTCAGAAAATAGCTTTTTTGTTGAACTGGTGACTTTTCTATCTCAACTCAATAAGGATATGAATTTGGGGTTTAGAGGTCAGCGTATTTCAATCCCTAACTGACAAACCAAGGACTTGTATAAACTGACCAATCCCTTTTCCGCGAGAAATGTGTTGGCTTTTGCCTTTATAAGCTTCACCCCTGCCTTTGATCTGGGATTTGGTCTTTACATGTATATATAGGAATAAATCACCAATGCTTTAAAGTGATGGCTTTGAGCTAGTCTATGAGAATTAATCTGTAAGGGCCTGAACCCTCTGTGTTGAATCATATTCTCCTGTTTTAACACTCAATGTTTCAGCAGCTTTATGTTTCTTTTACCATAAGGAGGCTTGAGAAAAGAATTGAGAAAGTGCAATATTATAAATTTTAATGGAAAAGAGAATATGAGAAAAAAATGATCAATAATATTTGAGACCATGGTAGACACACTTCTTAAGCTGCACATCATTTACTTCATGCTGAGTTAGTAATTATTTTGGATGAAGACTTTCAAAGCTTCCTTTCCTGCCATAATTAAATTATAAATGCTTTTATACTATTACATTACCTTTTGTTTTAGACTTGGCAAGCACACTATAGAAAGGAAAATGTCTTTACTTATAGCTTTAGTGTCTATGGCTTCAATAATTCTGGAACTTTGGAACTAATCAAATCCATTCCAGAACATACTATAAAGAAAAAAATGTTAAGATCTGTGATACAGAATTTCTGTATTGAATCCCAAATCATGAAAGTATACTCACTTTTGCTGTTCATTAAACTGACTCAATTTTTAGTTGCTTATGCTCACAAATATCTACAGCATTGCTTTGAAGTTTGACTCTAGTTTAATGTGTGATGGTATAAATTATTCAAAATAAAAAGTGAAGAAAGTCTTTCCAGGCAATTCAGGCAAAATTTGCATCACACAGAAGCCACTAAATCAAGAAGATGCAAAGAGCTGAAAAGTTAGATTTCTAAAGGAACCATTTACTAATAGTGTTTGAGGGGGATGGATGTGGCTCAAATGGTTAGGTGTCTGTCTCCCATATGGAGGGACCGGGGTTTGATCCTTGGGACCTCCCGGTAAAAAAAAAAAAAAAAAAAAAAAAAAATTAAAAGTGTTTGGCAATAATAATTTTTGTAAGATATTGAAAAGTTCCTATTCTTCTAGTATCCATGATGTCTCTTTAAGTTCAAAGCATTAATTCATGTTTTATTGTTTACTAAAGCCAAATGAGAAAGCAAGACTTTGAATGTCCTTGTTAAACAGAAAACAAATATTCAATAAAAGAAATGGCAGTGAGACAAAATGGTATCTTCTTTAACAACTCTTCTCACAGAACAATCAATAGAGAATCAAGTATCTTATAACAGATGCAATCCTTATAATGTACTAAAATATTGACTTGAGTAAAATTCACTTTTAGAAAATAAAATACACATTTTAATTTTTGCCAAGATTGGCACAAGCATTATAAAATTTCAAATGATTTTAAATTTGGGAATTACTATGTTATCAGAGTTGTCCCAATTTTACCTAGTGAGAAAATTTCACATCTGAAAAGATCACACAGAGAGAGACAAGTAGAGGTGCAAAATAAACTAACAACATTACAGTAAAGGTCAGTAAATGAATATATTTCATTAATAGAAACCGGCATTATTTTCATTTTCCCTGACATTACCTAACCATCATAACATTACTTTTCATTCAACTTTACCTTCAATAGTTTTCTATAGTTTAAAAGAAATTAGAATTACAAAGCAATCTAAGCTTTAAAAAGCCTGCTTCTGTATTCAGAATTTAAAGACCCTTTCTAAATTATAAATACTGCCTATACAAATTACGTGGAAAGAGTTTAAATATTAATGCAGTCAAGTACATATTTATTCAATTTCCATGCACATGAACCATGAACCTAGTAACACATAAACAGATATATTTGAATAAAAGTGTTAATAATATAAATTAATCATTTTGAATAAATTCAAATCATTATGTAAATTTATAGTAAATTTACTCAGTGCAAATTATACTGAATTCCCTCTGATAATTAAGAGCTTATAAAATAAAAAACATTTACCAGTGGTTCACGTGGCTAACTAATTGGCCTGGGTCAGTTAATTGTGATGGCACAGATACAAATGTTGAGGATTCCACCAAAATGACACTGAAATAAATGAAAACAAGAGTTATGTAGGGGAAACGGATATGTCTCAAGAGAGTGGGTCCCCGTCTACCATATAGGAGGTCCAGGGTTTGATTCCAGGGGCCTCCTGGTGAAAGGTAAGCTGGCCTGCTCAGAATGCTGGCCCATGCAGGACTGGTAGCCCACGCAGAAGTGCTGGCCCATGCGGAGAGCTGGTGCAGCAAGATGACACAACAAAAAGAGACACAGATGAGAGATGCTAAGAGACACAGCAGGCCAGGGAGTGGATGTGGTGCAAGAGATTGAGCAACCTCTCTTCCACTCTGGAAGGTCCCAAGATCGGTTCCTGGTGCCACCTAAAGAGAAGTCAAGCACAGAAGAACACACAGAGAGCAGACAGTGAGTGCAAAACAACGAGGGAGTGGGGAGAAATGACTAAATAAACAAATCTGAAGAAAAAAAAAAAAGAGTTATTTAGGATTCTACTTCACCCAAATCGAGATGACCATAAAAATATTCCTTTATTTCTAATTATTCATGAACATAATTAGAATCAGAATAAATTACAGTTTAAGGAGTCTGTCTTCACATTGTTCAATGCAGACATATATATATATTTTTTAAAGATTTATTTTATTTATTTATTTCTCCCCACCCCCTTGTTGTTTGCTTTGCCATGTCTGTTCGTTGTATGCTCATCTTCTTTTTAGGAGACACTGGGAACCAAACCCAGGACCTCCTATGTGGGAGGGAGGTGCCTAATCATTTGAGCCACCTCCTCTCCTTGCTTTGTTGTATCTCTCATTATGTTTTCTTCCTAGTGTCTCTTGTTGCATCATCTTGCTGCATCAGCTCGCGGCACTAGCCCTTCATGTCAGCTCACTGTCATACTTGTTTTCTTTAGGAGGCACCAGGAACCGAACCCAGGACCTCCCATGTGGTAAGTGGGAGCTCAATCACTTGAGCCACATCACTTCCCCGTATAATTCAGAAGAAGGGAAAAGCCAGAAAGAGCCATATGTGGAAATTAAAATCCTTTTATATGGAAAAGCAAGAGTGATTCCTGCACAAAGGACATTTAAAACAGAAATGACTGTCCAAATTACATTCCAAAGACAAAGAGGAAATCGCACATTGATCTTAATTTATTATCAGAGCTGTATGTACTTCATAATTTCTAATCTGACTGCCAAAAGAGAGAACAATTTCTGTCCAGAGTGAACACGGTTTGGGGGTAGATCGTTAATCAGGGCATTAATAATTGCACCATCTTCTGGAGTCACACAGCAATGCGGTCCCTACTGTTTGACCATGCTCATTCATTCAGACACTGGACTAGGTGCTGGAAAATACAAATATGAACATATCCTCATCCCTGTATTAGGGTGCTCATATTGCTGTGGGAGGATAATGTGGATATGATACTCTAGCAGTAGATGAAAAATGTCCTGAAGCATCATGGCAGGGATGCCTAACTTTACCAACAGGCACAAATGCAAGCTTCACAGGAAGTAGTACTGAGTTGAGTTTAATAGTTTGAACAGAGGAATTTAGCAGAAATATAAGGAAGCGAATGGAAGACTTGAAAAAAAGCAAACTGTACATAAAGCAGAGAATTTTAGGAATCTGCAAGCAATTTCTTATGTTTGGAAGCCACTCAGATAAATTATAGAGTGAGAAAGAAAAATGAGAGAATGTTGAATCTTACAGAATTATGGATTTTAGGCTTGGGAAGGAGATGAAATCAGAGAAGAATAGAGAATAACAAAGAGAAAGCAGAGATGAAAGAGAAGGGGAAAACTTGAAGAAAAGGATTTACTTGAAGAACCTGCAGCAGTGTGAAAATAACAGATAGGACATGAAGCACACATACTGAAATACAATATTTGCCAAAATATGCCAGAATATAATCTCTTAAATTGCTTTGTGAAAAAACAGAAAAGGTCCTGTAGTAAAGAAAGTTTGGAAATTTTTGTATACCAAAGCCTCTTCTTGAAGATTGACATTAGCAGATTAAAGTCTCTGAGAAATCCTATACAATAGGAACCAGTTGAACTTTATTCAAAACAGTCTTTGCCAAATTTTATTTATCAATAGAAACCTTTTTTCATGCCTCAACTATTGATTGTTGTAACCCACTTTATGAAAAAGCTGTTATGATGGGATCAAATAAAATGGAAACTGAACAGTGTCTACTGGCATTGATAATCATGATGGTAATGGGTGAATTTTCTAAGAGTAGTTTGTGTGACATGACAGTTAAAGAAGCTGCTTCTATGGATTGAAGAGTGAATAGTCTGGGGGAAGAAGATAAGGAAAAGCAAAATAATTGTTAATGTTGTTTATAAGCATGGATATATGCCAAAAAGAAAAGACCAATGAAGAATGAAGAAGAAAATATTAAGGCACATGGTCCCTGAGGAGCCAGAAGGTGTAGGGATGCATAAGTCAAGTTAAAAATGAGCCTGGAATAGAAATGCAGCGTCTTTTCTTAAGAGCCAGGAAGGAGACAGAGCAGAAACTGCCAAATATGCAGTGAAGAAAAGAATTGTTGGGGAAGAATGACCAAGGGGTCCAGTGTAATGTATTCTATTCTTATTTTTTAAAGAATGAAATATGATTGACATAAAATAAACTGCACAGATTTAAAGTGATAAATTTTATAAATGTTGACATAAAGAGACATCTCACAAGAAAATGAGTATATCCATTGCTATGGATTGACTTGTATCCCCTCAAAAGACATGTCCATGGGAAGCGGATGTGGCTCAAGAGGTTGGGCATCCATCTACCATGTGGAGGGGCCAGGGTTCGAGCCCCAGGACCTCCCAGTAAAATTTTTAAAAAGGCAAGCAGGCAAGCCAGGCTCACGTGGTGAGCCGAGCCACGCAGCAAGATGATGACACAACAAAAGAGAGACGCACGGGAGAGTCAAGGCGAGACGCATCAGAAACCAGGAACTGAGGTGGCAGAGGTGACAGGGTGCCTCTCTCCCACATCAGAGGTCCCTGGGATGTAATCCTGGTGAAGACTGGAGGAGGAAAATGAGAAGAGAAGGCAAGAAACAGACACAGAAGATCATCCAGCTAACGGACACAGACAGCAAGCGGCGGGGGCGGGGACAGGGGCACATGACTCATAGAACTGTACACCAAAAAGAAAAAAAATAAAGTCAATATAAAAAAAAGATATGTCCGTGTCTTAATCACTAATTACATGAAATTTGAAAATAGAATCTTTGAAGATGTTCTTAGGATAGACCCTAATGAAATATGACTGGTGTTTTTTTAAGGAGAGGAAATTTGGACACAGACAAATAGGCAGAATAGCCAGACAGAGGGCACAGATTGAGTTAAGCAACAGACCACAAAATGTCAAGGATTGCTGGCACGCCATCACCAGAACCCTACAAACTTTAGAAAAAACTGGGCTGTGCCAACACCTTGATTTGGACTTCTCGCTTCCAGAATCGTGAGACAGTACGTTTCTGTTGTTTTAAGCCAATAAGTTTGTGGCATCTTGTTATGGCAGATCTAGAAAACTAAAGCATCTTTTGATACTCCTGAGAGTGGGGTGCTGTAACAAATACCTAAAAATGGGGAAGTGGCTATGGATTAGGTAATGGGTGAGGGCTGAACGAATTTTGGTATACTTCATAGAAAAAAATCCTAGTTCACATTGAAGATACTGTTGGTAGAAATATGCTTAAATTAAATTGCATAAGTTAAATTAAATGTGCTTCTGGTAAGGATTTCGAATGCAATGATGAATGCTTTTGGAAATTGGAGGAAAGGAGATCCTTGTTATAAAGTGGCAGAGAATTTAGCAGGATTGTGTTCTGATGTCAGATCGAAAGCAGAACACATAAGTGATGAAGTTGGATATTTAGCTAGAGAGATTTTCAAGAAAAATATGGAAGGCACGTTGATGCTTATAGTAAAATGTGAGAGTAAAGAGATAAATTGAGGAATGAACTGTTATTCAAAAAGGAAGCAGCAGGGAAGCGGATGTGGCTCAATCAATGGGGCTCCCGTTTACCACATGGGAGGCCCCGGGTTCGATTCCCGGGGCCTCCTGGTGAGGGCAGGTCGGCCTGCGCGGTGCGGTGAGCTGACACAGCAGGACAACCCAGCGTGGGGAGACAAGCAGACACAGAGAAACACACTGGGGATGGATGTGGCTTAAATGGTTGGGTGTCTGTGTCCCATATGGAGGGACCCAGGTTCGATCCCTGGGACCTCCCAGTAAAAAAAAAAAAAAAAAAAAAAAAAAAAAAAAAAAACAGAGAAACACACAGCGAATGAACACAGTGAGCACAAGCAGCAAGGGGGGATAAACAAATAAATAAATAAAATCTTTGAAAAAAAAGGAAGCAGCAATTGATGATCTGGAAAACTCTAAGCCTACCAGATAATGTGCTCTGGAAACATTATATGGGTATGGTGGACTAACATTTGCTGGATTAGGTTAATGACTCATGGATTCAATCAGCAATCTTCTTGTTTGTTTGTTTTTGTTTATGTTTTTGTTTTCTTCTTGAAGCTTTATTATTTTGTCTTTCACCTTTAGGCCTAAAATCCATCTCAAATTAGTTTATTTTTTAATAAAATTTTATTGAAGTATGTCATTCATACATGAACATACATAAACAATAAGTATACAGTAAAAGTCTTGAATTTACAAAACAAACATGCATAACATCATACAAGGCTCCCATACATCACCCCACTACCAACACTTTGCATTGTTGTGAAACATTTGTTACAAACTATGAAGGAGCATCGTCAAAATATTACTACTAACTATAGTCAATATCTTAATTTGGTATTTTTTCCCCAACCCACCCAGTATTAGTATTATATATTTGTATAATATATAATGCATGAGAGAATGTTCTCATATTTGTTCTGTTAACCAGTCCATCTTCCACCACTGGATTCCCGTGTTAAACAGTCCCATACTTTGTACAATCCATTCAAAGTGTATACTCAGTGGCTCTCATTTTCATCACAGAGTTGTGCTGTCACCACCCTAGTCAATTTTAGAATGTTTTCATTACTCCGAAAGGAAAAATCCCCTATCTCCTTATACCCCCTTATTGTTGTCCCTTAGAATTGATATAATATCTTCTTACCATTGCTGCAAAAATATTACAATATTACTGTTAACTATCATCCACAAGTTACATTAGTTGTAATATTCCTGTATATCACCATATTCTTAAAAGAAGAACATTCTTATATTTATACTATTAACCACAATCTTTCTTTATCACCGAAATCACTGTTATTCAGTCCCTAGAATATTCTCTAGCTTCCTTTCAATTGACATTTACATCCATAGACAACCCCTTTCAGCCACAATCACATTTATAAATCAGCAGTGTTAGTTATGCTCACTATAATGTGTTACATTCAACTCTATTCATCTCCACATTTTTACAATAAATCTTATTAAAAATCTATATACATTAAGCATCAGCTCCCATTCTCAACCCACATTTTATCTCCTAGTTTATTTTTTTAAATATTGCTCCAGAACCTTTTATTAAAAAGTTCATCCTTTCCCCCATTGAATTGTAGAGACACCTTTGTTGCAAATTGAGAGCCTGTATATCTGTGAGTCTGTTACCGGACTCTTTCTTCTTTTCAATAGTCTGTTTTTTTATCCATATGCCAGTACCACACTATCTTGATTACTGTAACTTTATAATAAATTTTGATATCTGATATTATAAGTCCTCCTAGTTTGTTCTTCTCCTTTAAGATTTTTGTGGCATTCTAATCTCTGCGTAGTTTTAATTATTATGAGTGATGACTGAGCATCTTTTCCTATGTTCAAGAGCCATTTGTATTTTCTTTATATATATATATCTGTATTAGTTTCCCATTGCTACTGTAAAAATGATCACAAAATAAGTGGCCTAAAATAACACCAAAGTATTATCTTGGGGTCTGAGGTCAGAAGTCTGAAATGGGGGTGTCAGCAGGGCTGCCTTCCTTTCTAGAGGCTCCAGGGAAGAGTGCTTTTTCTTTTTTCTTCCTCCCTTCCTCCCTTCCTCCCTTCCTCCCTTCCTCCCTTTTCTTCCTTTTCTCCCTTTTCTTCCTTTACTTTTCCAGCTTGTAGAGGCTGCCCACATTCCTTGACATGTGGCCCTCTTCCAGACTCAAAGCCAGTAATGGCGATCAATTCTTTCTCACATTATATCACTCTAACACTGGCTCGTCTGCCTCCCTCTTCCACATTTAAGGACTCTTCTGATTACATTGGGCCTACCCAGATAATCTGCTATAATCTCCCTGTTTTAAGGTCATCTTAAATTCAGCTATCTTAGAAGAAGCCATTAGTAGAAATATGGTTGTCCAGGAAAGATATGTAGAGGAACCTCTTCTCTGATGGCTTGGACCCCTGTGAATTTCACAGAAGACCAAAAGATCTTTGAGAATTTTATATCTGCAGAAGCACAGCTGGCTTGGACTAAAAGGGATAGAAATGGAACAAAACCAGGAAGGAATGATTCCAAAGGTGGAGCCATGGATTCAAAGTCTGGGCCAAAGGGACTTCCTTGGATCAAGAGGGTGGTATCAACACCCTCGTGTTTGGAGATTACTCACAGATCTTGAAATCTAATGGAATTTTCACTGCTGGGTTTTGGGCTTGCTTGGGATAAGTGATCCCTCTTTTCCCTCCAGTTTCCCCCTTCTGGAATGGAAATATCTATCCTATGCCTGTCCCATGACTGTATTTTGGATGCAGATAACTTATTTTTCACAGGTCCACATATGGAGAGGAATTTTGTTTCACAATGATAATATGAAAAGTCTCATTCTTTCATACCTGATTTAGATGATTTTGAAGATGAGATTTTGGACTTAGAGTTTGTGCTGGATGGCTTAAGCCTTTTTGAGAATGTTGGGATGGGGTGAATATGTTTTTCTTGTGGTAAGTGCATGAATTTTGCAGGACCAGAGGACAGACTGTTATGATTTGAATTGTGTCCCCGACTGCTTAATTGTGATTCTGTTTGGAAATAGTAACTTTGAAGATGTTATTAGTTTAAGATAAGGACAAACTAGATTAGAGTAGACCCTAATCCAATACGATTGATATCCTTTTTAGGAGAAGAAATTTGGACACAGATAGACAGGCAGAATACACAGCCATGTAAACAAGGCAGATAATGATTTATGCCACAAGTCAAACAATGCCATGGATTGCCAGATAGCCACCACCAGAACATTACAAATTTCTTAGGAAGTGTGGCCCTGCTAAAACCTTGATTCAGCCTTCTAGCCTCCAAGCCTGTGAAACAACACATTTCTGCTGTTTTAAGCCAGCCGGTTTGTACTACTTTGTTACAGCAACCCGAGAAAAGTAAGACATCCATCATAACCAAATGTTTCATGTGACCCTTTGAAATCTAACTTTCCTACCCCTCCTGTGACCCTAATTCCACAGGTACCACTGTCCAGCTTTCTGTCACTATAGATAAGTTTGAATTTTCTAGAGTTTTAAATAAATAGAATCATACAGTATGTACTATTGTTAAGAATTCTTCTACATGATTGTGTCAGTCAATAGTTCATTCATTTTTATTGTTGAGTAGTATTCCTTTTATGGACATACTACAATTTGTTTATCCATTCAGCTGCTGATGGACATTTGGGTTGTTTCAAGTTTTTAGCTATTATGGACATTCTTGTAAAGTATTATTATGAATATATCATATTGTATAACTAAGAGTGAGCAGCTGGGTCACAAACTAGATATCTTTTACTACTCAAGGAACTGCCAACTGTTTTCCAAGATGATTGTAGCACATTACAATCCCATCAGCAATGTATGAGAGTTCCAGTGGATCTTTGCCAACACTTGGTATGATCAGTCATTTTAATATTAACTATTCTAATAAAAAGTATAGGAATATTATGTTTTGTTTTTTTATCAAAGTGAAATTCACTTAACATAAAACTACCATTTTAAAGTACAAAATTCAGTGGCATTTAGAATATTCATAATGCTGTATAACTACCACATTTTACCAAACTTTTTCATCATTCCCCCAAAAAACTCCATAGCCATTAAGCATTCACTCCCATTCCCCCATCAGTCCAATCCATGGGATCACCAATATATTTTCTGTTTCTATGGATTTAGGTATTCTGGATATTTCATATAAATGGAATCATATAATATGTGATCCTCTATATCTGACTTCTTTCATTTACCATAATGGATATAAACTTAAGGAACAGATACCTCAGAGTCTAAATTCCAGAGATAACACATTGAAAAATCAGGTTGAAACAAAAGATTACAAAACCATACAAAGAAACAGGAAATGATGGCCCATGCAAAGAAGAAGATTAAAGCATTAGAAACCATCAATGAGGAGGACCAGATCTGGGACATATCAGGCAAAAACTTTAATAAAATGGCCCTAAATATGCTCAAAGAGCTAAAGGAAAGCATGGGCAAAGAACCAAAGACATTAAGAAAATGATAGAAGAATGCAAAGAGACTATCATAGAAATTATGAATAGAATAATGACAGAGGTGAGCACCACAGAAACAGAAATAAAAAATTCCTTAAAGAGGCTTGTTTTAATTTTCTGTCTGTTAAAAAAACCATACAATGGATTGGCTTAACAGCAGGAATGTATTGATCCACAGTTTCAGAGGCTAGAAGGCTTGCTTCTTTCTGGGGTTGTTAACTTCTTCCTGGCCAGTAATCTTTGGAGTTCCTTGGCTTTTCCTGTAATGACAATGCATGTGGTAGCGTCTTCTCCTCTCTCTTCCAAGTTCCATTGATTTACAGATTCTGGCTGCTGCCTGAGGCTTCTCTTTCTGTGTCCAATTTCCTTTGCTTAAAAAGACTTCAGCCATATTATATTAAGGCTTACCTTTATTCAGTGTGGGAATATCTTAACTAATAACATTTTCAGAGGTCCTACTTACAAATGGGTTCACACCTACAGTGCTAAGGATTGGGACCTGAACACAGCTTTTGTGGGGGACATGACTCAATCCCCAGCAGCATGCCATCTGGACCCCCAAAAGGTATGTTATTCCCACAAGCAACATATATTCATTCCAGCACAACATGCTAAATGCCTTAAGTCATTTCAGTAACAATGCTAAGTAAAAAGTCTCATCAAAATTCATTATGGGTGTGGTCATTCCCTTTCCGTTTGCATTTTACTTTACGCTCCAAGAAGGGCTGTACCTTATACACTTGGCTTGGAAATCTCCTCAGATAAACATCCAAGTTCATGGTTTACAAGTTCCACTTACAATTTGACAAAAGAGCACAATTTTTCCAAGTTGTCCTCCACTTTATAACAAGGATCTCCTTTCCTCCAATTTCCAGTGGAACAGCCATCATTTCCTTCCAAAGACTCATTGGAAGTACCTTTAACATCCATATTTCTACCAACAGTCTCTTCAAAGCAATGTGGGCTTTTTCCATCAAGCACCTCACAATTCATCCAGCCTTTACCCATCACCCTATTACAAAGTTGTTTCCATAGTTTAGATATTTGTCATAGGAGCACCCCACTTTACAGTACCAAAAGCTGCTTTATTTCCCAGCTGCTAGGACAAATGCCATACAGTAGGTTGGCTAAACAAGAAGAATTTACTGGCTCATGGTTTCATAGGCTATAAGGCTCATTTCCTCCTGGGGTTGATATCTTCTGGCAGGCTGGCATTCTCTGGGGTTCCTTGGTTTTTCCTTCAAATGACAATGCACATGATAGCATCATTTCCTTTCTTCTCCATGTTCCATTGACTTCCAGCTTCTGCCCACTCCCCATGGCTTCTCTTTCTTCAAAGGTCCTATTTACAAATGGGTTCATACCTACAGAACCATGGGTTGAGACCTGAACATGCCTTTTTGTTGGGAGCATGATTCAATCCCCAGCAAGGCTCAACAGCATCTTGGAGCTGGCAGAAAGAAGAATCAGGGAACTTTAAGCTAAAACTATTGAAATAATTCAGTCAGAGGAGAGAAGAAAAGTGAATTGAGCCTGAGGAACCTTGGGATGCCATCAAGCATAACAATATACGCATTGTGGGAGTCCCAGAATTAGAAGAAAGAGAAAAAGGAGCAGAGAGAATATTCAAAGCAATAATGGCTGAAAACCTTACAAATTTAATGAAAGCCATGAATAAATAGTATAAACCTAAAAAGACCCACACTACAACATATTATAATCAAATTGTTTAATACCAAATATAAAAAGAGAATTCTGAAAGCCACAAGTGGTAAACAACATGTCACATATAAAGGAGTCTCAGTAAAATTAAGTGCTGATCTCTCGTTGGAAACCATGGAGGCAAGACGGCTGTCAGATGACATATTTAAATTGCTAAAAGCAAAAAATTGCCAAACAAGTATTTTATATCTGGCAAAACTGTCTTTCAAACATGAGTGAAAGATTAAGACATTCCCAGATAAACAAAGGCTGATGAAGTATATCACCACTAGAATGGCCCTAGAAGAAATGCTAAAGGGAGTTCTTCAGGTTGAAAGGAAAGGACAGTAGACAATAGATAGAAGCCACATGAAAAAAATAAGGATCTCTGGTAAAGATAACAACATGGACAAGTATAAATACTAGTATTATTTTATTTGTGGTTTTTAACTCCACTTATTATTGCTTATGGGGTTTAAAAGGCAAATACATAAAATATAATTATAAATTGATGGTTTTTGACTCACCTTTTAGAACTTGGAAAAAACAAGGAAACACAGCCTTCCATGAAGCCGCCAGAAAGAATGCAGTCCAGAAATGTAAGAATAAAAACTTTGTATTGCTTTAAATCACTAAGTTTGTGTTAATTTGTTACAGAAGCAATAGGAAACTAATACAATGTCAAAGAGAAACCAAAACAAATATCCACTCAAAGGCTTGTATGCAATTTTTCATAACAGCTTTATGCATATTAGCCCCAAAATGGCAACAATCCAAATGTCAATCAACTGATGAAATGAAAAACAAAATTTTGTGTCCATACAATGGAATATTATTCAACAATAAAATGAATGAATTACTGGTACATGCAACAGAATGAATGAAAGGCAAACCATTAGCTAAGTAAAAGAAGCCAGACACAAAATGCTTCATTTAGATGATTGCATGTAAATTAAATTTATAGAAAAAGAAAATCTATGGAGACAGAAATCTGGCCAGTGTTTGCCAGGGCTGGGAATGGGAGTGGTGATTGACTGCAAATGGGTAAGAGGAAAGATTTTATGGTGATGGAAATTTTCTAAAACTACTTGGGATTGTAGTACAACTCTATAAATTTACCAAAAATCATCAAACTGTATGCCTACAATGTGTAAATTTTTTGCTATATAATTATACCTCACTGAAACTGTTAAAAATCTATTTAATTAGATAATCAGATATTTCACAATTGTGGGTACTAGAAAACTAGGTTACCTGTGACTCTCTAACTTTCTTGATCAGAATAATCTCTAGAGTTTATTAAAGCATGGCTTCTGCAGTCCTCCTCTGGGAAGTGATTCAATTAGTGGAATGAGGCTCAGAATTTTTTTCTTTTGCATAAATGCCCAAAATAGGCTTATCAGTTAAAGTTGAAAAGGCAATGGTATAGCCTAAGGAAGAGATTTTGGAAAAGGCCATAATTTATTGACACAGGGCCCCTAAAGATAAGCCTATTCATTATGCTTAGGATGCTAAAGCCCACCCTAGGGCCTCTGTCTGTCATTTCTAACGTTGCATTGGTCAGTGCTGCCAGAATGTACATTTTAGGATAAGTTGAGAACCTTGCTTACTCCAGCTCAGTTTTTCATACTTATTTGAATATTCCTCAGCCCAATTCCCAGAGAAAAGGGGGAAAAGGGAGGAAGAAGGAGAAGCAATAAAAAAAATATATATAAACATATATATATATATACACATATATATATGGTGCTATGCTCTAGAACTTTTATCATTTTTATGCCAAAGTATATAAATATTGTATTGCTCATATCTACAATTTTACTGGGTATTCCTCTTTAGTAACTATGAGAAAATATTCAGAATAGTCAATATAAAAAGACTTCTGAATGTAAAAAAATAATCACTCAAAAACAGAATATTGGGAGAACATGCATGCAAAATCAGAGTAAGGACTTTTAAAAGTCACATTCTTCACCCAAAAACTAAATGAAGTGGATAAAAAGCTTGGAATTAACTAGGTGTTAATTGTGGAATCAGATTGGACACTTAGAATAACCACAGGAGTGCTGGACAAAGGGAGAGACTGACAAGCTTTCAAGGTTTTGTAAGTAAGGGCATGCATGAGCCAAGAACTCTCTGCCGTTCCTCAGCCCTATGGTGAAGGCTGTAGAAATGGTGGCAGCTGTGGAAATGTTGGTCAAATGTTGCAAGTTGAGGTTGCTCTGGCAGATATCTGAGGGACCAGCACAGATGCTGGCCTCCTCATTTTCAGCTCTCTGTGAAGTAGTGGCTTCTGGTTTCTCAACGGGAATTTACAAGACTTGGAAAGGCAGTGCAACTTTTTATTTTGTTTTCTTTCTTTCTTTCTGGTTTTCTTTTTTTCTTCTTTTTGTTCCCAGTATGGTGGGTGGTGGGTATCTGTGGGACCAAGGCATAGGCTAGCCTCAATATAGGCCCCTCAGCCGCAGTAGCTATCAGCTTCCCATTGGCATCTATTGGGATACTTGAAAAGGCAGTTCACCTTTTTGTTGTTGTTGTTTAGCTGGTTTGTTTGTCATATATTTTCTTCCTTTTTTAAAGCATTGGGTTTAGTAATCCCTATGGGAACAGTGCAGATGCTGGCTTTGGCCTCAGCCATCTCAGCAGCAGCTGTCTCCCACTGGCTTCTATTGAGAGACTTGGGGAGGAATTGGACCCTTCCCTTCCTTATTATTTTTTTCTTGGTCTGGTGGATCTCTAAGGAAGTGTAAAAAATGGAAATCTCAATCCTTCAGGAAGTGAAAATGAGAAATCTCTGAGGTCTGAGGCATGGGAGATCTAAATTTCAAGAGTGTCCACAATATAACAAGAGGGATTTATTCCAGGAATGAAGGCTGATTCAACATAAGAAAATAAATGTAGGACACCATATTAATAGAATGAGAAGAAACAGAACAAGAACATCTCAAGACATGTAAGAAAAGTCATTTGACAATATTCAAAACCCTTTCATGATAAAAACACTCAGAAAAAAATAGGAGGTGACCTTTCCCAACACGATATTGGCCATTTTTGTAAAACCTGCATCACATTCACTGGTGAAAAAAGGAAAGCTTTACCTCAGATCAGGAACAAGAAAATAATCCCAATTTCACCACTGCTATTCAACATTGCACTGCAAGCTCTAGCTTAATTAAACAAGAAAAAGAAATAAAAGGTATCTAAATTGGAAAGGAAGAAGTAAAACTATCTCTATTCATAGAAGACATGATCCTGTATACAGAAGATCCAAAGGAATCCACCATAAAACTACTAGAGCTAATAAACGAATTCAGAAAAGTGGCAGGATATAAGAGCAACACAAAAAAGTCAATTGTGTTTCTATACAATACAAGAACAGTCCAAAGAGGAAATTAAGAAAACAATGCCATATACAATAGATATTCTGAAAGAATAAAATATCTAGGAATAAATTTCCAAGGAGGTGAAAGACTTCTACACTGAAACCTATAAAACTCTGGTGAAAGACTGAATGAAGACCTAAATAAATGGTAATATATCAAGTGTTCATGAATTGGAAGACTTAATATAGTTAAGATATCATTAGCACTCAAAGTGACCTACAAACTCAACACAGTCTTTATCAGAATTCAAGCAGACTTTTTTGCAGAATTGGAAAAGCTGATCCTCAAATTCATTTAGGATTACAATGGGTCCTGGACAGATGAAACAATTTGCAAAAAAAAGTTTGAAACACTTCTTGATTTCAAAATTTAGTTACAAATCTACAGTAATCAATACAGGGCAATATTGACTTAAGATAGACATATAGACCAATGCAATAGAATTGAAGATCCAGAAATAGACCCATCCATCTGTGGTCATTTTGACAAGGGTTCCAAGTACATGCAATGGGGAAAGAACAATGTCTTTGACAAATGATGCTAGGAAAACTGGATATTCACATGCAAAAGTATCAAGTTCTACCCCTACCTCACACCATATACAGAAATTAGCTCAAAATTTATCAAGGACCTAAAAAATAAGAGCTAAAATCATACAACTCTTAGTAGATAGCATAGGCAAAAATCTTCATGATCTTGAATTTGGCGATGGATTCTTAGATAAGACACCAAAAGCATGAGCAAGAAAAGACACTATAGATAAATTTGACTTCATCAAAATCAAAACTTTTGTACATCAGAAAGCATTATCAAGAAACTGAAAAGATAAACTACAGACAAAAAAACTCTTAAAATCAGCAACAAAAACTAAGTGATCCAATTAAAAATGGGCAAAGGATTTGAATAGACATTTTTCCAAAGAGGATATATAAATGGCCAAGAAGCACTTGTAAAGATGTTCAACATCAATAACCATTAGGGAAATCCAAATCAAATTCACAACGAGATAACACTCCAACCCTCCAATAGCGGGTATTATTAATAAAACAGGAAATAAGTTTTGGATAAGATTCAGAGAAATTGGAAAATTTGGCATTGTTGGTGGGAATGTAAAATAATGTAGCCACTGTGGAAAGCAATATGGTGGTTCCTCAAAAAGGTAGTTATTGAAACACCGTATGACTTGGCAATTCCACTTCTAGTAAAATGAAAACAGGGTCTTAAATGGATAATTGTACCCCAAAGCTCATAGCAGCAATATTAAAAATAGGCAAAAGGTGGAATCAACCCAAGTGTCCATCCACAGATGAATGGATAAATAAAACAGTGTACATATAGGCAATAGAATATTATTTGGTCATAAGAAGTAATGGAGTTCTGAGATATGTTGTAATATGGTTGAACCTTGAAATAACCAAGGCACATAAAGTAAAAAACTGCCTGACTTCCCGTATATGAAATAGCTAGCAATATCAAATTCCTAGACACAGAAATGGGATTAGAGGAAACCAAGGGCAAGGGGAGAGGGAAAAGGGAAACTGTTGCTTGCTGTGTATAGAGTGTGTGTATATTTTGGAAATTTTTAAATTAAAAAAAAAATAGACCTTTAATAAGATTAATCAAATTATTAACACACACACACATACACACAATATTTTCATAGGTCTTCTTACTTGAAAGCATATACACAATATTTTCATACATTCTCTTACTTGAACACTAACATCAGATTCTGTACTTTTGTTTCAACCTGATATTTCTGATGCTTTCTTATTTGAGTTGTAAAGTCTATCAATATTATATACTACAAAAAAATCAATATACAAAATTAACTGTAGTGAAAGGCAATCTATTAATTATGCAAGACACATGCCAGATGTAGCTATATTACTGTAAAGTTGCAGGTAGGCAAATACATAAGGAAGTCAGTCTCTCCAAAAAGTAATTTAAATTTAAAATGGGGTGAATTCTGACTTAAATTTCATAAAATTAGGAGGCAGAAAAAATCTACAATGTTTCTTTGTCTTTCTACCTAAGGTGAATCATTGGGGCAATTTATTTTGTTAATAGTTTATTTTGGCTATTAAACACTCATCTCACAAGGATAAGGCATTTTGACCCATGGAATAAAAGATTAAGTTAATATAAGAAATATTAGATCGCCATATACTGTACATGTACCATTTGGAGATAAGATAGTGTTCTCCTTGCTTCTGTCTAATAAGTCCCTGATTAATTTAAATGAGCGTGTTTTCCTTAAAATAGATGAAAATATTAACTGTAAAGGTGAAACAAACTACTTGATTAAAAAAAAAATACCTACCTGATGACTGCAGTTTCTAAAGCAGTGGTTCTCACCCTTCAGTGTGCATAAAATCACTTGGGGTGCTTTTTTTAAATGCAGATTCCCAAGCTTCTACCTGCTGGGATTCTGATTAGGTAGGTCTGACCTGGGTTCCAGGACCCTGCATTTAAAAGAAGCTCTCCTGGTGCTTTTGATGTGGGTTGTTCATGGGTTTACCACCTCTGAGAAATCCTTTCCTAGATCTGTGCTTCTCTAATGTTCATCAACATTTGAATCCTATGCATGTTGTTAACATGCAAAATTTCAGTAGTTCTTGAGAGAGGGGCGTGAGGATCCTAACATGCTCTCAGTAAAGGTCAATGCTTTATCGTTCATGGACCACAACTTGAGAAGCAAAGTTCTATTATCTAAATGCTGGTCAAACAGAAAACAAGAGCCCCAGGACTAAAAGAAAATAAAATATGCTAAATTCATTGACCTGCCACAAAAGACAATATTGACCAGCAAATAAATTAACAAAGTGGTCACAGGGGGAATGAGTCAAGGTCTTTTAAGTGCTATTAATTAATTATGCAAATTAATGATGGAAACTCACACTTTGGATAAGACTAAAGAGGCCATAGGTCAGTACACATTGGGTAAAATAAGTCCCACTGTTCTCTGGCCAGAAAAGAGCCTACAGGTAGGTACAGTGAAGGTCACCCAAAGATAATGATACTTTTCCAGCTTCAGCTGTTCAGAGCAGCTGTGATGAAACATAATATTCAGTTTTATACTACCCAGACAAAGGCTGCTGTAGGTGGGCAATTTATGTTTTAACACTGCTAGTGGAGAATCTGTCCAGCAAAAACAGGACAGATGATTATGAAGTCCTAACAGTTTGGTTAGCATATTTATTTTCTAAATTTTTCCTCATGTGCCCTTTTTCCAACCCTGTTACTTCCAGTTTCATCTTATGTTGAGATATGGACTCAACAGTTGATAGAACTCGGTTTCATTCTCATGATTTAAATAAAAAACTTAATGCTAACTGTATTATATGCAGGGGGGATAAGGAACTCAGTTTACTATCTATTTCCTTGAATCGCAGCAGGCAGAGTTAAGACTCCCAAACATGTTCAGTTGGTTGAGCATATAAAAGCCATGATTTCCTTTGGGAATCCATGAAATATAGATATTAAATTTAGCTAAGTACATAATTGCATGCAATTCCAAAAACTTAGCAAACGTTAGTATACATAAAAATTTGTGAGCATTAATTGTTTATAAGAAAGTCGTCCTGCTGACTCCCTTAGGCAACATCAACCCTGGAAAAATATAAAAACGATGGATGTCAGAAACTTACACAACAATGACAATGAACCTGGAGAGAGGTAAGGCTATCTAGAGCCATTGGGGGAGGGGGAAGATGAGGGGATGGAGGTGGAAAGGAGGAGGCCATGGAAGGAAAGGTAGAGAAAATCATTTTACATTCTTCCCTTCACCTCTACCTGAGTTATCTAGGGACAACAACCACCTTCTCTTCACAGGAGAAAATACAAGATGGGCTGATAAGGTAAATGAAAACAGAGGCAGACTGACCCCTCAGACACTCATCCATTACCCACCTCTCCCAGATCCCCAGGGCTTCCTCCCACAGCCCCTCGTTGTTCACTCTGTTCCTGAGTGCCACTTCCATGTGGTCCAGCATGGTGTGTGGTGTTGAAATCCCTAACTCTAATTCTGGATATGTCTACTACCCCATTTACTTTTCTAAGTTTTTTTATTTAGAGATTTTGCATCTCTTCTTTGGAGGCATAAATGATAAAAATTGGTTCTTTGTCACTGATCATTTGCTTTGTTTTGAAATTTCAGTTGGTCCAATATTAATAAATTCAATCCAGTTTTTCTTTTAAATACCAAATTTTGTGCCATAGCAAATTACCACAAACTTAGTGTCTTAAAACAGTACAAAATATTATCTTACAGATTATCTTATAGTTTCTATTGGACAGAAGTTTGACACAGGTCTCACCAGGCTAAAATCAAGGTATCAGCAGGACTTCATTCCTTACTGGAGATTCTGGGGAGGAATGTCCTTCCAAGGTGTTTTAGATTCCTTGGCTGCTAAACTTTCCTAGGCTTTAAACAATGGAAATTTATTAGCTTACGGTTTGAGGCTGTGAGAATGTCCAAATCAAGGTATCACCAAGGTGATGCTTTCTTCCTGAAGACAGGCTGCCAGAGATCTTTGACTCCTCTGCCACATGACAAAGCACATGGCAGAATCTGCTGGTTTCTCACTTCTCTTCCGGGTTTTGTTGCTTTCATCTTTTTGCTTCCACGGCTTTCTCTCTTTCTCTCTTTTTCTCTCTCTGTATTCATCCCATTTATAAAGGACTCCAGTAAGAGGATTAAAACCCATCCCGGACCATGCCTTAACCAAAGAAAACTATTCAAAAGGTCCTACTTACAATAACTAATAAAAATAACTAATCCACAGGAATGGATTCGTTTTAAGAACATGATTTTCTGGGGTACACACAGTTCCAAACCACCACAAAGCTCAAGTTGTGACTAAATTCAGTTCCTTATGGTTGTAGGACTAAGGTGCCATTTCCTTTCTGAATGTCAACCAGGGGCCATCCTTCACTCCTAAAGGCTTCTGTCTGGTCTTCACATTATGACTTCCTATATCTCGGAACCAGGAATGGCATATCTCATCCTTTTCAGGCTAGGAGTCATTCTGAAATTGCTTTTTGCCACATTTCTCTGACTTCCTCTTCTGCTACCTGTCTCTTACTGACTTTTCTGTTTTTCTCTCCAGCTTTAAGTGCTCATGTGATTATACTGGGTCTGCACAGGTAATCCTAGAGAATCTTCTTACCTTAAAGTTAGTATGTAAGTAACCTCACTTCCATCTGCAAAGTCCTTTTACAGTAGGACCTAGATTATTGTTTGATTGAATAGCCAGAGGATGGCTGTCTTGGTTTGAACCTTTTATGTGGACCCCAGAAAATTATGTTCTCAAATTGAACTTATTATGAGCCTTTGATTAGATTAGATCAGTTAAGGCCCATTTGATCAGATGTTCCAGTAGGGAGTAGCCCAACATGGTCTTAATCCTCTTACTTGAGTCTTTTATAAACAGAGAAATAAAAGCCTCTGAACAAAGCTGCATAGTCAGAGAACCCAGAAACTGGTAGCAGTGGAACAAAGAGGATGAGAGGAAGCCACTTTAACCAGAAGCTGAAAGAGACATCACCTGAAGAAGAAGTGAGAGACAAGCCATATGCCTGATTTCTCACAGCTGAGCTCCGGGAGAAATTGAGCCTGAGGGAGAAGGCAGAACTACTGTTGTGCCTCACCATGTGGCAGGAGTCTGGGATCACCAGCAAAGCAGCTGACCTTCGGTGAGACAAATCTCTGATGATACCTTGATTTGGACATTTTCACAGCCTCAGAACTGTAAGCATCATACATGAACATACATAAACAATAAGTGTATAGTAAAAGTTGTGAGCTTACAAAACAAACATGTATAACATCATACAGAGCTCCCACACATCACCTTCACCACAAATACCTTACATTGTTGTGAAACATTTGTAACAAATTATGAAAGAGCATTGTCAAAGTATTACTACTGGGAAACGGATGTGGCTCAAAAGGTTCGGCATCCGTTTACCATATGGAGAGACTGGGGTTCGATCCCCAGTACCTCCTGGTAAAAAAAAAAAAAAGTATTACTACTAACTATAGTCCATATCATACATTTGGTGTATTCTCCCCACAACCCACCCTATTGTTTTTTGTTCATAAACCATATAATTTATCTAGAGTGTATAATCAATGACCTTTGGTATAATCACAGAGTTCTGCATTTATCACTTCAATCAATATTAGAGCATTTTCATTGTTTAAAAAATATCCATATGTTAGCACTACTAATTACAAATCTTATGATGTACTTTCACCAGAACTGTAAGCTTTTAACCTAATAAATTCCCATTGTAAAAGCCAACCCATTTCTGGTATATTGCATTGGCAGCCTTTAGCAAACTGAAATGACCGGTATCTTGTGGGACATTCTGCCAACCACAGGTAGTGTTTGAATGCTGCATCTTTTTCCATCCCCTTATTTTAAAATTATTATTATAGCATTATACTTGAAATGAGTCTCCTGTAGAGAGCACATAGTTTTGTCATGCTATTTTATCCATTTGTTCAATATCTTTAATGGGTGTGTTTAGATCATTTACATTTGATGTAATTATTGATATGTTAAGATTTTCATCTAACATTTCTTTATGCATTTTTTGTTCATTCCCACTCAGTTTTCCTTTTCCTGCCTTGATGTAGGTCACTCAATATTTTTAAATTATCAATAGTTTTCTTTAGTATATATCTCATAAACTGCTTACCGGTTGCTCTATAAATTAAATATGTATACTTAACCTCTCAATCTACTAATATCGATATTTTATCACTTCTAATAAAATGTAGAAATTAGGTCTTTTTAGTCTCCCCATTTATGACATAGTTTTCTTAAAAATTACCTCTGCATACATTGAGTATCACATCAAACAATGTTATAATTTTTGCTTTCAAACATAAAACATATTGCATATTTTGTTAAATCAAGAGAAGAATAATAGTGTATTATATTTACCGAGGTGTTCACTCTTTATTTTGCTCTTTCTTCAATTTTTATGTGCTATTTCCAAGTCTCAGTGGTTAACCGATGTCAGAAATAAGATAGTGAAATCCTTAAGTATGTCATTGCCTCTAAATACCAGAAATAGTAGCAATAGTAAGTCTTTTTAATTAAATTTGTCATGTAATTTATATCTAGTTAGATTCAATCATCAAAACCTAAATAAAGTCAATTCTATATGCAATTAAGATATAATAAAGTAAAAAATCCTAATGAATAGATGGAAATATGGGGAAAGATTAACATATATGAATTCTTTAAAATTTAACTCTTCTGTAGAGGAAAGCAATTCACAGAATAAAAATGTAAAACAAAAGTTTTGGGAAATATGTAGCATAAAGAAGTTAATGGCCTTAATATAAAAAGAGGTACTACCTATGTAAAAAAAATATACGAATTAAATTCAAAAAAGGGCAAGGAAAAGAAATGATTTTGATGGAGAAGATTTATCAAATTAACTAAGAAACCTTTCAAAAAGCCATTCAACCTCTCTAGGAATCTGAGGATAGCTAAATAAAGCACCATATGTTTTCTTTATGTCTTTATACATTCTTGCTAACTTTGATACTAACAAAAAGCAAATTGAGCCATGTTTTAACTTTCATAAATTATCAGAATTCATGTGTATTTTTATAACCTCTTGATGGACAAATATTTCTTTTCCTTGAAATATGGGAATGCATTTGTAACTGAAAAATTAAAAGATGTGTTTTAACTCACTGAATTGTATTTTAAGCAATGTCTAACCTTCTGATAGTTTGTGCTGTAGCCCAAAGAAAATGCCAATAACTGTGATAGCTTGCAAAATTATAGCCTTGATACATGTTAGCCTTCTGAAGTAGCCAGAAGCATATATCTGTAACTGTTATAAATCACTGAACTGTAACTCAGATGCTTTGTTTTTTTAATGCCAGTGTTATGTTTTGAAACTGCATGACCTTAACCAGTAAATAGATGGTAAGGACAACTCGTTACTATAACCACTTGTATCTCCTTGTCCTATTTTGCAACCCAGAGGTGGGGTGCCCTTGCACGTAGCTCCCTTGTTGATTAAATGAGTCAGCCTAGAAGTGACCGCCCCAATTCCTAAGTTATCTTATTAAACCAAAGCAGTTCTAATCAAGAATCTGCCCACCTGACATGCGCAATAGCCTGAACTTTAAACCAAGTAAACTAAGCATGTAATCAATCTGTTCACGTTCGGCAATTAGACTATCTCTAACCTCATTATCATCCTGAGCCTGCCTGCATTTGTTTGAATGCTGTAAAAGACTGTAAGTTTCTCCAGTTCGGGGAGACAGATTTATGGTCAACAGGTCTTCTGTTCTCCTTGCTTTGCACTCAGCAATAAACTCTTTCTCTCTTTGAAACTCCTGGTGTCACAAAATTAGCATCCGGCAGAGAACCCCTACATTGATCGGTATCACACTTTCCCCATTGTAACCAGGATATTCATGGTGACTATGGTAAATTTAAACTGGCAGAGCCAACCTGTTTACTTAAGACTGGAACTAAGTTGAGCAAAAAGGACTAAAGCTGGGTCATTCAGGGGCTTCTAGAGAATGGTGATGTTCACTCCTTAAATAGGTCCTAGAAAATGGCCTATTTATGCATATGCAGATATTAATATATTTCCCTCTTGGACAGAATGTTCACTTCTAATGTAAGGGAGGAAATGGATGTGTTGTGTTTTCCTTTCACATTCCACAAGAAGTGTTCTCTCCTTGAGATCTTGGAAGAAAGGACTGTATTTAGTAGTACCAACCAGAGGATAAGCCCAAAAGGCATGAGATCCAGAAGTTGGGACACAATCACCAGCTGTCTCCAAGTTTTGGAGCAGAGCTTTCTTGCTTTGTCATTTCTACCTTTACCATTGATGTCTTCTTCCCCATTCTCGCCCCAAGAAGAAGCCAACTACACCTCAGACTGAAAATCAAAGGGGGTGAAGAAAGCAAACAAGTTGGTTCTGGACAAAGTGAATCTGGAAATGACATGAGACTTCATCTAAATATCTGACAAAAACAAAAGGAAACCTGTCATGGAATCTCAGGGGTCCCAAATGCTGCTGATAATCTTGTCAAGAATAAGGGTAGGGGGAAAAAAATTCAGAGCCTGACAGGTATCAAGGTAAGATAGTGAGTGGGGACTGAGGAGACCACATAATCCAGATTGGAATATGCTGCCTCTCCCCCTCACAGATCTTCACTCCTGTTGTCTGCCCTGGAGGACCCCTCACAGGAGTAGCAGACGCCACATCCTCCGACCTAAACCGTGGAATCTGAGGGCTGTGCAGGCCTTAGCCTTTGGGCTGCATTCTCAGGTCAGCAGAGAGAAGAGTCCCAGCTGTTGAAGTGAGGACTCAGAATGAAGACTGAGAGGACCATCTGTGGCAGATAAGTGAGGGCTGTACAAAGCCTTGACCCTGCTGCCAGATCTGAGAGCTCCCTCCCCACCAGAGATAGCCTGAAATGACATTCCCTGACTTTTTCTTTGTTGATCTGTGAGGAGACATCTTGGTCTGAGGGGCATGGCTTCAGGTCCCAGAGAAAGAAGCCAAAGACCTGCTAGCAGTATAGGTAAGGACCCTGAATGAAGACTGAAGACCCCCACAGAGTTCTACTCTTCCTGCCAGACATGGGAAGCCTTGAACATTGGATGGCCTGATGCCTCTCCCAAAGACTTCCCCCTTGAGGATCAGTGGAAGGTGTAGCTTTGGACTGTGTGGAATGTTCCCAGCTCAGTGGAGGGAGGAATCACCGACCCTGCTAGGTGTCAAAGTAAGACATTGAATGGTGACTGAGGAGAATACCACCCCAGAACAAAGGGCAATAAGCAAATTTAGCTCCACCTTGTTGTCAAACATAGTAGGTCCTTCATAATATTGTCAGGGTTAGATATTCCTTCACTTCTATCTGGAGAGACTGAAAATGGTGCCAGCCCTGGTCTGAGGAGATAGGAGTCAGATCAGCAGATGGAAGAGGCCCAGGCCCTTCCGGGAGTGAAGGTAAGGATCAAAATTTAAGTCTGCCAAGACCACCAACCACAGAACAATGGGAATCATAAATTGTCCTATTCTGTCACTACTGTCAGCACTGGAAGTCCCCAAACAAGACTATCAGGCTAGGATGAACCCTCACTTCCACTTTGAGGTCTCAGGGAGATGGAGGCTCTGATCTGAGTAGGTGATGTCAAGTCATGGGTTATCCCTTCATTTGCCACAGTGGTCAATCACAGTGAGGTGAGACCTTAGTTTGAGTGGGCAGCAGCAGGTCAGCAGAGGAGAGTCCCAGGACTTGCTGGTAGTAAAGGAAAAATACTGAGTTGGGATTGAGGGAACATCCCGACTGAGAACAGAATGGGCCCTACAGATCAGAACTCTGTCCCTGTTGTCACCCTGGAATTTCCTCCATAGAGCTGTCAGACTGATGAACTTTCTCACTTCTGCCTCATGAGCCTGAGGGAAACAAGGACTTTGGTCTGAGGAGATATGGCCCAAGTTAGCAGAGGGAGTTTTCCAGGCCCTACAGGAGTCCAGGTAAGGACCTTGAGCGAGGATTTAGGAGCTCACACATCCCAAAACAGAAGGGGTATGACAGATTAGAGCCCCATCCCAGTTGTCTTCCCTGAGAGTCTCTAAGCAGGAGAGGCCGGAAGTAGTGCCCCCTGTCTTTTCCTCAGGAGTCTGAGGGTCATGACTTCCTTGCTGTGTGTGGTAAACTTCAGGTCAGGAGAGGGAGGATTCCCAGGTTTTCTACAGGTCAAGATAAGATACTGCGTGGGGAATGGGAATAACATGAAACCCAGAACAGTGGGAACATAAGGCCTTCTGCCCTGCCCCTGCTGTTGGCCCTGGGAAATCCTATTCCTGTCAGTCTGAGATGTCCCTTCACTTACCAGTAGTTTCAGGTGAAGGCTTTGGTTTGTGTAGGAAATCTCAGATCAGCAGAAGGGTCTCAAGAACTACCAGGAGTCAATGTAAGGACACTGAATTAGGTCTGAGGGGATCACCCACCCCAGAAATTGTGGTTCCACAGATCACTGGAAGCCTAGGAGACTGAGAGCAGGGTTTGCCAGATGAAGTGCCCACTTCTCCATTATGGTCACAGGGTAATGAGACCTTAGCATGACAGGGTGGTATCAGATTAGCAGTGGGAGGAGCTCAGGTACTATCCAGTATCAAGGTGATGACCTTGAGTGAAGACTGTAAGGACATACACACTCCAGAAAAGAGAGCACCCCAGATAGCCTCTTCCAGTCCCTGCAGTTAGCCCTGGGTAGGTCTGGGCAAGAGTGTCCAGAAATTACACATGTTCACCTTATACTGAAGTCTCAGTGAGCTGTGGGCCTTTGTGTGATGGAAGTGGCCTAAATTCAGCAGAGGGGATGGTACTCAGGCAGTGTTAGGAGACCAGAAGAAGACCCAGAGTGAAGACTGTGGGCACCATCCACCCAAGAACAGATGAGATTCCACAAATCCCATCCTGCTGTCAGCCCAGATATACCCTGGGCTGGTATCACCTGATAACTTGTCTCTCTTCCTGCTGCAGTGTTCAGAGGACTCAGGGAATTGGTTTGAGGTACCTACATCAAGTCACATCAGCAGGACTCCCAGACCCATCTACAAATCTAGATAAAGACCCTGAGTGATGTCTTCTGGTATCACACACCCTGGAAATGATGAGGGCCATGGATTCTAGCCCCTGATATCGGTCTTGGTAATCCCCAGGCAGTAGTAGCTAGATGAGGGTCTTCCTCACTTTACGTTATGGTTTCTCAGGTAAATGAGGAACTCATCTGAAGGCAGGGATGGTGGTGGTAGTGGGGCATCAAGCCAGCAGAGAGGAGAGGGCCTAGTCCCTACCAAGTACAATGTAAGGAACCCAAATGAGGACTGAGGGGCCATGCAACCCAGAACAATGGCAACTACACAGAACCTGACCCGGCGTGCCCTACTATGAGCTGTGGAAAGCCTTGAGTTATGCCGACTGACAGCCCCAGAGGAGTCTTCTCACTTATTCCTTCAGGTTCTTACTGGGAAGGTTGACTGGAATGACAGGAGACCTGTGAGACCCTAAGAACACTGTCTCTAAAGAGACAACTGGGAGAGTTTGCATTTACCCTCTGAGGCCATTCACATCCTCTCTCTCTCCCTTAGACTGGACCTGCATTTTCCACTCTCCTGCACATACCCGTATCTGCTGCCAACCATCATGCCTGACAACAAGGAGAGTCCACACTTCCCACATGAGCAACAACTTCATACCTGCAATGAGTCCCAGAGACTGGAGGATGTACAGATCCCCAAGGCTGTGGAGGAGGCTTCCTCATCCTCCTTTTTTTCTCTGATTCCTGGCAACTTGGAGGAAGCTCCTGTTGCTGGGACCTTCAATACATCCCAGAGTTCTGAGGGTGCCTGCTCCTCCTCCACTGCCATCACAGTGATCTCATTCAGTAAATATGATGAGAACCCCAGCAGCCAAGAAGAGGAAAAGAGTCCAAGCACCTCACGGTCTCTGTCAGACACTGAGAAATTGCCCATAGACCCTCTAGACAAGAAGGTAGCTTTCTTGGTGAATTTCCTACTACAAAGGTATTAAAGGAAAGAACTGATCATAAAATCAGATATGCTAAAGGCTGTCATCAAAGAGTACAAGAACCAGGCCCCTGAAATTTTAAGTATGGACTCTGAACAAATGGAGCTGGTCTTTGATATTCATATGAAGGAACTGGACACTACTAGCCACTGATGCCCTCGTCAACAGACTGAACCTCACCTAGGACGAGAACATGCCCAAGAATGGTATCTTGATTCTTATCCTAGGTGTGATCTTCATGAAGGGTAACTATGTCACTGAGGAGACAGTCTTGGAAGTGATGAATATGATGGGCCTATATTCTAGAAGGAAGCACTTCATCTTTAGGGAAAACCAGGAAGTTCATCACCCAAGATTTGGTGCAGGAAAAGTAATTTCAGTGCTGGCAGGTGCCCAACAATGTTCCTGTTCTCTACAAATTCCTGTGGGGTCTAAGAGCCCAGGCTGAAACCAACAAGATGAGCGTCCTAGAGTTTCTGGCCAAAGTCCATGGACTCTTCCAAGTGCTTTCCCATCCCATTATAAGGAGGCTTTGAAAGATGAGGAAGAGAGAGTCTGAGCCAGAGCTTCAGTCAGGGCTGGCACTACCACCCTGACCAGTGCAATGGCAAGTCCAGCAACTTCGCCTCTCTCTTCTGTAGTCTGAAGTAGATTCCTCACTTTGTGTTTGAAAAGGGCAGTCAGTGATCTAAGTTGTGGAAGGCCAGGGTGGATTGGAGGGATTACAGTGTGTAATATTTGTTTTTTATTCTATATGAGTAACTTAGAGATTTATCTTTTTAGGAATGGGGAGTTATTCTACTAGTGTATCTTTTAATATAACATTTAATTAGCTTCAGAACCAAAGTTTACGAATGACATTGGTTGCTCATGTATTGTTTATGATGCTGCAAAGTAAGAGATTCCTTATTTGGTCAAACACTTTAGGAAGACATCCATCTCCTTCTGTCGTTTGAAACATGATAACATGACATGAGAATAAGCATTTCCTTGAAAATGTGAAAGAAATCAGCTTTAAATTATTGGAATAAAGAAATGGAGGGGGAAAGGGGAAATATGTTCAATTTAGTCTTCTTTTATCCCTTTTAGACTGTGGTTCTGAAAAAATTGAAATTATAAATACCTGGATTTGCTTACCTTACTCAAGAACATAGGTATAATTAATCATTAGTAAGTGAGAACTCTTGGTCACTGAATCATTTATTCCCCAAATATCAAATGAGCATGTGCTTCTGAGCAGGCACCTCAGGAATACTGGGGATACTAGGATAACCAAGACCCAGGTCCTGCTCCCAGAATTTTAGAGAATAGGAACAGTCATCATGTTGGGATGATAATGAGTATCATATAAATCTAAATTGCAAGTAAAATTTCCTACAAGTTATTTTGAGATCATGAAAAAAGCAAGAATGAAAGGAGTCCTCCCCTTTTGTCTCTGCATTTGAACACTGCCTAGTCTGTGCGCATGGCCAAGGAGTTTCTGAGAAATAAGGATGCTATTTCCTTAAGGTGAAAGGCCTGGAAGACACTAGGCTAGCATTGATGTTTGACGCTAGGAGAGCCAGAACCCACTCAATTCAAAATACATTTTAATTAGGTTATCTTGAGCATAAATCGGCTTAATCAAATCCGGAGCTATATTTTGGGTTAGGTTCAAATGAATAATAGCAATAGTGGTTTGGATAGAAGAGAGTGAAGGAGTTGGTCCTTGACACAAATTCTAGGAGCTCTGAGTTGCATCCAGCTAGGGAAGACACCCCCACACTCAAAGAGATTATATATTCTGAGGGTAAAAATTTATCCTCAGTAAATAAAAAAAGTTTGCTTATCAAACTTTACTTGATAAGCAGCATTTTATCTTATTCAATGTCTCATATTCTTTAGCCCTACATATTTTCTGAGATAGCCTGTATAAAATAATTTTAAAAAACAATTTAAAAACATAAGAGTGGATGTGGCACAAGTGGTTGAGCCCCTGCTTCCCACATGAGAGGTCCCAGGTTTGGTTCCTGGTGCCTCCTAAAAAAACAACAACAAGCAAACAGGTGAGAAAACCAACTCAGGAGAACCGACGTGGCTCAGTGGTTGAGCACCAGCTTCCCACATAAGAGGTCCTGGGTACAATTCCCAGCCCTGGTACCTTAAAAACAAACAAACAAACAAACAAACAAACAAATAAAACATAGGACTGTATGGCTGGACGGTTGGACATGGTCTCAAATCAATCATATTAATAAATCCCATTCATTAAAGACAGGGGTTCTCAATCAGAAGCCAATGGAGGCCCAAGGGGTCCATGTAAAGATTTCAGGGGGACTGTGAGCTTGAATTGAAAAAAAATTAGCTTATTATCTTTATTTTCTCTGACCTCTAAATGAAATCTAACATTTCCTTCACTTGTGAATGTATGCAATAAATAAATTACTGTAGTATTAATTTCATATCACATTACAGTTGTTGCATATCTCGAAAAATTGCTTACACTCATCCATACTTTGAAATTACAGTCATTGTTAGGCCCAATGGTAGATGAGTGTCATAAAACTATCTGCAGTTACATTCTGAGGAGTCTGTGGTTTTCACCTGACTGGCAAAGAGGTCCATGGAACAAAACAGGTTAAGAATGCCTGCTTAAAGACATGAGCTATATCAGACAGTATGCCATATGCTTGACATACATTACACAATTTCCAACACTCCTACAAGACAGAGCTTATTGAACCCACTTCAGAGATGAAAAACCCGAGGCTCAGATTACTTGGGAATGTGCTCGAGTTCACAGGGTAGTTTGTGATAGAGCTGGGACTAGACCCCTGGTCTGAATTTTTCTAGAGTTCACTGTGTTCTGCTCCTCCAAGCCTGAGGCAGACCTTCTGTCTCTTAATTCATTTCTCTTCTCACTAATCCGTTATGTCTCTCAGGTAGTAAAAAGATGGACCCATAGTCAAAGTACTGTATGTAACCTAAACAAGGAAGGTGAAAATGAAAATCAAACACAAACTGAGGATATGTATGGGTTTCATCCACATCTTATGCCATGTGACTAGCCCTTGCTACTGAAATAGGAACAGAATCAAGGCATTAGAAAGCCAGAATGCCACTCAATGCTTTCTCTTCCATTCAAGAGCAAACATGGAGATCCTATGTTAAAATGGTAGAACGATGTGGTGGAAGCAACCTGGATCCTTGGGTCATGATAGCATATAATCCATGCTAGCCAACATCAGACATATTTTATGTGCACAAAAGTGAATGTTTGTTGTATTGAGCCATTCTGGATTTCAGGTTTTGTGTGTTGCACCAAGTATCAATTGCTATATCTGATTAATACACAGCTATTTTATCTTTTGATAGCCTTATTTAAATATTTTAATAACAAAGGTCTTAAGGCATTGTATTACTCAGCCAAAAGGGGTGCAGATACAAAGTACCAGAAATCTGTTGACTTTTGTAAAGGGTATTTATTTGGGGTAAAAGCTTACAGTTACAAGGCCCTAAAGAGTACAACTCAAGGTTACTTCCTCACCCAAAGTCAGTTGCCACATGTTGAAGCAAGAAGACAGGCTATATCTGTGAGGGTTCAGCCTTCCTCTTTCCTCTTAAGGCTCTGTGGGCCCAGCTTCTTCTGTGTATCTCAGCTGTAGGCTGGCATAGGGTTCAGCTGCTCTCTTCTCTTCAGCTGCAAACTATCAGGCAAATGGCTTAGCTCTCTTCCCAGGGCCGTAAGATCAATGCTGACAAAGTTCTCTCCTCTGGAATATATGGAGCTCTCTCTATTCCCATGTATCTTCTCCTCTGTTCTCCTTGAGTGAATGTCTGTTTATACAACCTACCAAGGGGGCAGGGACTCAACCTTGGGCCATGCCCTACTGATGTGGTTGAATCAAAGCCCTAATCTTAATTTAACCAAGTAAACGTAAAAGCCTTTGAATTGAATACATTCAAAGGGTTTCACACCCAGAGGAACAGACCAGTTTACAAACATAATCAATATCTCTTTCTGGAATTCATAAATAATATCAAACTACCACAGGCATATTTTTTGTTGCAAAACTTTTTACAGTGGAGCGGGTGTAACTCAGTGGTTGAGCACCTGCTTCACATGTACGAGGTCCAGGGTTCAATCCCTGGTACCTCCAAAAGAAAAATAGAGAACCTTTTCACAGACATACATCAATCACAATTTCCCTCTTTATGATTTT
>JAKSZT010047090.1:5506750-5637365 GCA_026826555.1 Tolypeutes matacus
AAAATCATAAAGAGGGAAATTGTGATTGATGTATGTCTGTGAAAAGGTTCTCTATTTTTCTTTTGGAGGTACCAGGGATTGAACCCTGGACCTCGTACATGTGAAGCAGGTGCTCAACCACTGAGTTACACCCGCTCCACTGTAAAAAGTTTTGCAACAAAAAATATGCCTGTGGTAGTTTGATATTATTTATTAATTCCAGAAAGAGATATTGATTATGTTTGTAAACTGGTCTGTTCCTCTGGGTGTGAAACCCTTTGAATGTATTCAATTCAAAGGCTTTTACGTTTACTTGGTTAAATTAAGATTAGGGCTTTGATTCAACCACATCAGTAGGGCATGGCCCAAGGTTGAGTCCCTGCCCCCTTGGTAGGTTGTATAAACAGACATTCACTCAAGGAGAACAGAGGAGAAGATACATGGGAATAGAGAGAGCTCCATATATTCCAGAGGAGAGAACTTTGTCAGCATTGATCTTACGGCCCTGGGAAGAGAGCTAAGCCATTTGCCTGATAGTTTGCAGCTGAAGAGAAGAGAGCAGCTGAACCCTATGCCAGCCTACAGCTGAGATACACAGAAGAAGCTGGGCCCACAGAGCCTTAAGAGGAAAGAGGAAGGCTGAACCCTCACAGATATAGCCTGTCTTCTTGCTTCAACATGTGGCAAATGACTTTGGGTGAGGACAAGTTCAGCCAAGTGGCAGGATACAAAATTAATATGCAAAAATCCATAACATTTATATACACTACTAATGTACAATATGAGAAGGAAATTAGAAAAAAAAAAAGTCATTTACAATAGTGGCTAAAAGAATCAAATGTTTAGGAATAAATTTAACCAAGGACATAAAGGACCTGCATTTGGAAAACTACAAAACAATGCTAAAAAAATAAATGAAGAAGACTTAAAGAAATGGAAGTACATTCCATGTTCATGGATTGGAAGACTAAGTATCGTTAAGATGTCAGTCCTAACCAAACTGATTTACAGATTCAACACAATCCCAATAACAATCTCAACAGCCTTTTTTGCAGAAATGGAAAAGCCAATTTTCAAATTTACTTGGAAGGGTAAGGGACCACAAATATCTAAAAATGACTTTAAAAAGAGGAAAGAAGTTGGGGACTCTCACGTCCTGATTTTAAAGCATATTACTTAGCTACAGTGGTAAAAATAGCATGGTACTAGCATAAAGACAGACTGATTGATCAATGGAAGTGAATCGAGAACTCAAAAATAGACCATCACATCTATAGTCAAGTGATTTTTGACAAGGCAGTCAAGCCTTCCAACTGGGCTAGAACAGTCTATGCAACAAATGATGCTGGGAGAACTGGATAGACACATCCAAAAGAAAGAGGATCCCTATCTCACACCTTATACAAATATTAACTCAAAATGGATCAAGGACTTAAATATAAAAGCAACAAACCATAAAACTCCTAGAAGAAAATATAGAAAAACATCTTCAAGATCTTGTGATAGGCAGTAGTTTTTTAAACCTTACACCCAAAGCACAAGCAATAAAAGAAAAAACTAGATAAAAGGGGCCTCCTCAAAATTCAACACTTTTGCACTTCAAAGGGCTTTGTCAAAAGGGTGAAAAAGCAGCTGACTCAATGGGAGAAAATATTTGGCAATCACATATCCAATAAGGGTTTAATATGTATGATATATGAAGAGATCATACAACTCAACAATATAAAGACAAACTACCTGATTAAAAAATGGGCAAAAGATTTGATGAGACAATTGTCCAAAGAAGAAATACAAATGGCAAAGAAACCCATGAAAAAAAAATTCAATATCACTAGAGATTTGGGAAATGCAAATCAAATCTACAATGAGATGTCCTTTCACACCTATTAGACTGGCTGCTATTAAAAAGTCAGAAAATTGTAAATGTTGGAGAAGATGTGGAGAGATAAGAATACTTATTCACTGTTGGTGGGAATGGAGAATGGTACAGCCACTGTGGAGGACTGTTTGGCAGTTCCAAAGGAAGTTGAATATAGACCTGCCATGTGACCCAGCAATACCATTACTAGGTCGATATCCAGAAGAACTGAGAGCAGAGACATGAAGAGATATCTGCACACAGATGTTCATAGCAGCATTATTCATGATTTCTAAAGGTTGGAAACAACCCAGGTGTCCATCAACTAATGAATGCATAAACAAATTATGGTATAGACACACATTGGAATATTATGCAGCTCTAAGAAGAAATGAAGTAATGAAGTATATGACAACCTGGATGAACCTGGAGGACATTATGTTGAGTGAAGCAAGCCAGACACAAAAGGACAAGTAGTTTATGATTGCCCTTTTATGAACTACATACATTATGCAATCTCATGGAGTTAATAATTAGAATACAGGTGACCAGAAAATAGAAGGAGGGTAGAGAATGGAAAGCTGAGGGTTAATCTGTGCAGAATTGGTAAAAAGGTTATTTGTAAATCTTTTTAATGAATAGAAATGGTGAAAGCACATCATAGTGTTTGTAAATAGCATAGCTATTATATGGCTATGACAGTGGTTGAAAGGGAAAGCCTAAGGTTATGTATATTACTAGAAGGAAAGCTAAAAAATGTAACATGGAACTGTATAACACAGTGAAACCTCGTGTAAAATACAAATATGGGTGATATTGCATATAAGACAGTTTTTACAAAATATAAACACAAATAAACTAGAGAGAAGGAAACAGAATAGCAGCTGTGTACAGCAGGGGAAGCATAGAAAGACTGAGAGGTGATGAGTTGTGTTTGTTTGTTTTTTGTTTTTTTAGTATTACTATTGTTATTGGAATAATAAAACTGCTCTAGAAATTATTGAAGTGATGAATGTACAACTATGTGATTATACCACATACCATTGATTGTACACTTTGGATGGATTTTGCTTTATTAATATGTATCAATAAAATTGATTTTTTTAAAAAAGTTAAAGGAAGCATAGATAGTATATACTTAGTATAGATACACCCACGTATTTGTGAATTGTAATTTTGATTGATTAAGCTATCTTAAAATAAAAGAACCAAGAGAATTAAAAAAAAAAACTCAATGAACTACACACTTAAGATTGGCACATTTTCTTATACATAATCATACCTCAGTAAAATTGATTCAAATAAAAAAGATGTTGAAAAACCAAAAAAAAAAAAAAAAAGTCACTGTAATATAATTATAGCTTTAGGCCAGTTAGCATCCCAAGTCCTTGGATGTCATTGCACTTAGGAAATTATTCTAGAACATATGGGAAAATTTTTTTCTTGTAAGTTTTATATCTATTTTCTGACAAAAATGGAAAGAAATAAAATCAAAAGAAGAGAACATATCTCAATATTGTCTATCAAAAAATCAGAAGGGAGATGCTTTCCTTTCCCTAAATCAAACTCTTTACCCTTTGAGACAAGAACTTGACTTTTGCAATTTATAACTGAATCCTTATCAACCATCACTCACATCTTCTGGAGTCTTCAAAGTTATTTTCTCAAGGAGCTGACAATTACAAATCAAAGATCTCCAGAACATAGTTTTGAAGATCAGATATGAACAAATTTTTAACATGAGGATAAAAATAATCTTACCCCAATGAAAATATGAAAAAGAAAATAAAATAACCTGAGGAAATGGAATAAACAAGAGTCAGACAAAAGTTGTAAATTGCTTATTACAGAAAATATATCAGCCCCTTGTGTCCTGAGCAAAAAGCATGGTGTAACTCATAAATCTGATGAAAGATTTTATGAAAGCTAGTAGAAGGAACAGTCTTGGATAAGTATAAACCATTGAAATTTGCATGCTAGAAAATATTTCCTAAATGCTAATAAGAATAAAATGGTTTGAAAAGAAAAAATGAGGCCAATGTCCCCTGGTAAGCTATTTCTCCACCAAAGAAAACAGTTGAAAACATGAGCATATTTATATAGAAATGTTATCAGCACCAGACTAAGACATTTCACTTTCAATTGCTTCTGTAAATTGATAATTATACTGTGACACTTTCAGCAGCTCAAGCATATACAAAAACATTTAATAGGAATTAGCCCTGGTCAGGAGCATTTCATTTTTACTTTGCTTTCCATATCCTCATTTGAACAAAAATATCCAAGTAGCTGTGTAAACTGCTCTCTAAAGGAAAGCTGAGCACATTCCGATCACTACCTTCCACTTAGAGCATCAGTCCTCTCATGCATGAAATGGATCTCAAGTGGCCTGGAAGGATTGGACTTTCAAAAGTGCTTATCTTTCATTTTCCGCCTCACCAAACCCCATTCATTTCGTGAATAAGAAAGGATCTTGATTTCATTGCAGGTGGTGATAATTATTAAGTGTAAATGATTCCTTACCTTCTTATACATCCTGGGCCTAGAATGAGGAACATTTGCTAAGAATCACTCCATTTTATTAGAATGACATGGTATAAATATTTGCAATGAACTTGCATTTATGAAAGAAATATCTAAAACCCAACTGAAATGCTTAACTCAACATGTATTTTGACCCCAAAGATATCCATATCTGTCCCAGCATAATGTCATATGGAGTACAATGAAAGGGCACAGGTCTTTGAGAGGGTTAAGTTAAGAGCTACTTATACATGTACACAGAAAACATGAACATTGGGATTGGATTTGGGTCAAAAATGTCAGTGACTGTCTTTCAAAGAAGAAAAATATAAATTTAGAGGTTACACAGATTAAAGTATATAAAATGAGTTAAAACTTAGTTCACTAATCAGTGCATTAATTTTTCAAATGCTCCTGATCATTGATGGAACTGACATGTAGAAACAGCAACTTGGAGTGATTCAGAAAAGCTTGTCCTAAGTGTTAAAAGATGAATTAGAAGTGTTAAAGATGAACTAGAAGTGCAAAAGATTACTTGAACACTGATCTCACAGCCTCAAATATTCCAAAAAACCAGTGAGATCTCAGAAAGAATAATTTACATTGGAAATGATGATTAAAGTGACTAAGACAACATCCTTGCCTTAAAGCATCATATCATGCAGTAAAAGAAATCAACAAGTAGACAAATCTACCGTGCAGGAAAGAAAAGATGACAAGAGATTTTTAAGCTATAGCCCTGTGGAGAAGGTGGGCCTTGAGAAGGTATGGTTTTAAACAGGTTGTGTTTGGGACCTGGAAAAGGGTGCATTCTATAAAAACAAAAGGCTCTATAAGGTAAGGAGATGGGTAAGCATGGTGTTTGCTCGAAAAACAAGAAGTACAGTTTGGATTATACATAATGTAAAAGCAGACAAGTACTGGGCAATAAGACTAAGGAGTTCTGGGGCCACATTGTGGAGAACTTAGATGCCAAGGATTTGGTTTCTGAGCAAAGAATAAAATGAAAGGAGCAACAATTCAGGCAAATAAGGCAGGGGTGGTTGGGGATGTACTTTTCCAAGAACAATTTATAAAGTCACAAACAAATGGTAATTATACTGATAAACAAGATAAATTAGAGATGAGGGTTGAAATGGATTTGAGATAAAATCCAAAAATACAGAGGAATAACAACACAGACAATAAATACAGCCAGAATAGAAGCTGAAGCCAAATGTAGGGCTAGGATCTGAAAAGGGAAGCATTCTTTCTATCGGTTTATGTAATGCCTAGAATATCCTAGAAGAAGGAGAAGGTAGTAGGGAAGAATAGATACAAAGATGTATTGGGATTAGTGTAAAGCAGGGATTCAATGACATACATACCACCACTAATAAACCAACAACTACCAATGTAGAGGGAGCTCACTGCATTTCCATGTAAAGAAGATCTGCTATATATAAAGGCACATATTCAGATCGTATTGAAAATGATCTGGTTCAGACCTTGGAAGTACAAATAATGTGAGAGCAGAGGAGACCTAATGTGTTATGTGGAACTAAAGCACTTGACTGATATTTGGCAGGCATTACCAGAGAATAATGATTGTGTTTTCGTTTATTTGGCTGTTGAAGCAAATACCATGCAATGGGTTGGCTTAAACAATGGCAATATATTTGCTCACGGTTTTGAGGCTAAGGAGAAGTCCAAAATCGAGGTATCATCAAGACGATGCTTGCTTCCATAAAACATGCTGGGGCTGGCAGCTAGCAATCCTTGGTCCTTGGCCTTTCTGCCACATGGCAATGCACATGGCGACCTCTCCTGGATTCTCGGTTCCATTGACTTCCAGCTTCTGGCTACTCTCTCTGGCTTTCTCTGTATCTGAATTTCATTCTGCATATAAAGGATTCTAGGAATGGGATTAAGACCCATCCTGATTCACTTGGGTTACACCTTAACTGAAGTAATGTCATCAAAAAGTCCTATTTACAAGAGTTCACATCCACAGGGATGGATTATGATTAAAAACATGTTTTATCTTGAGTACATAGCTCCAAACCACCACATATAGCTTCTCTGATCATCTCTTGTTTCACACTTCCTCATATTGTCTTCTTTTGGGGAAGAAGGTTTTCTTCTTTCTTATTTTATCAGTTAGCAGGAAGGCTTACCAACAAAGGTGCCTGGAGAGGAGATTGTTAGGGAAAAAAAATAAGGGAGATGGCCTGCTTACCAGGATTGAATACTGCCTAGGCGAATGACTTTAGGGAAAACTGAGAAATATACCAGGAGGCCAAAGTTTCTTATCAGTATTCTGTGGTCTCACATTTACTTAAGAGAGACAAAATTAGACAGCAGACATAGAGAAATTATATCAGAGAAGAATAAAATTTTTAAAAAACTTAGTTTGATCATCAGATCCTGTTTTAAAACCTAGGAAGGTAAATTTCAAAGGGAAAGAATATGGCCCTGCTGGGCTATATGATAGCCTAGCCAATTGTTGTGATCCAAAGAGGGTAGTTTAAGGTGATGGGAAATGTGTTTGCTGGGGAAAGAGGAAACACCAGGAGCAGAACACTGGGCTTAAGTGTGGGGTCAGTAAAAGTCTTCTGAACCCTTTTATAGTGTATGTGACAAAATAATTTAGGTACCAATATAGAAATCGTTTCAAAAGCTCATCTTTGAAACAATGTATAATAAAATAACAATGCAATAACTTGGTAATTGGAAAAAATTATTTCAAAGGAAAAATATATTTGATAATTAAGACCACAGAGTCTACAACTGCAAGCAAGAGAGTCCCATCCATCAGCCCTATGGGATTACAGCCCCCTCTCAATTAGAGGGGAGTGGATATCACCATCCCAGAACTCTCAGGTTTGGGGAATGAACTATGGACTAAAGTAGACTTACTGGTATTCTACTATAGACTTAGTGTGATTCTAGCAATGGAAGAAATTATATCATTGATGTGGAGGCAGTGGCCACTGGAGGTTCTGAGGGGAGTGAGAGGGAAAAACAGGTATAATATGGGGGCATTTTTGGGACTTGGGAATTGTACTGAATGACTTTGCAATGACAGATACAGGTCATTATAAATCTTGCCTTAACCTACAGAATTGGGTGAGAGAGAGTGTAAACTACAATGTAAACTTTAATCCATGCTTAGTAGCAATGCTCCAAAATGTGTTCATCAATTGTAATGAATGTACCACAATAATGAAAGATGTTAATATGGGAAAATGTGGGAGGTGCAGGAAGCAGGGCATATGGGAATCCCCTATATTTTTATGTAACATTTATGTAATCTAAATACCTTTTCTTAAAAAAAATAAAAAATATATTAAAAAATAAAAAAATAAAAATAAAAATAATACTAAATAAAAAGCATGTTATTAAAATGAGAATATATGCTAACTGTATATTCCTGCTGGCAGGATTCTAATACAGGACATAACATTGGCAAAGCAACTCATCTACCTGGCCCCCAAATTGCAAAGGAGAACATAAGAAAGAGGAAACTTAAACATGTATGAACAAGTGAACTGCTGAATTGCACAATCTATAAATGTGGAATAGTGGTAAGTATCAGCAATAATTTTTAGTGAAGAAGTTAATTTAAGAGTGGCATTGTTAAACTCTCTTTACCATGTAATGTAGTTGGTATATCTGGGCTGATACAATGGTGGATCATTGGAACTGACTGGTAGAAGTTTGCTAATTATCTTCTAATTTAATAGCCTATTTTTCCATCCATCAAACATTGGACACCCCTATATTTTTACCTAGAGAATATTTAATTTTCTAATTGAATTTTTTGGCTACACAGTACAATACACATATCTAAAGTCAATATATCTAGGCAAATTAAGATCAAAAGAGTGAATCAAATTGAATGATAAATTATATTTTTAGGTTTGTTGTAAATACCTACCAAGCTCTCAAGGGCTACCTTAAGTGCCAACTGCCTCATGCACCTTTTCTTAGTTCCCTTATCAGAGTAATCTTTTGCCTCTTTTGAGTCTGGTAGCACAACATTTCTATGTCTTAATCGCCTGACTTCCATCAGCCCTTCTTCTTGTACTTGCCGATATTAGTCTGTAGGATCTTTGAAGGAATGAGTGTGGTTTAACCATATCTGTATCACTCTCAGGGACTGTTCTTTTCATTTCACACAAAAAAAGGAACAATAATTAATTGCGTGGAAGGGAATCATAATGTTCCTATTCTTGCAAACCAAAATCTATGGTCATAGTTCTCCTTGCTAACATTATTATTTCATATATATTCAGTATATACAAAAGACTAAAACAAAACACTCCGATCAAATCTTTGATTATAATTTCTCCCAGGGTCAGCTGTAATTGTCCTCCTGGACCTCCTTTTGCGGCTGGTCACCAGATCCTGCAAACCTCATGATCTTGCCTACATTAGCTCATTACTTTCAGTCCCCACTAACTATGATCTGAGAGAGATTTCTTTTCTTTTTGAATAACTGAGAAAGCATTCTGATTGTTCTGTGTTCCTTGTCTCTAATCCCTCCCCCTCCCAATCCACCCTGACCATCGTTTTAAGAGTAAATGCATTTAATCCCCTACTACGTTGTTGGGATTCATGGCAGCTTGATTCTTCAAAGCCAATAATGGAGGACAGAGAGATTCGAGAGGAAACATTTCAAAGCATGATTCCTTTCCAGAAATACACTGTCATGTGCTGACCCAAGGAGGGAATCTATGGTGCCCAAAATATAGCCCTAATAGTATCAAATATGTGTACACAATTTTGAATGCCTCTGCAATAAAGTCATAATAACTTGAAAGAGGTATGTTAGTTTCCTTATATCCACAGAATCAATTACACATTAAATTAATATAGGCAATTAAATCTCTAAAATAAAATCGAGTTTTACACATAAAATTCCTGTTTTATAATAACACTAAATCTTTTTTTCCCCTTTTATTCTTTTTTTCCTTTATGGGAACATTTGATTTAACTGAATTTTCCCATATAAAAGTTTGTGGGAAGTAGGAACTATAATGTGAACAGTGGGTTTGATGAAATATTTCTAAATTCTGTTGTTATATTAATTCATAATATAGGTTTAGGAAAATGAAGTTGATTTTCAATAACATGGTAAAGAAGGCAATGTTATTCTTTGAAATAGAATATTGGAAATTTAATATTTGACTCTGTAAATGTTTATTTCAATTAATCAAACTATAATTGCACTTAATATGACATCTAAATTTCTGAAAACATGAAATTTGATTGCATATACTTTCTCTTATCAAAGAAAATATTAGGAAAAAAACAATAATCATGAAATTACTTTGCTGTCAAATAAGAAATAATGCCTTCAATCCATTGGATTATATTAAATTACAAATACCATATGGGAAAAGCATCTATTAAAATATACGCTCAATTATATTGCTAATTATATTGAAAAATTCAATTAAAAACTTAAATATATGATCAAACATTCAAGCCCACCTAGTTGGCTCCTGTTCTTATTAAACGTGAGATAATCCCTTGGCTATTAAGAAACACTTGTGGAAAACTATAAAGTAATTAGGGCTCATTTCATGGATTACAGGTGTACAACAGAAATATTTTTAACACTGTCATTTTCATTTTGTTTGTTCATCTGACTGTTCAAATAAAAATGAAATGATTTATATAAAAGCTCTTTGAAAATAGAAACATTTCTACAAAACTTCCTCCAGAGTTTATAGAAATTCTAAGGCTAGGGGAGAAAAACCTGGAGAAGCCTTAAAAAGTCATGCTATCAAAATGCCAGAAATTTGAAGAAATTTCTGTTCTTTTGTACATGGGGGCAGACTGAATAGAGGAACCTCAAGCAGAATCATGACCCAATTGCTGAGGAATTGCACCTTCTGGGTGGAGGCATTGACAGACCTTCACACAAACAATAGAAACCCTGCAGAGCACACAACAATGTATGGAAACAACCCAGGAGCTCTTTCGTCACTTGAGGCCCCAGCACATGAACACCTACTCTGTGAAGTCCTGGGCTCCCAAGACCACCAAATCAAGTAGAAGCCAACCGGCATTGCTGGGTTCTTCTGTATGGAGGAGGCAGGGGAATCGAGCAGGGATCCTTGACAACAGGCCGTGTTAGGAGTGGCTTCCAGCAGCAGCTCTTTCTATGGCATAACCAGTCCTATCCCACTAACCCTTGGGCCTTTTTATTGAAGTAACTTAATCGCCCTCCTTCCTCCTGGCAGATATCTCTTCAAGGACTTTATTATCCTTTTTTTGTCCTTGGTAAGAACTAATTGAATCCAATGCCCAAGTATTGCCTACTTGAGGAAACGGCCTGGAACCAGCCTCTCTGGGCAACTTATGCAAATTGGCTCAGTCCCACCACACCAAGGCTCCACATGACAGAGGTGCAGCCTTGCCAAGTCAAGTTGAAGGTTAGCAGGAGAGGTCAACCTCTCCCAGGTTGAAGCCCTGCAAAGCCTTCTTCTTGGTGATTTCTGGCCTACAGCAATTTGCTCTAAGACCATACCAATTGTTGAATACTTCGAATAGCATTTTGACTTTTTGCATTTATATTTGCATAAATAAGCAGGATCACTCAAGTGACTCTTGAATACCCCACGTTTCACTTTCTCTTTTTCTCTTGCGTCCTTCTGTCTCTGCTGATGCACAGATTGTGCCGGGTGTCTCTATTATGTGTATTTTCATATATTCTGTAATAAATGTTTGCCTTTTAAGATCAGAATTATTGAATGGCACATAACAATACCGTCTTGCTCAATTGTATTGCATTTGCAGGTGAAAACATATATAAAAATACTTTATATTTTGCTGAAAATTCTATGTAATTTCACATTTAGGCAAACTAAATTGAGTTTTTTTTGTTTTGTTTTGTTTTGTTTTGTTTTGTTTTTTTTAATTTTTAATTTATTTTTATTGTGGGTAAAAATCAAAATTCTCACAATACATACAAACATTTGCAAAATGATATATAAATATATATGCATATATGTGTATTTGCTTACAAAAAATGTTATATATATATATATACATGTATTTTAAGAGGTGCTTAGATTACCCAAAATATTACACGGAACCCACTGGGATTCCCATGTTGCCCACCTCCCACACCTCCCACCACATCCCACACAAACATCTCCCACAGTGTGGCCCACCACCCTCAATGAGCTTACACATCCTGGAGCCTTGCCACCAACCATAGACCACAGTTCACACTGTAGACCACACTCCCTCCCACTCAGTTCTGAGTGGTGTGTGCTGATTTAAAATGGCCTACATCCGTTGCCACAACAGTACTCAGGACAACCTCCAACTCCCAAAGAAGCCACTGTATTTCAACTGCTCATCCGCTCCCTACCCCAAAAGCGTCAAGTGGCCACTGGCTCCACCTCATTGTTATAATTTCTTCCATTGCTAGAATCACCATATGTGAACAAGAGTTCACTTAAAACTAAATTGAGTTTTAAGACAGTTTTTATTCTGAATGGTATTTGTTGCTTCTTTTTCTTTTTTCATGATTTTTAATGGCAAGCCTCATTCAATTTGCCCTTTGATTTTTATTCTATTTGTTCCTACTGCCCTTTTTTCGTAGCTACACCTCTCCCCAGCCACAAATCCACACCTCTGACTATCCTGGGTAACATAAAGAAGATGAAGGAAGCGAATGTGGCTCAAGCAGGTGAGTGCCCACCTCCCACATGGGAGGTGCCTGGTTCGCTTCCCTGTGCCTCTTAAAAAGAAAAAACAAACAGACAACGAGCAGACAGCAAGCAAAAAACAACGAGCAGACAATGAGCAAAAACAATGAGTAAAAAAACTACGGGCAAAACAGATGAGGGAGCCATCTCGGGGGAGGGGAATTAAAAGAAAAAAAAAAAGAAGATGAAATTCCCACTGGCCCATAAACACTGGGAAACAATTATTGACCTCATGAGGCCCACTAGCAATAAGGGAGCAGTTTATATGAAACCTGAAGTCTTCATTAAGTGTTAACAAAATTACACATATTTTTTGTCCCATCCTCATGGAACAAATTTCTCCCACTTTAGTCACCCTCCTATCCCTATTTTCATAAAATATGCACCCTTTAATGAGCAACTACAGCCTTTTTAATGAAAAATGTGAGAAGAAAATCTGAAAATGAAAATTTTGTACCTAATTGGTATTTATATAGTCTTGAGGGGGTGGTTCATCTATGCTTCTTATAAATGGTACTACCATTTAGTCTCTAAAGACTCAACATTTTAGTGCCCTGAGACACCACCTCAAATGTCATACAACAGATGAGGGAAGAATAATTCCTATTTTCCCACACTCATGTTAATTGTATGGACCCTCTTTCTCTTGAAGGAAACCACAGAATATGGAGAAAGGCTGTGACAAGTTTTAAAGATTGCCACCTTCAAGCTTGATTCTCAGTAAGGTTACTACATTGTGCTATTCTATTCACTCTTCCCAACAGCTTAATTCATCAACATGATAAAGCCAATTTTCTAGGCACAGGGATTTAACAGATGAGAAAGCTCATGATGGCTGCAGTCAAGAGTCTCATATTCCAGTAGAGGTGGCAAAATTGCATAGGTATGGCCCAGCTGACACAGAGTCTTAGTGTGAAACTGAAGTAGGTGCTCCCTCCAGGTGGACAAGTAAAGCTTGCTGAGAATATGGCACATAAGTAAGAATAGAAAAATGCATCCCTTCCTTCAGTGGGTGCAGCCTTGTGCTTGGACCCTTTGTCCCAAAGCAAGGAGCCCCTTTTGCAAGGTATAACTCTTGCTAGTATATATGGTATCCTGAAACACATCTGTTAACTCCTATAATGCAGTAAGTCAGACTGTGAAATTTCTAAAAATAGAGTTGAAGAATGCATTTCTATAAGACATCATAGACAGGGGTAATTAACAGAGAAGTTGGTCAAGGAGGCAGAGTAGAAATTTGTCAGGAAAACAATACTTTTGGGCAGGGGATAGGTATGTCAGGAAGAAGATTGTAAGGAGAGCATGAGACAAAGCAGCTAAGCATGAAATTTCGCAGATACTTGAAATGTCAATTCTGAAAATGGTTTGTGGGAAGTGACAGAAAATGGGTTAGATGGATAAGTTAGACTGATATTGAAGAGGTTCTAAGACATTCAGTTTGAATAACTTAGGTGTTAATTTTATTGGAAACAGGAATCCAGTGCAAAGTATTGAACATAGGCATGAACTGATATCATCTTTGTTTTAGAAAGAGTCTCTGAAGCCGATGAAGAGAGTAGATGAAGGGTTGCAGACAGAATCTGGAGGCAGGGAGGCTGGTAAGGAGGCTCTTGCAATCTAGAACATGAAGCCACACCACACCACTTTGTACCATCTGCTGCTGTTCCCCCTGTAATTCTGGAGCGGTATGACAAGGACCACCACTCCATTATGAGCAGTAGACACAGATAGAAGCTTGTGAGAAGCAATGGTGAAAGAAGTGATAATATTGGATTCAGAGGAAGGAAGAGAAGAAAAAGGAAGGCAAGAGAGAACTTAAATATGAATTTGCATGCAAAGAACAATATAGATGATGTTTTGAGTATTATTTGTGCTTTAAGGGAACCAGATTTTCATTTACTCGCAGAGCAAACTGGTGGCAAATTGTTGAATTGACACTGTTCTTCCATGAAATAAGGTAAAGAAAGGGAAGAGAGCTTGTTCCTTTGATTGCCACAATGGTGTATAGAGTCTAGGCACAGCTTCGTTAGTATTTGCTGAGAGGATGTTCATACAGTACAACATATATTTTTCTTAAACAAAACATTTATAATCCATGAAATCCAAATATATATTGCCTTCTCAAAGTTAAGTTTGTGTTGATTGTCTTAAAAGGGCTGAATTTTTCATTATAGACATGCAAATCATTTTATGAGTCTTTCTCATACCCTCAATGAGTGTCCAGCTCATCTTTCTGACTTCTTACTAATTATTCAATGAAAAATTAATATTTTAAAGGAACAGTAATTTTTCCTCCCTGGTCAAGTTCATTGAAAAATTTTGGAAAAGTCAAATAATTATTTAGAAAGATTAATAGCCTCTTTCTAGGATATGGAATTTAACATTTTATAATTTCAATTTAGCTCCAATTTGCCTATCTAGTCATCAAACTCATGTAATCATGTGGAGCCAATTCAAACAAATGACAAAAATGGGTGAGATCTAAGCCCAAGGTAAGATCTAAGCCCACTGTGGATATTATCTATCTAGGTCAATGTCATTTTTTCCCCCAGATTGAAGTTATTTGTATCTGGAGCTCTTCCATAACATTTCCAAGGTTACCCTACTCATCTGTGGCAGTGTTGGGATTAGGACTTTCCTGCTAATTCAGTGTCACTCCTTTCTGGGTCATTCACAGCAAGTCTTCTTGCAAAGTTGCATACAACTGTGCTATTTGGGAATTAAAATGACCTGGATACACAGAATGAACAATGTATCTTCTATGAGGGTTTCTTAGCATATTTCTGGAAAATATAATTACAGTTAAGCATGTGTTCTGAAAAATATAAAATTAAGAGCAGAAACGAATTTGTGCAGTTGTCTATTAGAACAGCTCAAACTGACAAATGTCTACTAGGGGTCAGAGAATATCATTTCCCTGGTTACACTTAAGACTTGAAACTAAAGGACTTTTTAACTTTACAACAGTTCTTCATTGCATTTGCATTCTTTTCCTGGTCTGTTTGATTTCAAGAAAAGTGAAGGAAAATAATTACATGGGAGTACAGATTACATTCTCCTGAATAATTTTTTGGACATAGGCAAAACAAGCATTGTTTTCATTTATTTTATGTGTTTTTGTTTAATAAGAGAATGTATTGAAAATGAACAAATTAGATAAAACAATTATTTTTTGAGAAATCATAAAATACTGTCTGTTGAGATGTGGAATTAAATGGAATTAAATGGAGACAAATTATTAGCATGTTAATAAAAATTGGCTAATTAATGGCTGTGAGACTTTACAATTTATAGCAGAGAGAAAGATTCCCACAAACAGCAATTTCCTCATTTTAAACAGACTCTCATGGGTTAGTATTCATTTTCATGGGTTAAACAAACTCTAGTTCAGGGTCTCATTCCGGCACACACATAAAGACAGGAAATTATGATAATTCTATACTTACTGAGTCTAATTATTTATGAATTCTATACTTGGGGGAAAACAACCGAATTTTACTCTAAAATAAGGGTGCCAAAGAAGTTCAAATAAAACTAAAGGAATAATTTCTTCTTTTGTCAAGCCTTTGCTTTGCTGAGCTGATTCATTTATCATCTACTCTACTATTGTAAATTTGGCATCATTAGCGCCGATCACTCCTATATATTAGTGATTAGAAAATGAAATTGTTTTGTTTTGCAAAGCACATAGTTGCTTAGTCTACAACCCAGCCCCTAAAAGGCACAGGTCACGGCAGCTGCAAGACCAAAGAACGCACGCAGCAAGGTGTCAGATGTAAGCTTTATTTATTGGGATTTACGGACAGATTCTCTCCGGTGTTGCCGGATTTTCTCTAGGTTCTTGGCTAAGCTACAAAAAATGAATTTTAAGTGCAAGCCAGTTTAGTTAGGCCAGTAATTTATTAAGGAACTGAGAGATGAGAAATGGGAGAAAATAACGGATTATATGGGTCCCAAGTAGAGATAGGAAAAGGCCTGAAAAGGGATAAAGAGGGCTGATTTACAGACTGTAAATCCCCATTACAGATTACAAATCCCCAGGTTTACTTACATGCTGATCCAGGCAGAGGGAAAAAAGGCAAGAACAATGGTGATTTGGATTTCATGCTTACTTTTTAAACCCTTAATTATTCTGCCCCTTTGCTAATGATGGGGGAAGAGTCCCAGCTGTTTGCTGTTTTGGTTGATTACCCCACCCCTCAATCCCTGGGATGGCCCAACGATAAGACCCCTGGAGGATATCCGGGGCTTCTCCTTGATTTGGGAGGAAATCTCGTTCCAGCTGGGGGTTCTCGTAAGGTTCTTCCAGCAGCCATCTTGGGGGGTATCCATGGCCACGTGGGCTTTCTGCCAGGTTCAAATTCGCCTCCTGATTCCCTGACTAGCCTGCTTTACTGGTAGCGGCAGTCCAGAGAATGAAGATGGAGCTCCACAAAGAGGTGGGAAAATGAGCAATATCTAGGGTCTCAGAACAAAGACATTTCATAACAGAGTTTCTGCGAGGGTCACATGAAGCACAAATAAATGGGGTCTGGTGATGTTATTGTACGATGTGTACAGCCTGGAGAACTTTACAGTCTACAATACCACCTGTACATTGTTCTCCTGTGAGGAGGTTTGTTACATTTTAACTTGTGTCCTGGGGCATGCAGGCGGCTGCTTGCTGCAGGCTGAGTTTCCCTTAGGGAGGAGGAGCCAGGGCCAGGGACCCGCTGGACCCACACAGTTAGGAAATGTATTACATGCAAATTAGAGATAATATATAAAATATTATTTATTTCCAGGAGTTCATGAATTTAAATACTAAACAATTGTAAACATTCAATGTTTCTCATATTTATTTTTTCAGCATGAACTGAAGGTAATTGTAGACATCAATTAATGAAATTCTAGGAGATGTTTTCCCATGAAAGTAAACCACCAAATGAATTATCTTATAAATAAATATAAATTGGAGAGAAAGTAATGAAGCTAGAAATACCTTGACATCACTGTCAGAAATTAATTCTTACATTGCTTTCTTATTTAATTTTCTATTTCTGTCATTTTAATTCTTATCTGAGATATTGATAACATATTTTGAATATTTATTTTAAAATATATGGCCTGCTCAAAGATATTTGTGGAATAATCTCTCAGGAATGCTGTTAATATCGTTTTAAGTTTGTAAGACACTTCAAACTAATTAAGATTCCAGCTTCAAAGCTCGATTTGATACCCTTTGGTATTCTGGTAGCTCTTTGCTTGTTGCAAGTCCATTCAGTTGCAATGTTTCTACTGTGAGGACAAAAGATAAATTTCCCAGCCTTCATTGTTTTCATTGCTCCTCTAAAGTCTCGGCCCCACCCTAGATTTTTTGAGTCAAAACCTGCAATTCCCCAGGTGATTTTTATGTACATTAAAGTTTGGGAAGTCTTTAAAGAATGATCCCTGTCAATTTAAATGGATCTCTTAAGTGCTAAAGGGTCAAGTTCCTAAAATACATTTTAGGAAGATAAATTATCACTCCCCTTCTTAAAATACAGGGAATTTTAAAAAACATTTTATTATGGAAAACATAAAATATAGATAATTATACAGGCAACACTACAATAAACTCCCCCATGTATTCTTCATCCATCTTCAACAATGCATGGCTAAATATGTTTCATGATTACTTGGAAGCAAATCCTTATCATTACATAAATTTGTCCATAAAGAGTTCAGGGTGTGTCTCTAAAATAAAAAGACTCTCTTACCCTGACATAACCATGGCACTGTTACTATAAGAAATATTATAAAATTATTTCTTAATATCATCAGTCATCCAGAGTTCAAATTTCCCTGACAGTGCCACAAATAAAATCAGGTCTGTTAGCCCCAACTGGTCGTTCTCTTGTTCTCTTTATCATGTTCCTGCCCTTACATGATCCCCACTTTCATTTTTTCACAATCTCTGTTTAACCCGCTGACTTCTCGCCTTCTTATTCATTCCAAAAAGACTTTCAGACCCTCACATGTCCATTAGAAATCTCGCCTTTGAAAATGTAGATGCTTGAGGACTCATACGCACCCGAAAAATGCTGTCACTCCTCTGCAAATACAATTCACAGAATGGAAGTTAAAAGGTCTCTGCCCTTGGGGTCGGATGTGGCTCAACTGGTTGGGCGTCCCTCTCCCATATGGAGGGACCCGGGCTCGATCCCCGGGACCTCCCGGTAAAAAAAAATAAAAAATAAATAAATAAAAAAAAGGTCTCTGCCCTTTGCCTGACTGATTGGTTATTTGTTTTAAACTAGCAGTCTCATGAGGACTATTTGTAGCTATAAAGATCAACTGCTTTAAGTGCCATCCTGGGACTTTCTGAATCCTACCCTGTGTTCTGGTTGCATACAAATCCCCCCCTCCCAAACTATGGTAGGGCTGTATTTCCCTCTTACCTTCATCCTCCTGTTCAGAGCCTATGTTGCTTATAAATAAATGCACGATGCATGGATGTCCTTACAATATGTCCAGTCATTCCTGGCAACCATTTAGTTCTGCCTCTATTATAGAAACTTCACTTTATTTTGTAATGATTTATCAGACGCCTGCACTTAAAAAAATACTACTACTATTGTGTGGTTGTATTTTAGATTGAAGGAGTAATATACATAGTGTGAGAAACAAGGATGATTCCCTTGCTTTCTAGCTTCCTTCCAATAAATTCTCACCTCCACTTGACTATAGCAGTACTCCAGAAGAAGGTAGAATATACATAAGTTTAATTTTATTTAAATTGCTGAGGGATGGAACTATTCCTCTTAGAGCCACTTAATCATCCTCATAACATGCTTTTCTAGTATGTAATTAGGCTTTGGAAGGCTCCCTTTTAACTTTATTATATCAGTATCCATGTAATAGAGCAACATTTTTATCAATAAAAGAAAAAGTACCACTTACGGTGCTTTTGAAAGATTTATGTTTCAATCTTGATATAAATATTGAAATTTGATATACAAAATATTTACTCAGCCAAACTTTCCATTTCTTCAGTGATTTGGAGAACATTTTAAAATCATTGACTCTTAAAGAATTAAGCATTAAAGCATAAGGCTGTGAGCAAGTGTTCACAATTACTGATTATTTACCCAGCTTGACCAACCTTTTGTCAGGCTTCTGTCCTCCCCACAGGCCTTGAATTTTACTTTGCCCTTAAGTCTGAGAAATCACTAAATACAGAATATCCCCCTTTAACAGCTCCTCCTGAGAAATGGCTGAGAACAGTGAGAAATATTTCATATAAGACCACCCCATCATGCTTGTATGCTCATTCCCACTCTTTGGTCCAGTTTCCTTTGAAAAGTTCCTGCTAGCCCTGTCTTTAAAAATAAACAGATAAATAAAAAAGCATTATTCTGTTTGGCTTTAGATGCTTGCTGATCTTGAGGTTGATGTGTTCTTGCTATTGCAATAGTTTTTTGAATAAGGTTTCTCCTTTTAAATCTGGATTTGGTTTTATTTGACAGTTGTTCATATAAACAAATGGAAGTTCTTGTTTGTCCTTGACATGGAATCTCTTGTTGTTGTTTTTAATTTTTAATTTTAAAAGAAGCTTTAGATTACAAAAATGTTACATCAAAAATATAGGGGATGAATGGATACACAAACTGTGGTCTATTCACACGATGGAATATTATGCAGCTGTAAGAAGAAATGAAGTCATAAAGCATATGACAACATGGATGAACCTGGAGGACATAATGTTGAGTGAAGCAAGCCAGACACAAAAGGACAAATACCATATGAATGCATTACTATGAACCAAATATATTGTGGAATATATTGTTGATTCAAAAAAAAAAAAAAATTATATGTATCCATTACATTTAATTGAGAAATGTATATATTTATTCATCTGTGTTTACTTTTTAGTTTTTAATTGTTTATATTTTCAATTATTAAATGTACAAAATAAAGTTTAAAAATATATATATAGGGGACTCCCACATGCCCCCCTCCCTGACCCCTCCCACACTTTCACACATTAATAACATCCTTCATTAGTGTGGTACGTTTGTTACAATTGATGAGCACATATTGAAGCATTGCTACTAACCATAGACTATAGTTTACATTATAGTTTACACTTTACCCCGCACAATTTTATATGTTATGACAAAATGTATAATGGCCTGTATCCATCACTGGCATCTCTCTTTACATTTATTTCAACTCCCCCTTCCTTCTAATCTCTGATAGGAGCATAATGGTCACTGAATTTTTTTTTTAACATGTTTATGAAGTTTCTATGAAAAACAAAAACATTTGACTAGAAATCTTAGAGAATACTAGTAAACTGTCTTTCCTTTATTTCCTGGTTACTTACACTCGAATCACTGTATCAGGACTACTAGAAATGTTACACGTTTGTGTTTATCCTGTTTAATGAAGGAGAAAACTTCAGTATTATATTTCAAACCTCTCAAATCCAAACAGGATAAAAATGTCCAGGGCATACGTGTTCATAGCAGTCGGCAATGTTTTTGCTTCGCCTAGTGTTTGGTAAGGAAGATCTGGTTCACTATTTGTAACGGGAGTGCCCTCAAATCCTGGATGTGGAGCTCAAATAGCCACTGACTAATGAAGCCAAGGAAAAGGTTTGGCCTTGGGCGCAGTAACAGATGTCAGATACCAAGTGTGAGCGAAGGTTGATCACAGGCACTCTGAAGGGCTGCAGTGTCCATGTGGCGGGCGTCCTCTGGCACTAACCAAGGTTGAGTTGGGGATGGAGGACGGAGGATGCACTTGAATTACTCTCTCATAAAAATGTGCAGAGCTATTACTACTTAATCAGTAACATTTTAATAAACATTTTATTTTACCTAGAATTACCTGTTTTTAGCTCATTGAATAACAGATTTAAAAGAAAGCCTTCTACTGTGTAATTTTTTCCATTAATTTCATTACTGACTGCATATTAGAATTCCCTGGAGAACTTAAAAAAAATACCAGTGTCCAGGCCCCGCTCAAGAACAATCAAATAAGAATCTCTTTATAGGGGATAGGTGGAGTCATGTTTTGTTTTGTTTTGTTTAAGAAGGTACTGGGGATTGAATCTGGAAAGTAGTGTGAGGAAAGCAAATACTTAAACCACTGAGCTACACCCACTGCCCTGGAGTCATGTTTTACATGTTGCCCAGGTGATTCTGATCTGCTTACAGAGAGAATGGATTTGGGGGTCAGATAACGAGGCCTAGAATCTAACACTTTTGTAGCTCTGTGACTCTGCACCGATAATATAAAACTCATCAAACCTCAATTTTTACATTTCTATTATGGAGACATTGGCCATTTATGAAAACTACCTGAGATTATTATCTAAAATTCTTAGCATATTACCTAGCATATAAAAAGTGCTCTCTATATTCATGTTGTTGTTGTTATCATCATTATGAATACAATAGACTCTATTATTATAGCTTGAACTCAATTATATATAACCTCATACTTGAAGTATGATACAGTCTATTCCCACAGAGAAGCCATAGCAATTCTTCTAAAAGGTAAGTGGGCTCTTGTGGCTCCTCTGGGCAGATTCATCTAGTGCCTTCCCAGCATATGCCAGAATAAAAGCACAAGTCTGTAGGCTGGTCTGCCAGAGCCTCCTGGTCAGTCCCGCCCCTTCTCTGATCTCAACTCCTCCACTGGAGCCCATTCTCTCCTGCCACTCCCTCAGCACAGGCCCCCTTGCTGTTCTTCAAACCCAGCAGGCAAGTTCCCCAGGGTCTTTACAGTCTGTGTTGCTTTCCCCTGGTGCTTACAGGGCTGCCTCCATCACTGAGTTTAGGTTACTGCCAAAATGTTATCAGTGAAGTTTTACTTTGCCAAACTCTATCTCCAACAAGCACTCTCTAAATCCTTAACTTTCCATTTCCTCTATATCTAGCACTACCACCTGGAAGTTATTTCTTCATTCATTATCTCACTGTCTCTCTCTAGCAAGGGAATATGTGAGAAGATTATTTGTTTAGTTAGCTGCCATATCATCAGTATGTGTTGAGGCAAAAGTTGTCACTAAATCTTACTTCAATGAAGGAATACATGGTATATATTTTTTTCATCCTTGTTTCATGTTCACTTTTTTCCCATATATTACAACAAAACTCTTGGCCTTGTAGGGATAACTTATTTCTTGTTTGTCAGAATGCTAGAATCAATACATCTAAACACAACTTTCAAACAGTTAATGATGTTTTTTAAAGGATGCCCTAGATTTTAAAATTGTTTGGCTCGAAGATGTCAAGGTACCAGGCTCTGAAAACATCCATACTGTGCCCCTCAAGAAACTTATGACTCTTTTCAGCTCAAGCTAAAATGTTCACTTCTATTCTAGAACAGTGATTTGGGGAAAGCTTGCAGTCAATCCTTGGCACACTATTACAACAAAAATTTTCAATAAATGGCCATTCAAACGCTCATTATTTCTTTATATTTTAAATTATTTTCTTAATTTCTATCTCTTGCCAAGAGGTTTTATTTAAATGAAAAATAATAGAGGGAGGTGGATTTTGTTCATGGACTCACTTTCTATGTTTCATGGCCTTACATAGTATGTAACATTCTCCCTTTTCCTGTGGCTTTCCACCTTGATTCCCATCACACATTTTTTGAGTTCATTATTCCATTTATAGAATTATGTTTTGTATTAGATTTACTTCTTTAAAAAAATTTTATTGTGGTAACATATTCAAGTGTAGATTTCAGTGGTATTAATTATTTTCACAATGTTGTGCTGCCATTAACACCATCCATTGATGAAACATTTTTCATCACCCCAACAAATACTCTGCACCTACTAAGCAATAATTCCTCATGACTCTCCACAATTCACACCTTGGGAACCACTAATCTATTTTTTATCTCTATGAATTTACATATTCTAGGTATCTCATGAGTGGAATGGTACAATATTTGTCCTTGTATGTCTGATTTATTTCACTCAACATGATGTCTCCAAGTTCAACCATGCTGTAGCATGTATAAGAAATTCATTCCTTTTTATGCCTGGATAATATTCCATTGTCTGTGTGCATCACGTTTTGTTTATACATTCATCTATTGATAGACACATGCGTAATTTCTACTTTTTGCCTACTTTGAATAATCTTACTATAAACATTGGTGTACAGGTACAGTATCTGTTTTAGACCCTGTTTTCACTTTGGGTATATACCAAGGAATGGAATTGCCAAATCATATAGTGTTTCAATATCTAACTTTTTGAGGAAACACCATACTACTTTCCACAGTGGTTGCACCATTTTATATTCTCAACAACAGTGCACAAAGTTCCAATATCTCTGCATCCTATCTAGGATTTATTATTTTCTGTTTTACTAATAATAGTTATCATTGTGGGTGTGAAGTGTTATCTCATTGTGGATTTGATTTGGATCTCCCTAATGGCTAATGAGTTTAAACATCTTTTCACGTGCTTCTTGGTCATTTGTACATCCTTTTTGGAGAAATGTCTAGTAGGTTCTTTGCCCATTTTAAAAATTAGGTTGTTTATCTATTTGTTATTGATTTTATGAGTTCTTTATATATTCTGTATATTAAACCCTTATAAGATATATGATTTGCAACTATTTTTTCACTTTCTTGATAAAGTCCTTTGATGTATAAAAGTTTTAAATTTTGATGAAGTCCACTTTATCTATTTTTTTCCTCTGTTTCTCATGCTTTTGATGTCATATCTAAAAAAAAAAAAAAAAAAAAACTCTTCCAAATTCTATGTCATGAATGTTTTCCCTATATTTTCTTCCAAGAGTGTTATGGTTTTCACTGTTGTGTTCAGGTCCTTGATTCATTTGATTTAATTTTTATATATGATGTGGGATGAGTCCATCTTTGTTCTTTTGATTGTGGATATCCAGTTTTCCCAGCACCATTTTTTGAAGACACTATTATTTCCCAATTTAATATGCTTGGCACCCTTGTTGAAAACCAGTTGGCCATTGATGTGTGGGTTCATTTTAGACTCTCAATTGTATCCCATAGCCTGTGTGTCTATCCTTATGCCAGTATCACACAGTTTCTATTACTGTGGCTGTGTAGTATGTTTTGTAGTCTAGAAATGTGAGACTTCCATTTTTGTTCTTTTTCCAGATTATTTGGCTGTTTGGGACCCTTGTGATTCCATGTAAATTTGAGGAGCACCTTTTCCATTTATGAAAAAAATAAGACAACTGGAATTTTGATAGGGATTGCATCAAACCTGTAGATCATGTTGGATAGTATTGACATCTTAACATAAGTCTTCTAATCTGTGAACACAGGACGTGTTACCATTTATTTAGGTATTCTTTAATTTCTCTCAGCAGTGTTTCGTAGATTTTGGTTTACAAGCCTTTTACCTCCTCAGTTAAATTTATTCCTAGATATTTTATTACTTTATGTGCTATTGTAAATGGAATTGTTTTCTTAATTTCCATTTTGGATTCCTCATTGCTGAGATATAGAAACACAACTGATTTTTGTTTGTTAATCTTGTATCATGCAACTGTGCTGAATTTATTAGCTCTAGTAGCTTTTGTTATGGAATCTTTGGGATTTTCTATTTTCTTCAAATAAAGATAGTCTTACTTCTTCCTATCCAAGTTGGATGGCTTGTATTTGTTTTTCTTGACTAATTGCTCAAGAAAATTTCCTGGCGATCATAGTTTCCCCTTTAAAACAAGAGAATTTCTCCCCATTTTCTTATTCCAAGGCCAATGGGTTGTATTTTTTGTCTCAACCATGATCTTTCGCACCAGGAGGCTGCAGTGTGCTCAGTTCTATGCCACTCTTCACAACATTTCTCTATCCAGGTGAATTCTGAGTGAGGCAACCCAAATGAGCTCCATTAGTCAGTCTTTCAGGGAGCACACTGGGACAGACATACAAACATAGTAAACTTGCACATTAGGTGTGTTAATAATCAGACACCAGAGACTTGCACTGGGAATGCAAACCGCTGCACAGAGAACACAGGCTGTCAAGCCACCTTCAATCTCATAGACTGCCCCGCCTAGCTGGAGGAGGGGGAAAGGGCAGGTGAAAGCATCCTATAGCTTCCTAACCATTTTTTTGTTTTCTTTTTCCTTATTCAACATTTCTTTGGGTTTTTTGGGGGGTTTTCTTTGTTGTTTGTTTGTTTGTTTGTTTATAGTTGACTGTTTTCCAGAGTTCTGGGAAAGTTAGTTTTGACAGACTTTGTTTTTTCAATGTGCATTTGTTAGGAATAACTTACTCTACCAACTTGTTATAGTCACTCCCTAGAAATCTAAAGAACTTTCATTACTATTTTTATTTATTTATTTTTGGTCTATTCCACAATGTCCTGTGCATAATAGGTGCTCTGTCATTTTCAATTGAATTGAGCATGTGCTTGAAAAAACAAGTAGAATTTTTAACCTGTTTTACTCACACTTGGAGGGCTGAGTTTCTCTTCAGAGTCCCATTTCAAGGCAGACGGTTTTGAACTAAATTGTATCTAGTGGAAGGTATACATGGGGTGAATTGTTTTACCTTGTATTGTATGAGTAATGGTTGAAGAAACTAAAAATATTGACCCTGGATTAAATGGGATTTGGAGTTTTTTGGAGGAGTGAGTTCTAGTTGTTTTATTTAGCCATAGAATTTTCATTAGAAAAAGCAAAGATAGTCACTCTGTACAGCTAATAAGAGGGAGAACTGATGGGTAAATATTAAGGAGAGCCGGTTTCAGCTCATTGAAAGAAGCACTTTCTCAACATTCTTCACTAGTGGGTGGTTTCCTCCCAAGGCAATGAATTCTGCAACACTGAAAGCATTCATGAAAGAAGCATTGAGACTCTCTCAATAAAGGGTGACTTAGTTTGGTGAAACAGGTTAGGGTTGTCTTTCACCAATTAAATAGTAATATGTCTAAAGAAATGAACTAATCCAATCTTCGGGTGTATTTTTAGTGTATATAGAGTCTAAATACATAAATGTGTTTATATTTTGTTTTTTGAAGCACAAGTTAAGATAATTACAATTCAATTTTGTTTTCTATGTGAAGCTTTGTGTTTTTGTCTTTTTATTTAATTTTTTTGCCATTTTTACCATTTTTAAATCTACAGCTTGTGGCATTAAATAAATTTACAATGTTTTTCTTCTACTATCACCACCATTCACTGCCAAAACTTTTCACCACTCAAAATTGTAAATTTGTACTCGTTAAATAATAACTCCCCAATCCCTCTTTCAAGAGTCACTGATAACGTCCAATCTACTTTCTGTCTCTATGAATTTATGTATCGTAGATATTTCATTTAAGTGGAATTATACAATATTTGTCTTTTTGTGTCTGGCTGATTTCACTCAGCATAATATTTTCAAGGTTCATCCATGTTGTAACATGTATACAAACTTCATTCCTTTTTATGGCTGGCTAATATTCCATTGTATTTATTTGCCCATGTTTTGTTTATCCATTAATTTGTGGATGGACACTTGAGTTGTTTCTCAGAAGCCTATGTTCATGTCATATACAACAGAACTGAGGATTTCATAACATTTCCATATCCCCCCAAAAATCTATATCCCTTAGATTAAGGAAAGTAAGATGAATCAATGCAATCTCAATGAATTCAACCTGAAATGAGGATTGCAATATATATATCACTGTCTCACAATTTGCAAAATACTAAAATACAAAGAAGAGATTGTATCTATTCAAAAGGCATTTTTAATAAAATTGAAGAGATGTTTCAGCCACATGCATAACAATTATTGATAATATTTTGCATTATAGATAGATGATGTATAGACCTATTACATCACAGTAATCTAAATTATGTACTGAATTTGGAATTAAATAATTATAAAATTGAGTGTCCTGAAGAGTAATTATCTGATATAAGCAAAAAATAACTGCACTTTGAGAGAGGGAATAGTACATCCTGAAGGAACTTGTAATCATCAGAATAAAACATTGTTGCCTCCTCTTGCTTTATAAGTTCATTGCTTGACTGGTACTTTCCCTGGACCTTGCAAAGGATGAAAGTTATGGCTCTGGGTGAATAAGTTCACAGGAATCCTAAGAATGTTAGAAAAAGTTTAATAATTTCTGATGTTAACACAAAATCTAGCATTTTTACTTTTGGAAATTCAAATGTTGATTTCAACTACATGTGTCAGGTAACCATGAGCGTCATCTGAATTAGGAGTGCCTCAGTGTTAAAATACACATTCAAATCTCGGGTTCATAATTAGGGATGGGGCACTTAAGAACCCATTTAGCATTAAAAAATGCTAAAATATGAAAGAATTTTTAATTATTTGGCTAGAGAAAAGAAAACAGGTTTATTCAAGTAGACACAGGGATTTTGTTCAGATGTTAGCTGCTTTCTTCTTCTAGACCAGTTGCTACCAACTTTAATTAGGCATAGGAATCACGTAGAGAAGTTTTAGAAAATACTGATGACTTCTGCCACCCAGGAACTTGGAAATAATTGTGGTAGAGATTGATCTGGGCACTGACATTTTTAAAAGTCCTCTAACGATTCTAAGAGGAAGCCAAATTTTAAGGCACTTGCTCTACATCAGTGGTTCTCAAACTTTACCTTGCATATGAGTCACCTGAAGGAGTTGTTAAAATGCAGTTTCTGGGCCCCACCCCCAGAGTTTCTAGTTTATAAATCTGGGATGGGACTTGAGAATTTGCATTTCTAACAAGTTCCATTTGATGCTGAGGTTGCTGTCTGAGGATAAACTTTGAGCTTGTTTGAAATGCAGAACTTCAGGGTCCACTCCAGACCTAAGGAATCAGCATATGCATTTAAAATATTTCCCCAAGTGATTCATCTGCACAATAAATCTCTGAAAGCAAGAGACCTAGTAATACTGAACAGGAGAAAACTCCATCCAGAGGGATTAGATTAAGCACTTGTTAAAACTTTGGCAATAAACAAAATTACCACTAGAAAATGGTGATGCTGTGGAAAAGCTAGAAACCCATGTTTCTGACATTAAGGCAGTTTTATTTATTATTTTTTTAAATCTTGCCAATAATTCCCTCTTTGTATGTAGGTTCATGAAGGACAAAAACCAATAAACTAGTATTATCTAACTTTATCCTTTTAACAGCTCTACATTGCACCATGTACAGTTCCCAAATTGCAGCAGGGGAACAAGAAATATTACCAAATAATTGATATTTTGTACTTTCAACCAGCTTTTAATTGAGAGAAGCCAGATTTGAGATCAAGTCTCATTGATTCTAATATACATTTTCCTTATAACTTCTTTTTCTTTAATAACATTTTTATTTTATATTATTTTTAGATTTACAATAATTTTTGGAAATAGAAGAGAGTCCCCATATAACTCATATCTAGTGTAACTATTGTTTGCATCTTACATTAGTATGGCACATTTTTCACAGTATATGAGCCAATACTGACACATTTGATAATGAGCAAAAGTTTGTTCCTTCTTCCCGATGCATCTTTAAAGCCAATTCCTGAGACACCGGGATTTCAAAGAGAGAAAGAGTTTTATTGGTTGTGCAAGCAATGGAGCACAGTGGCCTCATGGCCCATACCTGCTTCCCTGATCTGCAGAAATTCTAATATTTTATAACATCGGGATGCCAATGAATAATTGGGGTGGAGCTGAACAGAGGGTCCTTCATTAATAAACATTAAGGGGCTGAACAGGACAGACTGGGTGGGGTAGCAAGCCAGGGTCCATCACAAGGATTTGGTATAGGGGTAGACAGTTTTAAGGTCTTTCGTATGGATATTAAACAGAGGAGAGTGGAATGGTTATCACCCCAATAGTAAGTCTATACAAGGGTGAGTTCAATCTAGAATTACCATCACAATACTAAACACACACAACTGTGAGGTTAGTCTAGAGTCACCATAAACAGGGGTGGGATCACTCTAGCCAGTAATTTCAGGTATTACCTTTTTTGCTATTTTATAATATAAAGGCATCTATATAATGACTTAGTAATCACAATTATTTGTTAATTCTTAACCCTCAGTTACACATTATTGTTAATTAAGTACATTTTTACTCATGTTTCCTTAGGTTTTACCTAATATCCTTTTACTGTCTGAGGATCTCCAGAGTGCCACTTTATATTTAGTCATAAAGTCTCCTTAGGCTCCATTTCTCTGAGACAGTTTCTCAGACTTTCCTTGTTTTTGATGACCTTAACAGTTTTGAGGAGTACTGGTCATGCATCTTAGAATGTTCCTTGATGAGGGTTTTTCTAATGTGTTTCTCATGATTAGACTAGGGTCATGGGTTTTGGGGGAGGAAGACCACAGAGGTAAAGTGCCCACATGCTGTTAACAGGACTTAATCGTTATTGATGTTGACTTTGATCATTTGCCTGAGGTAGTGTTTGTCAGGCTTATCCACTATAAAGTTATTCGTTTACCCACTTTCTGCACTGTGTTCTAGGGAAGGTAGTTGCTATGCTCAGCCAACATTTAAGTAGTGAGGAGTTCTGCTCCATATCCTTTGAGGGGACAGAGTATCTGCATAAGTTATTTGGAATCGTTGTATGAAAGAGTTTTGTCTATTTCCCACATTTATTATTATTTTTTATTTATTTACTCATTTATTTATGTCAGTATGAACTGAATAATGTAATATAATGTATTACATTATAATCCAATACTACTTTTTTTTTTTAAATTAGGCCAGTAATTCATTAAGGAAGGGAGGGAAGAGAAATGGGAGAAAATAACAGATCATGGGTCCCAGGTAGAGAGGAAGGGGCTGAAGAGTGATAAAGAGGGCTGGTTTACAGACTACAGCTTCCCACTATAGATTATAAATGTCCAGGTTTTACTTGCGTGTTGAGAGGGACACGGTGAGAGCTGGATGAGGAAAGCAGGACCAGGGATGAAGGCGAGAGAGAGCTACTTTATTTTCTTCTTCAAATTTTTCCAGTTTTGGCAATTGGGAGCTCTTTCTCCTGGCTCACTTTGCTATACCCCATTTTTGTGGTTGTTTTTGAGCACGTCCTTACTTTCTAGAACTATATAGTAGCTCTAGGCTCATCTAGCATATTCTTAGCCCTAAAATCAGCCATTTTTCCAAGAAGCCCTGATTTCTTTTATTGGAGAATTGTATTAAAAAACAAGATTTGGGTAATGAGTGTGCTCACTGGTACTGGGATGCCATTGCTTCCAGGGCCTTTCAGCTGAAAGAGCAATGAAATATATGTGAGTATTCTAATCCCTGTACATGCACATTTTTATAAAGATTTCAGTATGTTTCCATTTGTATTTATATTAAGTAAACATGAGTTCCTTTTGATACCTTCAATTCTAAAACAGTATCACATGGATCATTCTAGCCTTCTCCTGAAGCCAGGGAAGTGCTGGATTCCTCTAGGTTCTTGGCTATATCACATAAAAGAATTTAAGAACACACCAGTTTAGTTAGGCTGGTAAAAATAATTTAATGAGAAACGGGGGAGAAGAACAGAGTTTGCTGAGAAATGGGAAAGAAGGATGGAAATACGCACCGAGCTTTTATGCAGGCTCTTCTGGGCAAAGAGAGAGTAATTTGGCTTACGCAATTACCTTTATTAAACTATTAATTACTCCTCCCTTTGCTAATGCTAAGGGGAAGGGCCCCAGCTGTTATTGGATACCCCACCAATGGTGGGGGCCAATGGTGACTGGAATATCTGGGATCAAGGGGAGGTCCCAGAAAGAGTCCTAACTGAGACCTCGAGGTCAAGTTCAAGGTCTCTGCAGAGTTTCAAGACCATGTTGTCTGTCGTGTTGTCTGTTGGCCATTTTGTGGCTAGTCTGTTCCTCATTTCCCTATACTAACTTGCCTCACTTCTATTGCTTATCTGTAACTTCCCATTCCACCAGTGAGAAACCTGGATTCAATGATCTGCCATCCATCTATTTCATTATTAAATTCAGTTTGCAGGTATAGTGGTTTCAGAAATTTTAACCTGTAGTTCTGTCTTAGTTTCTTAGAGCTACTGTAACATAGTATCACAAACTAGGAGGCTTAACACAAAAAAAATGTATTGTCTCATCTATTCTGTAGGCTAGAAGTCCAAAATCAAGGTGACATCAGGGCCATGCTTCCTCTGAAACCTGTAAGGAAATAGTCCTTCCTTGCTTCTCCACAGCTTCTGATGATTGGACAGCAATCCTTGGTGTCCTTTGGCTTGCAGCTGCAGCACTTCAACCTTTGCTTCTGTGGTCACATGACATTCTCCCCTCTGTGTCTGTCTCTATGTCCAAATTTTCTCTTCTTATAAGGACACCAGTCATATTAGATTTGGGCCCACCCTAATCTACTTTGTTATCATCTTAACTAATCAGATCTTTAAAGACCTTATTTACAATATGGTCACCCTCATGGGAATGAGGATTAGGACATTATCACATTATTTGGGGGTATGAGGAGCACAATAGAACCTTTTTCAAGATCCATGGGAAAAAAATTCCAAACAAGGATTTTATTGCTATTACATCATCAGTTGAATAAAATGTGATATGCCATGTAGTTTAAAATTTTATTCCTAGAATAAGATGATTTGGGTGTTTTAGTGGAAGTTAAACCAGACCTTGTTACATTCTAAATGAGAAGCCAATTTCAGATGTACAGTACAAATAGTACAGGGGATTTTAGTAGATGAGGCTAAACTAAAATCTGGGCTGGTTTTCAGCTGGCACATAGGGATATATCTCTGCCAGGGGATAAAATCTTGAAATACTTCTTTGTTGGTTATTAACTAGTTACTGTCTTAAGTGCCCATATTGGGTGCCTGGGCTGCCTTAGCAATTCCCTCTAGAACCCTAGACCCACTCAAGACCTGGTAACTGAAGGTTTAATGCCTGTCAAGGCAAGCGTTCTTCAGGATCCTGTGCTTTTATCAATAGCTCCTTTTTAGATTGTAGGATTGATTAGTATTGGAAGTTAAAAACTCTGAATACAAACCCTTTTTCCAATTAAACCATGATTGTATATCCAAAGAACAAAGTTATTTTCATTCTAATGACATCAGGAGAAGTTGCCCTGCTCCTTCACCATTGGCTGCTGTTCAGAAGCTTCAGTCTTATTAACAGTAAATCTGCCACTGAGGTGTCTGCTCTGTGAATTGCTTGGCACCAACTCCAGAGTGGTGCCTGATTTAGTTGGCAGCTCTAAACCTATAAGAACCGGTGGTTTTCCTAATCATGGATTAATGATAGTTAGCAGAATTACTGGCATTATCTTAAAAATAACTGGGCACAAATTTGTTTATTTTTGGAAGTTGCTAGTTTTCAGGTACTGGATTAGAGATATTCTTCTGACTTTAAAAGGTTACAAAAGGGAACTTGCAAATAGAGATAATTTTACATGATTGTTAATAGGGAGTTTAAATGATAAATAATTAAATTATAATTAATATCTCACTCGATGTGATATGTGTTAATTAATAATTCTATTTTAACTTTAAACCAAAATCAATAATCAGTCTTTTTCATAATTGTAGTGAACATTTGAGACAAGATAATGACATAAAATGTATGTGAATATTTTAACAAATCGTTTTAAAGTGAACTCTCTTGTATTCACAAGTCTAGTCATGAAATGAACATTATTGGTGTCCCAGAGGTCTCTGTGTTTCCTTTCCATTCGCAACATGGTTTAAATTCTCTAGTGATTAGTTCACTATTTGTATTTGTATTGTTTTCTATAAATTTGAGCACTACGCATTAGAGAGATGATACCCAACCTTACATTTTATGCTTATGGAGGATATTTTTGGAAATCAAAATTCCATTTCTTTCCCTCAATAAGGGAACCCTGACTCCCTGACTGATTGACACAGGGTTTAGAGGCCCAGACATTTCAGACTAAAGCTAGAAACAATGAAAGGAAATCCAGAGCTCCCTGCCAGAGTGGCCAAGATATAATCATACCTGCATTCCTGTTCTACTTCTTCCTCTGCCCAAATCTGTATCCTCCCCCTTTCTTACACAGGAGTTGATCCCTATTAAACCTCTTACACCCCAGACTCTCTTTGCATCCAGCTAGTCTAACCTGACAATTGGGGATTAAATGTTACACTTGTTGGATCTCTGCTGATGCCTACAAAATAATCATTCTGGTAGCTCAAATGTATCTTTTTTTTTTAAGATTTATTTTATTTTTATTTATTCTCCCCTCCCTTTGCCACTTGTATTCGCTGTCTGCTCTCTGTATCCATTCACTGTACGTCCTTCTGTGTCTGCTTGTCTTCTCTTCTCATCTTCTCTTTAGGAGAAACTGGGAACTGATCCTAGGACCTTCCCATGTGGGAGAGAGGCACTCAATCGCTTGAGCCACCTCAGCTCCCTGGTTTGTTGTGCCTCTCATTGTCTTTTTCCTCTGTGTCTCTTTTTTGTTGCGTCATCTTGTTGCATCAGCTCTCCACATGGGCCGCAGGCTCTCCACATGAGCCGCCAGCTCTCCGTGTGGGCTGCCGGCTCTCCACGCAGGACCGCTTTTGCCTTCACCAGGAGGCCCCGGGGATCAAACCCAGGACCTCCCATATGATAGATGGAAGCCTAATCGCTTGAGCCACATCTGCTTCCCTCAAATGTACCTTCATTAAGGATTTCAAGCTCTGGCCATCATTGCATCCATCACATCCATCCATCCATTTGTTATAGGAGTCAGTGTCTAGGTTCTTGGCTTCATCACGAGAAAGTATTCAAGGTATTCAGTTAAAGGGGTGCTGATGCAAAGTGCCAGAAATCTGTTGGCTTTTTAAAGGGTATTTATTTGGGATAAAAGCTTATAATCACAAGGTCCTAAAGAATCTAACTCAAGGTAACTTCCTTACCAAACTCTGTTGCCACGTGTTGAAGCAAAATGGTGGGTGACATCTGTGAGAGTTTGGCCTTCCTCTTCCTCTTAAAGCAACGTGGGTCTGGCTTCTTCTGATCTCAGTTGTAGGCTGGCATAAGGTTCATCTCTCTTCCTGGGGATTGTTCCTTTCTGGGATCAACTGCTTTGTTTTCTTCACAAGGTCAGCTGTAAACAATCAGGCTCATCTCTCTTCCCAGGGCTGCAGCATACTCTGTGTATCTTCTCTGTGTGTCTACTTTTGTGTGAGAGAGGGAAGGGGCACTCAATGCTTTTGTGTGAGAGAGGGGAAGGGCACTCAATGCTGAGTCACTCTCTAATGACATGGTTGAGTCAAAGCCCTAATTTTTTTTTTTTTTTTTTTTTACCGGGAGGTCCCGGGGATTGAACCCTGGTCCCTCCCTATGGGAGATGGACGCCCAACCATTTGAGCCATGTCCATGCCCCAAAAGCCCTAATCTTAACATAATATAATTAGACATCTCAGCTGAATCTAATACAATCAAAGGGTTATCACTCTCAGAGGAACAGACCAATTTACAACCATAATCTATATTTCTTTTTGGAATTCATAAGTAATATCAAACTGCCACACTATGCTACTAAGAGGAGGGGTGCTTGCTTCAGTGGCTGGGACTGGGTGATATTTACTCATGAGCAGAAGCTTGTATCCTGGAAGAGATAAATTGACTTAGGAGCTTAAATATACAGAGGCCTACTAAGAGTATAAGAAAGATAGTTGAGAAGGGGCCTAGGAAGGTTATAAGCCAAGGGGAGCAAGAGAGGTGTGAGAAACAGCAAGAATGGGGCACTGCTGGCAGGATTTTTTAGCCTGGTTGTGGTTTTGAAGGACCACAGCTGCTTAAAGAATCGAGCTGGGTTTCAAAAGTTCTGTGCTGTAACACCAATAAGGGATTTCACAGGGTTTAGGTTGTGAGGGTGCTGTTATTAGGTACTTAGCTTTTGCTTTTTGAAGAGATATTTCAGGCTGTCCAAGGGCTGGCACTTGTACATCTTAGCAGGTGTTTCTGGTGTGTTGGCACTTCTTTGGACAGTGGGCTTTACGCGGGATAAATACACCCAGCTGGCAATCCCTTTAATAGCTAACAGTCCATTTGGTTGTGTGTAGCTGCTACGGTGGCAGCCCAGTTGAGGAAGCCATTGGGTGAACTTATTTGAAGCAAGAAGATTAGCCTAAAGATGCAAACATAAGTGTTTAGTGGGTACCCAGAGAAGCAGACTTTCTCTGGTTATCAAAATGACAATTGAAGTTTCTCCCATAGGTCCTAAGACGTGGGCTGCCGATGGGTGAGCTTCAGGTTTGTAATTTCATTCATGTTGTCCCCTCATAGGAGCAGGCCTTAACACCAATCGTGTAGGCTCTGCTTACCTTACTCTGGTAATTATTGCTCCACTTGGTATATCCTTCACACAGCCAGTATGCTGCAGCACTGTTGGCCCTTGGAGGGAAGCTCCAGTGTTTTACTGGCTTGGTGCATAAGCACTCTTTGGCACTATGAAACAGAGCCTGTCTGGAGGCAATATTGGGCCATTGCTGGCTGGTAGGGCTGCAGTAATTTGAAGCAGCAACATAGTTTCATTTACTTCAGGATCATAATCAGAGGGGGCAGATACCTTTATTGCTTTAGGGGTTATAGTGACCCTCTTAGCCAGTAACTCAAATGGAGAGATCCCACGCATGGCACTGGGGGCTTGGTTTAAATGCTCAAGAGAGTCTGACAGAGCTGAAGTTTATCTCCTTTGTGTGTCACCTTATGGATAATGTTTACTTCTGTAAGGCACCTTTTGTGGCTTAACTTGAGAACAGCCTTTACAATTTTGTATGATATAAATTAGGTTAGAATACTTTATAAGAGTACCCAATGCCCTAGCTATGTACTGCCCTGTGACAGCCCCTTGATGGCCACTTTTCTGTGCGGCCACAAGGCTGCCCCTTTTGTGGGGGTGGAGTAGATTATTCAGATATGGGTTTGAGCATTTGCCTCTTGATTCCCAGGCAGAGCAGTTGTTTCCGTGATATATAACATCTTTGAAATATTAAGACTATGATTAATAACATTATACTATTATTCTACAGAAAACATTGTTAAGTGCTTAGAAATAATTTTTAAGCATTCATATGAACATTTTACTTATACAACTTTGATTAACAGAAGGTTAAACAATCCTTTTTAGTTTTTATAACACTTTTAAACACCTTTCAGTTAACTTATAACATATCAAATGAATTTAACTATTTTTATTACTCCATCTTTTTTTACAAGGTGAAATAAATCTTTTGCAATAGCTTGAAAAAAAAAAAGATACCTACTAAGGTTTGACTTTGAGAAAGCAAAGTGTCAAAAGTTATTAGGTTTGAACATTATGTTCCTTCAAAAGTGAGAAAACATATTTTTCTACACATCTAAGGACACAGCAAAGGTATCATAAAGTACAGGAAGCTATTTTGATAAAAAAGACTCTCTGCTTTGTATACTGATTATTTAGGAGAAAATTTGTTATAAACTTCCACTAAAACAAATGAATGACTTAAGAAACTTTGTTACTTTGCCAGAGAGAGAGAACCAAACTTTAGTTTCGCATCAATATAAACTTGACAAATGGATTATTATTTACTCTCATTTTAAGGTTGTTAAAAGGTTTAAATTGGGAAATTACAGGACAAACTATGACTCTTAAATTTCCAGCCTAGTAGATAAGAGTTTTAAGCTAAACTTGCATTTCCTTATCTTATCACATCCAACCCTTCCCCAATAGCTCTCCAAAAAGAAGGAGGCCCAGGGGTGTTGGGCAGGTTAAAGAGCTTAGGAAAGAAATTTTTTTCTTTCCCAATAGTTTTTATATTCAGATTTCTATATGACCTTTTTATCCTGCTTAGCCTCTCTAATTTGGGCTCCAGGAATATTCATTTACATAAGCACTTATTTTACCTTCAGCAATTTGAATATAGCTCTTTTAAGGATTTTCATTTGTTAATTTGATATTACTATCCTGAGGTGTGAAAATATACACTGAGCAAGTAGGCAGACACAAATAAAGAGTTACACAGAAACACACAATTTACTAGTGTTGCTTATAGTTTTCATTTTCTTATAAGACAAGATTAACTGTAAAATAGCATTATATTCAAAAGATCTCTTCAAAGGCTATTTCTGATTACTCTAACCTGCCCTGTGATCATGCAGTTTTGTGCAAGAATTTTGTTCTTTTTAATTATTGGCTTATAATCAAATTGTTCCCAATGCTTAAAAATAACAATCTACAACATTTTTCCTTTAGAGCTTGGCTTATTTCCTATTCCTACTTTGACAGACCTTGGATGAGCAACACAAATTGCAGTACATACTCCCTGAGGTTATCGAAGTCTTAGGGAATACTGGTTTTTTCCATGACTTTTTTCTTTTAGGATCCCCTGCACTCCAGGTGGGAGGCCCCACACCTTCCAGTTCTAGGGGATAACAGGACTCTGGCAGCTGCTGGACTGGAAGAGTAGATGTCCAACCCCGAGGGCCAAGGATTTCACCAGGCAGTGTTTTCCTCAAAAGTTGTGGGGTCCCTCTGGGCTCTTGCCCAGAGTAGGTAAATTAGAGTTCACCCCTAGATAGTCATGAGAGAAAGCAAGTTTATTAACACCAGTGGAAGGATGGGAGACAGGGGTTTCTTAAATTTGCCTTCCCCCATTTGTCATGGGGGAATGGAAGTTTCCATGGATTCAAACAGGGAAGAATAATTACCAATACAAATGTTGCCGCATTTTCTCTAGGTTCTTGGGCTATGTTACAAAAAAGAATTTAAGAACATGCCAGTTTAGTTAGGCCAGTAGTTTATTAAGAAAATGAGAGAAGAGAAAGAAAATAACAGATTATGGGTCACAGGTATACTTGCGGGCTGGTCCAGGCAGAAAAAGGGCAAAAAGGGGAAAGGGCGGATTTAGTCTCTGCCCTGGCTTTTTAAATCATTAATTATTCTGCCCCTTTGCTAATGTGTGTGTGTGGGGGGGAGGGGCAGGAATCCCAGTTTTTTGCTGTTTTGATGAATTAACCCACCAGTCAACTCCCCTGGGGGGCCCAATGACAAGGCCCCTTGATAATATCCAGGGCTTTTCCTTGATCCCGGATTATCTTATTCCAGGTGGGGAATTCTCATGAGGTTCTTCCAGGGAGGATTCTATGGCCATGTGTTCCACAGCCGTGGTTTTCTGCCGGGTTCCAGATTCGTCTTTTTATTCCCTAAACTTAGACTGCCTCACAAAGGTGAAGCCAGTTCTGAAATACCCCAAGCAAAGGTAAACTCAGTTCAGAATTACCATCACAATAGTAAATCTAGGCTAAATCCATTAGTTATAGCAATTTCAGATATTATCCTTTTGCTATTTCATAATATAAAGGCGTCTATGTACTTATCTTGTCTTAACTCTTAGTTACAGTTTCTAGTATATTTTTACGTAGAAACAAACTGGGCACTTTTGTTTATCAGCTAGACAATTAAAGTTATTTTATTAGTAGCAGTAATGTTGCTAAGTTTTCTCACTTTTCCAGTAGCTGAACGAATTCCATGTGATTTCTTTTATACACTAAATCCAACTGCAAGATAAAATTGAATTTTAAAGACTCATTTTCTAAGTTACCTGCCACTGTTATTTAATTTGTAACAGGCAAACCCCAAATATGATTTATGAGTTCCTAGGCATGAGCAGACTGACAAAGTTAAAGTAAACTCAGATTAGAGCAGAAGAATTTTACACACTTACGTGACATAGGGAAAGACCCAACTTTAGAATCACCTTCACAAAGCGTCCAGTGTCCACCAATGATAGAGACCTCGTGCTGAAATTTCCAGCCTTGCTCCTCCAGGAAAATCCTGAGCAGCTGCTAGGCATGGAGCTCAGGGGCTCAGGGAATCCTCGCTCCCTACGAGATTAGAATTAGGGCTGCATTTTCATTAGCTGCTTCTTGCAATGGTTAAAATCCTACAGGAGGCCTCTAACAGCTTCCGCCTTGTAGCGATACTGCTTATTTTACAGGGGAGAGTTTAGTAAACAATCTAGATCTTGATTCCCATTTACTCCCCTTATTAGGCACGACCAAGATGAGAGAGATTTGGAGTGGCAGGTCAGGACCTGGTAAGGGCTTCTATGATAATTAAGAAATTAATGATCTTATCTGCCACCGTCAAGGATCACCCGAGGCTTCTCTAGGTTGATGGTTTGCAGTATTGTTCAGGAAGCCATGCCTGGCCTAAGCCCCTGTCGTCCCACCCTGGGACAAGGCCCTGATGGGTCCTGGCAATAAGGCAGCTTGGAGCTAGTGGCCCACTCCTCTGCACTTGAAGTAGGTTCCTGCTGACATGGAAGCCTGAATTTCGGGTGGCCTGAGGTGACAGGGTGCCTTCAATGGCAGCAGTTAAAAGGTAAGCTTATCTCCGGGCTTTTTGCTTGGCCTTTCTTACCTGCTTTCTCTTGGCAGCATGGTTTCAATTGTTGAAAACTGTGAAGGTGGTGTTTAAAAGGGAGTTAATGGGAGTTTGGGGACCCAGAGGAAGGTTTTGCAGCTTCTTATGGATATCTGAGGCAGAATGGCTAATAAAGTGAGTTTTCAGGAGGATCTGTCCTTTTCTAGAGTCAGGATCTTTTTGTTCTGCCTCTGAGTAATTTCCCTGAGCTTATTATAAATGATGAGTTTGGTAGTGAATTTCCTCATTCCTTTTCTGGTCCTTAGTTCTTCCTGTTCCCACCTTCTTTCTTACACAGGTTTAACTAGAATTCAGGGTCCCATACAGAGGCTACTCTTGTCTGTCCTCTCTTTTGTACTGGGGCCACATGGTGTGGCAGGAAAGGATCTGCTGCTGCTTCTTCTTTTTTAACCCTTTGGTGTACAAGGGTGTCCAGTTCTTGAGAATGTACCCAAGTTGAGAATCTGCTGGTATGCTAGAGATTGTACCCGTTGTTTTAGGGAAAAATGAAAAAGAGTTTGTCAGCCAATCTGGCATCTGAGACTCCAGGTTGATGGATGAATTCTTGTTCTTCTTCAAACCAAAGCCCCCAGGTTGCCTAGGTCCCGGGAGAAATTTGGAGCCCTTCAAGATTCGCTCTGGTTTCCAACATCCCAAGAATCACAAAGTCCCTGACTGTGTAAAACCAAGCCCCCAAGTTGCTTAGGTCTTGGGAGATGTTTTGAGTCACCATTCTGTGGTTGCTGGTATCCCGAGAAAAGAGTCCTTGCCACCAGGCATCTCCATGGCACCCTGGGTTTTGGGAGGCATCTGGCGCCAACACCCCCAAGTCAAAATTTTTCCCTAGAAGGGGAGTGGACTCCCCCCAGAAATTTTGAATCCATTCTTTTGAGGGTAAGATTTTGATCCTTGTCTAAATTGCTAGAGATTGCAGGTCAGGGACCTAGCCTATAAAGGAAAACAACTCTTCTGTAGACCCTTTTCCACATTGCACTAGATCCTAAAGCTAATCAGGACATAAGTTATACTTAGAGAAGTGGGACCTGAACTTGGAAGAATAGTTAAGGAAATGGCCCAAGATTTATTTCATGACTTCCTGTGGGGTATGGGGAAGAAGAATTAGAAAGTGGTTTAGGATAAGATGGAGCTCCTGGACTCCTGTGCTCCCACTGGACTTCTACTCAACTTGGGGAATGTTTCCCATCTGGTTTCAAGAATGGTGTCACCCACCACCTAGAGCCTCCTTGATCTACACAACTTGGGGGCCAGCCCCTACCGCCTCTGAAGAGGGAGCTAGAGGAGGACTCATGAGTAAACCAAGATTGTGTTCTTTGGGAGCAGGACTGCAGACCAGTAAAGAAATGGAGACAGACATATATATGGACATACAGGTATGCCCACATCCTCCATCCTACAGACACACATAGACAGACCTTGGTTAGAAGCCAAAAACTGGAGGGGGAGACCAGAGATGATTTTCTCTGGCTGGCTCACCATGAATATGTTATCAGAGTCAGTGCCTAGGTTCTTGGCTTCATCATGAAAAAAAATATTCAAGGACAAACCTCAATTTAATTAAACAAGCAGAGGATTTATTGGATAGTAAAGCAAGAGAACACACGTACACCTTCAGAGTTGAAGGCAGGCATTCTCAAGGGAGAGAAATGCAAAGTTCTGCCCTGGGGTACCCTATTTTATGGGGGTACAGGACTCCAGATTCTGCACTGATAAGCAAGAGCTTAAGGGAGCAGGGACCCAGAGGTGTGTGGGGGGGTGGGCATAGGGATTTGGGGTTTGCTGTCCAGTGGTGATTTGCTTCTGGCTGCTGTACATGACATTTGCAGGGCATGTTGACTGGCAGCGATTAGCCTCTGGTCACTGTTCAGAAGGCGTGAGGTAGCCTGAAAATTAGGTGGGTGGGTGGTGATGGTGCCCTTCTTGCCCCTTCCCTCTTTGCTGGCTGCCTTCTGATAATGCAGCCTTTGGGTGTGTGTGTGCTGTAAGCCGCAGGGTATGTGCTTGTAAGCTGCCCCTTCTTAACTTGCCTGTGTGACACAGCAGGTTAATGCTAGCCAGCAGGCTAATGCCTCAGTTTCTCTTACCAGGCTTATTAGGTTCTCTGCCCCTGCTTCCTTAGGTCCCTGTTCTATACTGCCTCACATTCATCCATCCATCCATCTATAGAGCCATGTATGCAGTCAAAAATTCCAAGTACTTTTTTTTTTTTTTTTTAATTTTATTTATTTATTCATTTATCCCCCCCTTGCTGCTTGTGCTCCCTGGGTCAGCTAACCACGCCGTGCGGGCGGGCTTGCCTTCACCAGGAGGCCCCGGGAACCGAACCCGAGGCCTCCCATAAGGTAAACGGGAGCCTTACCGATTGAGCCACAGCCGCTTCCCTTCCAAGTACTTTTTACACGCTCTGTGCTGGGTTTTGCCTCTAACGAGCTTCTAGCAAGATGGAAGAGATAATGCACTTAAGCGCAGGGTGATTATGAACGCAGAAAGGGCAGAAACAGAGAGACCAGTATATAACCTATGTCAGACTGATGCTCAGATGAGATGCAGAACTACAGTGGTAATATAATGAAAGGAAAGAGATGTTTGGGAAAGAAAGAGTACTGTGGGGCATCTACAATACTTTGAAATAAAAGAGAATTCAAAAGGAGAGTATATGCATTTAAATAGGGTCCAATACATTCACATATTAATATCTGTAGCTTGCTTTAGCATCTTAAAATTTTAGTCATTATAAAATAAAATACTGTGGTCTTGATAATGAAAGTCACATTCTTTTTTCTTTTTAACATTTCAACTTTTAATAGACTTGACCCATTCAACTTATATATATATATATATATACACATCATAAATAAACTATGTATTATTTAGAATTATGATATAAAATAGTATGGCCTGTAGAAGTCTAATATTGCATTTCTAAACATAGGGAACTATGTAGATCTGATGATGAGGAAGTAACAATTATTGTTTATCTTATAGAGATACTGCATTCTATCAAGCTTTTCCAACATATTGCATTTGGAGAAATACAATGTCACCAGTTGTATTCCTGAAACTATGCAATATCTTTTTTTTAAATGGTATGTAACTATGAACTTTCTTCTTTTTTTTAATATATTTTTTATTTTTTCTAAAATATACTTAGATTACATAAAATGTTACAATAAAAAAATGTAAGGGGTTCCCATATGCCCCCAGAAAGTAACATTCTAATTCTAACTATTATTTGGTTTCAAAAATACACTGATTATCAAAATGGTATGTCTGTCTATTTTGTGTAATTGAGTATTTATCTTTTATTTGTTAATAAAATATCTTTATCCTGCTAATCTATCAAAAGTTTTCTGTTTAGTAAAAATCCAAACCTTATCAGTCAGTATATTGAAATGACCATGTAAACTGATTCTTTTTATATTCTCTTTGATGCCTCTCTTCCCCCCCACCCTCAATCTATTAATCTCTTGAAAACTGTTAACATCACGGTTTGTTGTATTTTAAGGGTTTTATTTCCAAATTCAAAGTTCAGCAGCAAATATTAATGCCATGATCTTAATAACATATTTCCTTGTAACCGGGAGAGACCGTCTCCAACTGCGTTTTGTAGCCAGCACATGGGTGTTTGTAGCCATTGGAATCTGACCATTTCCAGGGCCTTGTCAGACATAGCATTTTCATGTCACTACTAGAAAGGTCCACCAAATAGAACAATCACAGCCAAAAAAAACTGAGTTACATGTCTCTCTGGCTGAAATTCTCCTTGTGGGCTTCTATTCTAAATGATCCTCATCTCAGTATTGCATGACCATGTGGGATCCTGGTGTGCTCTATATTCTACTCAACATTCAAGCTGAAGAGAAGTGGTTTCACTCTTTTTAAGTACAGCAAACTTTTAACCTTAAACCACAGACTGAACCTCTGCTTGAGAGTACTTACATTTTGCTATCTATTGTTTGAGAAAATATATGACCAAAACTTACTCTCAATGCAGCAGCATTTTTAAATGAGTTTTCATTTTATTAACTACTGAGACATGGACTGATATGTGTCAGATCATGTTTAAAAAACACGTTAGGCAAATTATTAATCAGGCTGGTTAAAGACCTGTAAAGCCTCTGCTGCTTGCTAGGTTTCTGCTATGCCCTAGATATCCACAGCCCAGAAGTCAGGAACCATTTTCATAGATGATGGAAACCTGTCAGTACTTTTACTATTCCAACTGTGTTACTGATCTTTAGCAGAGAGATTTTGGATGGATTTCATTGACCTCTTATTGGATAGGACCAAAACAATGCAATATAAACAAACTCTATTTTCCATTGGTCTTACATTGCAATAGGAATATTCTGGGATTATCTATCTTTGAAATAGTAAATGAAATAAGAATATATTATGCTATACTTGTTGGTTCCTAGTTAATTTTCCTTATCCCTTCCCTTCTGGGTCACTTCTCTAATACCAGAAGTCCCCAGGTGTTCCCTCCCTCTGTAGCCATGTTTCCTCTGATGCCAGACAATCTCCTGGCTTCCAAAGCCCCCGTGGTCCCTTCATTATGGCCTAGTTGATCTCTACTATCTGTTCCCTTGCTTAAGCATTAGTATTTACCCTTCAAGCTACTGCTTTTTCATCAACAAAAAAAAATTCATCAGCATTGCTCTAATGAACAGCAACATACATGTCACAGAAGGATTTGGGGCACTTGATCAGATTGTTGGGGAAATAATTTTTAATGTGGAATGGTATCAGAGGGGGTTCCATCATGACATAGAGTTCATGGTCTCCTTTACTAACTTGGCCTTAGCCTGTGTTATCATCTCTACATAACAACCCCTGTATTCAAATAGATTGATTTCTGTTATTTCAAAGCATAACTATGCTTTCTTTTTGTTATAATCATTAAAAAATATTTGGAAACCTAGTAATAGATATAAATAAAAATAACTGATAGAAAGTACCTGTACTATATTTTAGCCAGATCATGCCTGTCTTTCAAAGTAAACTGCATTACAAAATCCTAAGGAATGGTTTAATGAAAATGAGCTTGCTGAGTTCATATGAGTTCATGTCATCACAGTGGGAGTTTTAGCTTTTGGTTACCAGCAGGTTGCTGATGTTGATTCACATAATATATTTAAGGGCTATTGCCTCTCCACAGAATTCTTTGGTAATAACCATTAAAGATGTAAAGAAGCAAACAGCAGAACAACTAATTGTTCATATGCCTCCCAAACAGTTTTTTGACTCAGATTTATTAGTCATATATGATCACATTACCAGAGCAATTTACCATTTATAGAAGTTCTAATCATTGGAGGCTAAGGCAATGCTATTTATTCTGTTAAGGTAAACCGTGTGTGCATATATATATATATATACAAACATAATGTTTAAATTTTGCCTTTGTATATTTTAAATATATATATTCATATTTTCATGGAAACAAAAGTTTAATAAATTTAGATTATGCATGAACATGTGCATGCATGTAACAAAATATATTTAGAGAATGGTCATTTTTCCTTTTTGTCACAATTCATCCCTTTTGAAAACCACATTTTAAACTGTTTTAACAATAGATTATAATATTTACCTGTAGGAACATTCTCTTAAAAGAAAATATATACTGGTAGGTATTAATAAAATGTAATGTTTTAAAATAGTGAAAATACGCCCTAAGAAATTTCAAATGTTTTATTGAAATTGTGCTCTCTGCTTATTTAAACAGCTTATTGGGTATCCAACAAAGGAGATGATTCATGTGAAAAGAATTTATAAAACTTTAAAGTACGGCTAAATGGATATATATTTCTATATATAGTGAATATGTAAGAGGAACTGGTATGTGTTTTAAAGAAGAGTTCTTAGCCTTTATTCTGATGTGAAACAAATAAATTGAAGGCATTCGTATGTGCAACATCATTCCATGGTCTTAGGCAGATTTAGATCAAACAAAAAATCTATTTTAAATGCCCTAAATTAGTTAATTAATATATAGTTGCTAGGATTATTAATGTTCATAACACTGACTTTATGGGCTATGGGTAAAATCTATTCTGGACTATTGCAATGCCCAGAAAAGTAGCTATAACAGTACTCCTTTTTCCCCACTCAAGAAAGAGTACTGGAAGACATATGAGTAAGAAATATGTTTGAGAATTTTGTGAGCCTGCTTTGATCCATAAAAATAAATAAATGAAACCAACATCTGGAACTTTATTGCTGATTAAGTAAATGACATGGTACTCTCTCTAGTGACAGAGACATTTTTGTGTCTTGCAATACCAAGGGTGGGTACTACCATTAAAAATATACACTAGAGTACCAGAATTAAATTTCTTTTGTCCCATAGATTGGCTTAACTAATATACTCTCACACTAGCTAGAGTAAATATAAAATATTTAAATAAACCTATTAATCCTTTTTTGTGTGTAACTAAACATGCATAGGAATACTTTTGCTATCAGTTATAAATTTCAAAATATTTTAGATAGGTGTGGATAGTACAAGTAGCTCTAGGAAAATTTGCTAAAGGAAATTTGTTGTAATTAGCTTTCCTGTAGCAAGTGCAGTCATTCAAAATGATTTCATTGATTTTATCTCTTTACTTAAAGCAGATGGATAGTGATAAGCATTTTTTACGGTGATATTGGTGGTAGTGGATTTCACACTGAAAACATTTTCAAAGCAACTTTTATTCTCATTTTTTCATTTTATTCAGTCCTATAACATATATCTGTAGAGCTTATTTTTGACAGACCATCATTGTACTTCATAAGCCATTGGGTAGCAATAAAATACTGTAATTACAATGTCATTTATCACAGATATATAATATGAAAACTAAATTTTCAACTCTAGATTATTCAGGAATACAAGGATAAGAGAACTTTTCACTAATGATTGGGAAATGCTTAGAGATGTGAGATTAGTGTTGTTTTTCCCCAGTTAGTGAGTGGGGTGATGAATGGGGAGATTTTACACACTTCTGTAATGCATTATATATGGTCATCATATCATTCGATTTCAAGATTATTGTTCTTAAAACTATTATTTGCATTGTATTGGTTATTGTGAACTTAAAAATCCTTAATTGACTTATGTTATTTTTTTCATTTGGATATTTTTGTTTGTTTGCTTTCCCCTTTTATAGCCGACAGTGACTTCTTTCTTACAAATCAGCAGCAGGGAGAACTGGAAAATAGAATTAAGAGAGTAATGGATGCTTGGGCCTGGGGAGAGGGATATGGTGGGCATGCATGTGTGTTTGAATGTATGCATGTTACATTGTGGGAGATGAACATATTAGGCTTAACAAAAAGAAATTGCCATTTTTATCACTGGAAATGTCAAATGGTTAAACTTAATATTTAGAGATTTTTGTGATATCCACGGCATCAGTACAGATCTAACAGATGCCACTGAAGTTTCAAGCATATTGCATAGTTACACTTGTAGCATCGAGAAGCATCTCTTTATAATAAGATATAGAGGTAAGCCAACAAAATCATCATAAGGATATTAAAATACAAATGAGTGGGAGATACATTATTATCAGGAAACTTTTGCATCTGCTTTGATTCATTAAAAATAAATACAAAACCCCAAAATTCTGATATTTTATTAAGGGATAACAAATTGATTCATGATGCCTTCTCTAGAAATCGAGAAAATCCAATGTGTTGCAACATCAAAAAATTTTTATTTACCTAGGATTAACTTGATAAGCTCATTGAAAGAAATTTTAGTGTCTTGATACATTAGTTTCGGTTAAAATTTACACAAGTGTTAGAAGATGTTACATAACTGATAAATTGTATTAGTAAAAATAATGTAAAAGGACTAATTTATACAGCTCTTGGATTTGGTTCAGACACTGTGTGTTAATAAATTAAACTGAAATAAATCCAAATTTTCATACTTTAATTTCTTCTTAGATTATTTATGTAAGAAAAGAAAAACAAAAATCTCTAAAGCATAGGAGTTCTAAAGGCAGTATCCCATAATCCTAGTTTTCTGTTTTTCGTAGAATATTGAGACCACCCATGCTATGAAAACATAGTCCTTATCAAGGTACCTTATTAGTTTCATAATATTAGAACCGTCATCCTAGCTGTGAGTCAATTATATTTATTGTGCACAGATTTATACCAGAGATCAACAAATTGTCATCATAGAATTCTTAGCAGAAATTGGTCAAATGATTTGGTTGGGTGAATTAAGACAAATCTTATAAAATGTGAACCAGTAAAAGAGGAATACAATATATTTGAAGTGAGTTTACGTAAAAAGGGTGCATCATATAAAAGTGTTAACATTAGAATTATTGATTTGTATTGACAGAGATCAATTATCTTCATAGTTTTTAGCTTCACATGGCTCTGAGAGACTGCTATTATTAGACCATATTTTGGAGGAAGGTAGTTGATCCTCAATCAGAGGATTGCATGTATGGACTGAAGTTTGTAGATGACAGCAATAATAATTCCTGACTGTTTTACTTGAAAGAAGATGCATTGCTTCTGTAAAATGATATTTATAGACTCTAAAATAAATGTATACATTTACTTTCTCATAATGTTGCAAAAGGAATCGGCTTTCTTTTTCATCTTGTGGTCTTGCTGTAGTGCACTGTGGTGCTCAGTTTTGGGACCTGGCTCAGTAGTTCTCAACCCTAAAAAGCTCTGACCTAGTTGTTCAGAGAAGCCCTTCCAGAAGGATGTAGACAACTAAAACACACAGTCTATCCTTTAAGTGTAGGGCCATTGAGTGAAAGGTTCATGAGGAAAGGAATGTTCACACGACCTCAACTTTTCCTCCACAGATAACATATAAACTGCAAAGGGCAAATGGTACCTTAGCATGAAGATATCTGGTGAACATCATCAGAAACAAATGTCCAAACTCATCATCATGAGTAACAAGGTATGCTGACCTTCTATGCTTCCTGGTGGCACACAGTGAGAACCAATCCACAGCATGTGTGAAGTTTTCTTGCCAGAATGTTGAAACATTATCCTGCCATGAGAGAACAACAAGAACAATTCAGACAACTGGTGTCATCTCTTCAAAAATGTCAATGCCATGAAGGACCAAAATAGACTAGGGACTGTCCTAGATTAAATGAGACTAAATTCAATGGGTTATCCAAATCTGGACACCACTGTTGTTAGGATTCTTGAATATGGACTATAAATTATTTAGCAACAGCCCCCTCATATCATCATACCTGTTGTAACCAAGATGCCCATCCTGATTTATGCCAGATGGAACCATTCCAAATCATTAATGCTTAAAATTATTAATTAAATTCCAGAATGGAATTGGAATCTATGGTGTCAGGGTGGCTTTTCATGTTACTGCCCCTCTAATATTGAGTGTTTTAGAATAAACTCCCTACTGCTCACTGTTCCACTCTGTATGGCTTGACATAGGAAATTGGTAATTATAACCATCGTTTCCTGCAAGGTACCAAAAATTGCCCTATTTACCAAGAAATATTTTTGTTACAATGTAGAATAATAGTATTATCAATCACAAGTCCCTTTTCTCTTTTAATATATTTTTAGTAATCATGACTACCAATGTAATCACATACCAATATTCCCATATACTGACTCTGGAAACAAATGTTATCCTCTTCAACAAACTGGCTTTATGGAAAAAAAAACATATTAGTATATTTATTCCCATTTTATCCTAGGAATGAAATTTTATTTTTAACCTTATTTTCCGTAGTCCCTTGCCATTTTTCAAATGTTTAGTAGTGCTCCTTCATTTATTCATTTCGTAGATGTCTTGGGTAGCATTGGCTATGCAAATTATTAAGCAAGTGCTCCCAGGCTAAACCACCAAGGGTGTGGGGGAAGCATAACAGGGAATCAATCACCCCCAAAAAAGGTGGGACACTAAGTCCCAACCTCAGTCTGATCCCATGGGGTTCTCTACAGCTGAAATTTGTAAAAATTTGAGGAACAACTTGTTTTACATACACAGAGTTGTCATCCTGTTTGAGGCATATGAGCTGCACTTTCAAACTTTCACACCTTGCAGGCATTGGCTATGAGCCTACCCCAGAAAATAAATTCCCTGGCACTTCTGACCTTGAGCAGCTCCAGTAGCCCAAGGTTAGTTCTCTGAAGAAGATGGCAAGTTCCCCACCATTCCCACCAGGGGAAGGGAGCACAACACATATAAATGGGATCCAGGGATCTCAAGGGGATCTCGGTTGGGCATCGACAGCATTTGCTAAAGTGGTCTTTTCTTTTGCTCCTTCTGGAAATACTGTTCAAACAAAATTGACATTTTTGATACTATGAGAGCAATTATGATGATGTCTGTAAACAAAATATTTTATTTAGTCTATATAATTATTGGTTTAATATATTTGATCAGTTAATAGAGATTTTGATCCATAACTACATATAGCAAAATACATTATAAGCAAATGTGATCATTTCTCTGTCAAGGAATCTGAAATCTCATTTGTAAATAGGACAACACATTTTAGTTTTCTGTTCTGCTGTAACAAATTACCACAAACTCAATGTTAAAAACGATGCCCATTGGGGAGTTTATGTAGCTCGAGTGGTTGAGAGCCTTCTTCCCATGTAAGAGGTCCCAGGTATGGTATGATCCCTGGTACTTCTTAAGAACAAACAAACAAGCAAGCAAACAAAACCCCCAACTCTCATTGGGGAGCAGATATAGCTTGGTAGTTGAGCACCTGCTTCCCATGAAACAAGGTCCTAGGTTCATTCCCTTGTACCTTCTAATAAAAAAAAAAAAAAAAATCAAGGCCCATTTATTGCCTCACAGTTCTGTAAGTCAAAAGTCCAGCATGGCATAGCTGGGTTCTCTGTTCAGGTCTCACAGACTGAAATCATATTGTCAGTCAGGCTGCAATCCTCATATGAGGCTGGGGTACTCCAGGAAAAATGGTTGTTGACAGATTTATTTTGTTGGAGGACTGAGGCCCCATTTTCTTGCTGGCATTTGGCCAGGGTTCACTCTCAGCTCTTAGAGAGCCCCCACTCATTGGCCTTCTAACATGGCACTTTATTTCTTCTCCCTTGAGGCCAACAGGAACTTGTCTTTATGACTTATTCTCACAGAGAAACTGCTGTTAGGGTCTCACCTGACTGAGTCAGACTCACCCAGATAGTCTCCATAATTTTCTTCAATTACATCTGCAAGTCCATTCTCAGCAGGACATAGATGAATATGTGATTTCATAACCAGGTGGTGGGAATCTTGTGGGGCATCTTTTCACTTCTACCTGTCACAGCACACAAATGAAAATTAACCCAGAACAAGGCATTTTGATGTACGTACTGGAGAGGCAGAGAATGGAATGCTTGGGGATATATAGACTTGGTTTAAAAAGACAACCTTATATATGCGAAATGCTGACAATAAATGGATAATACATTTTATGAGGAAGAAATATCATATGTGGGACTAAAAAGAAAATAGCAATTCAGTAATATTGGGCATATGTGTAGCTTAGTATCTCTGACAAATCCTTGTATTTGAGTTAAGTTGTTTATTTTAGTTCTGTGATCGGTGAGTAAATATAGTGGTAGGAATTTATTGAGATCAATTTGGTCTTAAATCTAATTGATAAAACATGTTTAAATCACTTTCCCTTTGGAAATATGTGCCTGATCTCCCTCCTCCTCTCTGTCCCACACACATACACCAAATATTTGTGCATGTGCACACAAATGTACAACATATGCATACATCTGCACAAACATACACGTATGTTAACTGGAAGACAAAACAAATTTCTTAGTCTATCTCTTACATGGCTACAGAAAAGTATTCAGTTGCCAAATCACTTAGTCTGACATTTGAACAAATACGTTGCTTCTCAGCTCAAAAACAAAGTAATGGTTGACATAATACAGAACTAACAAAATTGCTTATGCTCATATGAGGAGAAAGAGACAAGATAGGAATCATAGGCATATTCTGGAGGAACACTGTGAACAGAATTTGAAATTTTTCATCATGTTATCATCAATGTCTCCTAAAATATTAAAAAGTTTAATCTTGCCTCCTTCAGCAAAAATATTAGGTACCATCCAAAGAAGTGTGAAGAATAGTGTAATGTCTGCCTCCAAATTAAGGGTAAGCAAATAGCAGGGGAAGCAACCATCAAAGAATTAGAGGAAGGCAAAGAAATCAGTGAAACATCAGTGAATTGCTTCTTTCAAATAATTATGATGGTGAGAAATCTTGCTAATGTATACTTCTGTATCCTAAAGTAAATTAGTTAATGGTCTAAATACTGTAAAGTTTAATGGTCTGGTAATAATGAAAAGGGAATTAAAGGACAATAGTGAATCAGGGATCCAAGATGAACTGTTAGAAGTTGGTGAAGACACGGAAGACATTGGAGTTGAATTGATAAATGATGAGACCTTAGAAAAGAATTGATTGCTTTAATCCATTGTGATGCATCTCTGTTTCTGTGATTCATCAGTTTAATTATGTTTTTCTAACCAAATCATATTATATTATTATATAAAAATTAAATTTATCATATATTATGACATCCTAAACAAATTTAAAGGAAAGGTAAAACAAGGATTACTAAATTTAGATGACACTAAAAACAAAAAAACAAGTGTCATATATAAAGAAGCAAATAAGAAATTTTTAGTGCAATAGCAGAATAGTAGCAAGTAGGTACAGTGATTTTTTTATAAAAAAAGGCCAGGAATACAAGTTATCAATTTCAGGGCTAATTCTGTGATAACTAATGATCATAAAGCATTCAGTACTCTGTAGACACCTAATTATAACATCTAGATTGAGTTTCAATGAGTGGCTTTGATCGTTTAGAAAGTACTCCAACCTCCAGCCCAATGATAATTAAGAAAGCAAGCTGTTTTTATAAAGCATCTGAAGTTGACTGGTCATGTTTATTGTCCACTGGATGTCTTACATTATCAGGGCAACTGGAAACTAGAAATACACAAAGAAAAATAAAGTTAAACAAAAGATGCAAATAATTTATGATTTATTTTATAATTATAAATATCAAATATAACACATTCCCTGAGTAATTTAAAAGCACATATAGACTTGTTCTATTTGGATAGCATTTACCATCAATCCCCAAGTAGTTTACAACTCAAACAAGGACTACTGATTTATTTAGAACAAAGTTAATATAACTGGTCTTATTTGTGCTATCATTATCTTCACTCCTTAAAGATAAACTTAAAAAATTGGTACACCTTTTTATTATAAATGTACATGCACCTTGTAAACAATTTGGAAGTAACAGAAAATTATAAAGAAATGTTCACCATCACACTACTTTTAAGAGGTGTTCACTGGTGTTTTGGGTTTGCCCTACCATTTGAAACCTCATGTTGGTGTATACAAAGTTCTTATGGGCACACAGATATTGAAGCAAATATATATGTATGTGTATGTAAACCGAGTTGCTCCTCAAATTTTTACAAAAAAGTTCCTCCCACTTCCTTGCCCAGGCTCTTCTACAAAGATAACCTGTTGTCTTTTCATGAGGTGACTGTTTTGTCTCCCACACCCAAAATACCTTATTTTAGGAGGTGGGGTCAGCTGCCTCTTTACAAACCATTTGTCACTTCCAAACTGTCTGACCTCCACCTTTATCTAAATTCACCTGTTGCTTTTGATCTCACAACATCTGGCTCTCTTGCTCTCTGTGACTCATTCCTGGCTTCAACCAAACGCCCAATCTCTTCACTCCCTTCATTGAATACTAGTTCCACATTCACTCTTGCCATTTCATGCTGATCCATGCCATACACTGGATGACTGAAATTTTCCAGACTCTCGGTACAGTTCCTCAGTATCTTAACTATCACTTCCTCTTGTCTCTGTTGACTCTAACACGAATTCCATGGCCATATCATCGACCTTGTCTCCACCCAGAATTACTCTACATTTGAAATCATACATTCAAACTTCTGCCCTATGACCCCAAACTCTTGCCCTTCCAGCTCTCCCATTGGAGAATTCCCATTTGACTGTCCCCTTACTCATGGTTCTCCTGGTTCTAACTCAACTTCTAACCAAGTGAGATTCAACTGTCCATCACTCCACCTTCTCTCATGACAGTACCTAGGATCCTCTTGCTTCACAGTCTTCACTTGCTCTTTTCTGGCAAAACCTTACCCATGGATTCTTCCAAATCTAAAGCTATCCCCAGCTAATGAAAGTGGAGAAAAATCCCATTTGTGTAGATTACCAAGGCCTTAACTTTCAGTGTTGCTTAGGAGGTCTTCTCTGTATTTTTTATCAGTTTTCTCCAGTTTCTACACTTACTTCCTCAAATCTTTACTGCCCTTACGAAATCTAATCTGTTCTGATCTGCCTTAATCTCGGGAAATTACTTAATCTCTAACTTTTAGAAGAAATATGACCATTTCCAATTGACAAATGTGAACTGAACCTACACATCATCTCCCCTTTGGCTCCTGTCACAAAACCAGGGCTGACCTCTCTCCTGCCTTGGGCCGTTCCTCCTCCTAGAGGACTGAATTCCATTACCCAGAGGCCTCACTTTATCAACCAACCTTGTCTACTCTCATCTGTCAACTTCTACCTCCTCAGCTGCTTTTGGAGAGTGTCCCTGTAAGAGAGCAGGAAAGAGAGAGGAGGCTTTATCCTCTCAGTGTACAGGCTCATTTCTGAAGAGAGAGAGAGAGAGAGAGAGAGAAGGGAGGATTGAAGCCATACCTCCTTGATCTATTCTTCCCAAGTTTACCAATCAGATAAATCATTAACTTTGCAGGGAGATGGAGGAAAGGAACAGATGAAACTCAGGAGTTAGAGTACCTTCCCTCCCTACACTAGAAGGAAATGTCAAAGTTGGAGAAGAAACTTTCCTCTGTTATACTGCTGTTACTTGACTTCTGACAGCATTTAAAACCCCTGACTATTCTCTCACTCTTGTGCCTTGCCATGTGACAAGCTAAGGATCCTGGGATCTTTGGCTGCCAGCCACAGTTTTTGGGGGAGAAAGCATTGCCTAAGGCTGACTCTCTGTCCTTGATTCATTCCTCATCTCTCAACCTCATTATGGCTTTCATGTATTAAAAAAAAAAAAAGACCTTGTAGACAAAGTACTTAAAGCAGATGTAAAGAAGGAAGGTAAAAATGAGAATCAAACACAATTTGGGGATTGTCTGTGGGCTTCCTTAGCCTAAGGTCCTTCTACTCCTAGCCTTAAGGTTCCTTGTAAGCTGACTCTGTCCAAGTGCTGGCATTTTTGACCAGCTCCAGCTCTTTTGCCCTGACAGGGCCTTTCTCCTGGTTCTTCCCCAGTGTGAGCTACAGTCCAACACTGGAACCTGACCTGCCGACCAGCTCTTCACTGCCTCCTCCTCCAAAGGCTGCACCCTGCTCTCAGTGAGACACTTTCCCAGAATCACCTGCCCTCCCCCTGACTTAGAGCATTCCAACTCGCTGAGGGTCCCATCCCTCATCTTGGGCCCACCCCGCCCCCCTCTGATGACAACAACCTTTCCATGTAAACGGTCATTTGGACAGGAAAGTTCACATCTGGTCATCTCCCTGGGCGCTTCCATCACATTCTAAAAATGTTTTCCCAACGAGCTGGTGAGTATAGACTGATTTTTTTAAAGAATCTACTAGCTTGGGGATATAATCCTGAAGTTAGAGAAGGGTTTTTGCCAACCACCCTGATATTTGCAGAATTTTAACAAGATGTCTTATTTGAGACTGTCCACAGAACACATACACAGAATGGTGAGCTTATCTTGGTTGTTGAAAATAAAAAGCCTTCCCTATAAGAACTACAGGAGGAAAGACCATTGAAACAATTGAGTAAGCTAACATTTACAGTCTGAATTCCTGTAACCTCTGGAGCCCTTCTAGGAGGCAGAAAATGGTTCCTTGGCAGACATGATACTTTTCAATAATAGTAATAATAAATTCTAATAATAATTCACTATCCTTCCCCTGACTCTTGTCTGTATACCTGCCCCTAGGGAAAATCTTACTTGTAACTGTGCCTAATTACACCAATGCAGATGTTTAGGCATTTTCAGTCAGGTGTTGAGTAGCAGAGACTTCAAAGTTAAGATTTTGATGATGCACTAAAAGGAAGGAAACAACTCTCAGTATACTGTGAGTATAGAGGTAATCGAAAAGGACAATGCAGAAAGATCCTATTGAGTGAAGTAGCTCAAACCTTTTTTGCAGAGATTTACAGGGTTCTAACTGAAAAATAGTTGTGACCTTGTATTAGAAACACTTGTCACATAGTAGGATCACGAAAATGTTGGGGAACTGCAAGAAAAATTTGGCCTCTACAGGCACTCCACCAGGAAATGAAGAGGGTTATTGTCATAACAAATTTTAACATTTTTGTCTTTGTTTTGAGCACTCATTATATAACAGTCTATGGGAGAGACTGCAAGCATGCAGCCACAACCTGTCTTTCTTTCCTTCCTGGGAACATGGAAAGACTGTATTTCCCAGTTCACTTGTGGCTAAGAAGCATCATGTGACTTGCTATTGCTAGTGAAATATGAGCAGAAACAGTGTTTGTTATTTATAGGACAAGGCATTTGAGAACCAATATGGCACTACCACACTTTCTCTTCCATTCAGCAAGCAGACATAGAGACCCTGTGCTCAGATATGGAACTACAGCATGGAAGCAGCCTGAATCCCTGGGTCACCTGGTAGCAAAGACCCCCTCCCAAATCACATCAGATTTTTTTTTACTGTGGGCAACATTCTATATTTCTATGAGCAACGCATGTCTGAAATACTTTTCCAATTATAATAGCAACTTCTTCTGATTTTTCTTTATTCTATAGGGGTTGAAAGGGTTGGTAAAAATGACATTCTATGACTTAGGCACTTCCATTTCATAGTATTGGTTCACAGGGACAAACTGGGCCAAAGATGCCTAGATAGCAATTTCCAAATCAGGGATTTTCTTAAATTAAAATTAAAATAAAATGTTGATATAATTGATATTTTATATTACATTTACTTTTATTTTATATTTTCCTTCAAAGAAAGCTATATTACATTTGTGAAAAATGAAATCTATATCTGTATAATCCCATCTATATTCTTAAAGTTTCAACATTATTTCCAATAAAGAGCTAAGTGAGCAAAGAAAGTATGTTTCCACTTAGAAGTGCTTTAATTTTTAACATCATAATTTAAATTTAAACATTGGCGTTAATGATAACCACCTTAAAATATAATAATTAAATGACATAAAGAAATATAAATATAGGGACACCAATAGATAACTCAAAATAACTTACGTGAAATTAATAAGCATACTTAATTGTAATAAATTGACAGTTAAATGCTTAACTGTAATAATACTTAATTACTTTATCTAGTCATTCTTCTCCAGTCACCCACAGGCTTAAGCAGAATACTTCTAACTCTTCAGAAATTTTATCTTGAAGCCAAAAGCCATCTACAATGTAGTTGCAGCTCTAGGCCAGTTAGCATCCAAAGCAGTTAAATATCATTGCAATTAGAGAATTATCCCAGGAAATGTTGCTGAAGAAAATTTCTAACAATTGCTATCTCTTCTTCAGACAAAAATGGGAAGAAATAAAATTAAATGCAAGAAAATACGTCTCAATATTTGTTAGCAAAAAATCAGAAGAAAGTTGCTTTCTTTTTCCTAAACTGAGCCCTTTACCTTTTGAAACAAGAATGTGGTTTTTACCAATTTATAGCTTAAACCTTGTGAATCATCACTCATGTTCTCATGGAGGCTACAAAAATATTTTCAAAGGAGAATGACAATTACAAATCAAAGATCACCAGAACAAATATAGGCAAGTTGTGCAATGAAATTATAAACTTATTTTCTTCCCCCAATCTATAAGTGAGAATATATAAAACATCCTAAGGAAAAGGAATAAATATTAATCTAAGGTGGTAAATCAACTAATACAAGAATAAAATTATATCAGCCCATAATGTCCTGAGAAAAAGAGCATGGAGAGACCTATAAATCTGGCTGAAGATTTTATGAAAACTAGTAAAGGGACAGTCTTAGATAAATATAAGCAATTTAAAATGGTATGCCTAGAAGTATTTCCCAAGTGCTAATAAGAAATAAATGGTCATGAAAAAAAATTGAGGTCAATGTACCATGGCAAGATATTTCCCCACCAAAAAGAATACTTATAAACATGGGTATAAATATAGAAATGTTATTGTCAATGGGCTCAGACATTTTATTTTCAATTTCTTTTGTGAATTGAAAAATATATTGCTACATTTTCAGCAGCTGCAGTATATATAAAACTCTTTAGTGGTAATTAGGCAGCCCTGTTTAAGAACTCACTTCTATTGTTACTTCCCTTTCCATATCCTCATTTGAATAAAATCAATCTGAGTGTGTAAACTATTCCCTAGAGGTAAGCTGAGCTTATTGAAATCACAAGTTTCCACTTAAAGTGTCAGTCCTCTCCAGCATGAAATGTTTCAAGTGGCCTGGAAGGGATGGTCGTCCAAAAGTGCTTAACTTTGCTTCTTCATCTCCCCAAAACTCATTAGTTTCATGAATGGGACCAAAGGGGCTATCAATTCTTTAAGGTGGTGATTGCTATTAAGTGAAAAATGTTCCTTTCACTCTTCTACATCTTTAACTGAGAAGAAGCAACATATAGATATTTACTGTGAATTTGGGGTTATGAAAGAAATATCTAAAACCCTTCTTAAATGCTTAACTCCATGGGCATTTTGACCTCAAAAGTACAACGAAAGTGTATCACTGTGATAGTTTGAAGCTGGGTGGACCTCAAAAGATCATGTCCTTAGAGATAATCCATTCCTGTGCATGTAAAGCTATTGTAGTGGGGACATTTTGGTTAAATTACTTTCATCAAGGGCCTTCGATTATATTGCATAACCCAGGGTGGGTCTTAATCCTCTTACTGGAGTCCTTTCTAAATGGGAGAAACATACAGAGACACAGAAAGAAACTCCAAGAAGTTGAGAGAGGAAACCCTGGAAGCCAGAAGCTGAAATCAACAGAACCTGGAAGCAAGAAAGCCATAGGAGTAGAGAGAAAGCAGGAGGCACTCAGGAGCTGAAAGCAACGGAGCCTGGAGGAGAAGGCAGAGACTGGCAGAAGCTGCTATTTTGCCCTGTTATGTGCCTGATCACCCACAGCTGCAGCTCAGGAATAAAGCATCTCCTGATGATGCCTTGATTTGAATATTTTTCTCAGCCTTGGAATTGTAAATCCCCATTGTAAAAGCCAACCCATTTCTGGTATATTGCCTTGGCAGCTTTTAGCAAACTAAAACAATCACCTTCCTGGGGAGGTACATAAGGGTCCTTTGATACATGGAGAGAAAATGCATGAGCATCTGGATTGGACTGGGTCACAGATGTCAGCAGCAAAATTTCAAAGCAGAGAAATGTAAGTTAGGGGATATGTAGTTAACCATATACTAAACCATGTAAAACATAGTACAACAAACAGCATTATTTTTTAAATATGACTGATTTGCAATGGCACTGAAATGTAAGCATAGCAAAGGGCATATATTCAGGTGATTTTTGCCCTGTTAAAAAGAAAATTAGAAGTGTTAAAAGAAGAATTAGAAGTGTTCTAAAAATAGCACTGACTTCACAGCCCCAAAGATTCCATAAAGGCCAGTCAGAGCTTAGATAGAATAATATATACCATGAATAATGGCAAAATTGGCTAAGAAATTATTCCTTCTAGTTTAAATAAACATATAATTCAGTAACAGTGCAACAACTAAATAGAAAAACCACTGTGTTGTGTGGTAAAGGATGGCAAGGGGTTCAAGCAAAACCCAAGGGAGGAAGTAGCATTTGTGATGATCCTTGAAGAATGCTAGGATTTTGGATAGGTGGGGTTTGGGTGAGGAGAAGTATATACTCTGTCATAAAGAAAAAGCACTAGAAGGCAAGGAGATGTTTGTTTGGAAAGAAGATGATGTACAATTTGAATAGTGCATAAGGTAAGAGGAGACAAGTAATGGGTGATAAGAGCAAGGAGTGCTGGGGCCACATTGGGTTTGGATGCCAGGGTGAGGAAATTGGGTTCTGAATAAGGAATAGCATGACAAGATGGCATATGAACATTATGCACTTTACTCTGATATTTGGCAGCAGTTAGTGGAGAATAGTACTAGCCACTATGATTACCCATTAGTCCACATTTCCTCATACAAGCTTCTCCTTTGAAAGAAGTGGAGGTTATAATCTTACTTATTTTGTCAGTAAGCAGGAAAGATTACCAATGAAGGGAGCTGGGCAGAGAGAAGGGGACAGTTAGCAAGAAATAGGGGAGGTACCTTGTCTCAGCAGGGTAGAAAGCTGCCTGGGTGTATGATTGACAAAAATTGAGAAATACATCTGAGCTCAATGTAGCTCCTCAGTATTCTACTGTCGCACAGATAATAAAGATAATATTAGACAGTAGATATAGGGAGCTTCTTTCAGAAAAGAACAAAAAAAAAAATGAATTTCAGAGTTGGAGTCGCAGATTTACTTTTATAACCTTAAGGGGTGGCAAAGTTAAATTTCAGAGGGAGAAGTGTGGCCCAGCTTACAGGTGTGAGCTAAAGAGAGAAGTCTGGGGTGAAGGGAAATGTGGACGTTGGGGCAAGGTATAACGTTAGGGGAGAACACACTGGGCCTGATTCTGGTGTCGATAAAAGTATTTTGAGCAGTTTCAATGAATACAACGTAAATAATATAGGTAACAGTATAAAAATGATTTCAAACACATTTTTGAAAAAAATCGTGGAATAGGATAACATAAAGTAACTTGAAAAAATATGTTTTTCTTAAAGGAAAGTATTCTGATCATGAAGACCATGCAACAAGAAACTAGATAATACTCTCCAAGTGAAAGAGCATTTATTCCTTTTGATGCATTTCAAAGAAAATATGCAAGAGCCATTACAATTTAGTCATTCTTAGATTTAAAAATCCAAATGTTAACACAGGTCAGATTTCTTTAAAACAAGAATTTTATGTGAAATATCTTGAAAAACATAATAACTCCTATTCCATGGGGGAGTATGGAAAAAGTGTGTCAAATGTACACGATTGACCATGGTTGGGGGTGATAGTCTGATATAATTTCATAATCTGTAACAAATGTTCCACCACAGTGTGGTGTGTTGATTGAGGGGTGTTGTTTGGGAATTCTATGCATGTACATGGATAGTTTTGTAAGTTTACAACTTCTGTAATAGAAATACACCAAAAAATAATAATAGGGTGGGTTCGGTGGAAAATATACCAAGTGTAAGATAAGGACTATAGTTAGTAGTAAGATTTTGACAATATTCTTTCATAATTTATAAGAAATGTCTCACAACAATGCAAGGTGTTGGTGGTGGGTTGATGTATGAGAGCCCTGTATGATATTATGCATGTTTGCTTTGTAAGTTCACAATTTTTATTATACACTTATTGTTTATGTTTGTTCATGTATAAATGAGGTAATAATAATAGGGTGGGTTGGGGGAAAAATACTTTGGTTAGTAGTAATATTTTGAGGATACTCTAATCATTAGTTAAAAATGTTTCACAACAATGCAAGGTATTGGTGGTAGGGTGAGGTATGAGAGCCCTGTATGATGGTATGTATGTTTGTTTTGTAAGTTCACAACTATTACTATACACTTATTGTTTATGTATGCTCATGTATGAGTGATATGCTTCAATAAATGTAAAAAAATATTTTAAGAAACATAATAACTCCTATTCTGTATAGAGATATAATCACAAAGAACTTTATTTGCATGATCTTTTTTCTTTTTCTTTTTTTTTTTTTCCTGGGGATTTTGCTTTGTGACTAGAATAGCAAAGACAGGAAATTAAAACAAACAAATAGAAAAGAAAACTCATAATAGGAAAAATGCTGGGGTAGAAATCTGTCATAGTAGATTCAAGTCCTATTACTGTGCAATGACATAATCTTGACTAAATCAGCTGGATTCCATAGGCTTCAGTTCCCTCATCACTCATGAGAGGAGATTTCTGGTAGCTGGATTATGCTATGATTTCACGATCTCACTGGCTTTCATGCTAATTATAATATACTTCGACATAGTATCATTCTGGAGAGAACACTGTTGATTGCTTTCCCAACAGTCATTTTCGCCTTTCTTCTTTGCTAAGAATCCCACTTTTTTTTTTTTTATTGGTGTTCCATTTCCTTTAACAAAAACTGGCTTAGCCACAAGTATGGGGCACAGTTCTGGTGAGTGAGATGCAAGCGGAACTCTGCTGTGTGAGTTATTGGCAAAGTTTACCTCTTGGAAAAAGGGAAGCCCAAGAAGAGATGCTATTCATCTGCCCCATGTGTACCTGTTTGAAGGTAGGGTTTTTGTTTTGTTACTTCAAACACTTATGTGAAAAATTGGGGGTTATCAGTGGACATGGCTAAAATGAAGTCAGCAAGCTGAAAAAGGCTGAACAAAATTGAGTCTAACTGTTGAGAAACTGAATTACCAACCCTATAACCTTTTACCACCTGACATTATGTTATGGATAATATTGAACTCCTTATTTTTAAGTGACTTTTACTTATATATTCTGTTACTCATAGCTGGAAGCATCCTAAGTAACAAAAGGAAACAAAAACAGAAAACCTTTCAGCATAAAGTTAAATGATCTATGCACCCTTAGCACCCTGCACAGCAAAAAGAGTATTGTGGGTGGTACAAGCTCCATAAATATTTATTAATCTTATTTCCCTGATATCTATCTACCAGCACAAGGAAATAAAACTTCCTATACTAAATTTTAAAAAATCCACAATTTTTTCTTTTAATTAAGAAACAAGCCATGAAAAAGAGAATGTGTAGTAACTATATTTCTGCTGGCAGGATTCTACTTTGGCACAGTGATTCATCCATCTGATCCCCCATTTGCAAAGGATACATGAGAAGAAGAAATAAGAATTAGTAAGCAAGTGCACTGCTGAATTGCATAGTATACAAATGTGAACACATGTTAAAACATCAATATTAATTCACTGTGGAGAAATTAATTTAAGAGTGGCCTTTTTAAAATCACTCTACCATTTAGTGTGGTTGGTAAATCCAGGCTGATAAAGTCAAGGCATTGGAACTGGCTGGCAGAAGCTTGGCGATTATCTTCTAAGTTAACTGCCAGTTTCTCCATTCATAAAATCTTAAATATCTCCTCTACATTATTACTTAGTGGATAATCAATATTTTTTGGCTACCCAATAAAACAAATGTATGGAGTCAGCATATCTGATGGAATTAAAAAGCAAATGAAAGAATCATAATGTATAATGGATTATATTTTTTTAAATAAATCTATTTTAAAGTTCTTTTCTAATTATCTACCAAACTCTCAAGGGCCACCTTAAATCTCACCTGACCCATGCACCTTTTCCTGGCTCCTTATCAGAGTGTCCTCTAGAGACTTTGAATCCCATAACACATTGTTTCTCTGGCATTCATCAGCCCTTTTTCATGTACTTGTCACTTTTAGGCTATAAGCTCTTTGAAGATATGAGTGTGGTTTCACCATATCTGTAGCCCTTGCAGGATTTATCCATTGTCTTTCACAAAGAAGGCACAATAATTTGTTGCATTGAAGGGAAATGTACTGTTGCTATTCTTTCCAGCCAAAATCTTGGATTACTGGTTATCTTTATAAATATAAAGAAGATAAATATCCATCCTAATACAATGTGACTTCAACATGCTTATATTACAAGGAGAAAAGTAAACAATTTTGAACCATCTTTTCTCTAGCAGTTATAAGGGGCCACTTTATACCAAGCCATATGCATCACTATCATCATCAATCTCTCTGAATTGCACCCTGGAAAATAGAAAGTTCATTGTAATAGTCCTTCTCCTGGGCCCTCCTTTTGTGACTGGTTATCAGATTCGGTAAACTTCATGATTTCTCCTGCATCAGCTCATTCTTTTCATTTCCCACTAAAATGATCTGGGTAGAGATAGCTTTTACTTTCCTCCTTGAACAATTGAAAGAACATTCTGATTGGTCTGTGTTTCCTGTTTCCAGTATCTCGCCTTCTAATCCTTCCTGACTATCATTGTAAGAGTAAATGCCTTTAATCCCATAATGCCTACATAGTGAACTCCTAACTTTATATGCTGATCCCCAACATCCCAACTATATGCTTATGTCTAATTTTCTCATCCCAAACTTCAACTGGCCACACAATCTCCTAAATGTAAATGTCTGTCAAGTGTTCACACCCTATACTCTGTTCATGCCATTTCTTCCTAGCAAGTACCTTCTTTTTTTTCCATTGCTGATCCAAATCCAATCCACTCTTCAACAACCTAAAGTTGCACATCACAAAATATTTGGTTGATAGATCTAGATCACATTGATCTCTTCCCTCATCTGGATTGTCCGCTTATCTTTTGCATACCTCTCTATTTGATGTTTAATTTCATAAGCAGAATATTACTTATCTTTTAATGGGTATATGTATTGCTAATCTAATGGGTTTGTATGTTTTTCAAAGGCAAGAAACATTTATTACATCACTGAATTCCCCGAAGTAACAAAGGGCTCAAAAAATAGTAGGCATACAAAATATTTTTAATGATTGCTATTGGTGACTTGATGTGAAAGGCCAAATGGAATTATAACTAGTTGGCCCAAAGACTATGAAATATGCTGTTACTATTCAGATCTCCACACATATACTTAATTTAAAATCAAAGTGAAAAACATTTTTTTTTGCTACTAAATTAGAAAATAATAATACAACATCTAAATGCATGCCACTCTTTTCCTTTATTTCATTCTCAGGTATAGGTAATATTAATAAAATACTCAAGCTTCATTCTTGTGGTTTATGACATCTGGACCTCTCACTAGAACTACCTTATTATCATGCACATTTGAGTATACATAATTGCACATATTTTTTAAAAATGCAATAGATTTATATAGATTCATATTTCAACTTCCACACTGCTACCATACCCATGAAACTCTTTTTCAATTCAGACTTTGAAAATTTATGAACAAAGAAATAATACAAAGGCGTAAAATAGCAAAAAATGCTCATAAAATGTTTATAGAATGTATGTTATAAAGGCCTTCACTTGTGTGTCCATGTCAAATCCAATTTCATGAGAAACTTTCATAATAATGAGAAAATTGTGCAGTCCCGTTCAGGACTATTAATTTTCTTTTTAAGATTTATTTTATTTATTTCTCCCCCGCCATTGTTTGCATTCGCTGTCTGCTCTCTGTGTCTGTTCGTTGTGTGCTCTCTGTGACTGCTTGTCTTCTTTTTTTTTTTTTTTTAGGAGGCACCGGAAACTGAACCCGGGACTTCCCATGTGGGAGGGAGGCACCCAGTTGCATGAGCCACATCTGCTCCCTGCTTGTTGAGTCTCTCATGGTTTTCCTTATTGTGTCTCCTCATTGTGTCAACTCATTGCATCATTTGTTGCATCAGCTCGCCGTGCCAGCCTGTCACATCAGCTTGCTGTCTTGTTCGTCTTCTTTAGGAGGCACTGGAACCGAACCTGGGACTTCTCATGTGGTAGGTGGGCACCCAACTGCTTGAGCCACATCTGCTTCCTCAGGCCTGTTAATTTAAGTACACGTGTCTATAAAATGAGACCAAACCTACTATTGCGCTTTTTAATATTCATCTTTATTAAATTTCATGCTGAAAGTGTTCTGGATCAGACACAGAATATCATTCATTTAAAATTCAGCCAATGACTACTTTGTTCCTCACACCCCAATTCTTACTCTTGAGGTGACATGATGAAAGCCAGGTCAAACGTCCTATACTTATAAACTTTGCAATCTGTGTCACAAGTGAGGAAGGGAGAAAAATGGATTTTCTCTGCTTATATATAGGAGTATGAGGCAGCAGAGAAGAGAGAAAAACCTCTGCTCTTTGGAGATAGGATGGAAAAGATCTTCACTCTAATAACCTTTTGGAATATAAATACGTGCTTCGAAGGGCCAGATAAGTCCTCGTGCCCCCAGCCCTTATGATCTAGACTCTGTCTCCAAGGTCCCATGCCTCATTTCCCCTGGAAATGTAAATACATATCTCTGGATTTAGATAAATCTCTCTAGAGTTTTCTCACTAGCTCTACAGTTGTAAATTAACTTCCCAAACCTTGCTCTTATCCTAAAATCATGAGTAATAGCAAAATTTGTTCATAAAGTCCCAACTCTGCAGAAACACAAAAATATTTTCTCCACATCCTATATTTACAGTGTATAATATTGCAAACCATCACAACCCATGGAATGCACAAATTAAAAATGGGTGAAATAGCATGAAAATATGTTTAGATGAAAACAGTGTGCCTTAAAAGGAGACATGTAACCACTGAGGTAAACCTCAACCAATATTTCTGGGGATCAAGTTGGGAAAGGAGGGAACCTCAGCACAAGGCGTTAGAGCAAGGTCTACTGTTTTGACCTTGGAGACAATATTTTCAGAAAGGGCAGCACCCCCCCCACCACTACCACCTCCACCAAGGATGCCACTGTCTTTTATCTACATACTCCTGCTCTTACAGATCTCATACTACATTATCCTCTTCAATCTCTGTGACACTCAAATTTGTCCTAATTTCTCACCAGTGCTCAACCTGATCCTTATACAATTTTGATTCTACAGTCGACCAACTTAACAAGATTTGAAATATGGAAATTCTAATGTAGAGTCATTGGTATGTGACAAGAAAAGAAAGCAACATTATTACTTTGGAAAGTAACTGTGAGTCTTTCCAACCTTCCAGGGTATAACTTGGCAGAGCTCATATGACAATAAAAATGGAGACGATATATTGAGGTAGTAAGGTAGGTGAATACAAGAAAAGGAGGAGAGATGATTTTCTGCAATTGCAACTTGTAATGTAGTCCTTGCCAACTTCTGCTCTCCTTATACCTGTACTTGGCTTTATCATTACAAATACAATTTTAGGTAAAGTATGAAACAAACATAATTATAATTTTACAGTGAGATATATTTGTCTTTAAAATATTAAGAAAATTCAAATTAATGGTATAATTTTAAAAAACAAATTTATCATTTAAAAACAAAAATGGAAGACATAATACAAGACATCATGAGATACTATCTCACTGAATCTCCCTTCCCCAAACACCAAAGGGAATGCTTAAAAGAGAAAAAATAATGTAAAAGCAAAGGAAAAGTAGTTGAAGAAGAAACTGCCAGGAAATAGAGAAAGAAAGAAAAAGAATATCAAGAAAAGATACAAGTTATGAAGTAGAGCAATTCACCATAACCAACCCGAAGCCCCAGTAGCCATGTTAGTAATTAAAAAAAAAAAAAAACCCAAATCAGAAAAAGACCAAATGAGTTGGCAGTAGGTATTTTTATCTTTACCTTTTCTTTTTAGGGAGAGTGGAAATTGCTGCTGGGGGAAAATGGGAGAAACAGGGGAAATAGACATTCTAACAGGAAGTTAAAATAAAGTTGGTGGTCTCTGATTGAAGGGAGGCCCTGCATGCTCAATTTAAGGAATGATCCAAAATTTGATATCATTTCCCTTCCTTACACCTCCTTGAGAATGGGAGACACTTCTAATTAGGTGGAGTGAATCCTCATATGAAACATTTATCTAAACCTCAGAAGTAAAAATATTGTCATATTATTCTAATGAATATTGCATACCAGCTTAGCTGAGCTCTCCCTCTTGTCCCACTAGTGTGTAATATTTTACAGAATATACAAAAGAAAACTCTTTTCAGATACAGCATGAAAAGAGTCCAAGTTAATTCATCCAGATGGATTATGCTCTCCAAGAATAAACAAAATGGAAAGTATCTGCACTATACAAATAAAATAGCTAGCTAGCTAAATGAATAATGATAAAAAGGAAAAAGCAGAAAAAGCAGAAAAATCTTAGCCTTGGGATAAACATAAGCCAAGGAGTAGAAGGAAATTCCCAGCAGTACTTTGGCCTACTTAGCAACTTTTTAAGAATACAAGTTCAATAAAATGATAGCTAGTATATGAGATGGAAAAGCATAACATGCTTACAAATGAAGACTGCAAGTTTAGGGAAACAATAGATGACCAAAACTTCATTATTACAGAGTTAACAAATAGAACTTAGGAACAGGAAGTAACCAAATAAATAAAATTGTTAATCATATTTATGACAAAAATGAAAAGTCTGAGATGATTCAGTAAAGTAGAAGAGAATAAAAAAGAAATTAAAGCAATCATCAAGAAGATAAAGACAGAGAAAAAGACAAGATGTTAAAAAATAAGGATAAATGATGCCCCTAACACCTAGCTATCAACAAATGGAACAGAAAAGTTATACAAGAAAATGTGAGAAAGATGACTCAAAACAAAGCTATGAAAACTTGCACCAGTTGTAAATCTGTAAAAGGGTTTCCAACCATATAATAGCTTAGAGTTCAGGATGGGGATATTTTTGTTATCAGGGAACTCAAACTTCAACAATTTCCATCTCATCCCAGGATCCCTATCTTCTGGAAACTGGATTTTTTTTTTTAACTATATAGGCATAGTTAAAGTTCCAACCCTCAGTAGACTCCATTATGGAAGGAGAGACAGATGAACTACTCAATAGCAGTAGAATATTTAAGGAATTTTTCAAGGGTATTTGTATTATGCAGTAAGATTATAGACTGTCCCTCCCTCCGAACCTAATTAGAACCTGGAAAAACAAACAAACAAACAAACAAACAAAAAAGTTCAAGATTACCAAGCAAACAAGGAAAGGAATAGAAACAGAAACCACAAACCTAAAAAAAAAAGTTTCTGACAAAGATAGGAAAAGAAGAAATAAAGCTGAAAAAGCCATGGTACGGTTCCTAAAACTCCTCCCCAAAAAACACCACACACACATATACAAACATTTACAGATTATTCTATAATTTCTTGAAAATTCTCACTAATATGCCCTCAGATCTGCAAAGAAAGAAGTAATCTTAACTTTCCCTGGTCTGACTGGTTTAGTAGTAGAAATGGATGCTAGGAAGTGATGAAATGAAAGGAGAGAACAACTGGGACTGACTCTTATGCAAGTTAAAGTTCCAGGGTTCTTCCAATGAAGTGGAGAAATTCCTGAAGTTCCAGGGTACCTTAAGGGATTGGGATACTCCATCTACAAAAAATAAACCTTAATACACATAATTGAAGAAACTGCGAATGAGTTAGCAGATTTCACACTAAACAAATGCAAACAAGATCACATATACCAGCTCTAAAACTGCATCTCAGAATATAAAACAAACAAGTATCAAATTTAATGGAATGAGGGTCAAGGGCAGGCCACCCACATCAATGCAAACAGGTCAACAGAAAATTAACTGATTATAAGCAAGAGGAAAATCAATGGTATAACTATCATGTAAACATGACATAACATGAAGAGAAAGAAGGAAGAAAAGGAGGAGAAGGAGGAGGAGGAGAGTGAGGGAGGCAGAGAAGGAGAGGAGAGAGAAGACAATAAGGATGGAATTATCGATCTATGGAAGTAAAGTACCTGGTATATAAAAGATACTTAGAATTCCATTTGAAAGAAAATTCAACCCCAATAATAAAAAGGTATCCCCACAACTTTAAGAAAATAAATAAAAGAGAGATGGATAAAAGTAAGAACCCAAGCAAACCATCAAAATAACATGATATTAGAATATTAAAAATAAACTCTTTTTCAGTTTCAACCACCGATCTAACAGATTCCAATGGGAGTGCTCTGCCAAATATACAAAAGAGATGTTTTGGAGCAGGTTTCATCAAAACTCTTGAATACCTCAGACTCTTTGGGAATATAAGAGTCAAGAGCAATAAAAAATCTTTACACATAAGGGAGAAAATAGAAAGCTGATCTCACTTCTTCACAACTACTTTTCACGGCATAAGACAATGGAGCAATGTCTACAGAGCTCTGAGGAAAAGAAAAGATGGCCTCCAAATTTTATACCCAGTCAAGATGGCATCCACATATGAAGGTAACAGGCAAATATTGAGAAAGAGAGAACTGGAAAAACAAGATAATTATGAAAACCAGCTGTAACCATTGGGGAATTTGATGTAATTATGAATTCCAAAAATATAATTGGATCATGCTTGTAAACTGATCTGTTAATCTGGGCATGATTAGGTTAGGATTAGGGCATTGAGCCCCACCCCTTGGTGGGTGGGGAATTGAATATTAAAGGCAAGGCAAAGGACAGTTGAGGTAGTCTTTTGCGAAGCAGTTTTGATGTTGGAAAGAAGGCCCCAGGGGAAGAGAAGCAAGCCGTTCGCCTGATCGCCTGCAGCTGACCTCGTGGAGGAAACAGGAGCTAAGCCCGGAGAGAAACGCAGCCCCGGGAAGAGAGGAACCCCAGAAGCCTGAACCCTGGCAAATGCCAGCAGCTGTCTTGCTCTAACACATGGCAATGGACTGTGGTGAGAGAAGAAACTTAATGCTCTATGGCCTGGTATCTGTGGACTTCTACCCCAAATAAATACCCTTTATAAAGACCAACCCATTTTTGGTGTTTCACATTAGCACCCCTTTGGCTGACTAATACAGAATTTGGTACCAAGGAGTGGGGAAGTGCTTTTGCATATACCAAAATGTTGGAACAGTTTTATAAATGGGTAAGGGGTATTTTTTGGAGGAATTGTGAAATGCTTGATGGAAAAGGCCTAGACCACTTTGAAGAGATTGTTGATAGTAAAATGGACGGTAAAGAGACTTTCTATGATGCCTTAGAAGTAAATGATGAAACTTTTATTGGAAACTGGAGGAAAGGCGATCCATGTTTTAAAGTTGCAGAGAACTTAACAAGATTAACTCCTGGTGTTATATGGAAGACAGAATTTAAAAATGGCGAACCAGAGCATTTAGCTAAAGAACTTTCCAATGAATAATTGGATTAACATAAAGACTTTAAAAATGGACAATCCATTAAAAAACTGTGCTTTGTGAGCACTGACAAAATAGAATTTAAGTGTTACAAATTCTGACAATCCATGAAAAATAAAGATTAACAAATATCCCTGGAGTTAGAGGATTATAAGAGGAAATATGTGGTACACATCACCTCATCTGAAGGCATAATATCTATCAATCAATACTGCCTAAAATGGAAACACAGGGTAAGAAAAAACAAACAAGAACTTATAATTCATAAGGTTATTGATAATTAGTTTTCTTAGATTTGAGAACTATTTCAAACTATGGTGTTTTCTTTTGATGACAAATAATTATTTGATACTCAGTAATTTTCTGAATTTTGATTCAGTACCTTTTTTTCTATTAAATTCAAATAAAATTAAACTTAATACATTTTATTTCAAATAGAATGACCGTATTTCGTTAAAAAATAAATCTAGCTTTCTTTCCTTCCTGCCTTCCATCCATCCAGTCATTCACTCATCCTTTTGTATATAAGCAAAGGAAAGCCTGCAATATTCTTCTCTTGATGTTAAAAGTTGCCTATTCATGTATGGTGATATTTATGGTGATTTTCATATTGTTTTTACATTTCTGATATCTTTGAATTCTAAATGTTGAGTATGCATAATATTCTTAAAGTCATTATCCTAATTTTTAAATTTTTTTTAATTACCCAAAAAAGTATAATCTTTTTCCAAGTGACATTTGCTGCTAAATAGTAAAGATTATAATTGTTAAAGAAAATCAGTGAGGAGATCATTTGAATCTACCTTAACAGGTATATATTTTACCAAAAATTTTACCAAAATTAAAGCCAAAGTTTAGTCCTGTGTCATCATGGAACAGTAATGAAAAGTAAGTAATAAGAAGTATATCACGATGCGTATAAAAGATATATAAGCTATGCAATTTATTGCATACATAAATTATCTTACATGGAACTTGGAAATTACTTATCCCTATTTCTAAATTTGCACAAGTCAGTGGTTCACAACACTCACTTCACATACAAATCACCTGGAGAGCTTTTAAAAACTATAGACGATGGATGGGATGAGGACATACCCTGAAGATCCAGTCTCAATTGGTTTGGAATAGGTCCCAATCCCCTGTAGTTTTAAAAATCTCCCCCAGGTGATTTTAATATGCTTCTAGGTTTGAAAAGCACTGCTTTGGAGGCAACAGGAAATGAAATATTTCCTTGCCTATCAGGAAGTAAGTTTGTGAGAATTGTAGAGATCTAAGATAAAGAAGCCTAATATTAATATTATGAAGAATCAGTTTTTGATCCAAAACAATAAAATTCCTATGTAGTAATATGTTTGGTACAATACAATTCCTAACCGAATTGAAGTTTATCACTATATTTCCAAAGTAGAAAGAGGACCCTCTCTTCCTTTACTTATATCTAAAATACTTGGTTGTAAACCAGTAACCTGCATGCTACTTACAATAGTGTATTTTATCATCTGTCATTAAGTGTTTAGAATTTAAAAGCTAGAAAATACAGAAAAGACCAGAGCTCATCTCAGATTAAATTGAGATAGGCAACAATGGTCAGTGGTATCTCCACTAATCATTTTTCAACATTGTCATCATAATCATCATCATCATCATCTGCATTATAAGTTCCATTGAGTGAGCTGACTCCTTATGGCACAATCAGAAAATATTTTTCCCTCACTGCCCCTTCAAACTCATATATGAAGTGGCTCTTTCTTGGCTCTTGAATAAAACCTCAAAAACTACCATAAATATTTTGGTAACTCTTAAATAATAAAATGTACTTAAAGCACTTTCAGTTCCTGTAAAATCCCATTTCGGTAATTAAATGTCCTCTCCAGGTTCATAAACACATAACACTCTGTTCTTATCCAGTGAAAATATCTCTCCTCCTCCAGCTCCGATCTGCCTTGGACTCTAAAGCCTGCAGTCAGGCAGTAAGCCCCCTTTGTCTTTCAGTACTCTTTTATTCCTCCCTTCATCCCACACCGACCTTACCCCTAACCTCTACTAGAGTGACTCTGGCTCCTCCAGGGTCAGACCAGTAAGGAGAGAAGAGAGAAAAAATGTCTTGCTTGAGTGATCCAGACATAATCTCAGGAGTATACCTTTGAGCATAGTGGTTTTCCAGTGCTAAATTTGTTTTCCGTTGGGGGTTTTGTGGATTCCTCGAAGATACACACACTAGAAACCCTAAGTTATATTTCTCAAGATGCAGGAAATGCATTTTCTCCAGCTGGCCTCTTTAAGACTTCCACCCATAGACCCTGCACACTTGGCCATCTACCCTACATAGACTCTGGCCATCTACCCTACATAGACTCTGCATTTGGGAACTCATTGCTAACTCCAGGCTGTTGTGTTTGGGAGGGATCCAAAGCTATACCAGACTAGCTTTTTTCCACATTTCCCTCATCTGAGAAATATTCAGGGATCCTGGCTCCACTATCAATGGACTGCCCTTGGTTCTCAAACAGTCCTCCTTCTCACCATCTAGTCATTGGTTTGCATATCAGTAGTTATGGTTCCCAGGCTCAAGGAGATGTCACGTGTTAAATTCTCCATAGTGTCTCTTAAAGCCTCTTTTCTTATTTGGCTTAAGGTGATGTGGATGCATGCTCTCCCTTCTACCATGTGAGTGTGGGCACAAACAACGGCAGACAAATAACTCTCTGCAAAGAAATAGTTCTCCTTCACTCATCAGCTTCAACCTTTGCATATCCTTAAGATATGCAAAATTGCTGGGCCATTGACTTTTGGGACCTCAGACAAAACTGGGTCAGAAAGCATCCCATTTTCATTATCTGGCTACATCACCATTATGCTGTGATCCTATTTCCTCGCTGTGTCCAGATGGAAGCTAGAATTGATGGTAGAATTTAATGTTGGCCATTTAGTCTTAGTAAATAATAGATATAATGGCTTTCAATCACAATAGAAGTTTGCATCTATTTTGCAAATGTTAGTACTAATGAATGCAGTTATTTGTTATTGCTCACAGCTTCTGAAGATTTAGGCAGATGCAGTCATATTTCAAGCAGATTTCTCAATATATTCTATTTGGAGATTGCAGGTAGGTAAGAATATAAAAGAGAGCACGGAGTCTGGCTTTTGGTCTATTTTTATACCCTCCATTTTCCAGGACATCTAGTTATTGCCTTTTTCATCAAGGCTTATTGAACCATGCCATCTCACATTTGTTTTTTTCTCCTTAGCACTTCTCCATATTTAGTGCTGAGCTTCATACTAATCACCCCATCCACCTATTGACTGATGGTCACACAGCTGAAATAAAACAGAATAAACATAATGTACCAATGTCAGATTACCCCATTTCTATTGTTCTTGTGCATTCCAATCTTGTAACACAAGTGATAAATATTTAATGCTGAAATTTAAGGAAAAAATGGAAACTTCTAGAAGAAATACAAACGTTTTTGTAAATAATTACTATTTTGGGGGAGTTCAATGTAATTGAAAATTAGACACATTTGAAAGGACTCAATGCATACAAATTCAAGACCTCAATACCACATTAGTTTTAATACATAAAATTACTAAAAGGCCATCAGAATCTCCCAAATGTATATTGAATCTTCTTTATCAAACTAGTAAAAATGAGCATTTTTAAATTTCACTCAGAACTTCAGGGGCAATTTTATATGGCCCATAAAATAAAAGATAAATGTTACCAAGTATACTTTAAGCTTTATTCCTCTGAAGAAAATAGTATAATAGTAATTTTCATTCAGAATAAGTACAGTTATTACTTCATCAAAAATGGTGAAATAAGCATAAGTTAAATAGTAATACTTTATTTTGTAGAACAGTGGTTCTTTGAACAGACAGTTCAAAATATCCCACTTGTTGGATTTTTCTAAGAGTGTAGTCAAATCAAATTATGTAGTCCTGTTAGAAATTTCACATAGTGGTCTGTTGTTGCTCTCAGAACCACCAGGCGATTTTAAGATGATAAAATTTCCATTAGCAATGCAAAGTAACAACTGAAGCAAAGGAATGACATAGAAGACACTTTATCATAAGAATGATCAACTAAAGAAGATACTTTCACTAAGATGTGAATAAATGTTCATCAGTGGAAATTGTTAACTGTAGAGTTAATGCTGAAAGGACTTAGGCATATATAACGACATGAGCTATTTGAAACAGAAGAGGGATTGTGTAGGAGCAAATGTACCTCCTAGCAAGCACTGCAAAGGGCCCCTTTGCCACAGGAGACAGATGTCCACTTATTAAGTGGAAAATGCTTTTTGACTTTCACCACACTTAGAACAAATGACTACATGGTATGGATTTTCAAACACAGGGTGGGTATCTTTTTTTTTTTTAGCAGTGTCTCCAAGTAATTATCTGTAGTTAGGAAAGTTTCCCAAACTGTGATTGACTGCAGGCACCTTGTGTTTTGGGTAAGTCCATATCACACCCAGGACTAAGTCATACCAGTCTGGTCTCAGGGCTAAATTCAGGAGTGCTAGTTAAAGAGCATCTGACCTTTGTCAACTCATATCCAAGAGTTGCTACTGCCAGACCAAAGGCTGATTTTTATCATAGCACTCCATCTCAGCCGTCACCCATGACTCTCCAAGGTTGATAGAATGAAGTCCTAAAACATCTGCCTGACATTTACAGCCCTGGATCGCTGGGGCCCCATGCCAACTGTTTCCATCTTTACTACTCACTACACCACAGCATGCCTTCCTCTATAAAGCCTCGCCCTCACCTGTCATATCCTTCCTTTGTGTCATTGCTGAGAAATTTTAATGAAGGAAATATAGCTGACCTGGCATAACTGCATTACCCACAAAAGGATGCAAGCATACATTATATAGAAACAACTTGCCATGTTGCCTCCACAACTAAGTTCTCAAGATTTTTAAAAATCATAAACAACTTAAAATGTTTTATCTGATGCCCCTTCAACCTGTTTAAGTACAGAATGTTCAGAAAGATGACTCTGCCAGCTTCCAACTAATCTATCCAAAAAAAAAATGTGCAAGCAAAGCACATTGTTTTTTTCTCCATAGTGTTTTCTCTCTTGCCTCTCCTCTGTATTATACAATTGCTGTTTTTCCCCATGTTAGATAAAGTCAACTCATTTATTGTATGCAAGGAATAAACTATAGATCTCTGAGTTATTCTTTGACATTCCACATCCTATTTCTTTGCTTTTTTTTAGATCTACTCCCCAACTCTCCTCTTCAAGAGGCATTCTCCAAATTTTCCCATCAATATTGATCATCTCCATTCTCTAGATTACTTTAGTACTTATCATTTCTACCACTTGATTTGGAGACTTAAGAAATATACAGCCTTGAATGGCCAAACAGGAGTTTCCTGTGTACATTTAATCCCCTGAGTGGATTGCAAACAGCAGAGGCCATAACTTAAATTCCTTTTGTATTTATCTCAACAATTTACAGTGCTATAAAACAACCCAAGATCAGGGTTTTTGATATACTAGTTAGTTTTATATTTACTATTCACCTCTCTTAGGCTGAACTCCTCTTCTTTTTTTTTTTTTTTTTTTTTGGTTTTATTTATTTATTCATTTATCCCCCCCTTGCTGCCTGTGCTCGCCAGGTCAGCCAACCACGCCGTGCGGGTGGGCCTGCCTTCACCAGGAGGCCCCGGGAACCCAACCCGGGGCCTCCCATATGGCAAACGGGAGCCCCACTGATTGAGCCACAGCCGCTTCCCTCCTCTTCTTTTTTGACACTTCTTTTTATTTGGTTTCTATGAGATTACCTTTCCCCTATCACTCTCTACTTCCACCAATTTGTCTTTTGTTCTTTTTTTTCTTTGCTCCTTCATGGAATTACCCTCTACAAGTATCCCACTAGCACTATATTCATCAGAGAATCTTTCTTTGGCTGTTATCAAATGTCTCTCAAACCCGTCTCAGTAACTTCAACTTCATTCCTGCCTTTCTAAATGTTATGGTGTGGCTCTATCTCCCACTGCATATATATTTCAACATCGTCAAAAGGAAGTTCATGGAAAACGAATGTGGCTCAAGCGATTGGGCTCCTGTCTACCATGTAGGAGGCTCAGGGTTCAATTCCCAGGGCCTCCTGATGAAAGGCAAACTGGCCCACGTGGCAAGCTGGCCCTTGCGGGGTGCTGGCCCATGCAGGAGTGCTGGCCCGCGCGGAGCAAGATGACACAACAAAAAAAGACATAGAGGAGAGACACTAAGGGACACAGCAGACCTGGGAGCCGAGGTGGTGCAAGAGATTGAGCACCTCTCTCCCACTCTGGAAGTTCCTAGGATCGGTTCCTGGTGCTGCCTAAAGAGAAGACAATCAGACACGGAAGAACACACAGTGAATGGACACAGAGAGCAGACAGAGAGCACAAAAACAGTGGAGGAGGGAGAGACATAAATAAATAAACGTTTTAAAAAAATGAAGCTCATGATCTTCAGCCCCAAGGCATCCTTTCATTTACTCGGGCCATTGACTCATGCAAAGATATCTCAAAGGCAAAGATAAAGCTCTGTCTCTCTACCAGTAGTCACAGTCCATAGATTCAAGCATTATACTTAAGTTCACATTGGCTTTCTATTTTCTATCCCTACTGTGACTATAAGACTTATGCCAAATAAGCTCACCTATTCCATAGTAGTTGAGCTGTTCACCACAATTCCCCTCTATGCCCTCCTTCTTACTGCCAGTGGGCTAGTTACCCTGAATTATGACTCTCATCCTGTGCATTCCTAATGAGTTAGGGAAAAACTCTTCAGCAACATCATAGTCTGGTCTTAACTGACTTTTCAAGTCTTATTGCTCCCCACTTCCCATGTTTGTGAAATGGCTTAACTAATCTGCATTTTGAGCTTCCCCTTGAATAAATCCAAGCATAGTTACCTCTGGCTCTTTGCTCATACTGATTTTTCTAACTCAAATGATTTCCATGTAATCCCCAAATGTCAAAATCCCACCAAGGTCCATCTAAGACCTTTCCACCTCCAGGCAGCCCTTCTTTAATCCTTTCTGTCCTTCCTTACATTCATTGAATTTTTGTATATTATATTTTACAGGTAAGTATTACATCCCAGTTTTTTTGTTTGATTTTTTCTGGAGAGGGGTATTTGGGGACAGAGGCCCACTTACTTGTTTTTCTAGGCCTTGTAGTAGCCTTGCATAGTTCCTCATAGATGGAAGGTTTCATTATATTGAAAGAGAAGATAATAAATACTATAAGAATGGATGATAAGCCCTCTTACTTCCAAAGGAAGATGAAATGCTTTTCCTCAGAAGAACAAGGTGGAGGGGAAAATTAGAAGGCATAGGGATATGAAGTTGGAGAGTATTTCTTGACCACCAAAACAGATGTGTAGCTAATACTATTATACCAGTGGATTTAAGGTGACTGAGGAGTGATGAAAGAAGATGCAGTGACAGTAGATTTGTTAGATGTATATAGCAATTCTTTCCTTAGAGCACACTTGTAACCAAGAGATCCTGAGTTTTCTGTTATCAGTCCTACCTTGGCATGTAGCAGTAACTCCAGCTGCTTCTAAGCAAAGATACATTCCAGTCCTCAAAATTTCTGCAGAATAGGATACCCCTATAGTAATTTGTCTCCCATGGCCTTTAGGGAATTACATAAGGGAGTCGCTTCAAGCATCCACTTTTCTCCCCGGAGTACTGTGTGGCCTCAGTGCATTTAATCAGGGTACTGACAGGCACCTTTATTTTAAAGGAAATTTTAAACTCTTCCGCCCTCAATTTTTCTTCTAATAAGAAAAGAAATTAATTTGTCCTCCAACCATGAAATGTGGAACATGAGCACAGGCTGAGGGAGATAAACTTCAGTAAAATTGGTGACTGCCTAAGGTTAAGTAGAGAGACAGTCAGTGAGAGTGACTGAGACAGATCTGCCACATCTGGGGAAAAATTGATTCTCAAACTTTGTTGTGCACAAATACCATGGTAACTTTTGTAAAAGAGAGATTACCAGGTTATAACCCCAGAAATTCTCATTTAGGCCATCACAGGTAGAGCCTGAGAATAAGCATTTAAACAAAGTATCCTCTGAAAGTGACTCGATGCTTGAAGTCTATCGTGCACATTTTGAGTTAAATTAGTAGATTTTGGCCTTGCACTAATTCTTACGTCAGCTCCCACTAAGGCAAGCAGGCATATTTGAATAATAAAAAAAAAAAACATTCTATTTATATGCCAGTACACCATAGAGTTATTTTTTTAAGCTGGACCCTAGTAACTATACTACTGCCATATGTTAATAAGCCCCTTAATTTGTGTACTCAAAATTGCCTTCAGTAATTTTTCGAAAGGTTCTATGTGGTTATGCTCTAAAACAACCTGGCACTGGCCACAGGACTGAATTTGGATTTTTTCTTCATGTCATTTGAATTATATTTAGTTTTGGACCAAACAGAAATTTTCATACAAAACCACTTTTAATGCCTCTTCAGGGTAATTTAAAATGTTCCCTGAACAAAATTCAGAGCTATTTAAACACTTTATTCTGTTTTGAAATCCATGGTGTCATCTACTGGCATCTCATCAACACACCTGTGCTCGTTAATTAGCATATAGTTAGATGTATTTTAATGAAATTTATATTGAATTTGATGCAATAAAATGGAATTGCAATTATTCTGGCTGTGAACAAATGATTATCTAACATATACTACATGACCTCTTTTGAAATAAAGAATTTGCCGGGGAGGTGGGGGGCTGCTAATTGAGTGCGAGATTTGTTCCAATTATAAAGAGAAGTTCAAAGAGTTATTTGGTCTCTATATCTACATGGGAAACTACAAATTTATCTTTTATTACTTGCAGTTATTCTAAAAAATCTGTGACAAATCCATTTTTCTGTAGATAGTTGGATTTTAAGTGCAAAGAGATGCTATTGAAATGTCTCTAGTAAAAGTAATGGTCATTCCAATTTTATGTTAGTTCTTTTTCTATATAAATCCATATTTTAAATATCAACATTTTTATAGCTAACATTGCTTCTAATATTATTCTGTCTCTTTCTCTATACATAGATAATCTCAACAATGGTAAATCATGAATGTCCACATGCTGATGTCACGTTGCAAATTCACCTGAATTTCTGAAAGGTCCTATGGCTTGATTAGTACAGCACATAGCATGGCAAATGCTAACCCAATACCTCCTCATCACAGATACTCTTCTTGTGAAATACCTTGCCCAATAATACCAACTTGTTTGATGTTTGCTATCCTGACAGTTGTGTCCTTAGCTATTCAAGGCCCCTTTCATATAAATTTGATGATTAGCTTTTCCTTTTCTGCAAAGAAGGTTGTTGGAATTTTGATTGGGATTGCTTGCTTTGGGTTTAGTTTGTACTTCTTTTTTGAGTTCTTCTGGATTATGAAGTTAGGTTTTGATTTGAAATCTTTCTTCTTTTTTAATGTAAGCATTTAGACCTACAAATTTCCCTCTCAGGACTACCTTTGCTGCATCCCATAAGTTTTTTGGTATGTTGTATTTTCATTTTCATTTACCTCAAGCTATTTCCTAATTTCACTTCTGAGTTTCTCTTTAAACCACTGGTTGTTTAAGAGTATGTTGTTTAATTTCCACATATTTGTGAATTTTCCCTTTCTCCTGTTATTGATTTCTAGCTTCGTTCTGTTATGGTCAGAGAATAAACATAGTATGATTGCAATATTTTTTTAATTTATTGAGACTTGTTTTGTGACCCAAAATATGGTCTATCCTAGAGAAGGGTCCATGTGCACTTGAGAAGAATGTGTATTCTCTTTTCATTGGTTGCAGTGTTCTATACACGTCTGTTAAGTCTAGTTGATTTAGTGTATCATTCAAGTCCTGTACTTCCTTATTGATCTCCTGACTGGATGCTCTACCTGCTATTGAGAGTGGCACGTTAAAGTCTCCAACTATTTATGCAGAACTGTCAATTTCTCAATTCAAATATATCAATATTTGCTTCATATATTTTGGGGCTCTGCTCTTTGGTGCATATATACTTATAATTATTACATCTTCCTGTTAAATTGTCCCTTTTATTAGTATGTAATGACCTTCTTTGTCCATCATAAACTTGACTTAAAGTCTATTTTATCTTATATTAATAGCCACCCCAGCTCTCTTTTTGCATGGTATAGTATTTTTTTCCATCCTTCCACCATCAACCTGCTTGTATTTTTTACTGTAAAATGAGTCTCTTGCAGTAAGCATATAGTGGTGTCATGTTTTTTTATACATTCTGCCAATCTCTGCCTTTTGATTGGAGAGTTTAATCCATTTACATTTAAAGTCACAACTGAAAATAAAAATCTTTCTTTTGCCATATTGTTATTTAGACTTTGTGATCCTTTTACTTTCATTAAAGACTACTTATATATATATTTGCTTTCTTGTGTTGTACCATATAGAGTGCTTTCTCATTTCTATCTGGATATATATTTCATCCATTTTCCTTTTGTTTACCATAGGGTTAAAATTTAACATCTTAATTACATTACAATTATATTCAGTTCAATACCAACTTAACTTTAATTGCATGCACATACACTTTTCCTATACCCCTCTGTCTCCCCATCTTTTTTTGTGCTGCATATCACCTATATTTTTTCACATTGTATGTCCAAATCTTATATTTATTATTAATTTTATGCATTTGCATTTTAGCACCTGTAGGAAGTAAGAAGTGGAGTTACATATGAAACAATACAATAATACTGGTATTTATAATTACCTAAATGGTTACCTTCACCACAGGTCTTTATTTCTTTAAGCCCCTTTGAACCACTGTCCTTTCATTTCAGTCCCAAGAACTCCCTTTAGCATTGCTTATAAGGCAATTCTAGTGGTGATATAATCGCTCAGCTTTTATTTATCTGAGAATGTCTCAATTTCTCTCACTTTTGAAAGAGAGCATTGCCAGATATAAAATTCTTGGCTTACATTTGTTTTCATTCAAGACTATTAAATATTTCACTGCCTTCTTGCCTCCATGGTTTCTGATGAGAAATCGGCACTCAATCTTATTAGGATTGCCGTATGTGTAACATATTGCTTTTCTCTTACAGCTTTCTAAGCTCTCTCCTTTTCTGTTGCATTTGATAGTGTGATCAGTATATGACTGGGTATATTTTTCTTTATGTTTATCCTATTTGGTGCTCTCTAAGCTTCTTAGATGTGCATATTCACATCTTTTGCTAAGTTTGGGAAGTTCTCTGTCATTATTTCTTTGACTAGTCCTTTCCTGGGCTTTTGCTTGTTAGTTGTTTTGAAGTTGCTTGTTTGCAAAAGTTTGGTGGTCCTTCTGTTTCCCAGGAGACACTCCCAGGTGCCTGAAGCCAGCAGGCCTTTGTCCAGGATTTTCTGCCTCTATAGTTTTTTATGATTTTATTGTCTCATGCTGATTTTGCCTGAAAGGCAAATTCTGGAAGGAGAGTCACTCCAGGGAGGATTTTCTTAATCTATTTTTCCCAGCCAAAACAGGGCTAGGGACCTATGAAGGTGGTGCAGACTGACTCCAAAGTGCCCTGTGGAGGGGTCAGGAAGGGTCCCAAAAACTTCTCCAATGGCTCCCCAATGCTGAACTTTCCTGGGTTGTCCAGTAAATGTAACCCTTCAGCTAACTTTCCCTTGTAACCTTAAGGAAATCCTGCATCTTTAAATATCCACTGCCTCTGCCTCTGTCCAGGAAGGTTTGAAACAATGGCTGCCACCGCCTTTATCCAGGACAGAGATGAAATAATGGCTACCCTCAGAGCCACGACTCAGCGATCCAAATTCACTGATCAAAAGTTGTGATCAGTGATCGGCCATGCACACCCCCTGTTCTTCGGGAAGAGGATTTTCATGTCCCTTTCTGTCACCAGCCATTAGTCAGTGACTGGACCCCATGGCTGTCTGCAGTAAGAGTAAGGGATGAGCACCAGTAGCCACTGCACAAAGAGAGCAATTTATAATTCTTTACTTTAATTCATCAGATTCTTTCTTCTGCTCATCCTTGGACTATGTACAATGTTTTTCTGGCCACTGGAGTTTCCAAATTGTTGTTTCAGACAGTTCCTGCCTGTTTAATATGTGTTTTGGTGGAAGGGCTGAATCTTAGAGCTCCCTACTCCACATCTTCTCCAGAAGTATCTTTCTGAGCATATTAAAATTGTTGAATTAAAGTCTCTGTTTAGTAAGTCCAATATCTGGTCTTCCTCAGATATAATTCCTTTTAATTTTTTAATTTTTTTCCTTTGTATGGAGCATCATTTCTTGTTTGTTTGCATGCTTGGTAATTTGTTGTTGAAAACTGGATATTTGAATATTATAATGTGGCAGCTCTCGAAATCAGATTGTCTCTATCCCCATGGTTTGTTGTTGTTGCTTGTTGTGGGTGTAGTTGTTTGGTGTTTTGTGACTTTTCTAAGCTATTTTTTGTAAAGATTTTATTCTTCATCATGTACAGTCATTGAAGTCATTGAAGTCTGTTTGCTATGTGGTCAGTTCTGTTAGCTATGTGCTTAGCAAATGATTTGAGAGAGATTTCCTTAAATGGCTTTGCAGGCATTTAAAGAAAATAAATAGAAAAAGAAAAGAAAAGAAAACAAAAAATACTCTCCTGGTGTTTGCAAATTGGCTCTTAGTTGAGATACTCCTTCAATGCTTGGCAAATTTGCACACAGTTCTGACTTAGCCTTCATTTCATGCTTATATGGATCCTAAGAATCATCCAGAGGTGCAAACTCAGCATTTTCTCCACTTATATGAGCCCATGTCTAGTCATAGGCATATGTATGGCTTCCTGGATTCCCCAGTACATGTGGAAGCTTTCCAAAGACATTATGTCCCCATTTATCTTCTTTCCCAGCTCCTTCCTTCTGGGCTTGTAAGTCTGTCTTCTGCTTGTCCTACCTGTTGGCTTGTCACAGGCATCTGCAGGTAGTATATACCTATAAATACTTGTGACAACTGCTGCCAAGGGGGACACTCCAGCCTTGAGTGAGTTCTGAGTAGCTCAAAACAAAGGCAAGTTTCTAAACTAATCCCTCAGGAAGCCACCAGACAAGTCAAAATTTACAGCTAAAATTACTTGAGAGAAAAGTCCATATTGCTCCCTTTTGTTACAAAAAACCACACCAGGAATGAGAACCATCATCCCTACAGCCACTGCTGAGCTGGTAGATGGATAAATAAAAATGGCATAACTCATTTTACCTAAATTTAGCAGTCCATTTCTTTTTTAAGTACTCCTCTGGTTTTGTAAGTTTTTATTAGATTCAAGAGTTCCCAAGGTTGTTGGCAGGATACAGGTCCTAGCAGTCTGTTGGATCAAGGGCCCCAGTTCCTCATTGGCTATTGCCTACAGGCCACCACCCTCAGATCATAACCCCATGGGTCTCCCCAACATGGCAGCCTGCTTCATCAGTGAATCAGCCAAGGTAAGCCAGGAAGGGGAGGCTTTGTTTCAGCCACAAGGAACCTCAGGTGGAGGTCAAGTGAGGTCCTTAGATCCCTCCCTACAAAGTCACAGCAGGTTCTGTTCCCCTTCTCTAGAAACTTCCTCTTTACCACTTACAGCCTGGGATTCTTAGCCCCGGGGTTTACACAGAACATACCACCCCAACTTTTGTAACTAAATCCTTATAGTTATCTTAATTTGTTTCCTGATGAAATCCTGACACAGTAGAGCAGGGGTTCTTAACAAGGGGTCTTTTTGAAATTCAAAACATTCTTGTGGTGATCTGTTAGTACAGGTGTGATATAATACAGCAATGGGTCTGTTACAGACATCAGGCTGAAAGATGAACCAAGCCAAGGGAAGACATCAGGCTGACATCAACCCAGAATTTATCGCCCATGGCACACATAGCTCCTGTATAACAAGTAAATAGATAATGCAAGTAAGGTGAATGCTGGAAAACTGAATCTAGAGCAAGTCCAATTTTTCAAACAGCATCCATTAGTGGTAAGCAGTAAACAAGGAGCCGGTGAATTCAACCTTGTGAATCGGGGAGCAAATGCTACCCCACTTGAACCTGGAGAGGACTACAACCTTGGCCACCAGATTGCAGCTTGTGAGGAACCTTGAGGTAGAGGGCTAGCTGAATTGTGCCTGGATTCCTGACCCAGAGACTGAAATGATAAGTGTTTGTCAAGCCACTAAGTTTTGGGGGTAATTTGTTACACAACAATAAATAACAGTTCTGTAATGGTAAAAAAAAAAAAAAAGAGTTCCCTGAAAGTTCAGGAACAGTTATTTGTCAGGTTAATCACTGTTTGCATTGAGGGACAGATCTGGGGAGCTCCTTACTCTGCCATTCTCACTCAATGACATCACTCAATAACAAGTTTTTGAAGTGTTTTAATCTATTTTGATAATAGCAAGAAAACATATGATAATTTTCTTTTTGGCATTGTCAATAAAAATCTCTAGCTTTGCCTAGGCTATTTAGATAATTGGCTTTGTTCTGCAGAATTATCTTGAATAGTCCTATTTTGACCAGAAGAAAAGGATTAATAGCCAGTTTTTTACTTTTCTTTTGGGCTTGAGACTACCTGATGGCTTAACACTTGTTCAGGGTCTCTTTACATCAAGGAATTTATAGATGAACACTAGATCCTAGGTAATTGAGAATCCAGTAGAGGATTGCGTACTGAAACAAGCACCCATACATCATTGTCAAGATTGTTTATTGAGCAACGGGTAATTACTCTTTACCCTGAGGTTGCTGGTTCACTAAAAATAAAAACTGAAAGGACCTCAGGTGTGAAGGCTTCTATGAATTTAAATGGCCCATGTCTACTCAGCCACATCTGTTGTGTCTATTTCTGACTTGAATGTGGAGTACCTGGGATACTGGAAACTATGCCTAGAGTCATGCACCCTCCACTTTGTTTTGCTATACATTCTGTATTGGTTACTATAATATATACTTATTTAAAACTAAGTTCACATGTTGCTAGGTGAAGACTATTGTATTTCATGCATTTGGTTGTCAAGCCAAACCCATCACAATGCTCCAGGTCAAGCAGAGTAGGCTTTGTAAGACTGAAATGCAATGCAAAAAAATATATTTTCAATATATGCCATCTATGGGCTTTGATAATTTAGACATTAGCACATAACAATGAGCCAAATTTTCCAAATGCCATGGTGCCCAATGGAGGAAATTTTTTTTCAAAGATTTAAAGGACTTCAGTCATCAAGTCTCTTGTGACAAATTTAATTATGGCTGAGTAAAGTGGATATTAAGAGATCATACCCATTGAAGTCTCTTAGCCACATTAACTCATTTGTCTTTACCTTTTCCCCCTTCTATTCAAGGTCTTTTTCCAGTCGTATTGCCAGTTGGCACTTGGTATTAATCCCTCGTTGCCAGGGAGGCTCATCCCCGGGAGTCATGTCCCACGCTGGGGGGAAGGTAATGCATTCATATGCTGAGTTTGGTTTAGAGAGGGGCCACATTTGAGCAACAAGGAGGCTCTCAGGTGGCAACCCTTAAGCACCCCATAACAGTAGGCTAAGTTTCAATTACAAAAGCAAAGACTTGTAAGGCTAATCATCAATAATAAGAACCCATCAGTAGACCCTCCTCTTTTGCCAGACACTGCCTCTGCACTTGGGGGACTGTTGCTGCTCCCTTGGAAAATGTGGCAGAGCTCTCCAGGCTAGGAATTCAGTATTCCCTCATTTATTGAGTGATTGTCTACCCACCGTGACCATACTCCACCCCTTGATCATTTGAACAATTTTATATATCTTTCATGTATATTCAGGTGAACTTCCTCCCAATAAGGACTTTTAGTGTTCTACAATAAAGATGAAAATGAGAGTTATTTGTAAACCAGGTTTGAAGCTGCATGTACCCCAGAAAAACATGTTCTTAAATCTAATCCATTCCTGTGGGTGTGAACCCTCTGTAAGTAGGACCTTTTGATGAAGACACTTCAGTTAAGAAGGTGTGGCCTACCTCAATCAGGATGGGTCCTTTATAAGCAGAATGAAATTCAGACAGAAAGAGAGAAAGCCACTTATGCAGCAGCCAGAAGTTGAAATCTCTCTTTTCCCAAAAGAGAAGGGAAAGACCAGGAGGCGCCACCATATGCCTTGTCTTGACAAACTAAGGACCTAGGATCACAGGCAGCCAGCCCTAAAACACCAGTCTTTGGGAAGAAAGCATCAACTTGATGACACCTTGATTTGTTCTTTCTCATAACCTCGAACTGTGAGCAAATAAATTCCCATTGTTTAATCTGACCTATTTATGGTATTTGTTTGAGCAGTCCAGGAAACTAAAGCAAGACCACATACAGTAATAGCTCACCTAGACGAATTTCAGCCATGTTGAAAAATCTCACAGAGGCACATACAATAGCAAATAATACACGCATAAATACTCTGAGCTACACTAATTGATGTTTCAAATTCTATGAGTTAACTTTTTTCACTTCACTTATAAGAAATCTGTGTAATTAAGTCAGTGCCTATTTTATTATATTTTACAGAAAAAAAATTTAAAAGCTTGCATACATAGTTTCTTAGGTTACAACAAATTTTAAGTTGTAGCCTAATAGGAAAAGAAAATACATTAAGGAGGCACATTGGTATCAGTGATGAAAGGCCATCATAAAAAGGAATGAAGTTCTGACACGTGTGACAACATGGATGGACCTCGAAGACATGTTGACTGAAATAAGCCAGGCACTAAAGGACAAATATTGTATGATCTCACTGATATGAAATAATTAGAATAAGCAAACTCCTAAGAGCCAGAGTCTAGAATATAGCTTACCAGGGAATGGGGAGAGGATAGGGAATAGGAAGTTACAGCTTGAAATGTACAAAGTTCCTATTTGTACTGATGGAACTGTTTTGGTAATTGAAGGTGGTGATGGCAACACAACATTGTGAACGTAATTAAGAGCACTGAAATATATATCTGAATGTGGCTAAAAGAGAAAATGTTAGGCTTTATATAAGGTAATAGAATAAAATTATTTAAAATCCATGGAATTGCACTACACAAACAGTGAATTCTAACTCGAACCATGGACTATATAGTTAATAGTACAATTATAAAAATGTGCTGTGGAGTGGGTATTGCTCAGTGGTTGAGCACCTGCTTCACAAGTATGAGGTCTTGGGTTCAATCCCTGGTACCTCTTTAAAAATTTTCGAAAATAATGTGCTTTCATCAGTTCTAATAAATGTATCACACCAATGCAAGGTGTTAATTATATAGTGGTATATGGGAATCCTATATTTTATGCATGATTGGTCTGTAAACCCACAACTTGTCTAATTTAAAAAAATTTAAAAGATGCTTCTGGAAGCTACGAGTGTAATTATTCTATGTGCCTGAAGCTGTAGAGACAACTTTTAGATCTATACTAAGGCAGCAGCTGGCATTACAAGAATCTCTAAATATTATTTTTGAACCATGTGAATTAGCCAGCTACAAAAATGGCAGCACAATTTGATTCAGCCTAATATATTTGTCTCCCTAATTCTAATGTGCACATAAAAAGACAAATATGTACACATTTACACATCATATCCCTCTCCCCAATCCAAACATCCATTGCTGTCTTAATTCTATTTTCCAGGTTTCCCACTGTTGGATTATAGGAAAGAAGTCACTGTCTGCTATAAAATAAACAAAAATATCCAAGTGAAAAAACACCATAGACAGTTAAGAATTCTGACATTCACAATAAATTATAATCAATAAAATGCAAAATATAGTTTTAAGAACAATAATTTTGAAATTGAATGATATGATGACCATATATAACACACTTTAGAAGTGTGAAAAATCCTGCCATTCATCACCCCATTCACTAACTGGGAATAATAACACTAATCTCACACCTCTAAGCATTTCTCCATCATTAGTGAAAAGAGTCTCTTCCCTTATTTTCCAGAATAATTTAGGGTTGAAATTTGAAGTTTCATATTAGATATCTATGATAAATGGCTTTGTAATTGCAGTATTTTATTGCTTCTTAATGGCATATGAAGTACTACGATGGCCTGTCAAAAATATGCCTTGTACTGTGACTAAAACTGTGATGTTATTATAGCTTTCTGCTCTTAACTAAGACTCTGCTCCTGTCTGTTATATTTAAAGACAGATCTTGCATCCTAAAAGTAGTTCTACTGAACATGGTTTTAATTCACAGAGAGAGGGACAAGCAAGCATCAGGGTGTGGTCTCCAGTGTGTGACTTCAGGATCAAGTCTTAGTATACGGTGGTCTGTCTAAGCCTTTCTCCAAGAGAAAGCTAAACCAAAATTATAAGTTGGCAAAGCTGTCAGTGGATAAGAAGGGTTAAAGGAAGAGTGGAAGCTAACACTCCTTTGGGCTGATGTTCCATAACTATATGTAATAGGGCCAAATAAAATGAAAAAATGAGAAGGAGAGAAAAAGAGTCTGGGTCAGCCCTTTGAAAATGCTTTTCATTGTGAAACCCTCTACCAGCAACATCACCATCAAAATAATTCTTTTCACTACCCATCTAGTATTTAAATAAGTTCTTAAAATCAGTGGAAAGCAGATTTAAAAGAGTCCCAATCATAATGAAACTTTCACTTATTTGTGTTTTAATATCTTCTATTGAGAGGAAAGGATTAGAGTTATACCTATTCTTCTGGGCATTGAAATAACTAGAATATATGTCATCTGCAACCCATAAAGTCGCTGTTATTGATGAACATTAACAATTTTAGCAACTACATGTTAAGGAGCTAATTTAGTGCACTAATGTTTTTTCTGTTTGATATAAATGCACCTAAAGATGTGCATCTCTTCCAAAGAATTCATCAGAGCAGAATAAGGGCTGAGAACTTTTCTTTAGACAACCTAATAGTTCCATGCATATTCACCATGTATAGAAATATATCTCCATTTAGCAGTACTTTAAATTTATATAAATTATTTTCAGATGAATTGTCTCATTTGTTGGATACCTAATAATTGTAAAATAAACTGAAATTGCAATTTCTAGAAAACATTTTCACTAATTTAATCCATTGCCTTTGGTTAATCATTATTAATATAGATTTTCTTTTCAAGAGAATGTTCTTACAGGAGAATGCTATAATCAATTGTTAACACAGTTTAAAATGTGTTTTCCAGGCAAAAATTGAGGCCGAAAAGAAAAATTATCATTCCCTAAACTTGTTTATGTTTGGGCACAATCCTATGTGCGTGTGTGTATGTGTATGCATGTATGTATGTGTACACTTAAGATTCATTAAAAAATTTTGGTCTTACAAATAAATATGCATGAATATGATTAGAAAAACATAAAAAAGCAAAACAAACTTTATTCAGAAAGATATTAAAAAAGGAAAGATATATAGATCATTTTCACACAGTAAATAGCCACCAATGATTAGAATTGCTGTAGATGGTAGATGGCCCTGGTAATGTGATTATCCTTTTAATGCCTAATAAAACTGGGTTGAGAAATTATTTGGAAACCGTATGAACAATTAGGTGTTCTGCTGTTTGCAGCCTTACAATTTTATTGATTAACCCAAGAGAAATCTGAAGAGAGGCAATAGCCCTTAAATACATTATGTGAATCAACATCAGCAACCTGCTGGTAACCAAAAGCTAAAACTCTCACTGTGATGACATGAACCCATATGAACACAGCAAGCTCATTTTCATTAAACCATTCCTTAGGATTTTGTAATGTGCTTTAGAATACAACCATGATATAGCTAAAACACAGAGTAGGTAATTTTTACAGGCTATTTTCATTTTCTCTCTTAGAACAGTTCAGGATGCTTTCTTTAAAGTGCATAACAAAAGAAAACATAGTTATGCTTTGAAATACATGGAATCACTCTCTTCTAATGTAGAATTGGATAAAGGCAGGCCTAAGAAGTTAGTAAAGGAGGCAATCAACTCTGTGTCATAATGAGACATCTTTGATAGATCCCCTAATTAAAAATTATTATACCAACCATCTGGTCAAACACCAGAAATCGCATTGTGACACGTGTTCTTGGTTAGAGCAATGCTAAAGAATTATTTGTTGATTACAGATTAGTAGCTTGATGGTTAAATATTAATACCCAAGCAAGGAAACAGTTATTAGAGATCAACTAGGCCGTGATGAAATGACCACAGAGGCTTGGGACGTCAGGAGATAGCCTGGCATGTCTTTCAGAGGGAATGTGGTTGAAGAGAGTGGGGTTACCTGGGCAGTCCTGGCAATAGAGGAATGGCTCACAAGGGCCAGGATAAAGAAAATTAACCAGAACTATGATGTATCAAATACAGAATATGACACCTTTATCTCATTTAGTATTTCAATGATAGATTATCTCTTGGATGTAATTACAATGATAGAAAAATAAAGTGTACTTGCATGCACTCTTAATTTCCAATAAGAGTTCAATGACATACATCCAAAATGCCTCTGCTTGATATCAGTAACAGGCTCAGAATGGTAAAACTGACATTTCCATAATTTATGAAAATGGTTCCTCATTTCTGGGCTGCAGACACCTCAGAGGCTGCAGAAATATAAGATGTAGCAGAAACTCTGCATGTCCTTTTTGTATAACAACAGGTCTTATAAATAATTTGCCAAACACATGTTTCTAAACATGCTCTAACAGATGTCAGTGCCTGCTTAATAGTTAATATGATGGTTTCACTTTAAAGTGTTGCTGAACTTTAGAGTAACTTTTGGTTCTATGTTTCCTCAATAACAAATAGTAAAATGCAAATACTCTCATTTAGAGGGTTTAGTAAATCATTTGAGGTTAAACGAGTTTGCAGTACTCAGAAAGGATAAAACCCCTGCTCTTCAGCTTGAATGGAGAATAGAACAAAGCACACGAGGGTTTCACTAGCTTATGAAAGACTGAAATGAAGATCACTTAGAGTACAAGGAAAACTGGTGTCACTCCAAGCCTGAAAGTAGAATTCTGAACTGCCTTTTGCATTTCACTAGTGGAGAAATAAATTCAACTTCCTGCTATTGATGCTTCTCTCTGTAGATCTTTCTAGTAGTAAACTGAAAGCACTATGTGTAGTAAGGCCATGGAAAAAATAAGATTACAATTTCTACAAACACCTGTGTGATGGTTACAACATGTAGGTGGAGACTGGTTCTTAAAGGTACAGGGAATATATTATTAGGATCATGGGGTTAATATTTGCTGGTGGACTTTGAAATTGGAAAATAAAATCCTTAAAATAAACTCTGAGGTTAACCTTTGTCACTAGAATAATAAAGAGTTAGGGTGGGAAGAAAGAGAGGCATGAAAGAGAGTATAAAACATAATTTTGGTTCTCTCTGCCTAGAGGATCCCACATCAAATCTTGGTGCATATTTCTGACCTTCTCTCCCATTTCTCAGCAAGCTCTGTTCTTTCCCCCCATTTCCCAGCAAATTCTTTTTACTGGCTTAACTTAAAAAAAAAAAAAAAGCATAATCTGCATAGCCATTTCAACAAATTGATAAAGTTTGGAGTTTTACTAAGCATAAAATGGTTATATTTGGCAGAATAATAGGAGATAGTGTATTATACAAGTTATATTAACAAAAACACAAAGCAACAAGAAAATGCTATATACTAGCTAGAACTAGAATATGAATTGCATTATCAAGTCTTGAAGATTATTTTTATCACTAACCTTGTAAGAGATTGACCTATGAATGCACAGCACCTTATTTATGTGCACATAAGCTTTTTAATATGCTCTTTCATTTCAAAAGTTTGTAGATGTCCCACATATCTATCAGACACAACGTTATGTTATTTATTCAGAATCACTCCTTCCTTCACATCCATTGCTTTCTTTTCCTTCTGACTGCTACCACTGTAATTTTGCACCTCCGCACAGCTTATTCACTGGTCTATTTCTGCCTTTCCCCTTTCATAATCACCTTGCACATAAATGCATTATCTCTTCCATCTAGCTTGAAGCTCCTTAAAAGCAAAGACCAGCGCAGAGTACATAAATGACACTTGGAAATTTTTTATGCATATATGGATAAATAGATGCATGAATGGATGGATGGATGGATGGATGGATGGATGGATGGATGGATGGATGCTCTGATGGACAGAACTGGAAATTCTCATTCAGTATTCATTTGAGTTATCAGAAAAGATTGGCATCAGCAGCGCCAATGCCATTGTTAACAGGTGTAACATTTAATTCCTAATTGACACAGGGTGGGTTCAACGAAAACAGTCTCGGGTATAAGAGATTTAATAGGGGTCAACTCTTGTGTAAGGAAGGTTGAGGAAGAAGGTTTGGGCAGAGGAAGAAGTAAAACAGCTATGCAGGTGTGATGAAGCCTAAGCCACCCTGGCAGGGAGCTCTGGATTTCTGTCCACTGTTTCTACCATTAGTCTGAAATATCTGGGCCACTAAACCCTGTGTCAATCAGTCAGGGGATGCAGGATCCTTTGGTGCGATGCTTCTCTGTAGGAGGTGACAAATGGATTACACGTCATAGGGCTGTGCAGCCAACCCTACATTGAGAGCCATCTGGGAGGTGCAGCTCAATGTCTCCCACACAAAGCAATCTACTTTTATATTGATTCCCAAATCAGAAAAATCTAGGAAGTGAGAAGATCATCTACTATAGCACGCGGCTCAGTTTGTTAACCCAGAACTCTTGCGGTGTTTTAGGTAGTGCTGATACGCATTCAATATACCACTTAGACAGCCCTGCTTACATGAGGAGGGACTGAATGGCCACTCAAGGTCGTCACATCCCCACTAAGTCTGTGAAGCTCATTGGAGAGCACACTCTCTTGAGGCATTAGTTGGAATTCTATTGAGTATAAATGAGAAATGCCTTTCTTCATCAGATTTCCTCATGTCTACCTCTTATTCTGTTATTCAATCCCCATGGTATATGTTACATATTGCGCATCTTTTACAATAAGGTTATCTGAATATCTTATGACCAAGGTGATCCAGTAAGGTACATAAAGTTATGAATTTATCAAATGGAAAGAAACTTAATGCAAATATATGGTACTTTTATTTTGAAAGTAAGGGCATGGATATGTCCTCCAATATCCTTTAAAAAGACATTCAACTTTAAATAAAATTGAAACATTTAAATAATGAATTTTAAGTAGTCTGCTGAAATTCTGAAACACTTTTATTAAATCATTTTTTGATATTGGTTTCTACTCGATTGGAATACAGAAAATGTTCAGGCTATAATAAAGGTTAAAAAGTCAAACAAAATTAAATAGAGAAATTACATAAAATTAAGGGTATCAAAATAAGAGAGCTCAATACATTTAATAAAAGTAAGCAAATAACGAATGGGAAAAGAATTATCTTTAAATTGAATGGAACTTTATAAAAAGAACAGTACATTTCCATTAGCTATATCGAATTCTACCCCTTAATTTTTTAAAAAAAAGATTTATTTATTTATTTTATCCATTTTAAGCCCCCCCCCTTCCCCATTTGCTGTTTTGTGTCCATTCGCTGGGCAATTCTCTGTGTCTGTTTCCTGCCATTTCTTCTCATCCTCCTCCTCCTGTCTTCACCAGGATTTGATCCTGGAGACCTCCGATGTAGGAGAGAGGTGTTCTGCCACCTCGGTTCCTGGCTTCTGGAGCTTTTCGGAGCATCTCGTCTTGTCTCTCCCCTGCATCTCTCTCCTGTTACGTCGTCATCTTGCTGCATGGCTCCCTGGGCCTGGCGGCTCACCGGCACACAGAGCCTGGCAGCCCATGTGCCTTCTTTATATATATATATATATATATATTTTTTTTTTTTTTTTATTTTACCAGGAGGTCCCGGGGATCGAACCCAGGTCCCTCCATATGGCAGATGGAGGTCCAACCATTTGAGCCACATCTGTCCCCCTACCCCTTAATTTTTAACCTGAGGGAAATAAATTAATGTTTATTTCTTTAAAAAATTGCTCAGTAAACATAAAAAAGGTTGAATATAACTTCTCTAATGTGAAATGCCCCAAATTATACAGAACAATAGTTACATAGAGAAATAATGAATAGAGAATTAAACCAGGCTGTCACTGGGAAGGGATAGGCAGGAGAAAACTGGGGTACCAGTAATGTTCTTTTTCCTGACAAGAGTGGTGGTGGACACAACAGAGTTCACTCTAAAGTGATTTGTTAAAACATGAAAATAAGCTTTACCTAGTTTACTTTGTGGTTTCAAAAAATAAAAAATAAAAGCAAGCAAAAAAAAAAAAAATCTTCCAAAGCCATCTCCTTAAAGAGGTTTGCCCTGCATCCTTTGTCTTCTATTCTGTCAGCCTGGAAACGGCAACTTCAGGAGGCCACCTCAGAAGCCATATGTAAGAAATGACAGGACTTGCCCACTAATCTCGGGGACTGCCCTCCCACTCCAATCTGCTGTGTGACATATTAAGAAAAATACACAAATCACATAATAGATATATTACACTATATTTAAAATTCATAATTCATATACAAATATGTAATATATATGTGTATATGAGTACAAACACATACATACGTATATACATAGGATTGTATATGTCTGTAAAGGCAAAGGTAATATGTGAAAAGACACCACAATTTAATACACTGGGTATGGGATTGAGAGATGCAGGTAACTATTGATGGTATTTTTAAAACTTTTGCAGTAATTGAATTGAAATTCAATTAAAAAGAAATACAAAAAAAAAAAAAAAAGTAATTCAATTCAAAAATTGAGTTGGAAAAGCATGAATTTCTTTTTCTCACTTAAATGGCCATGCAAAAAGCAACTATAGGCATTAAATACTATAATCACATTCACATAATTTTTTGGTTAATCAAACCTTATTTACAAAGAGCTAATGGATTGGGGAACCAGGCAGGGTCTGGGGAAGGGGACGTGGAGAGGATTCTACTAGGAGGTCCCATGGTAGCAGCCTACAGCTTGGGTGTCCAATTCTAGGAGCTCTGAAAACCAGCAAAAAAGCAGGTGACTCAAAAACAACAAGCGAAAAATACAGGCCAAGACAATCGAACCGCCTTTAAAATGAAAAATCTCTAACAGGGCAGAGGCTCTCCAATCAACTCTTGACAATGCCAAAGAGGATGGGGATGGAGAGAAGAAAGGAAGGAGAAAAACAAAGACAAAAACCACAGCATCTGCTCGCTCCACAATCACCACCATCCTTTACCAAAACCGTTCTATCACCCCAGAGACTCTGCACCAATTAAGCATTAAGTCTCCATTCCTACCCCCACCCCAGCCCATGGAAACCTGCATTCTGGTTTCTGATTATATGAATTTGCCTAATCTACTTCATATTAGTGAGATCTTACATGTTTTATTCTGCAACCCAGAATTAATAAGATTATAATAATCTGAGAAGAGATGGTAAATATTATCTTGGATGTTTCTGGCTGTTCACACTGTGTAATTTTTTTAAGTTTTTTTTTTTTTTTTTTTTTACAGAAGGTGTAGGTTTACAGAAAAATCATCATGCAGAAAATACAGAATTCCTAAATAACCTCCTTATACATGGACTTTTCCCTATTATCAATATTTGCATTGATGGGGTATCCTTTTTACAATTTATGAAACTATTAACTATAGTCCATAGTTTACATTAGGTTTCACTGTTAGTAATGTACAGTCCCATCAAAAATTTTTTTCTAGTATCATACACATAAACTGATATTTCTGCTTTTAACCACATTCAAATATACATTCAATATTGTTAATTATGTTCCAAATGTGTTACCATCACTGTTGGGAAGGTCTCAGCCACCTGTTAAGCGGCCATTGCCCAGACCTCACTTACCCCCACCTTCTTTTCTGTTGTATGCCCTTCTACAACCTGGGGGAGATATTCTGTCTAATGACAAGACCCTGCTGCATCTTAAAACCAGCAACCAGGAACAAGCAGCCCCAGATGCTTGCCAGAACAGGAATTCTCAGTGGCAGGCCCTCTCCCCCTAAGATGGATAAAAGCCACAACCAAACAGTATAGATTGGTCTCTCTTCTCCAGCTCAAAGTGAGGCATGAGGAGATGCCATCTTCTGACCCCAACCAGGAGCAATTTGGGGCCAGCTCAGGGCACAGGCCATGGTAGACCATAGTCCCCAGCTCTTTTGTACCCTGTAAGTGACATGGACATTTGCCCTTTCTGGACTCAGTGCTCTGTACAATAAAGTGATCACTTACTAAGTTTCTGTTGTGCTTTGAACCTGTTTTCCCATGACACAGAGTTGTAACTCGCTCCACAATCACCACCATCTTTTACCAAAACCCTTCCATCACCCCAAACAGAGACTCTGCACCAATTAAGCATTAAATCTCCATTCCTACCCCCACCCCAGCCCATGGAAACCTGCATTCTGGTTTCTGATTATATGAATTTGCCTAACCTGACTATTTCATATTAGTGAGATCTTACATTATTTGCCCTTTTGTGATTAGCTTTCACTCAAGATGATGTTCTCAAGGTTCATTCATGCTATCACATGTATCAGAACTTCATTCCTTTTTACAGCTGAATAATATTCCATTGTATGTATACACCAAATTTTGTTCATCCATCCATCTGTTGATGGACACATGGTATGTTTCCATCTTTTGGCAATTGTGAATGATGCTACTACATTTATATTGGTGTGTAACTATCTATTCAAATCCCTGCTTTCAATTCTTTGGGGTATACCTAGAAGTGGGACTGCCAGGTTATATGGTAATTCTACATTTAACTTTCTGAGGAACTGAAAAACTGTTTTCCACATTGGCTGCAACATTTTACATCCCCATCAATAAACAAATGTTCCTATTTCTCCACATCCTCTCCAATGCTTGTTTTTTTTTTAAATAGTAACCATTCTAGTGGTTATGAAATATATATTGATGTGGTTTTAATTTGCATTTCCCTTATAGCTAATGATGTTGATCATCTTTTTATGTGTCTTTTGGCTTTTTATATATCATCTTTGGAGAAATGCCTATTCAACTATTTGGCCCATTTTTTAATTGGGTTGTTTGTCTTTCTGTTGTTGCATTGAGGATTTTTAAAATATATTCTAAATATAAAACCCTTATCAGATTTGTGCTTTGACAAATATATTCTCCCATCTGTATGTTGTCTTTTTACTTTCATAATAAAGTCTTTTGATGCACATATTTTTTTATTTCGGTGAAGTCCCATTTGGATATTTTTTATTTTGTTGCTCATTCTTTTGGTGTAATGTCTAAGAAACCATTGCATAACACAGGTCATGAAAATGTTTTCGTCTAGGAGATTTATAGTTTAGCTTCTTATATATAGGTCATTGTTCCATTTTGAGTTGATTTTTCTATGTGGTGTGAGGTAGGGGTCCACTTGCATTCTTTTACATATAGATATCCAGTGTTTTCAGCACAATTTCTTGAAGAGACTATTCTTTACCCATTGAGTGGACTTGGCACCCTTATCAAAAAACAATTTACTATCAATAAGAGGGTTTATTTCTGAACTCTCAATTCAATTCCATTGGTCTATGTTTGTCCTTGAGCCAGTATCATGCTATATTGATTACAGTTGGTTGTGGTAACCTCTTTAAAATCAAGAAGTATAAGTCCTCGAAATTTATTCTTTTCAAAATGTTTTTGGCTTTTTGGGTCACCTTATCCTTCCATATAACTTTGAGGACTGACTTTTCCATTTCTGCAAAGAAAGCTATTAGAATTTAGATTGGGATTGTATTGAGTCTGTAAACAATTTAAGATAAAATTGACATCTTGACAATATTTAGTATTCCAACTCATGAGCAAAGTATGTCCTTCAATTTATTTAGGTCTTCTTTGCTTTCTTTTAGCAATGTTTTGTAATTTTCAGAATATAAGTTTGGTACGTCTTTGTTTAAATTTATTCCTAGGTATTTGACTCTTTTAGTTGCTATTGAAATGAATTTTTTTCCATGATTTCCTCTTTAGATTGTTCATTACTAGTGTGTAGAACACTACGGATTTTTGCTTATTGATCTTCTACCCCTGGAATAAATCCACTTGATCATGGTTTGCAATTTTTTTTAATGTGGTGTTGAATTTGGTTTGCTAACATTTTGTTGAGGATTTTGGCACTGACATTCATAAGGGATATTGGCCTGTAACTTCTTTTCTTGTGGTATCTTTATCTGGCTTTGGTATTAGGGTGATGTTGGCCTCAGAGAATGATTTAGGAAACATTCCTCCTCTTCAATTTTTCCAAAGATTTTGAACAAGATTGATGTTAATTCTTATGGGAATGTTTAGTAAAATTCACCACTGAAGCCATTTGGTCCTGGGCATTTCTTTGTTAGGAGGTTTTGCATTTCTGATTCAATCTCTTTACTTCTTGGTCTGTTGAAATGTTCTATTTCTACTTAAGTCAGTGTAGCTAGTTTGTGTGTTTCTAAGAATTGGCCCATTTGATCTAGGTTATCCAATTTGTTGGCATACAGTTTGTATTAGTCAGTCCAAAAGGGGTGCTAATGTGAAATACCAAAAATGGGTTGGTCTTCATAAAGGGTATTTATTTGGGGTAGAAGTCCACAGGTACAAGGCCATAAAGTATTAAGTTTCTTCTCTCACCAAAGTCCATTTCCACGTGTTGGAGCAAGACAGCTGCCGATGTTTGCTAGGGTTCAGGCTTCTTGGGTTCGTCTCTTCCCAGGGCTGTGTTTCTCTCTCGGCTTAGCTCCTCTGGTTTCTCCACAAGGTCAGCTGTAGACTATCAGGCGAACGGCTCACTTCTCTTCTCCTGGGGCCTTCTCTCCAACATCAAAACTCTAACATCAAAAACTGCTTCTCAAAAACTGCTCCCTCTGTCCTTTGCCTTACCTTTTATTTTCAATTCCCCAACCCACTAAGGGGTTGGGCTCAACGCCCTACTGGTGTGGCCCAGTCAACACCCTAATCATAACTTAATCATGCCCAGATTAACAGATCAGTTTACAAGCAAGATCCAATTATATTTTTGGAATTCATAATTACATGAAATTGCCAAACAGCTACATTCCACCCTCTGAATTCCAAAATTACATTACAATATTCAAAAAAACTTAAATCAGTAACAATTCAAGTACAAAATCACATTGTAATCAGTTTAAAGACATTCACTTTGTCTTCAGGCAAAATCCTGTCTGCTGTAGACCTCTGAAACTTACAAAACCATTTAACTGCTTCCATTACACAAATGGAAAGACAAAGGATAAACATTTTCATTATCATAAGGAGAAATTGGGATGTTAAACATGAGTCATGGATCCTCTACAGTTCAGTAACTGCAGGGCATCTTCCATTCAATTTCAAAGTCTGAGAGTCATTCTTAAGATGATGGTTTCTTCTTGGGGCCACATGGGGCCCCACACTTTCCACAGGCTTGCCCAATAGCCATTTTCTTGGTTCCACCCTCATCAAGCATCTGGGTGTCGATCAAGCTCCAGACCTCGCCATCCAAGAGTGTTGGGGTGATTGCCACACCTTACCCAATCTTTGGGTTAGTCTTAGCCCCCCTAGTACAGTGAGGTGAAGACAACATTCCCCCTAACCTTTGGCATAAAGTTTCAACCCTATCAGACCAACAAGTTGACCACCTGGCCTCCCTAACCTTTGGCATACAGGTTCAACCCTATCAGAGCAATGGGTTGACCACCTGGCCTTCTCTAATCCATGGGGGACAGATACACCCCTCTCAGACCTATGGGGTGTTGACCTTAACCACCCTAATCTTTGAGGAATGTGCTCCACCCTCTCTGCACCCTGGGATGGCAAAACTCACCCAGAACATTAGGTGGGGACATCCACCCTCTTCAACTGCAGGGGCAAACTCACCCTCTCTGTACACATGGGTGGGGCTTCTCTCTTGGCCCAAGGAGATGTCTTAATTCCAGATCTCTGCTTCCACAGTTTTCTCCTTCAAGCTCTTTCTTCTTCAATGTCTCCTTTACATGTCCTTTTTAGTCTAAGCAAACAGTGGTTTTGTTCATACAGCTCTCTCAAAAACTTCATTGGTTTAGCATGCAAGAAACAGGGGTCCAAGCCATCAGACAGTAAGACTTTCCACAAGTCTTCCCGAGATAACTGCATCTTCAATTCTGAGTTATGAGTTCCAAGTTTAGTAAAGTCTTCAAATAGGGCATTTTCATCTGGGAATTTGATTTCCACAAACTTGGAAGTTCCAGAATCAGTTTCTGTTTTCTTTGTGCCCAAAAGTTTAGTCCTTAGTGTATTTTGCTCATCTAGTGTTTTGCTATAAGCTGCAAGGAGAAGCCAAGCCACATTCTCTGAGTTTACCTTGGAAAGTTCTTCAGCTAAATGCTCTGGTTTGCCATTTTCAAATTCTGTCTTCCATATAATACCAGGAGTTAATCTTGCTAAGTTCTCTGCAACTTTAAAACATGGATCACCTTTCCTCCAGTTTCCAATAATAGTTTCATCATTTACTTCTAAGGCATCATAGAAAGTCTCTTTAGCATTCATATTACTATCAACAGTCTCTTCAAAGTGATCTAGGCCTTTTCCATCAAGCATTTCACAATTCCTCCAAAAAATACCCCTTACCCATTTATAAAACCGTCCCAACATTTTGGTATATGCAAAAGCACTACCCCACTCCCGGTACCAAATTCTGTATTCGTCAGCCAAAGGGGTGCTAATGTGAAATACCAAAAATGGGTTGGTCTTCATAAAAGGTATTTATTTGGGGTAGAAGTCCACAGATACAAGGCCATAAAGCTTTAAGTTTCTTCTCTCACCAAAGTCCATGGCCACATGTTGGAGCAAAACAGCTGCCGACATTTGCCAGGGTTCAGGCTTCTTGGGTTCCACTCTTCCCAGGGCTGCATTTCTCTCCAGGCTTAGCTCCTCTGGTTCCTCCACAAGGTCAGCTGCAGACTATCAGGCAAATGGCTCACTTCTCTTCCTCTGGGGCCTTCTCTCCACCATCAAAACTGCTTCTCAAAAACTGCCCCCTCTGTCTTTTGCCTTGCCTTTTATATTCGATTCCCCCACCCACCAAGGGGTGGGACTCAACACCCTACTAACGTGGCCCAGTCAACGCCCTAATCATAACTTAATCATGACCAGATTAACAGATCAGTTTACAAACATGATCCAATTATATTTTTGGAATTCATAATTACATTAAATTGCCAAATGGCTGCCCAGTTGTTCATGGAATTCTTCTATAATTCTTTTTAATTTTATGGGGTTGGTAGAAATGCTCCCCCTTTCATCTCTGATTTTAGTTATTTGCATCCTCTTTTTTTTTTTCTTTTTTTCTTTTTCAGTCTAGCTAGAGGTTTGTTGATTTTATACATCTTTTCAAAGAAAAACCTTTGGCTTTGTTAATTCCCTCTGTTTTTTTGTTTTTTTTTTTTTTTTAATTCTCTATTTCCATTATCTCTGCTCTAATATTTGTTCTTTCCTTCCTTCTTATCAATTTGTGTTTACTTTGCTCTTCATTTCTAGATTCTTCAGTTGTGAGGTTATGTCTCTGATTTTAAATCTTTCTTCTTTTTTGATGTAAATATTTAGAGCTATAATTTACCCTTTCGGTGCTGCCTTTGCTACATCACATAAGTTTTGGTATGTTGTATTTTCATTTTCATTTGCCTCGAGATGTTTCCTAATTTCCACTGTGATTTCTTCTTTGACCCTTTGGTTGTTTAAGAGTGTACTGTTTAATTTCCACATATTTGTGAATTTTCTAGTTTTCTATCTGTGGATGATTTATAATTTCATCTTACTGTGTTTGGAGAAGATACATTGTATTATTTCAGTGTTTTTACATTTATTGAGCTGTTTTGTGACCTAATATATTGTGTATCCTGGAGAATGACCTATGTGCACTACCACAAAATGTATATTCTGCCGCTGTTGGGTAAAGTGTTCTATTATATGCCCTTTAGGTCTAGTTCATTTATAGAATCATTCAAGTAATTTATTTCTATTTTGATCTTCTTTCTAGATGTTTTAGCCATTGTCAAAAGTTGTATATTGAGGTTTCCTACTATTATTGTAGACCTTTTCATTTCTCCCTTCAAAGCTATTAATATTTGCTTCATATATTTTGGGGGTCTGACATTGAGTAGTATATATTTATAATTGTTATATCTTCTTGTTGAATTGACACCCTTATCAGTATACAGTGACCTTCTTCATCACTCAAAACAGTTACAACTTAAAGTCTATTTTATCTATAGTCATAGAACTACTTGTATTAGTCAGCCAAAGGGGTGCTGATGTGAAATACCAGAAATCTGTTGGCTTTTATAAAGCCTACTTATTTGGGGTAGAAGCTTACAGTTACCAGGCAATAAAGCATAAGTTACTTCCCTCACCAAAGTCTGTTGTCACATGTTGGAGCAAGATGGCTGCCAACATTCAGCCTTCCTCTTCCTCTTAAGGCTCCCTGGTCCCAGCTTCTTCCAATATCAGCTGTAGTCTGGGATAAGTCTCGCCGGTCTCCGAGGGCTTGATTCTCTCCAGGCTCAGCTGCTCTGCTCTCTCCACAAGGCCAGCTGTGAACTGTCAGGCAAATGGCTTGTATCTCTTCCTGGGGACTCTGCCGTGTCTAATGGAAGCTTCTCTCTTTCCTCATATATCTGCTTCTCTGTGTAGTTGCTTCCCAGGGTTCCAGGATCAAAACTCTAACTTTCTTCTCTGCTATGTCCTACTGATGTGGCCCAATCAAAGCCTTAACCATTATTTAATCAAGTAAAAGTGAAACCTCTGAATCCAATCCAATCTAATATGCCCAGAGGAACAGACCAGTTAACAAACATAATCCAATATCTATGTTTGGAATTCATAAACAATATCAAACTGATACACTACTCCAACTTGCCTTTGGTTACTATTTGCATGGTGTATATTTTTCCATGTTTTCACTTTCAACCTGCTTACTTCTTTAAATTTAAGGTGAATCTCTTGTAAACACCATTTAGTTGGATCATGCTTTTTATCCATTTTGCCGATCTCTGCCTTTTTAAGTCCAGTGGTTATGAACGCCCTCAGTTTTTGTTTATCTGGGAATATCTTAATTGCTCCCTAATTTCTGAAAGAGACTTGCTAGATATAAAATTTTTGGTGGGCAGTTGTTTTTTTTTCAGCACTTTAATATTTTGTCCTACTGTCTCCTTATCTTCATGGATTCTGATGAGAAATCAGCATGTAATCTTCTTGAGACTCCCTTGTACATAATGCTGCTTTCCCCTTGCAGTTTTCAGAACTCTATCCTTGCCCTTCGTATTCAACAGTGTGCCTACCGTGTATCTAGACATGGTTTTCTTCAAATTTAGCCAGTTTGGGGTTTGGGGGCCTTCTTGAATGTGCATGTTCACATCTTTCATTAAATTTGGAAAGTTTTCTGCTACTATTTGAGTATTCTTTCTGCCTCTTTCTCTTTTTCCTCTCCTTCTGGGAATCCCATAATGCATATATTGGTACACTTGATAGTGCCTTGCAGGTCTCTTGGCTCTGTCCATATTTTTTCATTATTTTTTCTTTCTGCTCCTCAGCCTGACTCATTTCAATGGTCTTGTCTTCAGGTTCACTGATTCCATTTCCTGGCATCTCCAATCTGCTGGTGAAACCCTCTAGGGAATTTTTCATTTCAGTTATTGTGGTCCACTAGATCTGTTTGGTTCCTTTTTAAAATGTCTATCTCTTTACTGAGAGTCTCATATTTTTCATTCGTTGTTTTCCTGATATTCTTTAGTTGTTTCTCTTTGTTTTCCTTTATCTCCTTGAGCATATTAATGACCATTTTTTTAAAAAATCTTTGTCCGGTAAGTCCAAAGTTTGATCTTCTTCATTGATGGCTTTTGGATTTTTATCTTTTTTGATGTAATTATTTAATGACATAGGTAAATAAACATGTTATGAAATATGCTGGTTAATGCAAAGTAATGGGTAGAAGGTAACTTCACTTTTGGTAAAAAAAAATAAATAAAAAAAAAAAAATTTAAGAAGTATCAGCATGCACAGAAAAAAACTAGACAGTTAGATACCCAAATATTAATGGCATTTAGTTCTCTTCAGGGATTACATATTTTTTCCCTTTGCTTTTGTGTCTTTTTTGAAACATGATTATTTCTGAAACAAACAAAACAAACCACTTGTGGGAAAGTTTTTAAATGCCATGACTTAGGAGCCCAGCATACAAGGTCTGATCCCCAGGAGGACAGGGCCAATCTGGTATAGATGTGGAACACTGTTCTTTTATTTTCCTGTTTTTCTGCTACTTATAAGACTGTTTGCCATACACGTGACGTTCTCAGTATCTTTATATTTCATGGAAATCTATGAACATTAACTGGCACAACAGCAAAATGATGCTAGCACTTTTGGTTTTGAATCACTATGAAATAGAACTAACATACTACACAAAATACACTAGAAATCCAATGTTCTTACAACAGAAGCTCCAGTGGCTTTTCTGGTTTTCTCTGCCCTCCCTTCATTTTCAGCTTTCACTGCCAGTGTATTTTTGTTTCATGGATTCTGGAATAGGTAATTTTCCTCACAAAGGCATTAACATGAATGTTAACTGAGCAATGACAATTTGGTGGCCCTGCTAAGAGTCTGTTGATACTTGGTCTTGCTGTTTAAATACACTGCAAAGTCAGAAGGACGTACTGAAATCCAAATCACCTTGAAACCAACAAATTTGAATGAGTGCCTCATTCTTGGTTTTTTTTTTAAAGGGTCTTTGCAAAGTTACCAGATACGGAACAGCAGATTACATCTACATTGGTGTAAAATGAGGCTCAAAAAGCCCAGATTTTCTTCCCAAATGTTAAGCCTGCAAGGAGTACTTTATTCAAATAGCAAGAAGTATATAAAAATTGATACCACCTTTAACCTAAAGTGTTTCTAAGGTATTTCCCAAAGTTCTTTGCCTTTTTATATTGCAGCAATTCCAGGAAGAATCAAGAACTGCAGGGAAAGTCCAAGAAGCAACCAAAACCAAAAAATAAACCAAGACTATTTTGTGCATTACCACCGCCTCACCAGTACATTCTCTCCCCTGCCTTTTACAGTGAGTTAGTACTACCATCTTTGCCATAAAAATTTTCAGGCACCAGGAAAGAAAGGTGCAGAAAGAAGTCTATTAACAACAATGACATAAATTTTGGGGAAAAAGATTTTAAATTAAAATATTGTATTATCACAACAAAGACCAAAAATATCTCTTGCTTTGCCCTTGGGCAACCAAGAAAAATTGAACTGCTTTATAATTGAAAAATAAAAAGATTTGCTGGAAATAAAGAATGTTCAGTGCTTGCAACCCAAGTTGCAAATCATAGAAATAAGTTCCTTTGTTAGAGCAGGGGGGAAAAAATCCATTTCAGCACAAAGTTATTCAGGATGAAAGGAAGGTATGTCTTCAGTGAGAGAACTGCCTGCTGTCAGATGATATGTTGCTAATATTTTTGAAGATTTTGGACTTCTCAATTTTCTTGGCTTTTTGGTAGCCAAATCTGCCACCTCCTCTTCTCTTTTTAAGTTTGCTGTCGTTGCTGTTCATGTTCAGATCAGCAAAAGGAGGCAACTTGAAATTGAATGACAGGGCAACCTGAGGCATATTTAAGTTGTTAACAGTATAGATTTGTTTCAGAGAATGGGAATCATATGCTCGATGTATGACATATGCTTCCTGCGCTGCCTGATGAAGGAAGTGGTCCTTTTCAAACAATTTCTCAAGCCAAGACTGAAAGTCAGAAACTTTGGATGAGGAAAACTTAAATTCACTTAATGGAACATTGGATTGCTTCAGGTAAAGAAGGAAACCCAATTCTTCTGGGCGCAAAATAAGCAAGGCTTGTGTCTTCCATTTAGGCCTCTGGCTGTTCTACCCACATGATGAATATATTCCTTCAGGTTATCTGGAGGGTCATACTGAACAATCCAATTGACTTCAGGAATATCCAGCCCTCGAGCTGCCACACAACAATATCCCTGATTGCATTGCAGAACTGGAAGAAGGTGGTTGTTCGCTTATTTTGATTCTGCCTTCCATGAATGGCCACGACAGGCAAATCAATGTAGTTCAGCAACTTGTAGGACTTACAGGATGAAAGGAACACCATCCTTTTCTTCTTTTGGCTATTCTTAAGGAATGTAAAGAGAGGAAGGAGTCTCTTTTCAGAGGGGCAAACAAGGTGTCCCTGCTCAAGACCATCCACTATTTGCATTAGGTTTATCATTGTCAACACCAACATACAATGGCTCCTTTTTCAGAGGGATCCTTTCCAGATCTTCAACTTATCTAGTTTGTGTGGCAGAAAAGAGTATGGTCTGCTTGTGTATTAGCAGAAGTTTAATAATTTGCTTTAGTTCCTCTTCAAAGCCTACATCCAAAATACAGTCAGCCTCATCAATAACTGGAAACTGTAGGTTTTTATACATAAATCTTTGGGTATTCTGCATATGGTCCAAGAGCCATCCTACTATGGCCACAATGATGTTGATCCCTTTTGTAAGTTTCTGTGCTTCAGCAGATCTATTGCTACCACCCATTATCAACCCATATGTGTGGATGTGGTGAGTCATTAGCTCCTGAAGCACACCAAAAGTCTGCATAGCCAGTTTCCTAGGAGGTGAAAGAATAAAGATTGCTGTTCCATTCCTGGACATGAATTTTAACTTAATAAGTTCAACAGCAAGGATGAGAAATGCCAGGGTTTTTTTCACTGCCTGTTTTTGCAGTTGCTAGAAGATCTCTGCCTTCTAGAAGTGGCCTAATACTTTTATATTGAATTTCAGTCATGTTCGTAAAACTCATTTATTTTATTGCCTTCAGGATGTTTTCATTGACAAGATTAGTTAGGGATGCGAATGCAGTATCCTCCAAAGCTCCTGTCAGTCCCAGGGGCAAGCTAGACACTTCATTGTCATCTTCGTCACCTGGCTTCTCCACACTATTTCTTCTTTCTTCAGGAGCTCTGGCACCTTCTTCTATAGACTCTTCTTTATCTTCAGTTTTTGCTTTTTTTTTTTGCATCAGGCCCCAGCATTTTCTACCATTTTCCTCTTTTTCTTTTATGAGTCTGAATTGGGTGACCGTGTTGGGTGTTGCTGCTTCCCCATGGGTTAATATGGTAGATTTCTTTGGGGATTTTTAAACTTTAACATTTGTCACTGTTTCATTAAATATATCTGCATTTTGGGCTTCTACAAGCCCACATTCATAGACTGTTTTAGGAACTTTTTAACTTTTCCAGCTTCCACAGTTTCTTCAGATGCACCTCCATTTTGGGTTTCTGATAGGCTCACATCTGAGGGCCCTATAGCTTTAGGTTTTGCTGCCACAATTTTAGGTTCCACTTCTCAATCTTCTTGTACAGGAGTTTTATTGGTCGGTGAGACATGATGTCAGCAGAGTCCCTTCACTGAGGCGCTGCAGTGGGGCTCCTCTGTTTTCAGGGCTAACGTTACCTGGATTTTTTTTTCTTGTTTCTTTGGATAGGCCTTATTTACTGTTTCTTCCTTTATCTTGTAATTTTTTGTTGTACACTGTAAATTTTTATTTCTTAAAATGTTAACTCTGGGATTTTGTCACTGAGCTGTCAGTTCCTTAAGTTTCTAAGCGCTAGTGATATGATAGATTTCTTTGAAAGCCAGGAGCTAACAAACCAACCAAGTCAAAAATCACCTTTCACAATATCCGTTATAGTTAGCAACAATGTTTTGATGATGCTCTTTCACAGTGTGTAACAATTGTTTCACAACAATGCAAAGTGTTGGTGATTGGATAATATATGGGAGCTTTGTATGATGATATGCATGTTTGTTTTGTAAGCTCACAACTTTTATTATGTACTTATTGTTTATGAATGTTCATGTATGAATGATAAACTTCAATTTAAAAAGTTTTAAAAAATCACCTTTCACAGATTTGAAAATTTGTTTTGTGTTGTTTTCTTTTTCAGAGTTTTGCCCGCCTATCAAGAAGATCAGCCATAGGTGAGTGTGTAGTGCTGAGTCCTTTCTGTCTTTTCTGAGCTTGCTTCTTGTCCTGGGCATATGCTGGCTTGTGGCCTTAGAAATTTCCCAGTTTCCAAGAATATGAATGACCCCTCAACTTCCTATGAAATAGACTTTCTCCCGTTCTTGGGTGCCTTATTGGATGAGTTAGAGCAGATAATCCTTTGCCCCAGGCCACATTGACTTAATTGTCTCTACCCTGCTTTAGCTGTCTGCAGGCTTCTTCTGTCTGCATGGCAAGTTCTAGGTGGGCAAGACAAAGAGGAGTTTCCTGGATCAGTCATTCAGGTTGCCACCTGATAGTTTGACACTGACATACGAGCACCACGGTCTGTGCATAGGAGTTACTCTGCTCCCTCTTGAACAGGACTAGGGATTCACACAGAAGCACAGGCTGGCTATACACCACACTTGTGTGGGACTGGGAGAGGGGCCTGCAAGGGCACCACAAGCTTCTCCTACCATTTTTTAAAGCTGTGTGTTTTAGTTTGCTAAAGGTGCTGGGAGCAAAATACCAGAAATGGGTTGGCTTTTTAAAATGAGAATTTATTTGGGGTAAAACCTTACAGTTCCAGTACTATGAAAATGTCCAAATCAAGGCATCATCAGAGATGCTGTCTCACCAAGGTCAGCTGCTGGCAATCCTGGACTCCTGCCATGTGGCAAGGCAAAATGGTGGCTCTCAATCTGGATCTCTGCCTTCTCCTCCAGGCAGCTTTCTCACCAAGCTCAGCTGTGGGCAATCAAGCACATGACAGGGCTCAACTCTTGAGCTTTGAGATTCTTTGTGAGCTTAGCCTCTCAGGGGCCTCTTTCCATGCCTCTGTGCTCTGCTGATTCCAGCCTCTGGCCCCTCTCTCAGCTTTTTGGGGCTTCTCTAGTCCTTTCTCACATGGCAGGGGAAAATGACAGCTGTTTTTCTCTCTGTGTCTTTCTTCTTTCTCTCTGTGTGTCTGTCCTTTCAGTCCTCAGTTTATATAGGACCCCAGCAAGAGTGCAGAGACCCAACCTGGGTCATGCCTCACTGACATAGCCCAATCAAAGGCTCTAAAATGATCTAATTAAAAGTGATCTAACCAAAAGTTCCATTAACTGAATATAATGCAATCAAAGGGTTCCACACCTACAGGAATGGACTAATTCAAAGAACATGATCTTTTCTGGGCTTCACAAAACTTCAAACTGTCACACTGTGTTTTTTTAATTCAGCACTTGTCCAATTACTGCAACCCTTTAACTGTTTTCTGGAGTGCTGAGGAAGAAAGCTATGCCAGATTTTTCTAGTTGTTCAAAGATTCTGTAAGGGAATGGCACATTGGAATGTCTTATGCTGATATCTTGGTCCACTGGCTCTATACAAATTTTAAACACCATCAGTTTGCTCTGAATGAATGGAGAACATATTATAATTGAGTCTTTTATGTTTGTAGTTTATAATAATACACTGGTATCCTATTTTTTGTTAAATATATATATGAAACATTCTGCTTTATTTTAGAGACTATGCTATAATCCTGTTGTTTGGTTTAACAGAGCTTCCATGAAAATCTTGTTCATCATAGGATGAAAGCGCCATTGCAATCAACCTTTCACAGGGCATAATGAAGGAATAAGGAATAGATGCTTTTATAAGAATGAATGATGACTCTTTATGTACTCTACTCCTCCCTCACTTAATTCTATCTATATATGCAATGTCAAGAATCTTGGACAAGTACACAGTGCTACACATAACTTACTTGCCCAAAACATTATAAGCAATGTTTCAGGGCAATAATCCAACACTGTCTTCAATCATGATCAATTAGAAGGTTATTGAAATCCTCCTAAAATTTTCTACTTCTTGCCTTTCAGCAACTATGGTGCTAAATTCTAGATGGCTCATTGTCAATGGACTGCAGGTTTGTGCTAAGAATGGAATATCCAAATGATGTAAATATCCTAAGTACCACTCTTCTGAATCCATAAGGATGCTTTGATTACCTCAAAAGTTGCTTCTAGCTATCTAATCAGAATACCCCTTAGAGGTATATAAATCATTTTATATTCTTATTTAAATATGATTTAATATTAAATTCAACATCAACATTTAAATTTACTGTTTAATTTGCATATCTTAATATTTTAAATATTGTGTAAATTTTCATTTGCCTACTTAATTTAAATATACAAAACCTCGCAGAAGGTAACACAAAGAGGACATATTACTTCATCTGAGCTTTAGTTAGTTACAAAGGTGGCACTGCTAAACTGGGTGTATTAACACTCTGCATGGTTTGACTCTGGATCTGGTTCATTATCTATAGATGGCTTCTATGAGATTCAGGTTCCTTCCCTTTCTCAAACATCAAGGTATCTGGAAGAGACATGCTTAAAATTCATTTTAAAAATGCTAAAAACTGATCCAAAGCTACCAGTTGCACCCTTCAAAAATGTATGTGCTGAGTGATACTGTATTTAGCACCAGCTGTCATAATTCCTCATTTCCTGTTTATTGTGTTGAAAGCAATATAATTTCCATTCAAGTACTTGGTAGTTTCCTATCATTTTAAAGAGAATAAACATATTACGCTTTATTACGCATCAAGAAAATGTTTATGTATCCATAAGAAGGCTGATAAAATTCTATTGCATATAGGAAAATAGTTAATATAATTAAGAGTATTACATTTTCAGTTTTAAACATCAGAACAAAACATTTTAAAATATATTTCTCACTAGCAATTTCAGTACATTTATGATATAAAGACTCAATATTGCTTTAAATGTAAATATAGTATAGAATCAACATATATCAATGAATGAGGTATAATTTATAATTAACTAAAATATTAAATTTCTCTATCAGCAAGATTCCTTTTGTAACTGTTTTTAAGTCATAAGAGATTACATACATATACAGCTTCTATATTAAAACCAGTAACTTCCAAAAGTCAACAAGATCAAGACCATTTTTTTTTAGGAAAAGTCCAAGAATTCTGCTAAACCAGAGCCCACCCATGGTTAGGAAAACCACCAATTCTTATTGGTTTAGAGCTGCCAACTAAATCAGGCACCACTCCGGAGTTGGTGCCAAGCAATTCACAGAGCAGACACCTCAGTGGCAGATTTACTGTTAATAAGACTGAAGCTTCTGAACAGCAGCCAATGGTGAAGGAGCAGGGCAACTTCTCTTGATGTTGTTAGAACCACAATAACTATAATCTTTGGATACACAATCATGGTTCAATTAGAAAATTGAGTGATACCCAGAATATTTAACTTCCAGTAGCAATCAATCCTACAATCTAAAAGGGAGCTGTAGATAAATAGCACAGGATCCCAGAGAATGCCTACTCGGGCAGGCATTAATTCTTCAGTTACCAGGATCCACCCCCCCCTTCTGAGATGGCTCCGTTGTCTATTTGCTCATTGTTTTTGCTCATTGTTTTTGCTCGTTGTATTAGTCAGGGTTCTCTCGGGAAACAGAATTAACAGGAGATATCTGTCAATAATATGAGATTTTATAAGAGTCTCTCACGTGACCGTGGGGATACACAAGCCCAAGTTCCACAGGCAGGCTGCAAACCAGGGGCTCCGATGAAAGTCCAATGAAAGGTCCTTGATGAGTTTCTGGGAGAAGTTGGCTGTCCAAGGACAAGCTGGGAAATTCTCTCCAAATGTTGAAATTACTTCCCCTTTTAAGGCATTCAACTGATTGAATAAAAGCGTCATCCATTGCTGATGCAATCTGATGTAATCAGCCATCCACGCAGTAAACTCACTGGTGATGGAAGTTCATAAATGCTCTTGTATTACAATTAGCCCAGTGCTTGCTGGACCAAACACCTGGACACAATTACCTGGCCGAGTTGACACATTAGCCTAACCATCACACTCGTTGTCTGCTTGTTGTTTTCTGCTCATTGTCTGTTATTTATTTTTTTTAGGAGGCACCAGGAACTGAACCCAGGAATTCCCATCTGGGAGGCAGTTGCTCAAATGCTTGAGCCACATCCGCTCCCAGTTACCAGGTTTTGAATGGGTCTAAGGGTCTAGAAAAAGAGGATAAGACAGCTGAAACACCCAGGTTTGGCTCTTAGGACAGTGACCAGGTACCAGCCAGCAAAGAAATATTACAAGATTGTATCCACTGGTAGGGATTTACCACCATATGTCAGCTGAACACCAACCCTGACATATTTCAACATCATCTAATAAATTTCTCCTGTACTATTTGTACTGTACATCTGTAATTGCCCTCTCATTTAGAACATAATGCATGGTTTAACTTTCACTAAAATACCAGAGTTGTCCGATTCAAGGAATGAATTATATACCACATGACATATCACAACTTAAAAATCATTTTATTAAATTCTTAGTAAACTGACAAGGCAAAAACAATATATCCTAGTTGGTAAAGTTGTTTCCCCAAAGAGTACAGGTTAACAATTCTGAAACCTCTATCACTTAAAAAGAACTTAACAATTACTTAAATGGATGGCAACAGTTTCTTACTGTTAGAGTGGGAGGTTACAGAAACAAGGGGAAAGATTAGAAGGATTCATGTGGTACTGGATTAGAATTAGAGATATAAGTAAGAACTCATGTTTAGCTTAATAGAGATACAGATGTATAAACACAGAAATCTTTAGAGATGCATGTATATACAAGGGTTAATATACACGCATATATTTCCTTGCTCTGTCAGCTGAGAGGCCCTGGAAGCAATGATACTCCAGTAATTGCAAACACATCCACCATCCAGATCTTGGTTTCTAATACCTAATATCACTTTCCAACAAAAGGAACAGGGCTGGGGAACGGGTGTAGCACAGTGGTTTGAGTGCCTGCTTCCCATGTACAAGGTCCCAGGTTCAATCCCCGGTAGCTCTTTAAAAAAAAAAAAAAATTGAACAAGGCTCCTTGGAGAAATGGCAGATTCTAGGGCTGGGACAAGGAGCATACAAGATGAGACTGGAGCATCTTGTAGTGCTAGAAATTATGAATGTGATAAAAATAAAATAAACACAATAATAATGAGTATTGCAAGGAGTTATAGGAACCAATAGAAAGAGCTCCCAGAGACCAAAACTGGGACACTTTGAGCAACAATATAAGGAAATATTGCATTATAAACTAATGCATAAAATAAATATCCAAGGGTCCATAATGATATAAATGAATGAGTGAATATATTTAAAAATAAATAGGGGAGAGTAGACAAATCTCCCATGAAGAGCAATTCCAAATATTTTATGTAGATACTCCTTTTCCCCAAGGAGGTGGAGCATAACTCCTTACTCCTTAATGGTGGGCTGCACTTCCAAAGTGTAAGATCTGGGAAGGGGGGAAAGAGCAGCATTACAGTGGGAAACCTGACAAACATTACCACACCAGGTGATCAAGATAAACATTAAGAGTGCTAAGTCATGTTACTAGGATGTTCCTTTGATATGATATGATGAAATGAAAGTTTTCCTCTGTGAACTTCCTCTCCCAAACCCATAACCCTAGTCTAAACATGAGAAACACATCAGACAAATGCCCATTAAGGAACATTCTACAAAATATGTGACCAGTGCTCCTCTTGATGACTCTTAATGTCATCAAAAACAAGGAAAGTCTGGGGAGCAGATGTGACTGTAGCGGTTGAATGCCTGCTTCCTACATGGGAGGTCCCAGGTTTGGTTCCCAGTGCCTCCTAAAGACAGAAAAACAAACAACAAGCAAATAGGCAAGAAAACCATCTCAAGGGAGCCAATGTGTCTCAGTGGTTGAGCTCTGGCTTTCCACATGCTAGGTCCTGGGTTCAATCCCTGGCCCATAATATCTCAAAAAAAAAAAAAAAGGTAAAAACAAAAACAACAACAATAAAACAAGGAAAGTCTGAGAAACCACCACAGCCAAGGAAGGTCTGTTTTAGTTTCCTAGGGCTGCTGAAACAAAGAACCACAAACTGACTGGCTTAAAACAACAAAAATGTACTCTCTCACAATTCTGGAGGCTAGAATCAAGACTCAAAATCAAGGTGTTGTCAGGGCAATGTTCCATTTTCAGGCTCTAGGGAAGAATCTTTCCCTGCCTCTCCCAGCCTCAGGTGTCTCCTGGCAATCCTTGTTATTCCTTGGCTTGAACCTGCATCACTCCAATCTCTGCCTCTTTCTTCTCGTGGCTTTATTCCCTCTCTGTTCTCTGTGTCTCCATGTGTTCTCTTCTCTTAAGTTCACCAGTCATTAGATTTATGGGCCACCTTAGTGCAGTAGGACCTCATCTTAACTTCATTACATCTGCAAAGTCCCTATTTCTAAATAAGGTCACATTCACAAGTACTGGGGATTAGGATTTGAACATATCTTTTAGGGGAACACAATAAAAAACATTACAGGGTTTAAGGAGACAAAATGACTAAATGCAATGTGATGTCATGGATGGGATCCTCAAAGAGAAAAATGACATTAGGCAAAAACTAAGGCTATACGAATAGATTCTGGACTATAGCTAACAATAATTGGTTCGTTAGTTGTGATAAATGTGTCATACTAATATAAAATGCTAACAACAGGGGAAACTGGGTATAGGTAGATGGGAACTCTGTACTATTTTCAAAACTGTTGTGCTGAAAATAACATAGACTTAAAAAGGGGGGTGCAGAGCAAGTTTATTGAGCTAAAGTTGCATTAATGCAGGAGCAGCACCAAAAGAGGTTTCTGCTGGAAGGAGGGAGCTGGGGGAGTAGCTTGTGTGGCTGTTTGAAACAAGGGAATGGGGAGGGATAAAAGGGACATGATTTATGGTCACTACAGCCCCTAAGGCTACAGTGGCTGTTTGGGCAGGGCGCCCTTGAGGCCCCGTGTGTTGATTAGCAAGCAGGATGTTGATGTAAGGCTGTGGCCATTTGGTGATATAAGATTGTGGCCATTTGGTGAAGATCAGCAGGCCTTCCTGGTGTCAGCTTGAACCGTTTGTTACAGTTCTTCCTCTCAGGCTGGGGCAGGGGGTTTTATCAGCACTGCAAAGGATTATGGATATGGCAGCCTGCTTCAGTTAACCTCTGTTTCTTCTTCTTCTTCTTTTTTTTTTTTTTTTTTTTAAAGATTTCATTTATTTACTCATTTATCACCCCCCCTTGCTGCCCGTGCTCGCTGGGTCAGCCAACCACACCGTGCGGGCGAGCCGCCCCCACCAGGAGGCCCCGGGAACCGAATCCGGGGCCCCCCACATGGTAAACGGGAGCCCCACTGACCGAGCCACAGCCGCCTCCCCTCTGTTTCTTCTTTATAACTCCCTGGATAAAATGGAAGCTCAAGCAAATCATGGTGGTTAGTAAAATCATTTATCATTCCAGTATCACAAAACTTTTTTGAAAATCTTAAAATTATTATACAATAAATTTTTTTTTAAAAAATAAAAGGCACTAAAATCATGTTGAGAGAGGCAATGAGACCTGATTTCAAATCTAGCTTCTCTTATTTAAGACCTGGTTGAAAGTACAAGGGTAAGTAGCCTAGTAGTTTCTCTTGTTATTCTGTTGTAATTTGGGGCTATATACTGTACAATGTAGAGCTGTTGGAAGCATAAGGTTAGATAAAGATTGTGTTTGTACTTCACCAGCTTTTATACAAGAGAAAATTATTATCAGAATAAACCAAAATCACCCTAATGTCAGAAAGATGGGTATCTAGCCTAAAGATGCCAATAGAAACACCATTTTCTAGTGGTAATGTTATTTCTTGCTAAGCTTTTTTTTTTTTTAACCAGTTATTTATCTAGTCCTTCTTGATGGCCTATTCCTTTAGTCTCTCTAGGTTCCTCACTTCACAAACTTGACCTGAGGATAAAGATGCTGATTCCTTAGGCCTGAAGTGGGCTTTGAATTTCTGCATTTCAAACAAGCTCAAAGTCTTTCCTCAGACAGCAGCCACACTATCAAATGGAGTCCTAGTGCTTGGTTATGTCGCATAAAGGAATTTAGGATACACCATAGGGTAGGCAAGGTAGTAAGAAGTTTATTAAGAAATGAGAAAAGAGATAAGTACACACCCAAGACATGGGTACGGGCACGCTCAAGGGAGAGATGCACACTCTTTGCCTTGGGGCTCCCTGTTTTGTGAGGTACAGGGCTACAGGTTCTGCAGTGACTGGCATATTTGAGACAAATATGGCTGGTTTGATTCTCTTAAGGGCTGAGGAGTTGCTGTCTGGTTGTGACTGGCTTCTGGCTGCTGTCCGTGAGCTCTGCAGGGCATGTTGGCTGGTGGTGATTGGCTTCTGGTCACCGTCCAAGAGGGGTGAGGTAATATATGAAATTGGGGGAAGGAGAGTGGTGCCCCCTCTGCCCGTTCCCTCTTTCCTGCTGTGCAACGATGTTGCTGGCTGCCTTCTGATAACGCAGCCGTTGGGTGTGTGCTGTAAGTTGCCCCTTCCTAACTTGTTGTGTGAATCAGCAGGCTGATGAAAGTCAGCAGGCCATTGCCTTAGCTTTTCTTACCAGGTGGTGTTTGTGTGGCTTATTGGGTTTTCTGTCCCTTCCTCCTTAGGTCCCTGTTCTATCTTGCCTTAGAAGCAGCAAGACTTCATTCTGATGACAAGTTCCTTTAAGATGTAATGTTCCCTTTTCCAAGCCAGTAGTGGAAACCATGGTACAAAGTAGGGGATTTCAGCATTCCGACACCTCTTAAACTGGGTGATTTTTGTGTGAATACCCAGATTAGATGCATTTTCAAACAAGAACAATTATCAATTCTGAAACACGATGTAAATGATTTGAAGATATCCAAAGCACTTCTCACACTCATGCCAATTTCATTTTTGGCCCAGCCCCTTCTTCTCTTCCTGCACAAAACAGTCTGTTTCTATGAAGATGTCTCATACCCCAGAGTGGACCCAACCACTCTCTTAATAGTAGAAAGCCCTGGGGCTTTTCTGAAAAATTGAAACACTAATTCTAATGTTGATGCCAATGTTACTAGAACATTTACTCAGTTTTGACAACTTGCCAGAGACTGTTCTCTTCACTTTGCAAGGATTTTTTCATTAAATTCTCACAAAAACTATCATCTCAGATATCATCTGAAATGCCTCATCTGTCTCTCATACGGATATATCCCTTTCTTTTTTATTTCTTTAAACTTGTTTATTTTACTTATTAGACTATTATTTATTTGTTTCTGTCTCTGTCACTGGATTAAAAGCTCCATGAGGGCAACGTTTCTCTATCTTGTTTACTGTTCTCACTTCAGTGACAAAAGAAGCCAAGTCGACAGTAGTCATTCTTTAAATATGGAAAGAAGGAAGGAGGCAGGGAAGGAGGAAGGAAAGAAGGAAGAGGGAAAATCTGCATGTGGGCCTGGAAGTGTTGTTGGAGCAAAGACTCAAGACCAAATAGGAACCCAGGTTTTTGGTGGTATGAAAGACTGTGGCTGGCCTGACTTGTCACTGTTTAAAAGTGGTGGTTGGCTAGGGTGACAGGCAGGCTCATCCGATACTCAGTTCCGTGCCTCTCCAGCACAGGCATGATAGGGAGGGTCTGTAGGCTCTTTGTGAGAGGCAGGGCCAGGGAGGGGCATGCACCTGGCCAGGGCAGGGAAAGGGAAAGCAGTGCTGCTGAGGGGAAGAGATCAGCTCGGTAATCACCATGCATGATGCCCTCGACACAGTGCTGCAGGCAGAGAACTCAAGATTTCACCCTAAGCTAGTCACAAAGGCACAGATGGGGCCAGGACACAGTGCCACTGCTGCTCTGGCTCATGGCCATCAGGCATTGGAGGGACAGTCTTGAAGGACTAGCCAGGTGTGCAGCAAGAGGTTGGCATGGAGAATGTGAGGAGGGTTACATCACGGGGCATCCTGTTGGTCCAAGTGTGTCTGAAAAAGCTGGAGCAGCTGCTCCTGGGAGAGGCCTTGGGCAAAGAGAGCAACCTAAATTGAGAAAGGCTGCTCAATGTGCTAATCTGCCTGTGTCCTGAATGCAGCTAGTGAGCCCTGACCTGCCAAAGGCATGTGGCCAAGTTTCTAGAGAGGGCTAAACCATGGTGAAAGAAATGAAGTTTCATTAAGAAGATGCTATCACCCCACACAGAGGGGTTCCTGAGAGCTCTGGAGACACCCAGGTCCTCTATAAGGGGGGATAGCCCCAGAGACTGACGCCTTATCAGTGGCTCTATTTTGGAATCTGTGCTCCTGAGAGTGACAGAATTGGACTCAAATAAGTCCTCCCTGCACATGGTTCATCAGTCCCTTCTATTCAAACCTATATGTGATGCTGGAGTTTTTAGGTATACTTCCAGAGACTGGAGCCTCTGGCCTACCTATGTGCCAGGTGTACGTGGAATCTCGGTGGAGCTGCAACTCCTACCCTACAGCTCAATGGACTCATCCAAGTCACCTGGCGAGGAGACAACGATGGGCAACGGCCATCCCAGGGAATGGAGAGGGCCTGCATCTGCAGGCAGGATCATCCCACCCACCATATCCATGGGACATAAGCCCTCTCTCACTCGGAAGTGGAGTGGACATCACCATCCCAGTCCCCTCAGGATTGGGGGAAGAACTATGGACTAGAGTGGACTTGATGGTATTCTGTTGTACACATATGGTGATTCTAGCAATGGAAGAAATTATAACAATGAGGTGGAGCCAGTGGCCACTTGACACTTTCGGGGCAGGGAGGGGACGAGCAGTTGAAATACAGGGGCTTCTTTAGGATTTGGAGGTTGTCCTGAGTACCGTTGTGGCAACGGATGTAGGCCATTTTAAATCAGCACACACCACTCAGAACTGTGTGGGAGAGAGTGTGGTCTACGATGTGAACTGTGGTCTATGGTTGATGGCAAGGCCCCAGGATGTGTAAGTCCATTGAGGGTGGTGGGCCACACTTGTGGGAGATGTTTGTGAGGGATGTGGTGGGAGGTGTGGGAGGTGGGCAACATGGGAATCCCAGTGGGTTCCGTGTAATATTTTAGGTAATCTAAGCACCTCTTAAAATATATTTATATATATATAAATAACATTTTTGTAAGCAAATGCACATATATGCATATATGTTTATATATATCATTTTACAAATATTGGTATGTACTGTGAAAATTTTTATTTTTACCCACAATAAAAAATAAATAAATTAAAAAAAAAAAAGAAGATGCTGACATAACATCATGGGAATAGCTGCTTTGAGAGGGAGGTGGTGGTTGTCAAAATGAAGAATTAAAGAAATGTGTGCAACAAAAATCCTCAGCAAGTGAAAAGTGCCTAAAAAAGCAGAGACTACTCATTTCAAAGTTCTTGATGTGTTGGGGAATGGTGACCATCAGTGAATCACCACATTACACTATGCTTTTCCAGATGAAATCATTTGGACCATAATGGATTACATGTGAATGATGATTTACAGCAACCATTTATTAGATTTGAAGATTTGGGAAAATGGTTTAGCCATAGATTCTATACATTGACTTTATTATGTGTTCAGAGGCATCAAACCTGACCATTTTTAATTGTCAGGTGTGATGATTTGGCATATGTACCTGGCTGACTTTGAGTCATGTTTAAAAATGAACATGAAGGATCTGTTCAGTTCTCTATGGCTGTGGGCACATTTGACTACACCTCACCTAGATTCTGCAAGCAATGGAAGATGGCATTGGAAAATAAGGCACAGAATGTGGCTGGTGGTCTCTGGGTATCTGCATTTGTGAAATACTACTTGGAGAAACATTGCTTTATACAGAACCATTGGTGGAAACCTTTGGAAAGATTGAGAACCATAATGATTTTAGTTCCTTTCTCCTGTCATGAATGTATCTGTAGAAACAAAATACCTTTTTCAGAGACTGATCTGTAGCATAGTGTTGTTTAGGGCAAAAAGGAATAGACAATTTAGAAAAGCATATACTTGGGGAGCAGATGTAGCTCAAGTGGTTGAGCACCTGCTTCCCATGTATAAGGTCCCGAGATTGATCCCAGGTACCTCCTAAAAGCAAAACAAACAAACAAACCAAAAATAACCAACTCTCATTGGGGAGTGTATGTAGTTCAGTGGTTGAGTGCCTGTTTCCATGTACAAGGTCCTATGTTCAATCTCTGGTACTTCTTTGGAAAAAAAAAAATACTCTTGTTGAAGGTTTAAATTGGAAAAATATATGAAATCTAGAAACATTTTATATTTTGGATATTAATGGTCTTTCTGATGCAGGCTACATTTTTTTGGTGGATGATGATGTGTTAAGAAATACTGAAATACTACCTCCTTGTTCTCATACAGGTTTTTCTGGATTCCATTGATTTTATATTCATGATGGAAAGAGGTTTTTTAAAATCAAGGATATCAGAAGAACATGATGAAATCTAATAAATACATTAATCACAGATGAGGATGTGCAGTGAGATTCATAAAAGCGCTTACAAAATTCAAGTGTATGAAAGAAGAATATGAAGACTAGAACAAGAGCATGGAGTGAGTTGCTACAATGGTGTGTCATGGGAACACAGGTTGAGGGCACAAAAAACTTTCAGCAAATGATCCCTCTATTGTACAGAATGAAAAGTCCAGAAAGGGTAAATATCTTTGTCATGTACATAGTCCAACAGAGCAAGGGAAGAAGGGCCATTATGGCTGGTCTCCAGGGTGGCCGAAAACTGTTCCAGATTGGAATTGGTAGAAGACAACTCTGCACACCCCACTTTGCTGGAGAAGAGAAACCAGTCTATAACTGTCTGGATGTGTTTTTATATCCACCTGAGGTGGGGGGCGGGGCTGCTACTGAGAATTACTATTCTGAAATGAATTTGGGGCCACTTGTGTTTCCAGGTTTAAGGTCTGGCTTTTGGCCAAGCCTTTTCATTAGATTTAACTTCTCCTCCATTTTGTGGAATGGCCCACAATAGAAAAGGAGGTGGGAGCAGCTGGGAAAGCCAGGGGATGGCCACTTAGCATATGTTTGTGACTTCCCTAGAGATGGAAGTGAGGTTAGATGAGGTCTAGCTGAGGGCCACTTGACAGATGTCTGTGACTTCCCTAACAAAGAGAAACTGGAACTGAGTAGGAAGTTACAAAAATTTCCAATCCCTTCATCTTTCACCCCATGCCATATGAAATTCAAATTGAGATGAACAAATTTAAAAAGTTAAATGAAAGAAATTGTGCATTTGAAGAATAAAATAGCTGATTCAAATAAGCTCAAGGGACAATTTGAGGATACAGAGACACTTGTCAAAAGCATGAAAATTTCACATCTAGGCTGAATGAACTAGAAAAGAAGTACCACATTGTGAGGCAGGAAAAGGAAGATTTTCAAAAGCAACTGGTTGACCTATCAGAGAGCCTAAAATCCCAGGCCAAAGGACTCAATGATTCTCTAGAGTAGCCCTGCAGCAGTTCTCAGAGCTAATTGCATGCATGGCAGAACTCAACTCTCAAAAGCAAAAGGTTTCCTGAAAACTTCTTGACAAAAAGGAAGATATGGAAGTCGCTTTGTGTACAATTGACTCCATGGAACACGAAATTCCCAAATCTGAGATGTTCAGGAAAGAGTAGGAAGCTCAGATTGAGGACTCATGCCATTGCTGAGACTTTAAAGCAGCTCAAGCTTTGTGAATGCTGAGAGGACTTCTCCAAACAAAATGAAAGTGAGTCTGAGGCCCTCAGATGAATAAAGGAGGAAAGGGCCGGGTGTGCTTTAGAATATCAACAAGAGATCTCCAAAATTAAACCTGAACTTGAGAAGAAAACCTTGCTTTAAGAAGAGGAATTGGTTGGATGTGAAGCCTCCCATGTGTTATAAGAAAAAAAAAAAAGAAAGAAAAGAAAGAATGTGTGATTCAGAAAGCCATCAGTTGACCCTGGAGAAAGAAATATCAAAGTTAAACTAGAAACTAGAGAAGTCAAAATGAGAATGGCATAATGAAATGGAGCAGGCAGAAGGCACCAAGAAAGGTAAATATGAACAACAAGATCAATGCTGTTTTAAGAAAACAAGAAATTAACTAGTTAAAATGAAAAGCTTTGTTCCCTTGTGGATAACCTAACAACTCAAAATAGACAATACGAAGATGAGATTCTCAACCAAGAAATATCAAACCAAATTGCAAGGCAGTAAAGGATTTATTTGAGGTTTTAGAATTGCAATTCGGGAAGCAAAGATTCAGGTATGTAAGGTCATAAACCAGAAAAGCCTTAAATTCCTAGTTATGGCAAAAAAACAAAACAAAACAAAACAAAACAAACAAACAAAAAAAAAACACCACCCTCTGTATGTGCATCTTAAAGCATGTGTACATATTCCTAAGCACAATAGCTATCTGTACTAGAACCACTCCTGCTACATATCAGTAACTTCAAAGAGATATGTTAACAGTCTTGCAAATCACAACTTGGCTCTGTGGCTTCCTTGTTCTCATCCCATATAGCCTCCTGCAACCCCTGCATGGCAGCATGGCATGGAGTGCTACTCTGAATTCCTTCTTTCATCTGCTCAGGACCAGCTCCTAGTTTGTAAGTCCCTTAATAAACTGTTATTATTTTGCTATATGGAGTGACTTGCTTCATTTTTTGGTCTTAAATGCCCATTGAACTTTCGCAGAATCTATTCTGTAGGTTCACAACCAGACAATTGGTGAGCCAGCCAGGAGAACAAAAATGAAACAAGGCAAGGGAAGTAGGAATCCGTGGGGGAAATCCCAGGGTGACCAAACTCTAGTATTTGAGGGGAGGTAGCCCTATTTTTAAAACAATGCAGCTCAGTGTGTGAGTACGGGGATTCCCGGAAAACACCAGCTATAGTGTTATTTCTCTTAAAGAGGAAGCTGGGGGGCAAATGGAAATCATAAGGAAAAGAAGTGATTGCAGCCATGTGTGGCCAATGTTATGGGCCATTAGATATACTGCTGATGCCATCTACTTCTCATCCTTGATAATTTTGAGCATTAGGTCCCCAGTAGGAATGGATTTCCAGGCAAAGCTGGTATCTTTCTTTAAATGAGAAATCTGAATCCAAGAATTAATACCTACTAAATTAGCTGCACATATGTTAATTAAAATTACCTGATAGGGTCTTTTCCAGTGAAGCTGGAGTCAGTCTTTATGGAGGTGTCTTTTCCAATATACAAAGTCACCAGGCTGAAGATTGTGGTTTTGAATATCTTTGTCTCCCAATAGCTCACTCTACCAAGGTTTCATTTTCCTTTAAGGTTTTGATTAGTACCTGACCATAGGTTAGCATATATCCTTTTATGAAGTAAGGCTCATGTATTCCAGAGTTTATTTTCATAGGTCTCCCCGTCATAATTTCAAATGGGGATAATTTATATTTTCCAAAAGGAGTGGATCCTAGATTTAATAAGACTATAAGGCTTTTTGGCCATGGTAGACTGAGAGATTCCATGCGTGGGAGCCCAGGGACTGGATGCCCCCTCCCTTAAATGAAACACTGTCTGAAGCACATAGCCCCGGACCTAACCTGGACACTTACTAGTTAAAAATTAACAGGCCTACTGTAAACTTTGATCTTCTCAAGCTGTATACTCCCTTCCTGCTATAACACCAGCAAACACCCCATTTGTGCACCTCATGTAGCTTTTGAAGAAATTCTCTTCTCATGCCCTATGGAATGTCTTTGTCCTGAGACCCCTTAAATTCCCCCCTCCATTTCCCACTTCTTTGTGGGGCGTTAACTTCATACTTCAATTATTGAAGTCTCTCCTATTCATAATTCCCAATAAAGCTCATGTCTCACCATTTGTTTAGTGCGTTCTTTGGTCTTATGCCTGCCCCAACCCATGCCCTTGAAAGATGGGTTGAAACAATACAAGCCACAGCCAGGAGACCAAAGGACCACCAGCAGTGGTGGGTATGAGCTCCAGGAAGGGAGAGTCCACAGGGGAAATTCTGAGTTGCTCTCTAACGTCTATATGGGCAGGGGTAGCTGCCCTCCTGGACGAGTGGGTAACAGATGAGCTGGGACCACTGAGAGAATATGGGGTTGCCCACTTGCTTGACTGTTGTGGAACTCCGCCTAAGTACGGGGATGCCCTGAAAATGCTGATGGGAGTAGAAAGAGTGCCACAAGAATAAAAGATTAGAAGTTTAGAAAATAGAGCAGGCATGCTGCCACAGCATTTGGGCAGGCTGTTGCTTGGGGGAGGTACGGTTAGCTACAGCAGATTGTTTCAAGGAAAACAACAGTAGCCACTGCTTAGAAGAATTAAAGTTAAAAAATGATTTGTAGACTTCTACCTCCGCCTTAGTGACAGGTCTTTGTGAGCAATTAGATAAGAAGGAAATAGTGATTCATATGTAGAAACTATAGAAGAATCTTTTTTTTTTTTTGGATCATATGGTCCAAGTGGCATATAGAAGAATCTTTAAATCATGTTAAACCACTTGTGCAAAGAAAGGCTAAATCACAGATACAACATTCTGCACAAGCAGAAGTGCTAAATAAGGTACTTGTCAGTGAAACCATGCTTGTAAGGAAATATCCTGCTAAAGAGATAAGGAAATTCCGGCAGCAACTCCACAAACCCCCTGCTGCCTGGATGGTGTGACTGTGGGCTACTGGGGGTTTGATAGAATTAGTTTAGCTGCTGAAGAAGTAGAAAAACTTAATATTAATGTTCTCTGTTCTGTTTCCATGTTAATTCTAATTGACCTGCATAGCCACAATAAAAAAATTAGTACTGTTAAAGTTTAGCAAATTTTGAACTGGACAACTCCATAAAAGTAAAAGAAAAAAAAAAAATAGAAGAATGCTGGCTGCTTTGTAAGACTACACTTCAATCATGACTTAGTCCTGATGGCAGCTAGCCTCCCCTGCGAACTTGCCTCCAAGAAACTGTTTCTAGTATTGCACACTACTAGATATTTGAAATGAAAACAAGTTATGTTTGCATATAACCAAATTGAATCATCATTCTGTCAAGTTTGTTTAGGGTTAATGGTAATTGTATGTTGTAAGAGGTTTGCTTGGAGACAGTTTCCAAAATGATTTTGTTAACGTAAGATATATGAAATGTGTTTTTTATTATTTAGGAAAAAGAAAGTAATTTCGTCCTAAGATAAACTGACTGGTTACTAAGAAAAAGGAAAATGTGGAACAAAAGCTGAATGGATAAAGAAAGTGCAGAAGGTTCATGGAAAAGGAATTCTTGTGGTCAAAGTTGAGTAAGATTTGATGGGTCGATCTATAAAGTTTTAAAAGCCTCAGTATCAAATAGTATACTGATGCAAAACTAAAATTTCATTCTTTCTTTGTTAAAGTGACAAAGTTTCTTAAATCATTAGCATGTTTTAGTAAAAGTTACAAAGAGTTTTTCTCCTGAATAATCAGTATACAAAGCAGAAAGTCTGTTTTATCAAAGTAGCTTCTTGTACTTTAACCTTGGTTGTCCTTGATTAAGAAAAACAAGTCTTCTCACTTTTAAAAGAACATAATGTTCAAACCTGACAACAGTTAACACTTTGCTTTCTCAAAGTCAAGCATTAGAAAGTATCTTTTTTTCAAACTACTAGAAAAGACTTGTTTTTCAACCTTGAAAAAAGTGAAGTAATTAAAATACTTGAGTTCATTACATGTATAAGTTGAATGAAAAATGTTTAGAAAGTGTTATAAAATTAAAAGGGATTTTCTAACCTTCTCTTAATCAAAGTTGTATGGGTAAAATGTTCATATAATTAGTTAAAAATTGTATAAAATTCCTAGAAATTTAACAATGTTTGCATAATATTAAATAACAGCATAATGTTGTAAATCGTGGTTTTAATTATTCTGAAGATATTATATGTCACACAAAAACACATTCCACCTGGGAATCAAGAGGCAGATGCTTTGACTTGTATTCGCCTAATCTGCCCCACTTCCTCTGAAGAAGCAGCCCTCTGGCTATATTAAAAAAAAAAAAAAAAGTGGCCATTGGGAGGCTGCAATAGGGTGGCACATAACAGTAGATTATCGTGAATTAAATAAAGTAACACCACTACTGTATGCAGCAGCCCCAAATATTGCTGGTTTATTGCAAGAAATTAGTGCCCAGTTATGTCACTATCACTTTGTTTTAGATCTTGCTAAGGCTTTCTTTAGTATCTCCTTAGGCAAGTCAAGGCAGCCTGCATTCACCTTCATGTGGAAAAGCCAACAATGGACTTCTACGGTGCTTCCCCAAGGCTATATGCATAGCCCAACCATGTGTCCTGGCCTGGTGGCAAAGGGTCTGGCTGCAGGGAAGAAACCTGTGGCTGTAACCCTATTCCATTATATTGATGATATTATGTTAACCAGTAATTCTCTTTCAGAATTAAAAGAAGCATCAGAAACAATAGTGTCTCATTTTGAGAGTCGGAGATGGGCAATAAATTGGGACAAGTTGCAAGGTCCCAGCTGCTCTGTTAAATTCTCAAGGGTTGTTTGGTCAGGTAAGACAAAAACGATAATCCCTGCTGTAATCAATAAAGTACAATATTTTCCCACACCACAAACTCCAAAACAATCGATGGCCTTTCTGGGATTATTGGGGGTACTGGAGACCCTTCATCCCTCATTTAGCTGAGATATTAAAACTATTGTATGTGATAACCAGGAAAGGTTGTACGTGGGAATGGAAGGACCCCCAGCAGGCTGCTTTTAAAGAAGTAAAGACAGTGATATCATAGGCTTAAGCACTAAGGGGGTGGACCCTAACTTACCCTGTAAATTGGATGTGGCCAGCACGGATATTAGCTTTGGGTGGGTTTGTAGCAACGGCAACCCTCTGAGTACCACTTGGGTTTTGGTCACAATTGTGGAAAGGGGCCAAATTATGATATAGCCCCTTAGAAAAGCAACTATGTGCAGCATGCCTATTGCAAGTAGAGGGCTTAACTCAATAGTGTCCGGTCGCTCTGAAGACTGCTATCCCTATCCAGGGGTGGATTGTGGATACTGGAAACAAGACAAGAACAATGAACTGTTGCAAGCCACCTTCTGTGGGGGAGATCTGTGGAAGGACATCTGGGATGCCTGCCAGCAAGATAGGAAGTGACAGGTAACTATCACATCCCCGCCCACTCTTCTAACAGCCCTCTCAGGAATGTTGAAGCAGATGCCCTAGCAAAGATCTGAAGCCATACCATTGAAATCTGAGAAGCAGCATAGTGGCTCCACCAGAAAAGCAGAATCCTGGCTACCAGACCCTGTAGCAGCAGTTCCAGCTGCCTTTTACTAGCCAACAGCTCATGGACATCTCCCATGAGTGTCCCTCGTGCTCACTCTGATAATGGTGGCAATTACCTCACTGGTTGGGACATATCATCTGAGCACAAACTCCAGTAGCACAATGACAAGTGGATTACATCAGCCCCCTCCCACTCTCAGAAGGGGCAAGGTATGCTTTCACTGCCACAAGCACTGCCATGGGACTTTTGTAACCAGCGGGTTATTATTCGCTGCCTAGAAAAAATAAGTGCCTTATATGGAGTGCCAACACGAATTAACAGTGACTAAGGAACTCCATTTACTGGCCTCCTCATGCAGTCTTGGACTATGGACTAGGATATCGTTTGGTGTGATGGTTAGTCTAATGTGTCACCTCTGCCAGGTAATTGTTTGGTCAAGCAAGCACTGGGCTAATTGTAATACAAGGACATTTATGGACTTTAGTCATCAGTGAGTTTACTCCATAGATAGGTGATTACATCTACAATCAACCAGGGAGATTGCTGTCAACAATGAGTGACATTTTATCCAATCATTTGAATTCCTTAAAAGGGGAAGTGATTTCAGCATTCAGATAGAATTTCCCAGCTTGTCTTTGGACAGCCAATGTCACCCAGGAACTCATAAAGAACCTTCATCGGACTTTCATCGGAGACCCTGGTTTTCAACTTGCCTGCGGAACCCGGACTTGTGATCCCCATGGTCACGTGAGATAAGGTTATAAAATCTCATACTATTTACAGATATCTCCTGTTGATTCTCTTTCCCTGGAGAACCCTGACTAATCCATTTGGACTCTCCATCTACCTTATAACCCGACTGGTGCAGGTCTTATAGAAAAAATGAACAGCCTTTTAAAGGAACAGATAAAAGGCAATGATGGATCTTTACAATAATAGACTAAAGCTGTATCCAGCCTAAACCCATTTAAATCCAGCATCCAGGGCTGTGGCCCCTGATCCAATTAAAGTGCTAACAGCAGGACCTATGCAGGTATTGAGAATGCACATTAAAGGGCCAGCCACCTTACAGCCCAAAAGGGGAAGTAATAATAATCTATTGTTGCTTATGCCTCAAAATATACAAACTGGGAAAAATGAGGTCCTTTGACCATGGTACTGGCCTATGAAGCCTTGCTGGTTGGGAATTTTAAGCCCATGGGGAATAGGAGTCATCCAAAACATTGTTGTAAGACCACAGTTTATACAAAACAATGCCAGTAAAAATATTTATTAATAATCTGGAGTCTCGTATTCCCCCTGGAGCTCTATATGTATCTACATGGACCCTTCCTATGCCTAAACTAGTTTTTTGAGTTTTGAGAAAACTCAAAAGATTTAAAAAGGGAAAAGAAATGTAAGGTATTAAAAGCCTCCTCATAAAACCCCCTACCTGGTACTTTGTTATCTACTGATGGAAATGTTGCTTATGTACTGTTAAACCAGCATAATCTGCCCCTCATTGTTCCCCACAAACATCTTTCTTCTCACCCATAGCACCCTAGCCAATACCCTCCTGCAGTGGGCTTCAGCTGTAACTCATGCCCACAATTGGACCCAATGTTGGGTTTGCACAAACCTGCCATCCTCGGGTGCTACTGGCCTTCCTTGGACTGTCACTCCTGCAAATTGGATGGTGTGAAACACCTTGCTGGCATGGCCGGATACGACTCATCCACAAGTTTAGAATGAGACCTTCTCATTTAAGACTGAAATACAGCTGCCATCTTTCAGTGAGACTCGTATTATATTTTTTCCCTTGTAAAGGAGCAAGTGAATAAGTCTATACCTTTATTAGGCTAGGCTGTCTATAATGGTTTAGAATAGTTAACAGCTAAATCTGTCACCCTAGATCATGTTGCCCTGTATGTATGGAACTACAAGAGGGAATCTGTAATATGAGGTGGTTACTCCCCAAATTATGTAAATTTCTCTGTCAAGCATTAATGTTCAATGTTGTGTATATATTCCTGATCACTCCCATAATATTTCACAACCTCTAAATCATATGCAAGAGCACATACAGCACATTGATAAATTAGCTACTGACCCCCTAGCTGACTGGTTTTTAATTCCCTTTCCTGGCCCTGGCAACATATCTTCATAAAGCTGTTAGCTTTCAGTGGAGAACTCTTATTATTATTCTCTTGCTGTGGAATGTGAACGTAATGTGTGTTCTATGGTTAACGCTGGCTGCTGCATGGGGGGTGGATATTGTAGAAGCCCAGGGACCGGATGCCCCCTCCCTTTAATGACACAGTCTGGAGCACATAGCCTGGACACTTACTAGTTAAAAAGTAACAGGCCTACTGCAAACTTTGATCTTCTCAAGTTGTATACCTCCTTCCTGCTATATCACCAAACACCCTGTTTGTGCATCTCATGTAACTTTTGCAGAAATCCTGTTCTCATACTCTATGGAATGTCTTTGTCCTGAGACCCCTTATATTTCCTCTCCTTTCCTGCTTCTTTGTGGGGTGCTAACTTCATATTTTGATCGGTCATCATCGAAGACTCTTCTGTTCGTAAGTCCCAATAAAGCTCATGCTTCACCATTTGTCTATTGGATTCTTTGGTCTTACGGCTGCCCTAACCCATGCCCTTCAAAGTTGGGTTGAAACACAATGAATTTAGCTAATTTAATTTTAGTTATACTGTTTGTTCTTTCTACTATGCCTGAAGATTGGGGGTGATGGGCACAATGAAAATGTTGCAATAGGCTGTATTTTGTATTTTATTTTCATAATTTGTCCTATAAAATGGTTCCTCAGTCACTGTGAAGTTACAAGGGAGTATCTCAATTTGCTATTATTATTTTTTTAATAATAGCTTTGCAATGGTAGCAACAGTAGCTTGTCTACAGAGTCCATAGCCCAATGGGAGTACATACAAATTATTACTAAAACATATTTATAGCCTTGGGATGAGGGTGATTTATTTTTTTTTTTTTATTTTTTTTTTTATATTTATTTATTTATTTTTTATTATGGGTAAAAATCAAAATTCTCACAATACATACAAACATTTGTAAAATGATATATAAATATATATGCATATATGTGTATTTGCTTACAAAAATGTTATTTTTATATATATATATA